>CAOKZL010000826.1:0-600000 GCA_948472985.1 Iguana delicatissima | reverse complement strand
TAAATCAAGGCAATAACTATCCCATAAACAGCAAAGAGAAATTATTCCAGCTTTACATTTATTCTGAGGTAGCCAGAAGCAGAGACAGGAGGGAGAATTATTAGAGCATTTGCTTAATGAAGTAAGGTAAAATAATTCTCAAGGTCCCATCTCACTGAAAGCCAAACCATGCTGTACATAAAGAGTGTTAAGAGTAAGGCAGGTAATTTAAACAGACCTGTGGCTAACATTTTTGAGAGAGATCAAGGTTATTTTTTCATGCTTTTGACCAATTTCAGTTGGAGCCCTTGTCGGGATACATAAAACAATTCCGCACTAATTTCAACTGACTTATTTCCTGTGTGTCCTTATGAGAGAGCAAATCTCACCACACTCAGAAAACATACTTAGGAATGTCGATAACTACCGAAATTCCATCACTGCAACTTTTCCTATCATCTTACCATTTTCAATCCTATGCATCTAAAGGTGGAGAAGCCCTCTCCCAACCACCCTGTCTCCATCCTCGGTCTCTAATGCTAGTCTTCTTTCAGCTCTACTGAGCTAAATCTTCCCCAGAACAGGAGAGAACTCCAGAGGCAACAGAACACTCAACATTAAGCCTGTATAAAGCCTGAATTAAATGGAGGTGACAGAAATATATATTGCAATACTGCTGCCAAATGCAACTGCAAGACACCCATATAATCTCACCGCAGGGAACCCTATTCAGTCTAACTTTTAAGTAACTCAGAGAAATTTATTGGCCCATATATAAACAAACAAACTTCATTAACAAAGAGTTAAGGTTCCCTTGGGTTCAGTCTTTCCATCCCAGAATATCTTCCCAGCCAAAACTCAAACCTCACACATTCAATAAATAAAAGGTTGGATTTTGTTACACCAGAAAGTCATGTCACCTTATTGCCATCATCTTTAGAACATGTAAGGTTTGCTCAGTCTATGTTACCAATGCACCTTCCTCAATTCCCACACTTTCCTTTATATCAACAAAGATCTTTAGCAGTGCCCTACCAGTTCCTAGAAAGCTATACAGTGGTCCCTACACTTTTGCAATGGTTCAGGGCACAGAAACCTCACAAAAGTAGAAAAACCTTGAACAACTCCTCCCACACTCCCCCTCCCATTCCCTTCTTTTTGTTCTGGATGCACACCTTCCTTCCCCGTATACTGTGCTCCCCATCCCATTCCCTTGCCTTTTGCCCAAGTGCACAGAAGGAAGGCACACATGCCTGGGCAAAAGGCAAAGGAATGAGGGGAAGTGCACATGCCTCCTCCATTCTCTTGCCTTTTGCCCCAGCACATGCCTTCCTGCTCCTCAGCCAGGCAAAAGGCAAGGGAATGGGGGAGGTACACATCCCTTCCCCCTCCCCATTCCCTTGCCTTTAGCTTGGGCATGCATGCCTTTTTTCTCTGCGCTCAGGCAAAAGACAAGGATATGGGAGGAGGCTGTGCAGAACTGTGCAGCTGAATTACAGAATGAGAAAGGGGGAGGCAAGTGTGCACCTTTCTTCTCTGTGTGCAGTGCTCCCCCTCCCATTCCCTTGCTTTTGCCTGGGTGCAGAGAAGGAAGGCATGCACAGCCGGGCAAAAGACAAGGGAATGGGAGGAGGAGAATGGGGGAGAGGAAAGCACACCCCTCACAAATAATCAAATTCACAAAGGTCAAACCTCCAAATGTGGAGGGAGGACTGAACAGCCAGTTTTGTACCTTTCCTAATGAAGATTAATCTTTGAAATTCATCCTCTTAAAACCTGTCTCTAAGATCACAATTCCAACTGCCCAATTCTGCACAACCTATAGGAGGCAAAAGAAGGGCATTGCCCCTCCAAGTAAGAATTCTGCACTTTCGCAAATGAAATTGTCCTTCAGCCCCCAAATTCCTTGTATTGCAGAGAGACAATGAAAATAATTTACATCTAGATGTGCTGTGTTGACATATGATTCATAACTTTGCCTGCCTCTTTTCTTTTGATGCCTCAGCTGTTTTTCTAAGTGCTCAAGACGTTTCAGGTTACTGCAGTGCTAGGAATTTGGGGACAGAATAAAATTTTCATTTGGGGGCAGAATTCTTATTTGGAAAACATTTTGCCCTCCCCTCCATGGCTATACAGCTGCAGGATTCTGTCATTTTCTTCCCTGAACCTGTTATAAAATAATATGAAATGGCTTTGCCTTTCTCAGTTGTTGTTGTTGTTTAAAGAATCCAGAAACTGAGAACCTGCAACATGTTATTGAATATGTTATTGGATTCCAGTTTCCATCAGTCACAGTCAGCCAAACCAATGGCCAGGAGTGATGGTAGTTATAGTAGGTGGCAAAAGACTCTCTATCTCTGCCCTTGTGTTTTGAGACAGAAGGAACAGTGGCGTTGATGCCATTGTGAGAGAAAGCATTCCATGGATCTCAGCATTCCAGAATGAAATGCTTGCAAGCTCAGCCCTTCAGGAGGTCAGGCTGTCCAGAAGGTAAAGGATGAAGGCAGGGACCTCATTCAGAGTGTGGATACTTTGATCCACTGTTGATGGCTACCCCCACATGATTGCCAGCAGATGTAATGGTTTTGAGGTTCTAAATTCCAGATTGGTGACAGAAGAGCCTCAGAAGTGGTTCTCATTGCAATATCATAAGCAAGCTATATGAAGAAGTAGGGAAAAAAATGCTTTGGAAACAGGATCTGTGATGTCAGGAAACCTGAAAACAAATATAGTAGGTCCTCAGTATCTTGTAGGGATTGGTTCCACCAGTGGATACCAAGATTCATGGATGCTCAGTTCCTATTACGTACAACAGTATAGTAAAATGGTATCCCCTGTGTAAAATGGCAAAAACAAAGTTTGCCTTTAGGATTTTTTACATATATATATATATATTTTTAAGCTGTGGTTAAATCCATGAATAAGGAGCGCCAACTGTAAACCCAGTCCCTAAGATGGCCATTTTATGCACACTTACTTGGAGGAAACTACTGTTAAAGTTAATAAGGATTACCTTTGAATATATAGGTTTGTGCTGGAAAAAAGAGACTGGACCTGTAGAGTAAGTCTGGGGAAGGGAAGCTTTAAATTGATATTTAAAGGAAGGGAATCTTTACAAGAATTTCATCAATGCTTATTTTTAAATTTTTAAAATGCTACGATGTGTTTACAGGCTTGAGGGGCTGTGCTTGCTTGTCTGTTTGTTGCTTGTGTTTGTTTAGTCTTGCTTGTGTTTGATTAGTCTCTTTCTGCTGGCCATGTGCTCTCCTTGAGCACATGGTCTGACTAACGAGGGGGAGGAGCCAGCGAGGGGGAGGAGCTTTATTAGGAGCTTCCAACGGCCCTCTAGCTCATTTCCCAGAGGAGAGAGCAGAGGGAGAGCTGGGTCTGTGGCGTGCACTTAAAGTACTCTACTTCAGTCCTCCAATTTAACCCTTGGCATTCGGTAGAGCAGACGTAGCTTATACAGCTGAATTTCAGAAAGAAAGCCTAGTTATTCTTTCTAGAATTACATACTATATTGCTCTCTGTAGTTTCAAGGATGGAAGGTGAGGGAGCTGCTGCGGTCACCTGTAGCACTTGTGGGATGTTCCTTTTCTTGCCAGAAGATGTTCTCGGGTACACCTGCACCAAGTGCAAGCTGGTCATCTTCTTGGAGGAGAAGGTGTGCCAGCTGGAGGCACGAGTTTCTGATCTTCATCTTATTAGGGACGGGGAGGAGTTTTTGGATAGGGCGGAGAAGACCTACCGGAAGACCGAATGCACAGAGGAGCTGCCAGATCAGCAAGTCAGCACACTGTCCCAGGAAACGGAGGCTTGGGCGAATGTCACACAGAGGAGTAGAAGGACCAGGAAGGCAATAGAGACTCCTCACCTACACAATCGCTTCAAAGTTCTTGGCCTTACGAACAATGAGGGGTGCCATGCAGAGGGAACAGAATGTCAACAAGAAGAAATCCAACTTCGGCAACAGGAACTAGGTCAATGCTCCCAGCCTCAACAGAATGCCCAGGCAGTCCTAGAAGAACATGCTTGTCGAGGAGACCAGGACAAGCCTCAGAGGAGGCGAGTTTTGGTTGTTGGGGACTCTTTGCTTAGAGGAACCGAAAGGGCAATTTGCAAACCAGACAAGCTCAATCAAGAGGTCTGCTGTCTTCCTGGGCCAGGATCAACCACATAACGGAGAGGCTAACCAGGCTGGTCAAACCCACTGACCATAAGCCCCTCATTTTGGTTCCTGTCGGAACCAAAGACACTGCAAGGAGCAGCTTTTACCACATCGCAAAGGACTATGAGCTTATGGGGATGAAGCTTAAGGACCTTGGTGCACAGGTGGTCATTTCGTCTCTCCTCCCTGTTCAAGGATATGGTGCACGTAGGGAAAGGACAATAGCAGAGGTCAACAACTGGCTCTGCACGTGGTGCCGCCGGCAACGGTTTGGGTTTTTGGAACATGGTCTGAATTTCCATGAACATGGGCTTCTGGCGAGGGATGGGCTGCACCTCACGAAACTTGGCAGGAATGTTTTTGCAAACAGGCTCGCAAGGAGGATTAAGAGGTCTTTAAACTAAGTTCCGCTGGGGAGGGAGACAATATTATTCAGGGCAGGGACTTGGCGAGCGCAGGGGGAAAAGGCCCAAATGATACTGGACAAGTAGTACAAGTGGCTAATGGTGGGAGAAGTAGAAACAATAGTACAGGACTTGCAGAAAGGGCCCGGGGACTTAAGTGTCTCTACACTAATGCACAGAGTATGGGAAACAAGCAGGATGAACTTGAACTCCTAGTACAACAAAATAAATACAATTTGATAGGCATCACTGAGACCTGGTGGGATGAGTCTCATGACTGGAATATAGGAATAGAGGGGTATAGCCTATTTTGTAAAAATAGACCAAGCAAGAAAGGAGGAGGAGCAGCCTTGTATATCAAGGATGTTTTCACCTGTGAAAAGATCCATGACTTAAACCCAGAAAGCCAGGTCGAGAGCATTTGGGTAAGAATTAAGGGAGCGAGAAACAATAGGGATATTCTGGTGGGGGTTTACTACAGACCTCCAACCCAGGCTGAGGACTTTGATGACGCCTTCCTCAACCAAATGACTGCACATTCAAAGAGGAGAGATACAGTAATAACAGGAGATTTCAATTATCCGGATATATGTTGGCAGTCAAACTCTGCCAAGACAGCAAGGTCCAGCAAGTTTCTTGCTTGTCTTGCAGACAACTTCATGGTCCAGAAGGTGGAAGAGGCAACAAGGGGATCAAATATTCTAGATCTGATCCTGACCAACAGGGATGACCTTGTTAATAAGGTAGAAGTGGTTGGATCTTTAGGAGGGAGTGACCATGCCCTATTAGAATTGGGCATTCAGTGGGAAGGAGAAGATAAGGGTAGCCAAACACTCATCTTAGATTTTAAAAAAGCAGACTTCTGTAAACTTAGGGAGCTGCTGGCTGGAATTCCGTGGTCAAGAATAGTGAAAGGGAAAGGAGTTCAGGAGGCATGGGAGTTCCTTAAAAAGGAGATATTGAAGGCACAGTCTAAAACTGTGCCAATAAGGAGGAAAAATGGAAGGCATCTGAAGGAACCAGAATGGTTGACTAAAGAACTCTCAGCTGAGCTAAGTGTTAAAAGAAACATGTATAGGAAATGGAAGAAGGGGGAAACCACCAAAGAAGAATTTAAGCAAGTAGCCCGGAGATGTAGGGAGGAGGTCAGAAAGGCTAAAGCACAGAACGAACTTAGGCTGACCAGAGACATTAAAAACAATAAAAAGGGCTTTTTTAAATACGTCCACAGCAAAAGGAAAAAGAAGGAGACGATAGGGTCACTGCGCAGAGAAGATGGTGAATTACTCACAGGGGGAAGAGAAAAGGCAGAATTACTTAACACCTTCTTTGCCTCCGTTTTTTCTGAAAAGGATACAAGCACTCAACCTGGCGGTTGGGGAGCAGGTGAGAAAGCAGGGGAAACGAGGCACATAATAGGTAGAGAGGTGGTACAGGAATACGTGGCCACACTGAATGAATTCAAGTCTCCAGGGCCAGATGGATTGCATCCTAGGTTATTAAAAGAGCTGGCAGAGGTCATTTCGGAACTGCTTGCTATAATCTTTGAGAAATCTTGGGAGGACAGGAGAAGTTCCAGCAGACTGGAAGAGGGCAAATGTTGTCCCCATCTTCAAGAAGGGAAAAAAAGAGGACCCAGATAATTATTGCCCAGTCAGCCTGACATCAGTACCCGGAAAGATCCTGGAGCAGATCATTAAGCAGTCAGTTTCTAATCACTTAGAAAGCAAGGCGGTAATCACGAGAAGTCAACATGGATTTCTGAAAAATAAGTCATGCCAGACTAATCTTATCTCTTTTTATGATAGAGTTACTGGCTTGATAGATGAAGGGAATGCTGTGGATGTAGCATATCTCGATTTCAGTAAGGCCTTTGACAAAGTTCCCCATGACATTCTTGCAAAGAAGCTAGTAAAATGCAGGCTGGACAGGGCTACCGTTAGTTGGATTTGTAATTGGTTGACCGAACCCAAAGTGTGATCACGAATGGCTACTTTTCATCCTGGAAAGAAGTGACTAGCGAGGTGCCACAGGGTTCTGTCCTGGGACCAGTGCTGTTCAATATTTTCATCAACGACTTGGATGAAGGAATAGAGGGCGTGCTCATCAAATTTGCAGATGACACCAAATTGGGAGGGGTTGCTAATACACCAGAGGACAAGATCAAAATTCAAAATGACCTGGACAGATTGGAGAGCTGGGCCAAGGCTAACAAAATGAAATTCAACAGAGAGAAGTGGAAGGTCCTACACTTTCGTAGAAAAAATGGAATATAGAAATATAGGATGGAGGACACGTGGCTGGATAGCAGTACATGTGAAACGGATCTAGGAGTCTTCATAGACCACAAGCTGAACATGAGTCAGCAGTGTGATGCGGCAGCCAAGAAAGCCAATGCAATTCTCGGCTGCATCAACAGGAGTATGGTGTCTAGATCGAGGGAGGTACTGCTACCACTCTACTCTGCTTTGGTTAGACCTCATCTTGAATACTGTGTCCAGTTCTGGGCACCCCAATTCAAGAAGGACATGGTCAAGCTGGAGCAAGTCCAGAGGAGGGCGACCAAAATGGTGAGAGGCCTGGAAGCCATGCCCTATGAGGATAGACTTAGAGAGCTGGGGATGTTTAGTCTGCAGAAGAGAAGGTTAAGAGGGAACATGATAGCCATGTTTAAATATTTGAAGGGATGCCATGTAGAGGAAGGAGAGGGCTTGTTTTCTGCTTCTCCAGAGACCAGGACAAGGAGCAATGGATTCAAGCTGCAGGAAAGGAGATTCCACCTGAACCTCAGGAAGAAATTCCTGACAGTCAGGGCTGTCTGGCAGTGGAACGTGCTGCCTCGGAGTGTAGTGGAGTCTCCCCCTTGGAGGTTTTTAAGCAGAGGCTGGATGGCCATCTGTCGGAAATGCTTTGAGGGTGTTCCTGCATGGCAGGAGGTTGGACTGGATGGCCCGTGTGGTCTCTTCCAACTCTACATTTCTATGATTCTGTGATTCTATGATTCTACGGCAGAAAACCAGACAGGATAGCAGGGGATTGGAATGTGACCCACCAGATAATATTGCCCTGGAAATCCCATCATCCCGCATTACTAGCTATAGTAGATAGGGATACTGGGAGTTGCAATCAATCCAACAAGAAATGGAGGGCCATGTGGTCTTCCATCTTTGCAAGACAGCATACACTGCACCAAAGTACAAGAACTCAGTAGGAAATCATTAGCTCTAAGTTGCAAAGAGTAAGTGCACAATATGGAAAGCAAATTCAAAAATAAAACTTTAGTTTTGCAGGAGACCTAAAACCCATGTCCCTTCCAAGCATCAGAATATCCCTACATTCTTACAAAATAATTAACTCAAACACCACATTAAAACTGTTACAAAGAAATGCTGTTCCTGATTAAGCTCAGCAGGAAACTTTCCAAATAGCAGAAACATCAAAACTGCATTGCAGAAAGAAAAAAGAACTTTAAAAACATACATAGAAGAGAGAACAGAATTTAAGCACTAGCACAGCGCCTAGCTATAGTTTTATGCATATAGATATACTTAGTTTAAAAGAAACCCCATTGGGACTTACTTCCAATTAACTATGCATAGGATCAGGCTACACAATGCACAGCCCCAGAACAAGAAAAAGAAAATTTAAACAAAAGATGGAGGGGATTATCAAATCTTGGAGCAGAGGAAGGCAGATGCTTCCGAAAGTTAGGCTTAATATTGTTAGAGAGAGTGGTATGTCAATCTTTACAGGATTTAGGCCTTTGTTCAAGCAATGTAGACCTTTCTAAATCTACCATCCTCAAGAGATCTTAACATGCCTCCTTCTTCCCCTTGTGGATCTTCCTACCTGGAGTTTAATTAATGCTGTAATCCTACATACAAGCATTATAAATCTAATTGATATAAATGGAAATTACTTCTACATTATCCTACTTACAGGTCTATGTTGATCAACCTGTATAGTTCCTTCCTGACACATACACACAACCGGCCCATATTTTTGTGTTTACTTAAAAGTCAGCATGTCCTTTTAATAAGACTTGCCCTGAAGTAAATGTGCAAAGGATTGCAGGAGCACAAAGCAATCACATGCATACTTACTTGAAAGTAAGTCTGAGGAAACTTTTTGGTTTCTGGAATAGTTAAGCTTTTTAGTTGTTTGTGCTATTATGTATTTGAGCTGAAGATATCCCAGCAAAATTGATTGAGACTTGGCTTTCAGTCCAGATCCGTTTACTAATTTCTTCATAGTGACTCTGAACTACGGCCACTCTATTACATATCACTCAAGACTTTTAACGTGCTACCACTCAAGGACAATGTAAGATTCAAAAATATATACCAACTGAGATTCCTGCAAAATTTGTTAAACTGATCAATACATTTGTTACAGAGACAACAAATCTTAATCTATGTTAGGATAATGCATACCCTTCAGCATTTCAGATAAAAACTCGGATACATGTAGCCAAGCAACATCAATGTGGTCAGGATAGCAACCATCATTACGGAAGAAGAATGCACAAGGCAGGAGAGGCTGTGATGGTTTGCTTTTGCCTAAGCCTGCTAAGAAGGACACGATTCCTCCTCCTCCTCCTCCTCCTCCTCTCCTCTCCTACTTTTGCACTTTGGACACTGATTACAATAATCAAGTAAGCCAGGGATAAGGTGGGAAGTGGAAGGAAGAGAGAGAAACTGGAACATTTTAAAAGCATCTGAAAAAAATGGGATGGCAGAGGATTATTCAGGACTGTCCCTACCAAACTGGAATAGATGAAGTGTATAATAATGTCTTGATTAGACCAACACAACTGACTTAGAACTGTGAGCATTTCTGAGTCCTTTGGATTGGTCTAGTTAAGGCATTAGCCTACTATGTACTGGATGTGCCTTTCAGTCTTCTGTTGACTTAGGGCAACGACATAAATTTCATAGAGTTTTCTTAGTCAAGCAGCTTGGAGTGCAAGTGGGGGGGCAGGGCAGGTGAGGGGGCAGGACGTAGCCACATCACACAGGCCGTGGCCACATCATGCAAGGTGCCCCCCCAAAAAATTGCCACCCAGGGCATGCCTTCATTGCCCCCCTGTTGGTATGCCAGTGTAGTCAAGGAATACTCAGAGGTGGTTTTGCCAGTTCCTTCCTCTGAAATATATAGCCTATAGCACCTGGTATTCATGGGCAGTCTCCCCTCCAAGTACTAACTAGGGCTGTCCCTGCTTAGCTTCCAAAATCAGATGGGATTTGGTGCCTTTGGGGTACTTGTTACTTCTGTTTTTTGTACAAGTCCCAAAATCTATATTATGGAGAGAATGAACCATATCAAATGAGTCCTTTCCATGTTCCACCTTCCATATCCCTTGCTCCCACATCAGGTAGCCTCTTTCATTCTCTTCACAGGCCAACCACTGGGTGTCTTTCCATAGGCCATCAACCTGGGATTGAATTAGGTAGGAGACAATTAAAAAAATCTAAAAATCCAGAGTGCAACTAAGCTATTCTATAGCACTCTAGCTGCAAAACGCCTGTAGCATCCTCCCTTTTGATAATGCTAATTGGATCAAGCCTGAATGCAATATAAAGTCCACCTGAGAAAAGAGAACAGAAAGAACTTTGGAGAAAGGAGGTGTGTCAAAAATACCAGCAGCTACTTGGGGATGCAGCTGTGGTGTAAGTTTTAAGGGATCAACATTCATTCTCTATTTTAAGGATGTGGATATTTTTAATTGCCATAGGGTGCTTTCCACACAGAACCAGTTATTGCAGCTTCTGCTTTAAAGAGCTTCATGTACTTTCATGGTTTGCTGTTGTCTCAAAATGCCTTCTAATTCCGTCCTCTTCTCCTCCCACTTTCCCCTCTCACCATTTGTGCCTGTTTTTCTTCATAGGCTGCCTTAGAATAACAAGCAAGCAATGAGTGAATCCTTCTCTCCAGTCCGTGTGGAGGTTTTGACCCAGGTCAGTGCGTGGGCGTCCTGAATCACAGCTGGACCTGCACCTCAAGATCTGGGTGGGACGGTATGAACTGCTACTTGGCAAAGAATTAAACTGGGGATGAATTTATTTTGTTGTACCAGCAGCTCCGTAACAGAGAAAAGTGTTTAAGTGATTCATTCTGTCCAGGTGGGAGCCTTGTAGGATTTCAGTGGAAGCAACCTTAAAAGCTGTTGTTTTGAATGATAGCAAGAACTGCCTGAAGAGAAATGAGAATTTTAGGACAGCTGTGAGTGATGACCAGCCTCTCCCTCCCCACTAGCATGCCTGGGTGCAGTAGTTGGCTAGAAAGGAGAATTTCTCATCTTTTTGGTGGTGTGTCATGTTACCCTGGAGAAGCATCTGACTGATGTCAGATCAACTTTGACTGGTGGCGACCCTCTGAATAAGAGAACATCCAGATCACCCTATCATCAGGTCTTGCAGATTCAGGGCTGTGGGATCCCTGTTTCTTTGAGTCTTTTCTTCTTTTTCTACTACCTTCTATCTTACCAAGCATTATTGTCTTCTCTAGTGAGTCATGTCTTCTTGTGGTATGTCCAACCTAGGGCACTCTCAATTCAATCATCTTGGCTTCTGAGCAGAGGGTGGGTTTGATTGGTTCAAGGGCCCACTTATTTGTCTTTTCAGGAGTCCAAGGTATTGGTAGAACTCTTCTTCAGCACCACACTTCAAATGAATCGATTTTCTTCCCGTCAGCTTTTTTGCTGTCTAGCTTTCACAACCATAATAGAAATGGCAAATATGGTGGTATTGACCATGCTAACGTTAGAATTCAATTATATATCTTTAAACTTCAGGGTCTTGTCTACTTGGGAAGTACAAATAGAGTCCATCATCCCCCTATTGTCTGTTACAGGAAATGGCTGTGGAAGGAAACATATGACAGTTCTTGACTTTAGGCCACTATTAATATTACAGCTGGAGGTCTGGCTAAGGTTCGGTTTTAAATCTAGCCCAAAATCCCTAGAACCAGAAAAACCAAAAAGCCTCTTAAAGTAGCAAGTTGTTATACATGACTAGTGTAAACCCATTCAATCACTGGGATTTACCTGTGTGTTGACTCACCATACAATTGATTGAATAGATCTATTTTAGTTGGCATATTATTTTATTATCTTTATTTGTATCTCGCTTTTACCCGATATTGGACCTCAAAGCTGCCAACCAACAGGATACTAATCAAGGTCAGTCTAGCAAAATTGTTAGATGGGGACCTTTCAGCCCCCATCCAGTGTTCATCTATGTGCCAAAACCTTAGGCTCTCTTGATTTAATTAGAAACATTAAATACATTTCTTGGGTAATGAAGTAAGCATGAACTTCTATCTCTGACACTGGGTTCTTTCTGAAGGAAAGTGGAGATTGGTGAGACTGATAATTTTGAATTTCTCTATCAAGTTCTGTGAGGATGTCTTATTTCTGTTCTGGGACAGAGACAGAGCCAAACAGGGGAGGAGCCATGCCTCTCTATTTCCATAGTCTTTAGGGACAACTGGGATTCCTTTTGCATCAGTGCAATGCAGCACAATCAAATGGATATTTAATCAGAAATAAATCCTTCTCTATTCAGTATGCATAGTACAGTACAGTAATTGCATAGAATTGCAGGCCATTGTAATGCAATCCTAGACAAGTCTACTTATCAGTAAGTGTCACTGAGTTCAGTAGGGCTTACTCCTGGGTAAAGGTTTACACTAAAGGAATGTAGCCCAAATCTGCAATCTGATGCACAATTACTTGGGGGGAAAAGCCACATTGAGTTCACTGGAGCTTACTCTGCTAGTTGTAGTCCAGTGTTCAAACAACTGGTTCCCACCAATTTTAAACACTAGGAATGTATAGTGTTTCCGACTGCAGCATAAGGTGCAGCCCTATGCACATTTAGCAAGGAGTACACCCACTGAAATCAATGGTGTTTGCAGTACAATCTGCATCCTGTGTATGTTACACAGATGTATATCTAAGTGTACAATTTAACTGTCCCAATTTATCATGCCCAATGATAGCTTTTCCTTTTCTTTTCTACATCTTTTTGTGTTCTTCATAGTTTTAAGAATTTTTGTGTAAAAATTTACTATCTCAACTTGAAAGGGGGAAAAAGAGAGAGAGAAAACCCTAAAGACTGTTTGGTGATTTTTTTAAAAAAAAGTTGTTCAACCAACCAACAAGGATCTAAATATCCTGAAGGCACCAGATCCCATCTGATTTTGGATGCTAAACAGGGTCAGCTGTGGTTAGTATTTGGATGGGAGACCGCCCACAAGTACCAAGTGCTATATCTCAGAGGAAGGATTTGGCAAAACCATCTCTGAGTATTCCTTGCCTAAGAAAACCCTATGAAATTCATGGGCTTTTCATAAATCAATGGATGACTTGAAGGCAAATGCACACACACAACACAATAACCAGCTTATAAATTATTGTGTGCCTTCAAGTTGTTTCCTATATATGGTGACCTTAAAGCAAACCTATCATAGTTTTTTTGAGGAGGGGGCAAGATTAGTTCAGAGGGAGGGTTGCCCTTTCCTCCCTCTTAGGCTGAGAAAATGTGATTTCCCTAGTGGATTTCCATGGTTGAATGAGGAGTAGAACCCTGGTCCCCATAGTTGTAGTCCAGTGTTCAAACAACTGGTTCCCACCAACTTTAAACGCTACTTAGGATTCACACACTCCCCCAAAGATCTGGCTTTTTATTTTGTTATTTTAGTGGGTAACTCTTCTGTTTGTAAATTACACTTTTTATTATATTTGATATACTTCAATCTTAAATTTATAGCATAAGTCAACATTTGCAGTAGTTTTTAGATTTACAACACAGAAAACATCTATCAATGCTGTCCACATTTTTATGCTAACAGAATAGAATGGTTGCAGGTTTCACAGAAATATCTTAAAATCAGACAGTCATAAAACAATTTCAAATTGTCAGTTTGCTCATTTTCATATTAAAGACTTCTTCCCCAACCAGTCAGCAATAAAATGAACTTTATGCATTTTTCCAGTTTTCTATAATTATTTTTGCTATAGTTAATTTCCTAATGAGCAGGTCAAAGCTACTGTCTTGACTAATCTCTTGACTAATCTCTTAGACAGCCCATAGGGCAGATAATCCAAATAACAATGGTGTATTGTGTGACAATAACAGGCTGAGTGGGGCTGGGCAGACTGGCATTCAAATTTCCACTCAGCCCAGAGCTCCCTTGCAGCACAGTTCTGTCCATTGCTACTCAGAAGCCTCACTGGCTGTTTGTTCTGTGCCTTCAAGTTGTTTCTGACTTAGGTTTATCATATCACAGGGTTTTCTTGGCAAGATTTCATAGAATCGTAGAGTTGGAAGAGATCACAGGGGCCATCCAGTCCAACCTCCTGCTATGCAGGAACATATATCAAAGCATTCCCAACAGATGGCCATCCAGCCTCTGCTTAAAAACTTCCAAAGAAGGAGACTCCACCACACACTGAGGCAGCATATTCCACTGCTGGACAGCTCTGACCATCAGGAAGCTCTTCCTGAGGTTTAGGTGGAATCTCTTTTCCTATAGTTTGAATCCATTGCTCCTTGTCCTAGTTTCTGGAGCAGTGGAAAACAAGCCTGTTCCTTCTTCAATATGACAGCCTTTCAAATATTTGAACACGGCTATCATGTCCCCTCTTAACCTTCTCTTCTGCAGACTAAACATCCCAAGCTCCATAAGCCACTCCTCGTAGGGCATGGCTTCCAGACCCTCCACCATATGTTCAGAGGGGTGTTTGCCTTTGCTTTTCTCTGAGGCTGAAAGAGTATGACTTGCCCAAGATGATTCAGTGGGTTTCCATGGCTGAGTGGGACTTCGAACTCCAGAGCCATAATCCATTGTTCAAACACTACACCATGCTGGTTTCCCCCATTGACTTACCTGTCTTATTCTCAGGTGGCCATACAAAGCATCACAATTCTCAGAATTGTCCAGGCAGTGTGGCTACAAAATTCTAGGAGTTATCACCTAAAGAATCCCCTTTTTGAAGCTCTCAGTCCTAAAGTATCAGATAACAATATATCAACGGGGGATCCTGGAAGCTGTTGTCTAGTGAGAACATCCTCATTGGAGATTCTGGGAGCTGTAATCCAAAAAAATAGCTTTTCTGACTTCTAATCCCATATAAATCATCCTGAGCTCTTTGGATGATGGATATAATACAAACTTGACCAGTACATATTGGGATCTTTTTCTCGTTTTGTGCCTTCAAATAGTTTCCAACTTACGGTGACCCTAAGGAGAACCTATCATGGGGTTTTCTGAGGCTGAGAGTTTGTGACATGCCCAGGGTCACCCAGCAGGGAATTAAACCTTGGTCTCCAGGGTTGTAATCCAGCAGCCAAACTACTATATACCACACTGGCTTCCACTGGGTTCTACATAATTTGTTCACAACAAAACAACTGATATTGCAGTACCTCCACACATGTATAAAATCTGTGGATTGTCAGGGACAGGCGTAAGAAGTTTTATCTGCACAGCTTGGAAGACTGCAATTCTTAGAATTCCCCCAACAAGCATGGTTGCAAGTTGTATTCCAAATAATAACTTTTCTCAGCAGTGTTTGTTTGTTTGTTTATTTATTTGGTAATGTCTGAGCTGGTTGCTAAACAGCATTAGAGACTGAGGACACCTTTTCTTGATGAGGCTCCTGGTAGCCAGATGGCTATTCAACAGACAAGCACATAATTAGCTTATAGAAAAAGAAAAATGCTTGTGTCCCTGTATTCCACCCCCTGCTGCACCAGCTTATGTGCCTCAGCTACAGGAAACTGCTCCATGACACCTTGGTGATGCTTTGTAAGAGGCATTTACACTTGGATGCCCCCAGGCCAATGCCCCTGCATTTTGGGAGGAAGGGGCTCATGCTTGTGCGCACAAATGGAAAGTCATGAAGCTGGCCACAGAACATGCTGGTTGGGGATTCTGAGACATTTAGTTAAAAAAAAGGTAAAATTTTCAAAGTTCTGGCCTGAACCCTGGTGTTGGGCTGTAGCTCCTTTTTCCTTAAGGGACAGACCATCTCAGTGGACATGTGTAACTTCAGTCTTCACTAACCCTTTCTCCTGCCCTTTCTTTGCAGCTTCAAGCCCATGGTATTGTAGCGGAGTACATTACCTACCCCCGGGTGACACTCACCTCTGCCTCTCGCCTCTGTGTGCGGCACAGTCCTCCTGGGGATTCCTCCCGACACACTGTCACCCTCCTGGATCCCCGTGCATCTCCAAAGAAGGATGAAGCTCCTGCAAGTTGGACCATACATCAAGTGCAAGGGGCGCTGGCTAATCCTAGTCGCCCACTGCTGGCTGTTAGAGGTATTGACTGGAAGAATTTAGGAGGGGAAGTAGGATTCTGAAAGGGAAGAGGCCATACCAGCTGAGGGATTCTAGGTGTTGTAGTCCAGAAAGTAGTTTTCAATGAGGTACTTGTGTTAGTCTGTGTCGGCACATGGTGGAAGAAGTGATGAAGGGGTACCTTTGAGAATAACTAGTTTATTTCAGCACAAGCTTTCATGGACATCAATCTAACTCAGGGCAACTAAAGAAGTTGATTGTTATCTATGAAAGCTCATGCTGAAATAAACCCATTACACCCTTATGTGCTACTTGATTATTTCATACATGCACACCCTTTCCATTTCATGTAGTGCAGAAGGGTAACTTTCCCAAGCTATGGATGGGAATGTTTGCTGGACTGCCATTTCCAGCACAGCCAATGAGAGATGCAGTCCAACAACTTGTGAATATCCATACATTCCCCATCCCTGCAGTAGGGGTTGTATGAAGAGACAGGCTTAAGAGAACTACAGGAGCTAGTTGGGGTGTCATCTCAGTAGAGAGAAAAGGGGGCAAGGAACTGTTCCATTACAGTGATGTAATAGTGTTGAAACTGAGTTGTAGAGCTGGAACCTCCAAACTTCAGCTGATCTGCAAGAAAACAATGTGTAGGATAGCTGTGTTTTTCATTAGTTTGCTATTTTACAATGGGTCTCTGGCCTTATTTTGAGATGGCAATATTTCAAGGGAGTCAATATTGTCTGTATTCATATTCAGTTGGATTAATGATTAATAGAAAAGTTATTTTTTTGGATCAAAACTCCCAGAATCTCCCAACTGGCATGGGATTTTCAAGTTCAGCTACTATCCTTGGCCTCTGTGACACTGTAGGTTTCTTTCCAGTCTCTTAAGTTGGCTACCACCGTGCAAGACTGGAAATTGCCTCCCAGCGTTTTACTGGGGTTCTTGCCAGCCTCCCAAAGCTGACTCCCACGCTTGGAACGACTGGCAATCTCCCCAACTCTATCAGGTATGCTGCCGCCACCCCCCCCCCCGAATTATGAATATTTGGACAGAACAGGAGGGACCCTGCCCAATCTCTAAGCGTAAGGATCTTCCACCTCCACCTCCCCCTGAGTGAGAGAGGTCCTATGTAGCATGTGCCAAACCTGGCGTGGAAATGGAGAGAAACGGAGGTTTATAGAAGTGTTTAATCAAAGCATGCAAATAAACAATATACACTTGGGAGACTCCCCTCTCCCAGGTACACTTAGTTACAAGAATTTACAAAACAGATATAACAGCACAGATATATTCTTAAGATCAGCCAATTCCCAAAATAACAACATCCCTAACGCGACTAACTACTTATTTCTAGTTACTCACAATTAGGTTATAGGCGTAGATGGTCTAAAGGAGAAGGGGGGGTCCAGGAGACACGGCATGCCTGCCAGCTCGACTGGCCCAGCTCTCCTCTCTTTCTCTCTGTCTCTGTGTCTCTCTCTCTCTCTCTGGCCACATGGCCTCTCAGAAGTTTTATATTTTCCTCCTTGGAAGGATCTGGAAGCATCTCCAAGATGCCCACCTCTTTTCCTTTTGGTTGGTCAATTCTCACCTTGTGACCTGTGATGCTGACCCTTTCCTTTTGGTTGGTCAACTCTCACCCTGTGACCCTTGATGTAATCCCAACATCTCATTAACCCTTGGTTTACCTGAAGAGGGAAGTATTTCCCTTTGATAAGCCTAGATAATGGGAAGCCCCATTATCACACGCCCCCCAAATCTCAGACTGTCTGGGAACAGCTGAAGGCTGGAACCACACCGGCTGGGATTTCATCCTGGGACCTAAGAAAGGAAAAGTCAAAGAATAAATGCAAACACACACAACAGTACAGGTTAACCATATTATCAATGCAGACATGTAAAACTCAGCCCTCTTAACCTCCCTCCAGTCCTCTGCGTGACAAGGAATCTGCAACCACATTAGAACTTCCAGCCACGTGCTGAATGTCGAAGTCAAAGTCTTGTAGGGACAGGCTCCATCGTAGTAACTTCTTGTTAGTATGTAGCCATCGGAGGGTAGCATGATCAGTCTGGAGGGTGAAGCGACATCCCCAGATGTATGGTCTCAGCTTCTCTAACGCATATACAATAGCATAGCATTCCTTCTCTGGTATGGACCAATTGGACTCCCTTGTGGAAAGCTTCTTGCTAAGGAACAAGATGGGATGCAAGGTGCCATCCGGACCCTCCTGTAGTAATACTGCTCCAATGCCTCTGTCAGAAGCATCTGTAGCCACTACGAACAGCTTGTCAAAGTCTGGTGCCCGGAGCACAGGATCTGCCATCAAGGCCTGTTTCAAGGCTGCAAAGGCTTCTTGACACTCTGCTGTCCATTTCACTACTTTAGGCTTCTTGGAACCTGTCAGGTCTGTTAGAGGTGCTGCCATTTGGCTATAGTTGGGCACGAATCTCTGGTAGTACCCAACCAGGCCAAGGAAGGACTGCACCTGCTTCCTGGAACGAGGAATTGGCCAGCTATTAATAGCTTCCACTTTGACTTGCAGTGGAGTGATAATCCCCTGTCCCACTTCATGGCCAAGGTAGGTCACTCTGTCCAGTGCAAACTGACACTTCTTTGCTTTGACTGTCAGTCCAGCATCACTAATGCGTTGGAAGACAATCTCCAAGTGTTTCAAGTGGTCTTCCCAGGAGTCTGAGAAGATTGCAATGTCATCTAAATAAGCAACAGCAAAGTCCCCGCACCCTCTTAGCAAACAGTCCACCAGCCTCTGGAAAGTTGCAGGTGCGTTCCATAGCCCAAAGGGAAGGACATTGAACTCAAACAGGCCCATGTGAGTGATGAATGCTGTTCGATGCTTAGACTCTTCTGCTAGGGCGATTTGCCAATAGCCCTTAGTCAAATCGAGGCTGGATAGGTACTTAGCATGCCCCAATTTCTCCAACAGTTCATCTACTCTGGGCATTGGATAATGTTCAGAGCGTGTCACTGAGTTCAGTTTTCTATAATCCACACAAAAACGAATGTCCGTCCCCCCTTTTTGGGTAGTAGGACAACTGGGGATGCCCATGGACTACATGATGGCGAATGATCCGTATGTCCAACATCTCTTTCACCTCCCTCTCTATCGCCTCTTTCCCTTTTGGTGACCCCCGTCGTGGCTGTTCTGCTGATGGCCTGCTGTCATCTGCGGCTACCACATGTTGAGGATCTGTGGTGCGACCTGGGATAGGTGAAAACAGGGTGGTGAACTTACCCGTCAAGTGAAAGAACTGCTTGCGTTGGTTCGCATTGAGTCTCGGGGAGGGTTTCACATCTTCCAAGCTACCACCCTCCCAATCATAGAAAGCACCTTCAGGCCACTCTTCCTTCTCCTCATCTTCCTGGACTGAAAGTGTGAGAAGGTGACTGGGCCTATCGTAGAAGGGTTTCAGTGAATTCACATGATACACTTTTGGCTTAACCCTAGAGTCTGGAAACTGTATGAGATAGTTCACTGTCCCAATGCATTCTTGCACTGTGGCAGGACCTTCCCAAGAAGTTTCCATCTTGTTAGACTGGAGAACCTTCAGAACCATCACTTGGTCTCCTTTCTCAAAGCAATGTTCTGGCATACTGATCATACCAGGTCTTCTGCTTCTCTTGTGCCTGTTGCAGATTCTCATGAGCATCTGCCCATGCTTCCCTGAGAGTATTCTGCAAGTTAGTCACAAAATCAACCACATTAGTCTCTGAAGAAGGGATAGCTCCCTCCCACTGACTTTGAACCAGCTGTAAGGGCCCTTTCACATCATGGTCATAGACCAGCTCAAAGGGTGAATAACCCAGGCTTGGGTGTGGAACAGATCTGTAAGCAAACAAGAACTGCTGTAGTGCCAAGTCCCAGTCATTGGAATGTTCATTCACAAACTTACGGATCATGGCCCCCAAAGTTGCATTAAAACGTTCCACCAACCCATTAGTTTGGTGATGGTAAGGCACTGATGTCAGATGGCGTACTCCATGTGCCTCTAATAGGCGCTGCATGACTTTGGAGTTGAAATTGGAAGCTGCATCCGTTAAAATCTCTGCAGGCCAACCTAATCTAGCAAAGATGTCTGTCAAAGCTTGGGCTACTGCCTTAGCTGAGATCCCACCCAGTGGAATGGCTTCTGGCCAACGAGTGCAGAAGTCCACAAAGGTGAGCACATATTGCTTTCCCCTAGCAGTCTTCCTAGGGAAAGGTCCCATGATGTCCACAGCCACTCTCTGGAATGGGACATCAATGATAGGAAGTGGTTGGAGAGGGGCCTTGGCTTGATCCTGGGATTTCCCTACTCTCTGGCAAACTTCACAGGATTGGACATAATCAGTCACATCCTTGCCCATCCCCTCCCAGTAGAAGGACTTTCCCAATCTGTCCTTGGTTCGGTTCACCCCAGCATGTCCACTAGGATGATCATGAGCCAGACTCAAGAGTTTGGCTCTATACTTAGAAGGCACCAGCAACTGTCTCTGAGTGCATACGCCCCCCTTGTTACCTCTTGGGCCAGACTCATGATATAATAGGCCCTCAACGATTACAAATCTGGGCCCCTTCATCACTGGAGAAGACTTCGCCTCTTCCTTTGCTCTTGTCCAGGCAGCTTGAAGGCTCTGGTCTGCTTCCTGGTTTTCCTGGAACTGCTGTCGCTGAACAGGAACCAGCTGTTCCACCTGGAGTGGCAGACTCTCCTCAGATTCTCGTTGCATTGCAGCTTCTCCAGGTTCTGCTCCCTTGGCTGGAGTGTTCTCTGGAGTTTCCACTGCTGTTGAATCCTTTGCTGGCTTTGGAGTCAGCGTTGTTGGATTCTCCTCCTCTGCACCAGCTTCTTGCATCTCAGGCAAATTGTCCAGCACCTGACTCTGCTCGGTGCCCACCGGAGACTCTTCCGCCCCCTGGGCAGCGCTGAGTCAGGAGTGACTGGAATCGCCGACTGCTGAACAGGGACCAGTGTGAGACCAGGCTGACTAGCCTCTTGGCATGGAGAAGCTCTTCCTGGACTTCTGCCAGCAGCTGCTCCGACATCCGAGGTATCAGCAAGGATGGCCCCAACCTCTGGGTCTACGATGCTGTGGTGAGAGTCTGCCCCAGGTTCCACCACCTCTTCAGGCAGGACTCCTTCTGGTGTAGCAGGAGACAATGACTGCAGTCTAAGTTCAGGCTGGTCCTCAAGTTGCAGTGAAGACTGACCTCTGCTCAGGCTGCTTGCTGTCTTTGCACGCTGTCCGGACTCTTTCCGGGCCTGACTAGCATGGAAGACGAGATCATCACCTAACAGAGCAGGACATTCGTAGTCATCATAAACAGCAAAAGTCCAAACTCCTGTCCAGCCTTTGAGCTGAACAGAAACACGTGCTGTTGACAGTTGAGCTGGAGGAGCTCTAAAGGCTCTGATGGTGATCTTGATGTTGTCATCAACAAGACCAGGATCCAGATATGAGCGATGAATAGCAGACACTTGGGCTCCAGTGTCTCTGTAAGCAACAATTTTCCTGCCTCCTATCCACAGTGTTTGCCTTCTGTGAGTAGGAATCATGTCAGGATCAGGCTCAACGGAAGAATCAGTAGCCGTGTCTCTGGAGGTTGACGCAGCCACCAACTGGGCTAACTTAGGCTTCTGCTTACAGTTGGCTTTAATATGTCCAGCTCCCCACAGAGAAAGCATTTAGGGCTAGCCTTTTCCCTGGCTGACCCTGTTGGCTGCAGCGGGGCTGTGACTTTGTGGTAGAGCTGTCCAGCTGAGGCTTCAGCCCTGCAACAGTAGGCTGGACTACCTCCTCACCTCTGAAGGCAACAAATCGATCTGCTGCCCTGGCAGCCTCTTCTAGCGTTCTAGGCTCTTGCTGTAACACAAAGGAGTTTGCAGTGGAAGCCTGTGTAAAGTTCAGGTGCATCATGTCCATTGTCTTGTTAAGGAGTCTTTCAACTTGTTCTGGTGTAAGCTTATCATGGAAGAGCTTTATCACATCCCAGGAAGCAGCAGGAGAGTTAGCATGTTCTAGCATAGGGGTTGCGTGTGCTGAAGCCCCTTGCTGAGCTAGCTGACTGCCACCAGCAGTAGCATCCTGCTATGTGTCATTGGTACCACTAGGATCCATAGTGTATTCCAGGATTTTTCTGGATCTTAAGTTCATAAAACTCCCTGACTACCTCTGTGCACCGAAAACTACAACACAGAAAAGGTCTGATTGGCTGATCAAAGAATATATATAGTGCTAGAAGCCCCAAAAGCCACAGAAAGAGAGAGAAATCCTAAAAACCAAGAAAAGTGGAAAAAATCCCAAAGCCTTCTCTCCTTTCCCTGCTCTTCGCCCCCTGCTTCACTCCCCCTCCTCCTCCTGAAGGAAAAGAGAGGGAAAACAAAAACAAAACTCTGCCTCAGTGACTCAAGGAGGTACATAGCAAATTCCTGCTACAAGCACCTTCCCATTCATATGCAGATTTACTAACTTGGCTGTTCCAAGCAGACTGAAAAAAAAAAAATTCTCGCTGCTGACTCAGAACACAATGCCAGAGTTTAGCAGTTTTAAAAATCCAAAAAAAAAAAAAAAACTTCTTTCCCCAACAGAAGCTTTGAATGACAGAGCCAGCAGCTCTTCACGGAAAGCTTTCTTTAAAAAAAAAAAACAGAAAATCACTCCTTTCCTACAGAGTTTCTGTTTGACGATAGGAAGCAACTCCTCACCAGAAAAAGCCCCTCCGTCCTCCTGCTTGAAGGAGTGGAAGGGAAAACAGGCAGAGATCACACTCTCAATGAACGGTAGGCGACTCCGTCCCCCCAGCCTCCAACTCCCCCTCCCTTTTCAAGCCTCAGAGAGGACACAAAGGAGAGGGGAAAAAAAGTCCCTTTTAAACCAAGAAGGGCTGCCTCGCTCACACATCCACCCCCCATATCCTGAGCTTAATTCTTCGCCACAGACACAGGGGAACCTGAAGCCCAAGCCTCAACTCTTCACCTTAAAAACCTCACTCTCCGTTCGAAAACCGCTGCCACCATGTGACACTGTAGGTTTCTTTCCAGCCTCTTAAGTTGGCTACCACCGTGCAAGACTGGAAATTCCCTCCCAGCGTTTTACTGGGGTTCTTGCCAGCCTCCCAAAGCTGACTCCCACGCTTGGAACGACTGGCAGTCTCCCCAACTCTATCAGGTATGCTGCCACACACCCCCCCCCCGAATTATGAATATTTGGACAGAACAGGAGGGACCCTGCCCAATCTCTAAGCGTAAGGATCTTCCACCTCCACCTCCCCCTGAGTGAGAGAGGTCCTATGTAGCGTGTGCCAAACCTGGCGTGGAAATGGAGAGAAACGGAGGTTTATAGAAGTGTTTAATCAAAGCATGCAAATAAACAATATACACTTGGGAGACTCCCCTCTCCCAGGTACACTTAGTTACAAGAATTTACAAAACAGATATAACAGCACAGATACATTCTTAAGATCAGCCAATTCCCAAAATAGCAACATCCCTAACGCGACTAACTACTTATTTCTAGTTACTCACAATTAGGTTATAGGCGTAGATGGTCTAAAGGAGAAGGGGGGGATCCAGGAGACATGGCATGCCTGCCAGCTCGACTGGCCCAGCTCTCCTCTCTTTCTCTCTGTCTCTGTGTCTCTCTCTCTCTCTGGCCACATGGCCTCTCAGAAGTTTTATATTTTCCTCCTTGGAAGGATCTGGAAGCATCTCCAAGATGCCCACCTCTTTTCCTTTTGGTTGGTCAATTCTCACCTTGTGACCTGTGATGCTGACCCTTTCCTTTTGGTTGGTCAACTCTCACCCTGTGACCCTTGATGTAATCCCAACATCTCATTAACCCTTGGTTTACCTGAAGAGGGAAGTATCTCCCTTTGATAAGCCTAGATAATGGGAAGCCCCATTATCACAGCCTCCTCCAGATTATTGTAAAGAAGTGTGAGTTCTTGAAGTACAGCTCCTGGGGTTTTGCCAGTTGCTGTCACTTCTGTGGCTGCACATTCCATTCTTTTCAAGGAGCTGTTTGTAGTGATTTCTTGGATCTGCACTATGGCTCTTCCAAACGGGTTTTTAAATTAAAAAAAAAATCAGAGCATGGTATGAAGGGCATATGAAAAGCATTTTTTTCTTCTCTGTTTCTTTTTTTTTAAAAAAAACTTTGGAGTTATAGTATTATAGTTCAATAGCCATTTCACTGATCTTTACATTTCTCAGTTTTTAAATGCTTTTGAACTGCCTCCGATCCTGTACAAGAAGAACGGCTGGGTATAAATTAAATAAATTAATAAATCAAGAGGTAAAGGAAAAGAAGAGAAGGGAGCATATTGTTCTAATATGTCTTGGAATTAAAATGAAATCCATTCAATAAAGAATATAATGTTGCTTCTGGCACCAGATAGCTAGGAAAACTGAGGCATCAGATGGATATTTTAAAAAGGGAGAAAGTAGAAGAACTATAGCAACAAATACAGTACTGCAACTTCTAGCAAACTCTCAGCCTTTTTGCCCTCTCTGGAGGAACCCTCTAAATTATTTCTGGCAGAGAAGAGCAAGAACCGAGAAAGTTCTCAGTAGTTTTCCTTTCAGTTTGTCTGTTTTCTTTGGTTATGTGGGGTTTCTCAATCAATTTAGCATGGAGCAGCACCAAGCTACCATGAGCATGTTGAGTATTCCAGGTTTACATATCACTGGGCTTCAAATGTCAAATGATACCATGTCTTCCAGTTTCAACTGCCCTCTAATTTTCTCTTTTTTTCTTCTAGCAGGGCAGCTGGCCCAGGTCTATGATGTGGACCAGCGTTCCTTAAGGAACGAGTGGGAATTTGCCCACTCTATTGAACACTGGGTATGGTTGGATGCAGACACTCTGGCTGTGGTTACAGAGGAAGATGTGTTCCACTGGACCGTGAAACGTGAGTGTTGGAAGAGGAGGGACAGTATTGTGAGGTGTCTGGGGCAAAGAATACAACAGAAAATGTTAAGTGTCTAGAGAGGTTATTACTGTTTGGAAGAAGGAGCAGGTGGAAAGGAGCAAAAGCCTTATGGGAAGGATGAGGATAAATTATTTGTTTTATAAATGAATTGGAAAGATCTCAAGGAGCATTTAGTCTAAAACTCTGCTAATGCAGGAATTCACAGTTACAGCATCCCTGAGAGGTGGCAATATAACCTCTGTTTAAAAACTTCCAGTCACCTCACAAAGTAGTCTATTCCACTGTCAGATAGTTTTTACCTTCAGGGTGTTCTTCCTAATATTTAAACAGAATCTGCTTAATGGGAAGAACTAGATAAAGAAGGCTTGGGTTCCAGTCTATACATGGATAAACTGGTTCAGTAAGTTCGCAGAGCTTAGAAATGTCACTGGTTTGTACTACTTCTACCAGAATCCCCAGAGACAGGATGGCCATGCTGGCTGGGGAATTCAGGGATTTGTAGTGCAAAACATGAACATTGTCAGGCTTTGCAAATGTGCAGAAATGAATCAAAGGGAAAATTCTGTGTTGGTTTTACACAGGCATTTACTGGGACAAAATTTTGGAAGTAGATGGGTAATCTGGGGATTGATCACATGGAGCAGAGTCACTGATTAAGAAAATTTGGTTCCATTTTTTTGTCTGTAATGTCCCTTCAAGGTACCAGACCGAGATGGCAGTTCAGCCGGCATGAACGACTCCATGGCATGGAAGTGATAGGCTATCACCGGGATGCCAATCATGTGTGGATGGCTCTTTCAGCTCTAGGACTTGAGCAGGTGAGTAATCCAGGGGCCATGCTGGATGGGCAGCTCTCATAGTTGTGGCACAAAAAGCACTAACTAAGCCAAACTCTGGAAGTTGGCAGAAGATTGAACTGATCACTTGCAAACAGTTTTGGACATTTAGTCATGGGTCACATGATGAAATGAGGCCAGAGGCTACATAGGAATACAAGTTAGCAATCCCAGCTTCAATCTCTTTTTTCCTTCATGCAGGGCCTGGTTGTGGGTCTGACGCAGCTGTATTGGCGGAGGGGTCCCCTTTCTCAGGTCATAGAAGCCCAAGCAGTGGCACTGCCACAGCACAGATTTTCTAGAAACCCAAAACCTTCAACTGCCCTGTTGGCTGCTGTACGAAGAGGCAAGGAACAGACAGGACAGGTGAGATGGTAAGAGCAAAGGAGGACGAGAAAGTTTGCGTACACGTTTACTGGATTTCAGAGAATGTGGGAAGAAGGGGGAGCCTTTATACCTTTTTTTTTTCTTTTCTTTTTTTTTGCTGACTGTGAACCCTGTCGTTGTCTTTCAGTTCCATGTTGTAGAGCTTGGCCCACACCAGGCAGGGAATGCAGCCCTGCTTAGTGCACGTGGCACGTTGCCCTTCAAGGGGCCTTGGCTTGGGGACTTCCCTAGTGCTGTGCAGGTACAGTCTTGCAATCCTGGATGGAGACTTTTCTTAGAAAGGGAGTTGGAGATGTATTCCTTTGGGGATAATATCTGGGGGAAAGGGTGGGGCTAGAGTAGAAATTGGAAACGTTACTTTTTTATATACCACAATGCCCTGAATTCCCCAGCCACCACAGCCAGTGATCGTGGTAACTGGAAGATTCTGGGGTATTTCCTGTACACATAATTTTCCCGGACTCTGACTGGAGTCAGCGCTAAAGAAGGCAGGAACTAAAAGTAGATGAACCAATCCCTTCTCTTTCTTTCTCTGCCACCCTTTTCTCTTCCTCTTTCTTTCCAGCCAAGGGGCTGCTAAGGAAGGAATACTGGACCCTTGCAGAGGCCTGCTTTAATTACCTTTTGAGAAACAAAAGCAACTAGTTTTAGAAATTTGTAACTATAACAGTAACAACATTTTGAGTACTGCAAACTTTAGTATAATCATGTATTAAAACTAAATTTTCAAGCTCTGTTGATATCTAACACCCTCATTTTCTATCCTTTAGTTCTTGCCTGACTTGGGTGTGGCTGTGATACTTACTAAACATGCCTTCCTCTTCCTTGAGGATGTTGAGACAGCACAAACAATCCATTGCATCCAGCTGGTTTGTGACATAGTTTTTGCTACCATAATTGACAGTGACAGGCCCCATGGCCTGCTGGGAGTCTGCCGCAGTGGCAAGGTGGGTTTGGCTGAAGTGAGCTAGAAGGAGCAAAGTTGGGGATTCCCAGTTTGAGTTGTCTAAACTTTGCCTCCTTTCTTTCCCAAAGGTCCTCTCTATCTCCATCTGCCCCTATGCCCTGTGGCAATACCTCTCTCAGCATCCTGCCAGCCTTTCTCTTTCCCAACGTGTGCTGCAGCTGGTAGGCGAGGTGCCTCCTCCATAGACAAGTCTTCCTCTGGAGTGGATTGCGACCCAAACAGTGAAGACCAAATATGACTACAATATCACTTATGTGTCTTCTAGCCCTAGAAGATTTCCTTGGGTTTGTGGAAAGGGAGAAGTAGTTGAAGGGTGTGGGGTAGGGGTCAGTGTCCCACAGCAGTGGTGGTCAGTGTGGAACAATGGGCAGTGTGGAGCACCAAGCCTGCTAAGCTGGTAGCATGGAACAGGGAGGAAGCATGGATAATACTAGGGAGAAAGAAGACTGTTGTAACTATGAATTTGACTTATTCTTATCTTGTATATTGCAGAGGTTTTATGGGGCGGGGAGGTAACTTGCAGGGGATGGTATTTATGTGCCAAAGAGGATTAGAAATGTTTATCACTGGGAATGGTTTCTCCAGCCACCTTTTTTTTTTTTTTGGTCTGGCTTTCTGGCCTAACATCCCTTTTTAAAAGCGTGGCTGGAAGCAGGAATAGCAGCTGTACCCCTTATTTGTGAAGAACGCTAGGTCGTTGGTGGGCTGCAGAAAGAGTTTCTAGCTATAGGTCTGCTTTTCCCATCTTTTGTGTCATGACTGGCTGACTCATTGCTCTGGAAAATTAAAAAAAAAGGAATAGGTAATTCATTGTTTGCTCTTTTGTTGTTGTTTCTATATGACCTAGTAGTTATTCATACAGCAGGTCAGAAAGATTTCCTGATGTTTCTGCAAAGAAACCCTATTTGGCTATGTAGGTTATGTGTTCTAGGGTGCATGTGTGATTGTATACACAAAACTCAGGTGCAGTGTTAGTCAAAGAACAATTTAAAATAAGAATGAAATGAAAAATTATCTTACTCTAGCCCCCCACTTCCAGCTAAGCGTTGTGTGTGTGTGTGTGTCTTCCACTCTATGCACCCAGGGCAGTTGCTTGTCCCTCAGAGCAAGTCTGCAATGAAAGCTAGATTTTCTGTTGCTTTTGCTCTCTCATACTGCTTAGACACAGACTTTGATAAAAATTCTCAAGGCATGTGTTATTTTGTGGGGGGGATTGTGTCTGTCTGTCTTTGGTTGTTAGAACTAATGGAAGTGGCTTCCATAATAACTGTTTCCATTGTAACTGCAGCCCCTTACCGGTGGAGGAAATCCACAGCTAAAAACAGCCCTGAGAGGTGCCCTCCCAGCCTCTGTTTAAAAACGTCCAAGGAGAGGAGATCCCACAACCATGCAAGGCAGTCTGTTCCACTTCTGTTTGTTGAACAATTCTTGCCATCAGGAAATTTTTCTTAATGTTTAGTCGGAATCACCTTTCTTGTAACATGAATCCATCAGTTCGGACTCTATCCTCTGGAACAGTAGAAAAAGAAAAGCTTGATCATGGCTTCAAAATTAAATTTCAAGGATTTGAAGATGGTTGTCATGTCCTCTTTCAATCTTTTTCTTCTTCTTTTGCTTTTTTTTAAAAAAATTAAGATACTTCCAAGGGAGAGGGCTTTTCTGAACTGAAATGTGAATATTCTGTACAGCTTTTAAGAACAACCAAAAAAAGGGGTGTGATGAACATGTATAAACTAATCCACCTTCCCCCTCTTTCAGACCAGAATTTTTTTTTTCCTTTGAAGGATTTATGTCCCTGTTTTGAGCAAAACGATTTGTACATCTCTTATTTTTCTTATAACAGTAGTCACTCCTCCCTAGCTATGGAAGATTGGCTTGCTCTAGTGTGATGCAGCTGTAATACAAAAGTAACATTTCCAAGCTCTGGTTTCTAGTGATGGTACAATGAACCGGAAGGAAGGTTTCTGCGACCTTTACAGGCAGCATTACAAGTGGCAGGCATCCTTCAGAAAACAAACCTTTTCTGTAAACCCTGAGTGGCAGATACTGGGGATTTGTGATAACAGGTAGGAATACAGTCTACCCTTCTCACAGCTATTTATGTGTATACTTCAGTCCAGTCTGGGATAAAGCTGAACTTGATGTTATCCAGTTTGCTATGATGGAAGCAGCTGCTTCTTTTCTGATAACCTTGCTGAAGCTAAGAACTAGCTCTATGAGTGAAGGAAATTCAGACTGGAAACTCCATGCAGGTTCTAAACTTCTGATGCTTGCCAACCTTTAATCCGTATTTTAATATCTCTTAGTTTTCTTCAGCCCTTGGTATTGGATTTAAAATGTGTCCATGGGCAGTCTGTCTCTAACACTGGCCACTGAGCTTGGTTAAAATGAGATTCAGATAAATTAGAAGGATTTCAGAGGCAAGAAAAAGCAACCCTCACAGAATATGCACATAATACTGGTTCAACTGTCACACATATAGTTACCCTGGGAGGACTTTTGTTTGAACTGTGCAGTGAGTTCTCCATTGCTTTGATGAAGTTGGCAGAGGGCCCATGATTGTTATCACCACAGGGCAAAGAAGGAAGAGAGGTGCCTCCCCATCCCTTTTCTTTGCAGCTTTCCTTTCCTTTCCTTTCCTCTATGTTTGCTGAATGCAAGCAGCATTTGACCTCAATCTGTCTACTTGGATTAGATTCCCAAGATGTTTCTGTCCTGCCTCACCATACATGGAACTCTGTCACAGCTGGGAAGCCAACGTTTTCCTCACTGCTACATATAAACTGTGGGATAGAAGTCCCTGCTGTCCATAATTGAAGATGGATTGTAGTGACACAAGAAAATGGATTTGAGGTTAATGGCTGAAAAGGGTCACTCATATTTTATGGACTTATGTGAATTATGAATTACTTGTTGCGAAGACCAGAAGACCACACAGCAGAACAATTAAATAAAGCAAAAAAGGCAGGTGTCAGAGAGACCATTTGCCAAGTTGACTTCCCTGTGCATTTTGAGTCAGTGCGTTCTGCCCAGAGTGTGCTGGTATAGTCTGGTAGTCAAACCAAAAGATCTCAGTTCAAATCCATATGCTGCCTTGATGCTGTCTGGGTGGTCTTAGAGCAGGGAACCCTTCTCAACCAGACTAACTTCACAGGCTTATTTATCACAACTGCATGGGCAGCAGCACCCCCCAGGGCTTAATAATATCACATGCAACATTGTAAGTACTTTCACTTATTCAGTTTCTGATGAGATATATATGCAATCCTTTGTCAACAATCCTCCTTGGCACCCTCCACTGAACAAACAGGACACTGTCTACATGAAGATAAATGGACACAAATTGGACATTAGAAATGAGAATACACAATAGCCAATTGCGGAACACCTTGACTTTCCTAGACATTCTGTCTCGGACTTCCAAGCAACAGCCCTTGAACAAAAAAATTCAAAGAGAGATTTGGAAAGAGAAACTGCTGAATTGGGACACAATGATCTCCTATCTTTTTTCCCCAAGGAATTCAAGGTAGTGATTTGAACAAAGACAATGGTTTCTTGACACACTTCTTGTTGTGTGCCTTCAAGTCATTTCTCATTTAGGTTTGCCTTAGGATTGCCATATCACAGGGTCTTGGAGGGCTGAGAGTGTGTGACTAGACCAAGGTCACCAAATCGGTTTCCATGGTCAAGCAGTGAATCAAACCCTGGTTTCTGGGTCAGAGCTCAAACCACCACACCATGCTGGCTCTTTTTGTAGCGTGCTATACATATTAAAACACCAGTCAACATCAACATCCCAGCTACTAAGGATGCCTGCTTTATTGCAGAACTTTACAGGTCCATGTATTCAGTGACTGACCAAGCTGGCTGGGGATTCTGAGAGTTGTAGAACCCCAAAAGTAAAATTTCCAAACTCTGGGTACCTTGTGCTCCTTAGAGAAAAGGAAGTATATCTATAAAACAATACTCTTTTAACAACTATGAGAACAATGTGTTACCCTGTGACTTGGGGGTCCCATGAGGGGCACCCAAATAACCACAACAAACACAACAAACGGGGAAATTAGCTGGAGCACTCTCTTGGCTAACAAGAGGCAGGGTAACTTAGCAAGGATCTTTTACCCTATGTCTACAGCGTTAGGTCAGTGAGGAGGCAAGCAGTTCAAATAACAATTAAGATTTATTAAACAGTTATTAAAGAAAATCACAAACACACTCCTAACTAGAAAAGGAAAATAGAGTTCAAGGGGGAATGGGTGATACGCCACCTGTCCTGCAGACCAGGGGAAGCTGATTGTAGAAGAGGAAACCCGGCGTGGCGGCCGAGGGAAATCTGCTGAACCGAGCGGCAGCAAGGCAGAGTAGAAGTCCAGAGCGATCTGGCGAGAGTTCCGAAGAGCTCTCAGAACTGGGGGGTTTTATCAGGGAAAGAACGACCGCAGGCTAGTCTGGTCTTGGGCAAAAACAATAAGTTTTGGGTTGGAGACAATGCTTCCGAAAGGTCAGAATTTACATGATTGAGTTATGTTCCGAATTGACAATAGTATGGCTGATATGTAAATGCAGCTAGCTCGGCAGTTAAGCTCTTAGCTCGCCAGGGTGCCCTCTCAGGGCAGAGGGTTATTGAATGAGGGTGTTTGTTTCGGGAGGTCCCCTAAAGTAGTTCTGGCTATTTCTGGCTTGATTTGGTGGGAGCAACAAATAGTAGCCATGCCTAGCTTCGTGCTTGTACAGTGGCCTCACAAACACTTGGCTGGTGGCAGAGCAGACCCGAATTATGATATCAAAATGATATCTAAAGGTTATCAAAGGCCAGGCCAGTTCACGGTGATAACAAATGTTCTAATTATTTTCTGGTTAATAAGTGCACAGATAATATTCTTCTGTTTAAAGGAGAAGACAGATGCTGTGAGAACGTGTTCTATCTCAGTAGTATGAGACTAGGGTTAGAAGGAATATTAGAATATGTTTGATCAATGACTGAAAAAAGGGTTTTCCCAAGTATCACGAAATACTGATGAAGATAATTCCTCTGCATCATGAATCTTTGCATTCTGAGACTTTTCTGCACAAGTGCCACGTGGGACTTTTGGTACAGACAGAAAATGGCATTTTGTTATCTCATCACTGCTGGAGCAGCCTTTGCAGGCCTACTGTTTTCCACATGTACTGTACTCCAAGCCAGCCCTATCATTAGGAGGAAGGGATTGTCGGAGGTGGCAGATGCTGAAAGTCAAAGGTAGCAGCTCCTTGGAGAACAGAAGTACGACAGAGGCACAAAATCTATCCTCAGCCCCCTCATTTTTCCATAGTCAGCACTGAAGTCATGTTGAACTGCCTGTGCAATCAGCTGATACTGTCTTCTCCTTCACTTCAGGCAGTCAAATGTCTTTGGCCTACCCTGATGGAACTACAATCCCATCACACCTATTGATGGCTGTGACTGATGGAAGTTTTAGTCCAACTCATCTGGAAGGCATCAAATTTAAGGAGGCTGTTATAGAAAGTCATCTCTTTACATGGTTTCCCCCCTCCCCAAAGCAGTCAGAAGATTAATAAATGAATCCCTGCCAATCTAGTATCATCTCCATACATAAATACCTGCAATACACAAGCCTCCATCTCCTCAGTGGGAAATTCTCCCTTCATTTAAGTCTGATGATATGAGAAAAACTGCCATCAGGATAGAGGCCAAATGCCAGTGCAGAAAAAGTCAGTGAATCAGATGCAGATGCAAAATGAAACCGCTGCCTTCCATGTCAAAATAAGTAGCACAAAATGTAGCTTCGGGTAAAAATCCAATAGACACCAATTAAATGCATGACTTGGTTGCTGCTGCCACTGCTGCTTGTGGCTGCTTGCTGGTGGCGTTGGCTGCATATGACTGGTTGTAGCTGGAGCGACAGAGACATTGTGTGGATCTCATGCTGCTGCCTAATGTGCAAAGCCTTTCTGTGACTTTTTGGCCTCTATTCTGTCCATGGTTTAGTGCTGCTGTGCTACCGGCAATGTGGAGCAATTAGAAGTCAGCTATCTGATTGTACCTGAGAGCTGGGAGTAGGCTTGACTAAATTAAGTGGACTTGGCTTTTAAGTAAAGTTGCTTCAGATTGTGTCACATGTCTTTTTCTAATTTCCTAGTTATTCTAAGTACCTTAATGGATTGAGGCAGTAGATCATCTGATGGATTTCTACACAGCTTCAGTAGGTAATTCTCATTGGCATTTTACACAAGAGCCCTCTCCCCTCATTTCCCCAGACCTATATCCTACTTGCATTTTGAACATACAGTGAAGAGGTGAGATAATTTTTCTGCCCACTTTCTAACCTCTATGCATTAAACTCAAAGGGGCTTTATGTTGGTTGTTCCTCAGTACAGCTAGAAATCCTGTATCACACATTTGTGCTACATGTGCAGAAGTAGAGGGCACAATCCCATAGTTCCACTAAGCATTCCATATATGTGTGGTGGCATCAGAAGCAATGCAAGATTCAGATTTACCACAGAAAAAAGGATTGTGGGGAGAGCTTTAGGCAAAACTTGGCAAAATTACCTTTTGGACTACATTTTGCTGAAGCTGTACATGATCATAACACTTTGATACCACTTAAACTGCCATGGCTCTGTCCCATGAAATTCTGTGATCTGTAGTTTAATGAGGTGTTTAGAATTTTTGCTAGAGAGTTCCTGTGTGTCACCCAACTACAGATCCCTAGATTCCATAGGATGTAGCCATGGCTCTGATTGGGCAGTCTGAAAAGGACTCAGAATTAATTACAGGCTAGAAAAGGAAAAACCAAAACCAAAGCTATGGAGAATGGCCATTGAGGGTCCCTGGAGTGCAGGTGATGGATTTCCCACTGCTGTTACTCTACTACTTAGAAGGGTACCTCAACCTGTCTCATAGGTGAGCCATCCCTGCCCCTTCTTTCATGTGACTGCCTCCCTCAGTATATATGGTAACCTCTTTTATTGGTAGGCTCTTTTATTTCAAGATGACTTTGGCTCAGAAGCTAAAGTTTCTTTTATGTTGAGGTTTTTTTACCTTTCCATTCTTTTTGTTTTACTAGTTTGAAGATATGCTTCAGTATTTTAGTGATGGTTTGTAAACTTAGGTGTTGTGTTGTAAGTGTTGCTTTGTTCCATAACCTGCTTTTGAAAAAAAATGTTTAGAAGATGGATAATAAAAAAAATACATAAATTCCATATTGACTTATCTGGGGTAAGTCCTACAGAACTTAGGTTGACTTCTCAGTAGACACCTAAATGATTGCATTGTTAATGCTCAATCACAAACATTTACTTGGGCTCATCCAAGGGACGAGATGCCTCCATTTCCCTATTCAAATGACACACATGACTTCTGGAGACCCTGCAGAGGCAGTGAACCCGTAAGGATGACAGCCCTGAGCAATCTTTATTACCATATTCCATAAGGCATTCCCTAAAGGCAACAATGGAGACAATGACATACCACAGATACGACCCCTGAGACATAAGGAAGCTTTGAATATGTGCATACTTCCAACTGTTCCAATTTGCCAGAGACAGTCCCAATAAATCCTCTCCGCCTGCTATTTCCTGGCAGTCTCCCTGCCAAGTGCTAACCAGACCTGACCCTACTTAGCTTCCAAGATCAAACAGCATGTGGTGCCTTCAGGGTATTTAGGCAGCTGGACATTTCCAGAGCACTGGCTTTCCCTTCTTCTGGATCTTTTTCTTTAAAATGGACATGGACCAATGGAAACTGAACAAACTGAAAACTGCATGAAAAGACAGGCACAAAAGATAGGCCATAATACAGAGTTAGAAAAGTGGGGAAAGTTATGGACTAGTGGGCTAAAAGATGCACTGTGTTATGATCTTCAAATGTCTATAAAATGATATTTACATGGTACCCAACTCCATCTAAAATATCTAAAAATTATAAACATTAAACCAAAATCCACTGGAAATGTAAAGAACAAGAAGGTGCACTAATTCACATGTGGTGGACATGTACTAGAGCAAAATCCTTTTGGAAAGAATTCCAATTATGGCTGCAAGAAATTTTAAAAAACAAAATTCATTTGAATCCAGAATTAATGCTATTAGGAATGCCCAATGAAGATACCAACCACTTAATTATAAAATAGTACACTACATGATTATTGCTGCAAGGGTAATCTATGCCCAAAAGTAGAAAAGTGCTGAAATACCACCCCCCAAATTAGATCATGAAAATATTAGAAATCGCACAAACTTTTTTATGATCATGAAAGGGAAAAAGGTGGAATAGTTTTGAGAAGACTGAAAACCTTTTTTTTTTTAAAGAAAAAAGAAGAAATAAGGGAGTTGAGGGGATTTTTGTTTTAAAGATTATGGAAGCAGAAAATAGTTTAGATATTATAACTATTATTTTATTTATACTAGAGATAAAGGAGAAGAAAGGAGAATAAAATGTAGATAGTGTACGGTTTCAATTAAAAGAGGAAGAGGGAACTGGGTAACACAGGAGGAAATTGGGAGGAGATTTTAGAAGCAGCAGCAAATAATGATATATTAGTTAATAATAGAGATTGGTTTAGTTTATACATGTTCAAAGAATGTGATTTTTCTCTGTTTCCTTTATCTTGAGTTGTATATTTCTAGTTAATTATTTGAATACTTAATAAAAATTATCTTAAAAAAATAAATGAAATGGACTTGAACCTGACAACTCTACAAACAAAGGCTGCCTACAAATAGCAGACCATCCTCTGTGAAATAGGATACCTGTCCACCCTAAACTTGAGTCTCAACGTGCAAAGCTCAGGTGACACAGAAACACAAACCCTAAGGACAGATTGTTTTAGTGCAGTGTAAATATCTGCCAATAGAGGTACACCGTACAACCCTTGTACTGAATGCTAATGCAGGGCAACACACATGGATCAATCATCAACGTGCATGGCTGACAATCCAATGTACAAAGAAAATGTATAGAGGTACCGAGCATTTACATCCCGTTCTGCATACTTTATTGTACTACCACATGTGTAATAGTCCCACTTGTGCAAATCACACCATCCTCAGCTGGATGTGACTGTTGCACATTATTCAAAAAAAAGTCCTCCTCCTGGATAGTACAGCTAAGACTAACAGGATGCTGCCCTGTGGCTGCTTTGAGAAATACCCGTGTTTCCTGTAGAAACCACAAGAAAGTGTGACTGTCACCCACAGATGTTCCAACATTTGAGGGACCCCAGCCAGGTGGCTTATGTGTTAAGATGCTTGTGTATTGCAAAATTCTGACATCAGATTTTGCATGTTTCCTGCAGCAAACTTAACGTGTATCAGGTGCTCTGATTTCACCCCATTCACATATTGTGTTACTTCCACCATGACAAATAAGAGTTAAATAATATGTAGAGGATTCCACAAGACAGGCAGGTACGCATACTCTGAATCAAACTTCTTTCTCTGGCATTTTATTGGTTGATTCAGGATATGCGTACCTGCTTTTCTCATCAAGTTTGGCCATCATTACTCACAATGGCATTTAATGCTGTAATGATTATTGTCTAATGATGTAATGATGTAATAATTGGTTGATTAATCATTTTTAAAATTGATCAGCTTTAAAAGGTGAGCCCCATTAATCAGGCAGCAAACTTAGAAAAAACATATGGATGGAGGTGTCCCTGTAACCTTCATGTGCTAGTATAAAGCAAGCAAGCAAGCAAAGTGAGTTTTGAGTGAGTTATGCAGTATTTTCTGATCCCAAATAATTCCAACCCCCCCCCAACAAAGACAATCTGCTGACAATCAAAGTGTATCACTTCTGTTTTGCAGCATCATGGCCTGCCTGCCCCAAAAAAGTCACAGGACATTTATTTTTGTCCCATACCATTATATTTCCCCCAAGCTTTCCTGCAGTTCCACCACCTTTACAGGTCCATTTGGTGAGGATATGAGAGAGAGCCTTCTCAGTGGCTGCTCCCAGGTTATCAGTGGTGGAGTTTGGAGTATGTGGAGGGGGGCAGGGCTACAGCATGAGGGGCTTGGCCCCTGTTCATAGGGGTGTGACTGTGGTGTGTGGGGGCGTGGCCAGGGTGCTCAGGGGCATGGCCACGGACCAAGACACCCCCAAAACATTGCTGCCTGGGGCAAATTGCCTCCCTCTGCCCCCACATTCCTATGTGACTGCAGGCTGTGCAACTCTCTGCCATAGGAGACTAGGCTGGTCCTCTCCCTGCTCTCCTCCTGCCAGCAGGTATTTTTGTTTTAGCAAGCATTTTGGTGACTCAGGGCTCGTCCCGAAGAGAATAAACATCTCTGGAAGTATCATGAGTGCCTGGTTTGCTTTGATTTTACCTGCATAATTTCCAAGTTTGCATCCAAACTCTTTCTTGAAATATCCTGGGCTTCCTTCACTTCTCCCTCCCTTATGTCCTTCCTCCTCCTCACCTCCCATCCCAGATTACGTGTCACATCTAGACTCAGGCAACATTTCAGAAATTGATTTTCATCTATTTCCACTGAGCCTTCTTTATTATTTTTCAGGAGTTATATTCAAGGTGCTAAAGTGCTTTAGCAATATTACACTAGTGAAACATTAGGATCATTTTGTCTGGGTATACACATTCCTCTTTCTCTCACTTGATCTCTGTTGAATCTGGGTCCTGAAAACAATGGCTGTTTTACTTGGAGTGGCTGTCTTAGCTAATCCTGGGATAATACAAACAGATCGTCAAGTAGACATACATTTCATTTTGGAAAATACTGGGTTAATTTAAACTGAATTTGGAAGTAGAAATGAAAAGTTATTAGTAATGTCAGGGAGTTCCCAGGAAACACTTTGGGATGAAGAAAATATCATGTACATCTAGAAAATTAAATTGTATTGTACAGGAACATAAAGTAGAACTTTCAGAGATATTTTTCATGTGTGGAGGAACTCTAAGTGGCCATGTGGAAAGATCTTTAATGCGAAGACGGTGTGGTATTTTTGTAGTTGCCATATTTTATAATGATTTTATATTATTTTAATATACTGATATTTTAACATAGGACATTGAATTGTTTCAGGTTTTTTATTCTTTATTATCAGAGCTTAATTCATGTACCTTGCTTTAATTCATGTTGTAAGTCACCTTGGGTCCCATTTGGGGAAAGATGGAATAAAAATAAAATAAAATACCATACTGGGAACAAAAAAAGGGGGGGCAAAAAACAATAGTTTGGTTTGTTTCTTTGTTTCTTTGTGTGTTTTCAAAACCCTCTCCCTCATATATTCCCTCTAAAACTTTGCCAAATCTTTTTGCTGGTTAAGGATTGTTTAGGTCTGTACTGTTTTCAGCGCTGCCACCAAAAGTATGTATCCAGCACAATGTGTGGATTCATAATTTGTTCACACATACAGAGAGAGAGAAAGGGAGAGAGAGAGAGGACTTAAAATAGAAAAAAAAAACAAATTATTAAATTAACTGACCTCCCTGTTGTATGTAAATGACAGCTAATTACAGGAGAGGGGTGGAGGGAGAAGGCAAGGATATTGTTTTCCTCTTTAAGGGTTATCTTGTTGGCTCTAGAATTTGCATTTTAATATTCCTGATTAAGATTTAATTTAGGAAAGTTTCCACCAAAAGGAGAATATTTATGCTGTGAATATATTGGTTTCACAGTGGAGGTTTGTGGCCTAAAACAGCGCTTCATTAGCGCACATGCATACATTCATGTGTCACAAATGAAAACGGGGACACATGTGGCCAACCAATGTCAAACTGTGGTCAAGATGGTGTTACTCTGATTTCTGGGGTCCCCTTGGGGGACACCTGAATGTGCTCCACGTGATGGGGAATGGAAACTAGCCAGAGCACAAGAAATAGCCATGCGAAAGGCAGGGTAATCTAGTGGGGTCTTTTACCCAGTTTTTACGGGATCAGGCCAAGCCAAAAACCAAACAAGAATGTCCAATAAATGATTTTATTAAATGCAAGTCTCATGCACCAACGCAATCACGCACACATGCACCCAAGAGCTATTAAGAAACAAAAGAGAGGAAATTGGATAGGGGAGTATTGGAGGGGTACAGTTGGGGTAATACTGTACCTTTTCCTGAAGTCCTGGGTCCGGGAAGGCAGCGGAGAAGTGGGGCTCAGCAAGGAGAGGGCTGAGGGGATCACTCAATGGACGGAGCAACAGTCTGCTGGGATGACCAAGAGTGATCCAAAGAACCACTCAAAAACTGGACTATTTGTAGGGGAAAAAGTACCTGGAGGACTAATCCTTTCCCAGGGAGAACAATGGGTGTTGGAGCGATAACAAAGCTCCACCATGTATGATGGGATTGCAAGGTGTTGCCAAAGTCTCAGGATCTTCGGCTGTGTTAGTTTGTGGTGTGACTTCATGTAAATGGTCCTCGCCTGATGGAATATTTGCTCAACTTGGGGCAGACATGCTAATCCCCTCAAGTCAGCTTCTCAGGGCTGAGGACCCTTTGTTTATTGTGGGTTTACACATCTGGAGGTCTCCTGGGGCTGCGTGACTGGGGATTTTACTGGCCTGACCTGGTTTTTGATCTTTGACCATTGCTGCCTACGCGCCCATCCGAGTGACCTCTCAGGCACATTGAATCATATTTTAATATCAAAATTGTAGACCCCGGGACAGGGTTTTCCAGTGAGATAACAATGGAAAAAATTATTAATAAGGAAAAGCACACAAGCTACTAGATGCTGAAGCAATTTGCTTTTGCCTGAGCCTACTGAGAAGGGCGAGATTCCAACTCTTCTGCTCCTCCTGCACCTTGCAAAGAGTTAATTCAGTGCAAGCTACTTTCCCCCTTGGAACTCAGTTTATAGCAATTGAAATAAGCAGATGACAAAGGGGGAAAGCAGGAGGAGGAAAGAGAAACAGGGACATTTTAAAAGCAGCTGAAAAAAGCAGGAAGACAGGTAATTAATCAGGACTGTATCTGACAAACTGGGATATCTGGAGGGTATACAGACATTTGGCGTAGGTTTCAGGATTTGACAGTGTTGATTTTTGTGCATCCCTAAAGGTTTCCATCTTTAAAGAGCCCATAAATAACATAAATATTTGACATCGATAAAACAGTAAAGCAGGCCAAAAAGAACAAGAACATATAAGTGGCTGAAATTTGATCAAATTTGTAAATAACTATTCAGGTGATAATGTTATAGAATTGCAAGCTTGCTTTTGTGGATTCTGCAATACAATATGCCATGCTGATGCATGAAGGTAAAAAAGAGACATTTTCTCTTATTTCTTGCACAGAAGGGAACATCACTTCTAAGATGCAGGTAGGTGAAGGCATTGTCTAAAAAGAAGGAAAGGAGATTTTGGTGGTTAGGTAGGAGGACATTTTTATTTGAATATTAAAAAAGCAGACTAGTCAATGGAGTGTTAAAATTGCCACTCTGCAGACGTTTTTGACTACAGCTCCCATCACCCCATCTCTCCAAGACTCATTATCCCTGTTACTTGGCTGTTTGGGGCTGAGTCCCTCAACATATGGAAGATCACAGGTTCCCCGACTGTTTTATGATTAATCAGTCAAGATTTAGTTAAACAGGAGATGGCCATAATCGCCATTAAGATCATTTCCCCCGTCTGAAAGTTAACACTACTTCTGCTAGTGCTGGAAAACACAGGACTGGTTTAGCCTAGTATGAGGATGACAGGACACAATATTCTCGTTTCCTCTGGGGCTTAAAATGAGTGTTGGATGATTATTTCTTCCACTCGCTTCCTGAAAGTAAAAATAGTTTTTCCTGTAAGCAAAAATAGTTTCTTACACTTGCTGTAAGAAAGTCAGTATAAAGAACAAAATGAAACAGAAATCATGAAAAGTATCATGGGTGAACTAACAGCCATTGTGTTTGAGAAAAAGAATTTATGTAAGCATTTCATCAACAACATGAGAGCAAGGTTGGTGTAAAGGTTTGAGCATTGGACTATGACTTTAGAGCCTGGGGTTTGAGTCCCTACTTAGCCATGGAAGCCCACTGCATGACCCTGGGCAAGTCCCATTCTCTCAGCCTCAGAGGAAGGCGAGGGCAAAGGCAAAATGCCCTCTGAACAAATCTTGTCAAGAAAACCCCATGATAGGTTTGCCTTAATCAGAAATGACTTGAAGACAAACAACAACAACAGTAACATCATGAAGAGACTGTGCAAATGTAGCAAAACAGAATTGTTTCGATGATTTACACATGCTCTTACACCTGAGAAAACAAATTCAGGTGAAGCTGTGAATGCAAGTGTAGCCTACACATTTTATACTGCAGTCATGCAGTTTGATTGGATCTTGCAGAGGTGGTCAAGGGTACAGGGATGCGGACATAAGAACACCTATTTGGGAGGAACAAGGCCGCAGCTTTACTAATTACAGCTACATAGGTTCAGCCCGATGGGAGGCCAAGGATCCAGTTATTGAACAACTCTCCTGTTATTCCATACACCCACCCACCAACCTTCAGCCTGCCTGCCAAGGGGCATTTCTTAATGTCCTGGAATCCACATAGGTGCCAGCCACTGTGTGGGTTCCCTTGTACTTAGAAGTAAGTCAGTTCACCTAGGGATCCTTTATATCCCTTACAGGTGGACCAGAATGAAGCCTTCACTCCCTGACACCTGCTTGGAAAAGAGTCCACCAGCACCTCTTGGCTGCTGATTGACCCGTCTTTCTGAAACCCACAAAAATTATGTGTGGGTCTCCAAGAAGGAAGCCAGTGTACCTCCACTGCTCTGATGGTTTAATTAGCAAAATATATTAATTGGCAGATATGTTTAATTGGCATGAAATATAAATCATATAAATATAAGGCCGTGTGGAAGAGGAACTTTGACTGGAAAAACAGATCAGAGGTGGCCCCGTGAATGGCTGAGTTGGACTTAATGGCTCTTTCAAGGAGAACAAAAGGCATCTCCAAGAAGAGCATATCCTATAGCAGGCAAAGCCATAAAACCTTAATCTGGCACCCATGTGTTGCAAGTTCCAAAAACAAAGAATCTTGCTTGTTTGATAGCACTGGTTTAGGAAAACAAGAAGATTTCAATCAAATACATATTTGCATCATTCTCTCACCTGTGACTCCTTCCTGATCTCTGATTGCGCTGCCATCAAAGCCTTTGTCATATGCATGCTAAATCCATCAACATGTTTCCTTCACATATTAGAACCATGAATTCATCCTGTCACCTTTTGTCCATCCTGGAAATCTTTTGTTGTCCAAGTAGAAAGTCATACTTCAAGGGCATATTTTTGGTTATAAAGGACCCTGATTTTGGATCCTCCAGCACTTCAGTTTCAGGGGTTCTCCCTGTCACTCTGCCTTTTGACTCAGGACATCAGTTCAAGTCACATCATGACTTCTCTGCTTCTTTTTGGATGGTAAATATAACCTCAATCCCTTTTCTGGTCCTTTGTTCATTTTCCTCCCTTCCTTTTCAGTTAAGCCTTGTGTGATTGCTTGTGTGTGTATGTCTATTTGTCTGTGTGTATGTATATTTTCCCCCAATAAAACACATTTAAATTGTGCTATAAGTTTTCTGACTGGTCTCTTTAACAGTTCCTGATAAACATAGGTGGAAAGATCCTAAAGTTACCTTCCCTCACAGGCCTCCTTAATTTGAGTTAATTGATTCCCCATTTTTACATTTAATTGCGGAGTTCTGATATAGGACCTCATAGGATCCTGTGGTTTTGGGGTAACACCAGAGCCAAGTAAGGTGGTAGGTAGGGTGATGTTCTGGCTGAGGCATCAATGGAGCTGTAGTTCAAAGGTTACTTTGCCAGTAGTGGATCCGCCTGTGTAAGTGATTCCTCTTTGAGGTGTGTAAATGCACTTACCACAGGAGTCGGCCCACTGATGAGCAGAGTTTTCACTCTAGCATTTGCTGGTTGAGGTTCATGTGCCCCTGCCGCACTGAGTCTATGTATGTATGGTTTCTTGAATCACCTAATAAGAGAATGCATACATGTTTGAGCAAATATGGAAAACTTACACAAAACCATCAGCTGTTTCTATGCTATTGTGGCTTTTAATTCACAGAGTCTGAAAGAATTTGTTGCACATAACTAAATGTAATTAGTTGCTTTCACATCAACAAAGGTTTAACTACATTATATTTTACTGTAATTTAAATAAGGATAATTCTTATGGCATAAACAAAACTTTTATGGCATAAACAAAACTTTCAGGCACTTTTTTGTATCTGCAAACAATGGCCTAATTAAATTGTGGGAAAGGAATATCACAAGGTTCAAGTGACAGTGTGTGCTGCTCTTTCATGTTCTGTTCTTGGTGTTGAAACAATGACAAGGTGGATAGAGGAGAGTGTACTTTGCAGCACAGGCCAGAAACTTGAGACATCTAGATTTCTGGTGTGTCCTTAGTAGCTAAAAGGACAAACATTTTAGGTGCAGAGATGTAATATTCTCAGGCGTGACAGCAAAGTAAGAGGCTTATACACACTAGATGCTGACTGATTTTGGAAGCTAAGCAGAATCTCACCTAGTTAGTACTTGGATGGAGGCCACCAAGAAAAGCAGGTGCTGTAATCTATAGTTCAAATCACCTCTAAATATCCCTCGCCTAAAAAACACTCTCAAAATTCATGAGGTTGCTAAAAGTAAACAGGCAACCTGAAGACATATCCACATAATGGCAAAGTAAAGTGATGCTTTTTAAAAACCAAAAGAATTATGGGAACTGGAGCAGGGAGCAAACTTGGAACTATAACTGTAATTAATTGCCTTTAAATAGTAACTTTCCAAGCTCTGTCCAGCAGAAGATGACAGTAATGCAAAGAAATGCAGGATTTGACATACTGCCAAGCCCTTCATGAGCATGTCACGTTCCACATCATGTACCTCCATGCCCTGTGGCAAGCTTGGAGACAGCTTGGGGCAACCACCTTGCTATGTTCTCTGGAGGCGTCTGCTTGATTAATCCCCAGTAGGCAGAGCGGACAGCCTGAGGAGCTTTTTCTCTGTAAATAAAACCATTTCTCTCATCCCATTTAATATATTTAAGCAAATTAATGAAATACGATTTTATAAAACCCACCATCTACCCCAGAACCTTCTTTAATTATGGATTCTGCATGGCAACCGTTACCAAGAGAGTCTTCTCTGAAACTGATGTTCAAAGAACTTTACATCAAATCTTCAAACAGCTAAGGAAGGTTCAAGCTACAAAGTCAGAACATCTGTTGCCTTCCATGCATTTTTTTCAATGGGGAGATCAGAGACAAAGGGAAAAAAGCAGACAAAACAACCTTGGTTCTGCTTTATTATTTAAATATAACAGCAGCTTGTGTGCTATGCTTTATTCAGAAAGAAAACAGGAATGTTTGCAGCAGGCATTGTACGGATTTACTGATTGGAGCCAGAATGTCAAGATGCCAGAGGTACTCTCCCCCTACCGTTGTTTTCATTATAGCAGAGCCAAAATTTCCCCAGCTTGACTGAAGCTATCTCAAGTTGAAATAGTAAGGCTATTCCTTCCTTATCTTTGATGGTTATGAGAGCATCTGATTCTAGAAATGTTCTGCCATACATAACAGCCCCTATAAATGCTGCTGATATAATTTGTTGTGGCGAGTGGTCACAGATCACCCCGATGGGCATTGGTAATATGCCAGCTCTGTCATTTCCGCTGTCAAATTCACTGTGTGTGTGAAAACTTTAATCAGCGCTTGGTTCCTTCAGCTTGTGCAGTGATGAGTCCGTATTGTTTTAAGAGTCCTGGTAAACTCAGTGAAAACATTTCCCCCATAATATTCACATATATCTTTCACTAGGCATGGATGCCATTGCATCTTCCCATATTCTTGGTGTAAATATACATGGTAATGGCAGGCACGCACACTCTCTCTCCAATACATCTGAATGCAGGAAGTCAGCTGTGCCAGATCTGCAGCTCATATTGGTCCTATATCCATATGGACAGGTAGGGGTGACCATGAGCTAAAGCACCATGCACTTCTGTGGTGTCAGAAATGGAAGCACAGAAATAGTATCCCTTTAAAAGGAGCAAGCTGAACATTTAGGAAAAAAACAAATGATATGGTATTTAGGTGAATTTGTAATTGGTTGATCAACCAAACCCAAAAAATACTCAGCAATGGATGGTTTTCATCCTGGAGAGAACTGATTTGTGGAATGCTACAGGGTTCTGTCCTAGGCCCAGTGTTGATCAACATCTTCACAAACAACTTGGCTTATGGAACAAAAAACATGCTTACCAATTATGCAGATGACACCAAATTGGGGGTGGAGGGTAGGGTGGTAATGAATGTTCCAGAGGACAGGATAAGAATTTAAAATGATCCTGATAGATTGAAGAGTTGGGCCAAAAATTACAAAATGAATTTCAACAAGGATAAACGTAAAGTACTACATCTAGGCAGGAAAAGGAAACATACAAATATAGGATGAGGGACACCTAACTTGAAAGCAGTACACATGAAAAGGTTTTCAGGACCTTAGTAGACCACAACTGTAAATCAATAGTATAATGTTGTGGCCAAAAAAGCCAATGCAATTCTAGGCTGCATCAAAAAGATCACAGTGTCCAGATCAAGAAAAGTAGTAAAGCTACTCTATTCTGCTCTGGTCAGATCTTACCTGGAATACAGTATCCAGTTCTGGGCACCTCAGTTCTAGAAGGATGTCGACAAGCAGAAATGTGTTCAGAGAGGGTAGCCAAGATGATCAAATGTTAGTAGCCATACAACCCCAAGCTTTGATATAGTCTAATTGGCAAATATTAGTTGGCATGAAAATGTTATATATACTTATGGCTGAAAGGCCATGTGGAGAAGGGATGCTGGCTGGGAAGATGTGCAAAAGTAGATCAGAGGTGACTTCAGCATGAGCAGGTCATAAGTTTACTGTATATTAGCTGGGAAAGCTTGACTTAATGTCTCTAAGCTAATCCTCTCAACTGCCTGACCTCAGAAAACGATAGTCAAAGAAAATGCCCAGGTGCAACAGGCAAGCACTCCTGCTGTATACATTTTCTACCAAATCTTCCACAGTCATCTTACTTAACCAAGACATTGAGAGGCTATTAGGACTACCATCAATATTTTGTCACCTAACAGTACAACCATCAATCCATTCCGGGCCTCATTGTATTGGTTGCAAACACCATTGTTTACTCAGCTGGAGAGCCATTTATACCCATGCCCTCCAGATAGGAACTAGGTATAAAAACCCCTGGTTTTGAGCAGTCAGATGCAGTGCATCAAATGCTGAATGTCACTATGTAACTTTGAACCCCAATTTGTATTGCCCATAGATGCAAGTTTAAGTCACATCACCATTTCTTCACTGCTCTTCTGTATTGGTAATTATCACCCAAACCTTGAACTTTGCTATCAACCTTACCTCCCTTTTTCTTTGGCTAGCCTTGTGTGACTGTGTGAGTGCTTGCATCTTGTGTGATTGTTAATTCCTCTAATAAAACACATTTTAGTTTACTTTTGAATCTCGGGCTGGTTCTTCCCTGCAGAAGACCCTGTAAACATTGGTGTCAAAGATCTCATTAACTTACCCCTCTCTTGTTGGCCGCCTAATTTGAGCTAATAATTTCCCACCTTTGAGCAGAAGCACTGGCATCACAGGTGGACCCCATGTCACACACGTTTTGGAGTAACAAAAGATCTGGAAACCAAGTCTCAGGAGCTGGGTATGTTTATCTTGGATGTCAGAAGATTGAAAGGTGGCATGATGACCAATTTTAAATATCTCAAGGGATGTCATGTAGAAGATTAAGCAAACTTGTTTTCTGCTGCACCAGAGGCTAGACCTATAGATTAAAATTATATTCACCTAAACATTAAGAAAAATTTATTTACTTTTGAGAGCTGTTTGATAGTGGAATAGGCTGACTTGAAGGGTGGTGGACTTCTCTGTAGGTCTTTAAACAAAAGTAGTAATTGAATACACATCTTTCAGAAGTGTTGTAACTGTGTATTTCTGCATAGCCGTGGGTAGGCCCTAGATGACCCTTGTGGCACCTTCTGACTCTACGATTCTATGATTCCATAATAAAATTAAAAACACAGAAAAATAACACATTATTATACTATTTCATATGGTAACATTGGAACAGCTGGAGAGTGAAAGAAAGAGACAGGTTCTTTCCCACAGAATGAATCCTCAAAAAGTGAATAATGAAGAGACACAAGAAGGTTGACAGGAAAGAGGGATAGTCAAATGTTCAGAGTTACTTTGAGTCAATTATATTTCACTTTACTTAGCTGCAGCATAAACTCTGTTATGCTGCAGCTAATCAAAGTAAAAGGTAATGCATATGAAAGGGGCAAAGTTCCAGGGCTGGTTTTGAGAAGGGACTTGAATGAGGCTCACAGGCAACACTCTTTGAAAGGAACTGGGGGTGAAACCCACCCCCTTCCTTCTAAACACCCCAACGGTGTCTAACTAGCCAAAGCTACAATAAGCACAGTGGATAAAATGGACTGCTGAACAGATTCTAGAAGGCAATTTTAGAGTCTTCATGTATGCTCACCTGAAATACTGTATCCAGTTCCAGGCATCACAATTCAAGAAGGATATCAACAAGCAGAAATGTGTCCAGCAAAGGGTGGCCAAGTTAATCAAAGTTCTAGATCCAAATCCTGTGAGGAACAGCTGTGCACATTTAGCCTGAGGAAGAGAAAAATGAGAGGTGATAGCCTATCTATTTTTAAATTTCTTAAAGACTGTTGTGTAGATGGAATGAACTTGTTTCCTGGTGCTTCCGAGGATTAGACCCAAAGTAATAGATTCAAATTATAAGAAATGAGATTGCAGCTAAACAGGAGGAGGAACTTCCTGACAGGAAAAACTGTCTGACAGTGGAACAGCCTACCATAGAAGATGGTGGACTCCCTTTTGTTTGTGAGTTTTTAAACAGAGGTAAGAGTGCTTTAGCAGTGGATGCCTATGCTAGAAGCTAGATGGCTCCAGTTCTATGACTGTGCATATGGAGCTTTTGTGAACAGAAATGCAGTGATGGGCAAAACTTGAACAGCTGATTTTTCTGGTTTCCACACACCTGTTATAGGCATAGAAACCTACCATAAACATAACAAAGCAGCAGTTTTGGTTCTTTGATATTCTTTTCACACCATCATTTACTTTGGTGAGCGTATTAAAGTACCTGGAACACTGCAGTGGTGAATCAACATCCTTATCACAATGCATGCTGTTGTTTAGTCCCCCTTTTGTCTCAGCCTTATTCGTGACATCATGGTTCTCCCAGCATTGTTCTGCTGTACAGTCATTGAGATTGTGACTTTTTTTTCCTTTACAATGCTGAAAATAATCTGTTAATGATCCCCTTTCCTCCTGTGATTCACTAACCAGCTTTGAGTGTGGATGTCTCATGCTGTTTTGCTGCACGAATGATTGCTTAGTGCATGCGGTGAGTGTCTGTGTATGGTCTGGTTGTCTGTTTCTTGGGGGTCCCAAGGAAATCTCCAGCAAGGAAGCCTCAGGCCATTTCTGCACTACCCTGTTATAGTGCTATTATTCCCCTTTCAACATCCTGTGGAATTCTGGGGTTTGTAGTTTACTGAAGCCAAAGAGCTCTCTGGCTGAGAATCCTAAAGGCCCCTCCCTGAACTGCAAACCCCAGGATTCCCTAGGATGTTGGAAGTGGAATAATAACACTATAACTGTGTAGTATGGAAATGGCCTCAGAATTGCTCTGTTGCTTGGGCAAGGAGGACAAAACTTCTCAAGAGACTAACTCTGGTTTTTATGCTTTATGCTCTTGAAGCCCCTTTTCAATTTTTTTTCTATACACAGAGAGAGAGAGAGAGAGAGAGAGATAAATGGTTTACTGTTATAGTGGAATTAACAGTGTGATCCTGACCTGTTCACCTTTGAAAGTCACTATTCAGACACCTTTACTGCACTGGGGTATGTTCCAAAGATCTCGCCACTGCTTTCCTGCCATACTATGCAGCACAATTTTACCACCACCATGTTACTTTTCAAAGAATTAGTTTCAATTATTGTTAATGTAATTTTTAAGGGTAGGAGTGTAACAGCGCTATGATGTCAACAGTCATATCTGTACAAGGGGGGACATCTGAAGAAGAACTCTTGTTGTTGCTTTTAAGCAGCGTGGTTGCACTAAGAGCCTCAAAGCCTTGTTTGTGTTTTTAATATTAAAACTATTTACACTGATTCATAAGAAGCTGTGTCTGTCTATAGTGGAAGCCAGAGAACAGCACTGTGTGAAGTAGATAAAACCATGTTGTATTTCTGTTCTTAATGTGGAAGGTAGTCATAAGGTTTTGGTTCCTCACACACATATGCACATGCGCACACACGCACGCACGCACACACACATCATGAAGAAGCTTTAAAATTTTATAAACGTGTATTCAACTGCGGAAGTACTGCTGTTCCATATAGTATTGCTAGACTTTCAAAATAGCAATAAGGGACAGTTGAAATTAATGATGTATAAGTGTAATAACCAGGAAGTAGCTATTAAGAAGTTTGTGTTCTGCCCAAATACCAAAGGAAAGTATTGGTATCAATTCACTTGGCCATATATTTCTCTGTAAAAATTAACACATTGTTTATATTCAAAAATTACATGATGTACACATTTCTGTCTTTTTTAAAGGCCCACACCCCTGTATGTGGGATTTGTTGCCATCTTGATCAGTCCATATAAAAGGAAAAGCTTTCTAATCTTCAAATAAGGGGACATTCCCCATAATGAGGGACATATGCCAGTCCTATAGGGGACAAGTTTCCCAACCCCCAAATAATCTCATATCATAAGGAACATTTGGCAACCCTAGTTCGACAGTATACCAAAGTGTGACGCAGCACACACAATATTGTTCTCCACAGCACTGTAATCTCTCCAAAATAGTGAAAGTTTGGGAAACCCTTATTGATGTTGTTATTTTACTCTGTACGTGTAATGTGCTTTCAAGTCAATTGTTGACTTATGGCAACCACATGAATTCCATAGGGTTTTCTGAGGCTAGCACTACCCAAAGGTGGTTTTGATACTTCCTTCCTCTGAAATACAGCCTAGAGCATCTGGTGTTCATTAGTGATCTCCCATCCAAATACTAACCAGGACGGACTCAGCTTAGCTTCCAAAATCAGATGGGATCTGGTACCTTTAGCGCAATTAGGTCACTTTCTGGAAACAACTGTAAAATTCCTGCAGATAGTGTGGCCAGTGGATGTTTCTGCTTTTCACCCTCTGTCTTTATTACTTAGCTGAAGTACTTTCATCAAGTGTGATATTTTATACATTTGAAGCACTAGATTTCTTCTCTTTGCTTTATAGAGCTGGCTTGATACATTCACTCAGAAGCAAACTATGTGGAAATTGAAATAGGCTACTCGTTGAGGAGAGAATTTCTTGAACTGATATCTCTCTGCCTTCATTTCTGAATGCTGACGTGCTATCACACATACAAAAGTAAATGAAACCTGGTCAGATTTCAGGTATATGGAATTTGTGAGTGACAGGACTGGAATCAGGTGTGGCGGGGATGGGAATGCATCAGGAAAGGAGGAAGCCTTTAAATTAACTCCTATGCTACTCCTGCTGTATCTTCTACCCAATCCCAATCTACCTTCCTGTGTTTTGTAAGACTAGCAAGAATAATGAGCATGGAAAAACAGGGCAGCCCAACATTTAGGTTTTCAAAATAACAGTGAAATCTGTAAAATGGTAATGAATTTGGCAAAGCTGTTTTTTGAAGAGACAGTGTGAATGTTTAAAAATGCCTTCAGGCAAAGCATTAAACAATTTATCCCTGCCTTTCTTTGTATCAGCCTCAGCAGAATTTAATAAACTGTTTCCAGATGACGTAGAGCTACTTAGGAACAATCTAGGGGCTCTGAGGGGAGAGATAAATATTCTATCAAATAGTCTGCATTTTCTGAAGAAGATGAGAGCTTCTACCACTGCACCTTTAGGGCAGGACATTGGGACAGATGTTTGGGTCTGACGCTTCACTGAGCAGAATAATCAGGGTGGCCCCAAATGCGACAAAGTTGCCTTGTAATGCTACAGTTGGAAATAAATCAAGTAATACACAGTTCCATCTACAGAAGTCCCTCCCCACCCTTAACGCCATTACATCTAGACCCTGACAGCAACAGTGAGGAGCCTAGTTTTCAGAGTACCAATATCTTACTCCTAGAAGGGATATTTTGACTCAGAGTGGCCACGTACATGTCACCAAGAAAAAGGCAGACAAGCATCAGCAAAAAAACAGGAGAAAAGGAGGAAACAGTTAGCATCAAGCTGCATATGCTAATATATATGTACAGAGGCAACTACACACACACACACACACACATATATATGCAAGATTCAGTGATGTAGACTCAAGTCAATTGACTTGGAAAATCAGATTCAAGTCACTTCAGTGACTTAATTCAGACTCGACTCGACAATAAATGATGCACTGACTCAACTCAACTTGAGACTTGCATATTTTTAGTGGCTGATTGGCTGTCCTTGGTTGAGTAACAGAACACATTCATCCAGAAATCTTACAACTTTGAACAACGTTTCCATCTCTTTTTGCCTACTGGTCACATGACAATCTGTCTCAAGCCCAAAGTGTAGGCATATTTCTCAGAGGGGAACAACAAACATCTTAGGCAACAGGCTTGAGGTGGGATTGAAGTCTGCTCAGCAGACAGTCCCCGCTGCATATCAGAAGAACCTTCTGAAACTTTTCCTAATAACAGAAGGCAAGACGCAACCCAAGAGCACAGGGAAAGATCCTTCCTTCTGAAGCTTCAGTAATGCGAAGTAAGAAGGATCCTATTCTCCACTTCAGAAACTGGCTCCTGGACTTGAGACGTGACTTGAAGTGTAAGTGTAAGGTCCTACACTTAGGTAGAAAAAATGGAATACAGAAATATAGGATGGGGGACACGTGGCTGGATAGCAGTACGTGTGAAAGGGATCTAGGAGTCTTAATAGACCACAAGCTGAACATGAGTCAGCAGTGTGATACGGCAGCCAAGAAAGCCAATGCAATTCTCAGCTGCATAGATAGGAGTATGGTGTCTAGATCGAGGGAGGTACTGCTACCACTCTACTCTGCTTTGGTTAGACCTCATCTTGAATACTGCGTCCAGTTCTGGACATCTCAGTTCAAGAAGGACATGGTCAAGCTGGAGCAAGTCCAGAGGAGGGCGACCATAATGGTGAGGGGCCTGGAAGTCATGCCCTATGAGGATAGACTTAGAGAGTTGGGTATGTTTAGTCTGCAGAAGAGAAGGTTAAGAGGGGACATGATAGCCATGTTTAAATATTTGAAGGGATGCCATGTAGAGGAAGGAGAGGGCTTGTTTTCTGCTTCTCCAGAGACCAGGACAAGGAGCAATGGATTCAAGCTGCAGGAAAGGAGATTCCACCTGAACCTCAGGAAGAACTTCCTGACGGTCAGGGCTGTCCAGCAGTGGAAAATGCTGCCTCGGAGTGTAGTGGAGTCTCCTTCCTTGGAGGTTTTTAAGCAGAGGCTAGATGGCCATCTGTCTGGAGTGCTTTGAGGGTGTTCCTGCATGGCAGGGGGTTGGACTGGATGGTCCCTGGGGTCTCTTCCAACTCTACATTTCTATGATTCTATGATTGAAAGTACCTTGCAATAACTTGAGACTTGATTTGAGACTTGGAGTAAAAGACTTAAATACATCAGCAGCAGAACTATAACCTATCTCAATGGAAAAGATTTTGTCCACTGCTGAATCCACTGTCAAGTTGATAATTATGGATGGATAACTTCAGGGCCCATCATTTCCCCCTTTTTATGGTTCTTTGTCTTTAAAACAGACTTGGACTGGACAAACTTTCAGACAGAGAGCATTTTAATGAAGAAAACTCTCCTCTGGCAGCCCCTCAAACACTGTCCCTTGTAAAAGAGGACACCTGGCCAACTTATTTGGACTCCCTACATGATGACAGGATTTATCATAATTTTTCAAGAATAAATTTTAAGAGATTTATACATTAAATATTGTAATTTCATCAATAAATATTTTGAAGTCCACATTTTCTGTATGACTGAAGCTCGAGCAAGGAAAGAATGGGATTCAGCTTCAACCAATCTTCCTGTAGCTCTGCATACAACAAACTAGGTAAACAGCAGCTGCCTCCAGAATCCCTTAATGAATAGGTATGAAAAGAGAGACCTAAATACCCTAAATCCCATATGACCTTGGAAGCTAAGAAGGGTCATCTCTGGTTAGTACTGCCATGGGAGACCACCAAAGAATAGCAGGTGCTATAGGCTATATTTCAGAGGAAAGAACTGGCAAAGCCACCTCTGAGTATTCCCAGCCTAAGGAAATCTTATGAAATTAATTGGGCTGCTACAAGGCAATGGGTGACTTGAAGAGAGAGACATGAATAACAAAACAGAGAGAAAGGGAGACAGCAGCTAAGCCTGCTTCAGCCCCAAAATGGAAATTGTAAAACAAAACAAAAAACAAAAAAAAATGGGGAGGGTGAAGAAAAGTCATCCCTGGATGCATTTTGGAAGAAGCTTGCAGGTGGTCTCTAAAATGTTTAAAATGTTTTTGTTAGCTAGGGAAGTCTTAACTGACTTGGTTGTTTCATTCACATATGCATATTGTTCGTTTTAAATAAAAGGTTTGCTGAAAGATATTGAACTGCCCTTTTTTCCCCCCTTTTTCTTTGGTGGCGTAGGAACCTATCCCTATTCTTTCCATGTTACATCTCCTCTGATATCAAATTTTCAGTCAAAGAAGTAATCCCTAGGAACACATTTACTTTGTTAACTGTGGTATATCCGTACTCTCATGAATGGGTCTCAAAATGAACAGAAGCCCCAAGAGGTCTTGCTTCTCCTCTTGCCGTCTCAGAGCCAAATCTTGGTTGTGTTTGATGAGTAGCTTGTCTTTATGTTGTATGACTTAAATTAATTAGCCCTGCAGGGATGGCAGAATTCATTGTTATTGGGATTGCAGGACAGCATGGAAAGGAGACATGTTTCCTTTCTTTCCTCAGCTGTGTTTTTTTTTAAGAGAACCGCCTCCTCTTAGAACTTTCAAACCAGAATTGGAACTTTCAAACTAAATCCTGTGACACTCTGTGTGTGTGTGTGTGTGTGTGTGTGTGTGTGTGTGTGTGTGTGCACGCAGGTGCTTATATAATGTGTGTTCATGTAGTCAGAAGGAGAAATGTTTGAGGGGTAATAGCTGGGGAGAGAGGGGATAAACCTCTCCACAAGCCATGATCCCAATAACCATCTTGCCTCTCATAGCTATAATTAATTTAAATAAAATGACAGATGTAGTTGTACACTGGACATTAAGCTCAACAGGGTGTCATTTGGCCCTCATTCTGTTGATGACACTGCAAAAGTATTCTCCTTTTGCTAAAGAGAGTCCACCTCAGCACTGGGTTGATCATCTTCTTTTTCTTATGTCACAAATTTTACCCATTTTCTGGGTTTCTCAGGGGGAAAAATCCTCTTATTGGAGCATTTATTGTTTTAAAGAATAATTAGAACAGCCATTGCAAGGACTATCAAAAAATCCTACCAATAATTTAGCAATAAAGATGATTACAAGGGAAAATGAAAAATTTCTTCACTTCCACCATGAAGAATATTTTTATTTATTTATTTAATTAATTTATATCCCACCTTTCTTCTTATACAGCATCTAAGGCAGCTTATAAACATAAAAAAAATACAGTTTTTAAAAAAAGTTTTTAAAAAATAATTAAGCAAAGGTTTGGTTTTTAAAAAACAAGGTTAAAGCAGTATAATACACAATTGAAACATGGTAAAAAAAATGAGTAAAAACATCACTCCATTAAAAGCTCTTTTTGCCACATAAATTATAAACCAAAGTCCTGCTTCAGTAAAAAGGTCTTTACCTGCTGGCAAAAGGAAAAGAGAGAGAGACCAAGCAATCTTGTCATAGGAAGGAATCTATTATCTGGAAGCAGCCACTGCAAATGCTCTCTCCCCTGTCCTAACAAGATGTGCCTGTGATGATGGTGGTGAAGGGAAGGCGAACACGGTTTTGCATGGGCTAACCCAGCAAAATGCTTTTGTGTTACCTTGATTTTTCTCCAGAAGAACAAGCTGACACTCTGAAGGTTATATGCTTTATTTTCTTCCACATGACATGGCTGTTCACTTTACAAGGGGCTATACGTGACCAACTGAACCTAGAAATCAAAACTTCTATTGAATTTTTAAGCTTCATGGAGTTTTCCCAACACGTGTGCTTTGCAGCAGTAACTTGGCAAATGATATTAGAATGTATGAGCTTGTGGTTTAGGGCTCCCATTCTCTTCAGGTTCTAGCCTATCAGGATGGGAGACAGAAATGCATTTCATTCTCTAAATAAAGTTGGATCCTTGATTCATCAGGCATGGTCTTACAGGGGAAGGAAAGTCCCCTTTAGTGGAATCAAGAAAAAGCCTTCCCTTGAACATCTCAAACCTCAGATAGGTTCATCCAGGGAGATACAGTCTTTCAGAAAATGTGGACCCAACCCATATCCAACCAAGAGGCAGTCAACAACTTGAAACACTTTCTTTGGCTTTATTGGATATTGATTTGTTTCCAGGCATTTGTTTCTGCCCCAGCAACAAACCAGTTGCCAGTGAAGCTGTTTCAACAGGGAACTTATGTGTTCCAAGTAATCACCTCAATCAACACCCTGACTGCATCATTTGGGACCCACTGAAGTTTCCAAATAGCTTCTACAGGCAGCCCCAGATACAGTGCATTACAGTAATCTAACCAGGATGCAGTCAAGGGATGTGTCACCATTGCTGGATGACCTCTCTCAGAAGTTTCGTATAGATATTAAGCAATATGGAGGACCAAACTGAACCGTGAGGTACCCCACATGCCAATAGCCAGAAGACAGAACAGGAATCCTGAAGCACCACCTTCTGAGTTCAACCCTCCAAGAAGGACGGGAACCACTGCAGAACAGTGCCCCCAAGTCCCATCCGAGAGAGGCAGCCCAGAAGGATACCATGATTGATAGTATCAAAAGTCACTGAGAGGTTCTGTAGAACCAATAGGGATACACTCCCCCTGTCTGGTTCCCTGCATAGGCCATCTACCAAGGCCTACAAAACTGTCTCAGTTCTGTAGCCAGGCCTGAAGCTAGATTGCAATGGTCTAGATAATCAGTTTCATCCAGGAACTCCTAGATCTGGGAAGTGTTTTTCCTGGAATTCAATAATAATAGCCAGAAAACACACACACGGGAACAGAGCTGCATTCCCTAAGAAATATGGATTTGTGGTATCAGTAGTCAGAGGACAGTAAGAACTAAATTACAAGATTCGTTGGAGGTGTTCCAATAAGAAATGCCTGATGGACAGATTGAATCCATTCTTGCCCAAAAGGATGTTCTAACTGAACTTCTCCCAATCAAACCTTGTAACCTGCCAAATGAATATGGGCCACCCTGACCATTAGGTGGAGTGAGGCTGTTAGGTGGGGATCATGGGGCCCTCCACGTGCTGTTTGACTGCATCTCCCATAAACCATAACCAGCATGGACAAAGATAAGGAATGCTGGCAAACATAATTCAAGAACATCTAGAGCACTGCACTTTTCCCACCCCTGCTGTTGATAATTCTCATAGAATAAACCCACTGCCAGTGGGATTTCTGTACATTCTGACTCACCATTCAGCCATTGATTCAATGGTTCAGTTCAAGGTGGGACTTACCAAAAGGACTGAGGTGTGAGATAACTGCCTCAGACAACCAGCACTAGGGCAGAGGGCAGAATCGTTTTGCTCATGGTTGGTATACCTCCTTCTGTGGTTTTCATGATGCTTGGATCCCTCCCAGCTAGAAATAGAACCACTGTCCCTGAACATCTAGAGAACTGGAAATTCTCCTTAAAGCAAGTAAAAGCTCAACCCCTCCTTCCTCTGGTTATGTTATACTGTTTTCCTTCCCTTCCTCCTCCCCCTCCCACCAAAAACTGGAAGTGTATTTGCAGTTATTTCAGTTTCATATGGAAGAGTTTGTGTAACCCAGAACACATTCCAGGGGCCACAAATTGGCCACTGGATCTCTGTGTCTTGGCTTTTCACCTGGGCTTTGTGAGGCCATTTCCACACTACAATGTTAAGAGTGCTTCAGTCCACTTTCAACATCCTGTGGAATTCTGGGGTTTGTAGTTTACTGACACCAAAGAACTCTCTGGCTGAGAATTCTACATGTCCCTCGCTAAACTACAAACCCCAGGATTCCATAGGATGCTGAAAGCGGACTAAAGCACTCTTAACATTGTAGTGTGGAAATTCCATGCATTTTCTGCAGTCTTACTGCTTTCTACAGTCTTACTGTTGCTATGTGAATAACAAGAATAAAAGAAATCTCTGGAGCTACTGTCCAGTGAACATCTAAAAGGGGTCATTACACACATAATTCTATTCCATTTCAGAAATGTTAATTTTTAAACCCTCTTCCAACTTTAATTTGATGCCTGAGTCCTTTAGTTCAATTTCCATTGAAATTTTGTATGACTTAGAGATAAGAGCCCCTTTTGTCCTATAGAAGTCTTCATCTGAAGATGTTAAGCTTGTACAGCTATTGTGAATTATATAGCCATTTGAATAGGACTTTGAATTTGTAAATATGGCGGGTGGGGAAATAAAAGTGCTTATTAACTGGGGCTTTTTCAGCTAGTTTAAAGGGACTTAAAGGCATTTCCTGAGGTCCATTTTGCGATCTCCCCTGGCTTCCTGCAGATGATGATTTCCAAGTATCTGCTCACAGACAGAGAAAAGAGCATTCTAGAAGAGAGGCAGAGGTGAAGGATGAAAGCTCACTGGCAGATCACAGGTTTTGCATACAAAAGATCCCAGTTTCAATCTCCAATGCTCTGGGACTCAAAAAGACTCCTGTTCAAAACCCTGTTGACAATATTGAGTTAGATGAACCCATGCTGGTCTGACTTGGTGTAATGCAGTTTTCTGTTCCTTATACCTTCATGGCTGCACGGCTATATTGAATTTATTCTGATGTACCCATAGCAGACTGTAACAAGGACAGCTTAAGCTATTTTTCCTTTATGATTGCTGGTCTAAAGCTGTCTTTGTTGTGTGACTGGTGACAATGCAATAAGGAAATCTGAATGGCTAACAGTTTGGTTTCATTTTACAGTTGCCTTCATTCTTTATTGTTGTTATAATTTACACCGAAGACAAATCAACGCATGTCCTCATCGTTTGAACTGCAGTATAGGCATTGGCCTTAACTGACTTACATTCCCATCAACAATTCAGCTAAGCTTGTGGAAATCTCCTTTCTATAGCTGGCTTACTGTGCAAATGGTAAGAGAGAGAGAAGAAACGGCAAATGCAGGAATCCTGCCAACCAGAGACTTGCTTATCACCAACAGTGTGGCTGCATTACCGTGTGATTTACTGAAAGGAGTGCAGTTTGGAGACTTGAGTTTCCCTGGACATGATTTTTCGAATGAATTCAGTTTGTGATAAATTGGTTTTGACATCCATCACACAGATGCTTGGTGGTATAATTTAGCATTGGCTAGAAGCACTTCCTTTGCATCTCACCTCTCCCACCCGCGCAGCTCAGCTAACAATGAGCTAATGGATCTCTGGCTTCACTCTAAACATCCCCAAAGAGCAAACAGGAGTCCCAGAAGAGGCAGATTTGTTAAAGTTGTAGGCATAAGGTTCCATTTGCAATGACCTGGAAGCCAGAGGCCATTCCTCATAACCTGTAACTATTACACAGCATGTCCAAAAGGAGCTTCACTACAGGCCTTTTGCCTTTCATTTCCACACTTCACGCATTTCCACAGAACCTAACAGCTGTATCTTAGTTCAGGCACAACAGCTGCCATTTATTCCTTATGCACTGATCTGGGGCTCACAGCTGTGAACTGTCAAAAGAGAATAGGTGACAGGATGCACAGCAGCACAGATAAGAACAGGTGAATGGGATGTGGGGAGGATAGGGAGAGGTTGTGACAGTCCCATCATGGTGGGATCACCACTAATGATCCCACCTCTACTGCTGCTACTGTGTCTGTAGAGAAGGTTGTGCTTTTAGGTCCACTTCACTACAACACTGGGCATAGTGACAAAGGGCCTTTTCACACTACATAGTTATAGTGCTATGATTTTGTTTTAAACGCCATGACAACATTCTGTGGAATCCTGGGATTTGCAACTTAGGGAAGGGTATTTAGAATTCTCAGGCAGAGAATTCTAGTGCTTCACTACACTAAAATTCCATGATTCCATAGGATGTTGCCATGGCAATTAAAGTGGAATTATAGATCTATAATTGTGTACAGTCCTCTCTCCACATTCGCGGGTTTGACCTTTGCAAATCTTATTATTCATGAGGCATATGCTTGCCTCCCTCGACACTATTTTCCTCCATCCCTTAATCCCTTACATTCTTCACCCCAGACTTGCAAGGCTTATGTTTAAAATGGGCATTTTTTTCCCTTTGGGTGAGCAAAGCCCCCTCCCACTACTGAAGGTGTGGCCTCTCTGCCATGTTCTTGCACATTCTGCTGTGTACTGGCTGCTGATTGGTCAAGTGCTCCTTTCTCAAAATGGCTGTGTTGTGGCCAGAAAAGAGACGAAGACCAGGTTTCCAGGGAAAAATCAAAAAGCCTTTTTATTGTTAACAATTACTTGCGCAAGGACGACAAATATTCAGGAATTGTCGTCCAGATTAACTGAGGTAGCATCACTATATACCTTTGGTCTTCTATGTCAGCAATCAATCATTCATTTAGCCAGCCCAATCACAGAAGAAAAAGATCTTTGGTTAACTTTCCCATTACATCATTAATTTAGCATACACGTGTACAGAAGAGAACAAAGAGTTAGTTAGAAAATGATACAAAATGATGCATGTAGCCAAAATGAGGGAGTATGCTTACCCCCCCTTTGTTCCCAGACGCCTGAGTGAGTGTTGCAAGGCCATTCCTAAAATTTGAGATAAGACAAAGACATCTGCTGTTTCACTCAGAGACACAATTCAATTCGCTTATTTTTCCTATTCAAGTGGCATTGGATTTAACCCCTTCAGCTGCCAGAAGTAATTAGAAGTCCAGAACTCCGCTCTTCTCTGTCTGAAGGCAAAGTACCAATAAGTGTTTTTAAGTTGTTGTTTTTTTCTCCTCCCGCCCAACGCTGGGGCCAGCAGCAAAGGAATGGAAGGAGGAAAGCTCCAGAAGGGAATCATGGAGGGCAGGTGGAGTTATATGCATTTTTCCCACTTTCATGAGGGTTCTGTGCCCCAAACCCTCACAAATGTGGCGGGGCTACTATAATGTAAAAGAGCCCTAAGTAGTAGAAATGCTTATGATAAGTAGCAAATATCATTTTATTTAATACAATTTATGATGGCGTATGTGTCTGTATCTGTCTATCTTACTTCTGTTTGGCCCTTTAACACTTATGCAGGCACAACTCAATTGACAAAGCCTTGACAAAGAAGCTCCTTTTTTACAAAGTCTTTTTACAGGAGTGTAGCACAGCCCCTGTTTTTGTTTGTTTGCTTGCTTGTTTTTTGTCTTCTTGTCTTCTGTCTGTTTTAAAGGGTTCCCTCCCTCTCCAACTTTGGCATTACAAAGGTGGTGTACGAGGGCTGGAGAGACAGACCTTCAGTGCTGGGCCTCAGCAGCATGTCTGCAGTAAACAATGGAATAAAGTTGCTTCTTGAGGGTTTTTTGGGCTTTGAGACTGTGTTCTGGTTGTATTTTCTCCTGACATTTCGTCTGTATCTGTGGCTGGCATCTTCAGAGGAATGGTGAATTGCGAAGCATTTGCTGAATTTTCCTGGTTGGTCTGTAAATTGTTCAGAGGTTATGTTTCTTCATGAGTTTCCCTATTCGGTCAGTGACTCCTTTAATATATGGTAAAAACACATTCCCTTCAGGTGGCTGTTTATCCTTACTCCTGTGGTTTTTTTGGGGTCTTGAGGCCCTTCTGATATCTTCACTCAACAAAGGACAAGAGGGATCCCCTAACTTCTGCAGGAGTTTACCGCATACCATGCAGCTGTGGTCAAGTCTACATAGGGACCACAGAACACAGCATCCAAACACGAATCAAAGAACATGAAAGATACTGCAGGCTGATCCAGCCAGAAAAGTCAGCAGTAGCAGAACACACTATAAACCAACCCGGACACAGAATGTTATTTGAAAGCACAGAAATTCTGGACCATTCTAACAACTACCAGGTCAGGCTACACAGAGAGGCCACTGAAATCCACAAACACTTGGATAATTTTAACAGGAAAGAGGAGACTCGGAAGGTCAACAAAATTTGGCTGCCAGTATTGAAAAACACCAAAATCAAAACACAAAAGATACTAATGAGCCCTAACGAGCCCCACCTGGGCTCAGGAAGTCTCCCTCCAGGAACAAGTATTCAATACACACAATAGGACTATTATGCTAATGGCTCCCTCCCCTCTGGAGGAGGAGACGGGCATATATATTCTCCACTCCACTTCCAATTCACCATTCCTCTGAAGATGCCAGCCACAGATGCAGGCAAAACGTCAGGAGAAAATACAACCAGAACACGGTCTCAAAGCCCGAAAAACCCACAAGAACCAATGGATTCTGGCCGTGAAAGCCTTTGACTCTACAATGGAATAAAGCTTGATCTGGGAAAGAATGGGAGTCTACTCTGGATGATCCTACTGTAGCTGTGTGTGCTTAGCTACAACAGGCAGGATAAACAGCTGCCTCCGGAATCATTTACTGAGCATATGTGAAGGGCAAAACAGAAAGAAATGGGGAAAGCAGCTAGTATGTTGGAAAAGCATAGATCTACAAGTTTCATCAACAAAATGGAAATCATAAGAGAAGTTGAAACTGTTGAAAGAAAAAACGAAATAACCCAGAATATTTTGCAAGAAGTTTTCAAGCCATCTCTAGAAGCTTCAAAAAGTTTTTTTGTTACTTACCTGACCTGGTTGTTTCATTTCACATGTGTATGTTATTAGTTCTGAATAAAAAGCTTGTATTTAATGTAACACTAATAAACCATGCCTTAACTTTTTTTAGCACAGTTTTCTCTTAGAATTGTTCTTCTGTATTTTCCTCAGAACCTGTCAAAGTTTCCTCTCCCCATCATTCCGTATCAGCCACTAGATCAAGCCTGCAGTTAATCTAAAACAGTGAAAGTCACAGTAGTCTGCTAAGAAGTCTTGTTTCAAGACCTGCTGTCTCTGACATCTGATCTATATATAATACTATTTGGCATAGAAGCTCTGCCTTCTAATCTAGGGGGTTCAATCTGCTTCTACTGCCATGAGAGTAGGCACTTGTTGCCTGCTTAGAAGCACTCTTGACATCTTGCTTATTATCGCTTATGTTCCAATTTTGATTGAACTTTGGATGGGAGCATGGAATCAGATATATCGCTGGCAGAACCAAGTCAGCACATTCTTGGAGCCAGGAAGTCTTCCATAGACATAAGCATTTGCTTACAAAATTCCTAACTATGTTCCTTGGCAGATAAGGCAGAAAGAGCACCCACACAATGATTTCTGCCCAGGATTAGTTTTTTTTTTTCTCTAAAGGAAAAACATAATGAGTTGTACTGGATCAGATCAAAGGCCTAGCCAGTCCAGCCTAACCATATGTGGGAAAAGAATGCTAGGCTTTTCTGCTGAGCATGGGTGCAGCAAAATATATAGGCCCTCTAGTGCAGAAGGAAGAGGCAAGTGTCCACAAGGTGATTTCACACTACAGATTCTGGATATAGTTGCTTTACAACTGCATGCCTTTTGAAATAATGATGCCCAAAACCAATTTCAGAGCATTTTAGCTTTCATAGACATATAGGACTTATAAATGGCAGTTGAGATTTATTGCATGAATACTGACTCCTTCAAAGAGAACTACCAGCCATTTGAAAGACCTGTATCATCTCATCCAAGTCTTTGAAGATTTATGGCCAGGGTCATAGTTTGTGCCTTTCTGTATCCTATTATATTCTGTCCCACTCCAGCAACTGTGTAACTATGCTCCAAAACTATCACTTTACTATCACTCTATCAGGGCAGCTGAAGAAGTGGACTGAGATCCACGAAAGCTCATGCTAAATTAGATCAGTTTGTCCTAAAGATACTGCTATACCCTTCTTCCCTGCGCCTGCATTTTATGCTGCAACAGACTAGTCTGGCTACTTCTTTGAAAACTGGGCACCCTGTTCTCACTAATTCTGAGAAGTATGAATGTTTCAGGGCAGGTGGAGAAGGTTTTGGTTCTTAAAGGGGTAGGGACCATCCTTAGGAAGGTCTGTCTTATCTGTACAAGCTGAGAGAAGGGGGCTTCCTCCTTTGCCAAGATTGCTCCTCAGTGGCAGCTGGAGGTTTCCATTTCAGAGGCATGGTGAATCTGCTCTGGGTTTTATTCCTTATGTTTTGAAAGAGTTTTCCAAGATGCTGGTCTGATCCCTATAATATATAGTCCTTTATAATCCAACCCAGAATGGATGCACTGCACCCATAACTTTGGATCTACAGGCCACCACAACTGCTCCAGGGCATTGAAGCCCATGAAGGGAATGCCTCATAGCAGCAGACTTCAGGATCCTGTAGCACACACAGCCCTCTCCGGCTTGGGTGGCCGTCCATCAACCCACTGTGCTGAAATGGGCAGGAGGGGACTATCCCCTCCTCAGACGCCAATTACTGAGGCACCCATGGGCCAGGTGCATGATAGGCTTGTGGCCAAATCTCATTACCTGCCCAAAATGGCAGCAGACAGTCTCTAATCAGGCTTTGCTCTCCCCTCACCATACCTGGCAGCGTGGGGAGTGAAGCATCCACCGTTAACATTCCTTGGCTATTCTCACAGGACTGCAGCATACAGGGCAGCCTGACCTAGCAATGCAACAGCATGAACTAACTCCCAAAATAGGTTTGTTAGTGTGAAAGCAGGCTGAACTGAAGTGTGTGAGTGTGTAACACAGGGCCTACCCAGAGGGCCTCGGGTCCAACAGACCCAATTGATTATGCATTCAGAAAGGGAGTGCAGCAGTTGATAGGGGAACCTAAGAGGCTTGAACCAAATGTTACACAGACTTGTAACACCCCTCTCCCCACAGGGCAACAGGGAATTAGCCAGGCTTTTAATGTAGAAAGGAAGGGCCTCTTAGAATGTCTCTTTGGCCTTTGCCCTTGTTCTAGCATTCTCATTTAGACAAACATTGATAAGACTTTTTATGTATTGAGTGAGAGATTAACTCATCATTGGATTGGTTCAGTCAGACATACTCATCCCTTGAAGACCAAAACATCAAATTATATTTGCAGAAAGATTAGACCTACCATTATGCAGTTGGATGTGGTCTCCTTAGACTGTAGTCTCCTGGGTGTTCCGTTCTATTTGAGGACAGAGTTGCATATTTTTTAGGTAACCCGCCCTACGTACCTCAGCTAGCCTCTTGCCCTCAGGTGAGGTGAAGGTGCTGTCCCATTGCTAGTGCTGAAGAAAGAGTCAATTACCAGTCCAGTTAGGTTCTGTAGGTGAAGGGGGAGGGCCGTTCTTTTGCCTCAGGTAGCAGAATGTCTTGGTCTGTAAATGACACAACAGAGCTCTGGCAGCCCAAATAGAAGTTTAGTGCCTCTCAGTGTCACCTGGGAGACAATGAAGATCACACCCATTATGGAAGGGATGCTGTGATGAACACACACCGGACACATGATCAGTAGACTGAACAGCTGATAAAGAATATGAGGAAATAGTCTGTGTGCTCTTTATACAGGTACAGCTGGCGCAGACAAGAAGCTTGAGTCTATCCCTTTACACATTAAGTCTTCTGGACATCTGTGACATAAAACAATAGCCATCCCATAAATCAGGATTCAGGAACTTTGCAACCTGCTAGTGACTGAGCTTCTCCTTTCCCTCCCCTCTGGCCTTTTGCTAAGTCTAAGAAGAGGCTGCTTCTAATGACATCTTTAATGGCTAAGCTGCTCAGAGTAGCCGCTTAACATGAGCTTGTTCGATGCTCAACCCTGCACATAATTTAAGGAGATTACTCTGGCGTGATTAGGACTCTGCATATGCTGCAAAGTGTCCACAGTACTCTAAGCTTCAGGACAAATTGGTAAAAAAAGGGATATGAGGAGGAAGAGCAACTTTCCTTTGAGACACTGAGAGAAAAGCCATACCATCATCTTTATGGGAAGACAGAGGCCCTGTCAATTACATATAAATTGTTTCAATTAAAAAAAATGTGTATTAAGCAAAATAAATTTGTACGGGTACAAAATAATACATTACAACTTAAAAGTCAGCCTGCAGGGATTCTTAAAAGAGTGTCATCAAAGCATATGCCTGGCAACTGATAATTTACAAAAGTAGGAGGCAGAGTACTGTGCTATTTCAATTTTTGCAATGTGCCTCAAGGACATCCTTATTGTAAGGACTCTACAATAGAGCAGGGGCTTAGGGGATGTGTGAAAACTCAAGTTTTAAGGTAGAAGTGTATATGCAAAGTCCACATTTAAGCCATGAAGGACTTTAGTGTCAAATCTCAATGCCCAATCCATTTCTTTTCTAAGCAGGGTGCTATCATTGTGGGGGGAAGTTTCTCAACAACCCAAAAGTATAGATCCTGGAAAGAATAATGAAGTTCCAAAAATGATCAACTAGAGAAACTTCTGATATTGCTAAGATGATCTCCTCTATGGAGTTTCAAAGCCCTAGATGTTTTGCCTATATATAGTTGGATGCAGGAACACCTTATACCAGAAATTGCATATTGGGTATTACAAGTTGAAAATTGTTTCACACTGTATTCTTTTTCGTGATGATCCAGAAACTCAGTTATCCTGAATATGTACTTTCAGTAAGCACAACATCCAGTATTACCAGCCAAACCAATACCTGTCCTCTCTCTGCAAGCAGTTATAAGCTGGCTGCCTGAAGCATCAGGTTGAAGGGCTCACTTCCTTGGGGGAACTGCTTCGGAGGAGAACAAGGACAAGGGTCTTTAACAGCTTTGATCTTCAACAGCTTGACCTGCCAGCAGTAAGAATGCCTGATGCAGAAGTCAGGGGAGGGCAAATAAGCTGGGGATCACCAATAGATATAGTAAGAAACGAAGGGAGATACGGACTAGGGAGACATGTGTGTTACTATGAGTGAGGGAAGAAACCCAGGGTGGTTGTGGCCCCCAAACTGTCCCCTATATCAAATAGCCTGGATAGCCCTGCCCACCAGGCCCCTGGGCTGAAAATGCTGCTGCTGTTTTACATAGACATGAACCTGTTGGGAGGGCCCTGCTATAATCCCCCTTAGGCCTGTCTAGTCTAGCATTCTGCCATCCAAATGCCACAGACTGGTCATGAATGTAACAGCAGCACTCCGCCACACCCCACTCATGTTCTCCAGCAGCATCATGACCAATTACCTATTTGGAGGACCAGAACTATGAGTCATGGGAGCACTGAGATCTTCTGGAGAGGCCCCTCTCTCTGTCCCAGCACCTTCTCAAGTTCATTTGGTGAGAACAAGGGAGAGGGTCTTCTCAGTGGCTGCTCCCAGACTTTGGAACTCCTTCCCTAGAAGGCCAAGATGGCCCTGTTCTTGCTTTGCTTCCAGCAAGTTGAAACATTCTTATGCCATCAGGTTTTTACAGATTGAATGGGTTGGTCTTTTAATTATGTGCTGTGCCAGTTTATGATTTGTACAGTCTTTTAATGGATTTTAATGTTTATAAGTTGTTTAATTATCTTTTAAATAACTTTATATTTTCACTGATGTTTCTGTATAGTTTTTTTTATCTGTACTGTTTTAAAATGTGTTCTAAAATGCTTTGAGTTCCATGATTGTGGAAAAGGTGGGATATAAATGAATAATAATAATAATAATAATAGCAGCCAGTGGTAGCCTTATCTTCTATAAATTGCCTACCTCCCTTTTATTTTATTTTATTTTTTTATTTTTTGTTTTATTAAGGAAAAAAAATAATACAATACATAACAGAATAACACACAAACACCATGTGAATAACATAAATGTGAAAAAGAGAAAAATTTCAACACAAATGGCTTACATTACTATTGCTCTCCAATTCCTTTTTCATCATATACTTATTCCACATATTTTATATCACATTGATTATATATTTTATTTCATATATCTAAATCTCTTTTGCCTTGTACTCATTATTACTATAATAATTTCATTCTTAAGTCTATTCTTTTCAACTATATATTTTTTAATTTTTTATTATTTTTATTATTAAAAAAATTAAACAATACAAATGCAAATAAACAAAACCCCACATAATTAACAAAAAAAGTGAATAAACCCACCCCCCACAGCCAACCTTTTGTTCACTCCACTTTCCAAAATTGCCATTCTTCTTGTGAAAGGGTAGCTTTACCACCTCTTATCAAAGCTTTTTCCAAGAATATTTTCCAAATTTCTTCAAAATCATTCCCTTTTACAAGACCTTTCATAAATCTAATTCTACAAGTTAACTTATCATTAATCGCAATTTTCCACACTTCTTTATACCATTCCTCTATTTGAATTTTTTCATTTATTTTCCTTTTTTTTTTTTTGCTATTATTAACCTTGCTGCAGTTAACAAATTTGTTATTAATTCCTTCATTGCCTGAGTACACTCAACCTTATTATATATTAACAAACAACCCTATATTTGGACATATTGGTATATCAATTCCTACTATCTCTTTTATTTCTTTAAAAACCTTTTGCCAAAATTCCTTTATCCTATTACAATTCCACCACATATGCATATAGGTACCAATTTCTTGACATCCTCTCCAACATAATCTAGAATATTTCACATCTATCTGGTTTAATATTTCTGGAGTAAAATACCATTTCAAAACTATTTTATAATAATTCTCTTTTATTCTTATAGATAATTTTTTTAAATGACGTTGTTTCCATATTTTTCTCCATTCTTGTATATCTATATTTAGTGATGTCTCTTCCACCCACATTTTTCTAAGATAATCATCCTCTTCTTGATCTTTTGCCAACATTTTATATATTTCACTTGTAATACTCTTTAATAATTCATTTTATTGCATATTTTCTCTTTGAATAATAATTTCTTCAAATTTATTATGTTCTTTAAAATCTTTAACATATCTTTTCATACTCTTTGTCCATTGCTCTAACTGTATATAATTCAACCAAGATATTTTGGTTTCCTTCAATCTCTCTTTTATTTTATTTTTATTAGTCATTATTTTCATCCAATCTTTTAATCTATGTATTTTTTGGTTTTTTATTTCTTTCTCTATTATTTCTCTTGAATTTATTGGAAATCTTTCCATCATTACTATCGGAGTTAATGTTGATATATTCGAAATCAATTTTCCTTTATTTTTCTTCCAAATTTCTATTACATTTTTTATGAAAGGATTTTCTATCTTTTCTATTTCTTTCTTTGAAAAATTCCTGAAAAATATATTTTCCAATTTCATCTCAATATTTGTATCTTCTATCTCTAACCATTCTAAGTCACCTTTTCCTGAGACTCCTTCTATAATATATCTCAATCGATTTGCATAATAATACCATTTTAAATTTGGAAATCCTAAGCCACCTTCTTTCTGACTTTTATACCAATATTTCTTGTTAATTCTCGCTCTCGTATACCCATTGCAAAAATTATTTAATAACTTTTGCTAATCTTTTAATTCTTCCTCTGATATTTTTATTGGTAACATCCTACCTCCCTTTTAAAGCTGTTGAAGTTCTCAGTTGTTGTGACATCTTATGGTAGTGAATACTACAGTTTAGTCAATGGTGGCTGTTAACTTCTGTGTCAGCAGAGCACGCAATCCGCTCTGGATTTTAGTGCAACCTTTATAGGAGGTTTGCAAGATGATGAGCCTGTCTGTAGAGGTAGGCATCCTAAAGTAACATCCAGAGCAGAATATTCAATCCAAATACATGAAAGCCATCAGCTGCCATGGAGTTTAATTATGCCTTGTGTGAAAAATTATTGATAATTTTACTGAATCTCATATTGTTCAGGGATAATCCTGGTTCTAGTAGTATGTGACGGAGAAAAGAACCTCTCTACCCACTCTCTCTATGCAGTCCATAATGTTATACAACCCCAGCATATCTCTCTTTCTTCACCTCTTCAAAGTTAAACAGCACAATTGTTGTAAATTTTCTCATAATGTTGCTCCAGCCCCTTGATCATTATGGTAGTTGTTTTCTGTGTTGTGCATATGCCACCATTCGGGGGGGGGGGTTAAAATATATAGTTTTACTTTATTTTATTTTGAAGCAATTTTCTCTTTCTTACTTCTGTAAAGACGTGTTTGTGGGCGAACAGCTACTGAAATCTCAGGAACCAGAAAGGGTGATAAGCTCAATATTTTTTTTTTCCTTTCAAAATAAGCCTTTATGAACTCAGAGTTAAAAAGGAGAAAGCAACTGGATAACTGTAACAAGATCTTCATTTCTGAACACCAAGTATGTTCAGTTATAATGCTTTCTAAAGTTTTTTTTAAAGTACTGCTAACCTCCTTGTCATCATCATTTCATACTCAAACCACCTTCCTTGCTCTCTCCTCTCTTATCAGCTGGATATACTTCTCTCATAGTACACAGGGGTCCTAACTGATGGTTGTTGTTCCTTCCAACAAAATTCTTGAGTGTTTTGCATACTTATTTATTCCACCCCATAATTTGCCAATCCACAATAAGTGAAGGAAATCCAGAATAAGTGAAAATAAATCAAGAATAACAGTAAAAATTACTGCAGAAGAAATAGTACAAATGGGCCAGATTTCCATAATCTCCCTAACCCTGTACAATTTCTTCAGCATTTTTTATTATCTTCACTTATGGGGGGAGTGAGTAGGAAAGAGTTAATGATAGATCTGTTGTTAGGAAACCTACAAGTAGGAACTCACTGTTAAGACAACTGCCTTTTGATAAAGATCCATTCTGGAATATTCTGAATTAATAATCAGAATTCAGAAGAGGGGGCCTGTCTTCCAGCCTCCCAGCTAAGGAGTGTATTTTACTTCATGTTTCTGTGTTTTGAGGAAACCACAGCTTGGGAGAACTGGTGGGTGACACAAAGATAGAAAGCTGAGTTTTAGGATCTGTGGGCTAACATCATTGGCGGGTGCTGGCTGTGTCTCTCTAAAGACTGAAAAAGGGGGCAGTGGCATTTGGACTGTTTAAAGTAGTGTTTCCACTTATGCTTAATAGATATGGTTGCAAATAAATATTACAAAACATTGTAGTGACTTGTTTCCAATAAAAAACAAACAAATATTTTACTCAGGAATAAGATGCATGCCATGAGGCTTATTCCCAAGTAAATGTGCATATAGAGCATATCCAGCTGTTTGTGTCACACTAGTGACAATTGACTTGCAAGTGATTGCTACAACCTACTGCTGAAGCCAGCAGCACCATTTAGATCTAACTCTGAATCTAAACATGTTGCAAAATGAAGTAACCTATTCTGCACCAGCACAGATAGTGATAGAGGAGAGAATCATGTAGCTCATGAACTGTTTGCACAGCTGCCAGAGCCCTCTTAGACATTCCTTACTGTGTCCCCACTGGGAGTAAAAAAATAAATAAATAAAAATAAGCAGGGGGAAAGAGAGAATTGTTGTGGCTGGAAATTTCCAGAACCAATAATTCTTTTTTAAAACAAGACACAACATCCAGCTGGATGTTGTTTTGGCCACTGTTCACCTCACCTTAATGTGCTTTTCCAGTTGCTTCCCATTTTGTTTCGGGGGGCTAATGTGGTTTGTGGTGGGCCCTAGGGGTGGAAAATTAGCCCTCGAACTTGCTCACCCCGACCTACAACTGATGGACTGTTCTTCCTTCCTGCTGTAGCACATGGATAATAGTCTACATATCCTGCAACTTGTCCCAATTTGGCAGTCATTCCACTTTTTAAGATGCATTTAAAATGACCCAGTTTCTCTTTTCTTCTCCCAATGTCCCCCTTTGTCCTCAGCTTACTTCAGTTACTGCAGACTGATGGCAAAGGGCAAAAGTAGTTTGCACCCAATTAAGGCAGGTGGGAGAGAAGAGGAGGGGTGGACTCGTGTTTTTCCTGGTAGGCTCAAGCAAAAACAAACTGCTGTCCTTTCTCCTAGCTTCTCTGTTCCTCATCATTAATAATTTTTCCCTTCTTGATTGTCTCTTTGCACATGTCCCAGTTTTGTGAAACGTTGGAGGGTTTGGGTCTCTCCCAATTCAAGCACACCAGCAGTGCAATGGCCCAGCATGTGAAGGTTTGGGGGCCTCTCAGAGTTACCTGCTCCATGCCATCCTCATATGCCAAGTTCTTCACAGCCCTGCAAGGCAACATTGAAGCTCTTCTACTTGGTGTGATTAGCATGGTGTAACAAGCAGCACAGGCTAGAGACCAATCTGCTCTATCAAAGGCCTGGGCTTTTAATTTCATTGCAGCCATGGCCCCTGATTTACTGGATTAGCCATGCCTCGGGCCACAGTTACAAGCATATGTTGTGGCTGTTGGAAGGTTTCCTTTTCATCATTTAATCAGAGAAAGTGCATTTGTGGATTACACAATCATTCTCAGCTCTCTGATAATCCTTTTTCTGCTTAGCTGTGCACTAGAACTTGAAGGCAAACAAAGACATTCATTGCAGCTTTTGGAGGCTGTGGCTTCTTGCCAGGAGCTCTTACTCCCCAGAGATGTTGGGTTGCAATTTGTATTACAATGTGTCCCAGAATTCATGAAATATTAGGAGGGTCCCCCCTCACTTTCTACTAACCATCAAGCAACTTTAAACTTCATTTCCTAGCAAAACAATGGCACAAATATTAAGAAAGAAAAATATTTTGAAGAAGCTAGAAGATAATGAAATGATGGCAAGGAAGCGCTGGTAAAAACCCTTTGGGGAAGATGCAGAATGCAGGAGAAATAAGTTGGCACTTCTTTAATCCCTTTCTTTTCTTTTGGCTCTCCCTCCCTCCCCCCACCCCCGCTCCCGTTCTTCTGGATCGGCATAAAATTGGTGGCTAAAGGGCAAATGGTTGTCCCATACATCAAGTTTGTGGGAAAGCATTTCCTATACTGAGAGTCATTGTCATTATAAGAACTTATTTCTCTATTGTAACTTTTATTCCCTACCAATTTAAAAACCAAGTTATGAGTAAGGGAAATAATACTTTTCAGGTTATAAAAATTTTATGCAACATGCTGTCCAATAAAAGTGCGTGAGGATCTTCTACAGTTATTCTGATTTTTCCTCTGGATTCTCTCAGTGGGGAAGGGCCTAGAGATGGAGAGAGGAATGTTCCAAAAGCAGCAAAGGCAGGGCCATGGCAAATCAGAAGCAAAGGATGAACCTCAATGGGATAATACTGGTAGTTTTTGTATAAAAACAAATATTCATGAATATATTTAGTTCTGTGCCTCTCTCTTCTTGAGTGAAACATTTCTAGTGATTTAATGTCATCTTTTGCATTGTGACTTTAAATCACATGCACAGAATATAATATTTTGCTGCTATAAATTTTATAAAATAACAATAAAAGAGAGTGAAGTGCAGAACAAACTTTATTTCATCCTTCATATTTGTTATTGCAGTCCTCCCTTCACGTTTGACCTGCAGGTTTGACCTTTGCAAATTTGATTATTCACAAGCACACGTGCCTTCCCCCATTCTCCTCCTCCTATTCCCATACATTTTGCCCTGGTGCAAAGAACTCGCGGTGAGGCAAAACTGAAGGAAATGGGGTGGGGGAAGCCTCGTGCAAGCCTTCCTTTCCCCTCTGGAGCTCCCCCCTTTCTATTCCCATGCAAAACAGAAAGAAATGGATGGTGGAGGGAAGCTCACGCAAGTTCTCCACGCCAGGGCAAAATGCATAGGAATAGGAGAGGGAGCTCCAGAGGGAGAAAGGAAGGCTCGTGCGAGTGAGGCTTCCCCCTGCTTTGCCTTCCATTTTGAATGGGATCAGGAAGGGGGGAGCCCTGGAAGGGAATGGGAGGGGGACTGAGACTGAGTTATTTTTGTGTGTGTTTTTTTTCATTTTGCGAGAGTTCTATGTCCCGAACCCTAGCGAAAGTGAAAGAAACATTATATAGCTCAAAGGTCAAAAGCCAATCATTAGCCCCAGTTAGAGCAGTCCCATTGAATCAATGGAGTTTACATGGCATTTTGGGCTGATATTCTACAGTCAGACCTCTACATTTGCAGGTGTTACAGAGCACACTCTCAGACTGAGATCCTTAAATTGATCCTCCCTGTCCCTCTTACTCTGCAGGAATCTGACAAGTGGGGCACACACTCACAAGGCTCAGGCTTCCTCAGGAGTAAGAAACTTTCCATAATAGGACCAGACCAGAGTTGAGAAAATTGGCTCACCCAAGGATTGGGGCTGTGCAGCTGTGGCAGCAGGAATGCATTGAATCTGGAAGCAGGGAAGCGGTGCACAAAGCCATGTTTCCTCACAAGTAAAGCGGCCCCGCACTGGCCACACAAGATGATCAGGGCTAGGTAGGGCTATCTTGGCTTCCCTTGAGGATGCCCCAGCATGTGCTGTTGGGTATTGGGTCTTATTCATGAGAATAACTGAGCACCGATGGCTTCTGGGAGGGGAAGGGAGCATGAGTTGGTCCCTTCCCTTTGCCAAGTGGGGCCACCTGTTTGAGTGCAGTGTTTTCTATTTCCCCCCTGCCCCAGGTGCCCATCACCCTGGTGCTTAGAAATTGGGGTTAGCTGGCCAGGAGGTAGCTGGTAGAGGAGGAAGAGGACCAGAGGCAGGTTTTTAAAGTGCTGCACAGTCTGGTCAGAGTTGCCAAGAGAGCAAGTTCCCCGGCAAAGAAGCCCTTAACATAGGGGGACAAGGATTGGACAAACTCACAAATAATCAAATCTGCAAATCAAGCCTGTGAATGATGAGGGCCGACTATATATTGCAGTTATGAATTCATAACTGAGAGTTACGGATTGCTAACTGCTCCATATTCACCAACAGTATGTATTCACAATCATGGCACTATTGCCATAATCATAAATGCCCTCCCAAAACCTATTTTATCAGCCAGCAGCCACACTGAGAAATGGAGGTCTGTTCAGCTCTCAATAGGGGTGCAGTCCACCTGTGAGCTAGACTGTGACAATCAGAATCTGAACCCCCGTCATAATTCCTCATTGCAGCCCTGCTCACTGGTGGGAGGGTAGAAACATCCTCTTCCTCTTCTCCGATCACCAGCTGAATCAACCTCAATCTCTTGGGTGGGCTGTTCCCTGAGGAAATAGGTTGGAATGGGTGGGCCAGGAGATGCATGTGTAATTAGATATATATAACTAAGTAAACAGCATAGAGATAGCCAGCATAGTGTAGTGGTCTGAGTGTTGGACTATGACTATGCACTATGGTTCAATTTCTCAGTCAGCCATGGAAACCTACTGACTGGCTTTGGGTGTGTCAGACACTCTCAGCCCCAGAAAACTCTGTGATAGGTTGACCTTAAGGTTGCTATAAGTTAGAAATGACTTGAACATACACAACAACAAGGCAATGTAGAATATGGGCTTTGAGTCAATGGGTCTTCTCCACTTGGGGCCAAGAAGTGGACTTAAACCAACATTGCCATTGCCTGCAGTTTCAGTTCTTTGTTGGTTTCCCCCAAAACTGTTTCTTTGCATGGTCCTACTTACAAAGACTTTGGTTTGCGATGTCATAATTAAATATAAGAGAAATGACAGTATCCTGGACTGGCAAGCGAGTCCCATTAACAGAAGCAAAGGTCTTTATCGCCTTCCATCGCCTCCCATCAATTGTCTTGCTGTTCTTTTAATAGTTGATTGATTGTTGTGTGTTTTAGGGGGTTGGTTTTAGGTGGATTGGTGGGTGGGGAGGATTGGGTATGATTTTAATGTTTTTAATGTATTAATGTATTTAATGTTGTTCGCTGCCTCGATCCATGTGGAGAGGTGGGATAGAAATAAATATTATTATTATTATTACTACTACTACTACTAGTACTACTACTATGTGTTTGTTATGTCCTTTTGGCTAATCTCTCAGAGATGAATTTGCTATGAATAGTAGGTTATGGCTTCCATCCTTGCCCAGTAACTTTCTGTCTCTATGAGTCTTTCTCCCATTCCATGGTCAAGCTATAGTGGTGAAAACATGTCCAGGGCCATGTTCTAGTTGGATTCTGGTCAAATGAAACAAAATGAATAACAACTTTAGTACCTGGACCTTTCATAACAACTTTAGTATCTTTACCTTTCATAACAACTTTAGCACCTGGACAATTGTTTGTGGGACAGATTTCATTTTTCATGGTAGGCTGTCGTGTCCCCTCAAGAAAAATGGCAAATAAATGCCCCATGTTGCCAGATTATGAACTTGGAAATCTTACTTGTTTCTGAGCAGCAGCTTTCTGTTGTGTGATCCAGAAGTGTGGAGATAAACCCCAAGTCTCTAGTCACTTGCTGCACCTCCACATCCTTTTCCTCATAATCCTTCTCATCCTCATCCTCCTCTTTCCATCCCCAATGCTGCCGTAAGCTGTGGTCCCTGGTAGGGTGTCATCCACCACCATCCAGGCACAGGGCAGAGACTCCCATTCAAAGTTTTGCTTGGGACTTGCCAAGTCACCATGCTCCTGTTCCTGTTTTGAGCAGTCTTGAATTCTTACGTATTTCTCTGTATATGGAAGTACAAATGTTATCATGCCTGGTTGATTCTTACATAGGAATAAGAATTCTTGTGTGCATGCTAAGGCTGTTCCTGCCCTGGTCCAAATGTTCCTTTCCTTTCAGTGGTGGCAATTTTGAACAAATGCTAGTGACATTACAGCGAGTGAAGTCAAGAGGGGAAGACCAAAGGTTTTCCATTTATTTGATGTGACCAAATTAATTATGGAAGTAAAAATAGTCAGTTCAAAGAATGATGTGTTATTCTTAGAAGGATCTATCAAAACTTTATGAGTCTGCCCGGGCCCTGAGATCATCAGGAGAGACCCTTCTCTCATTCCCACCAGTGTTGCAAGCACAGTTGATGAGGATTCAAGAGCGGCTGCCCCTAAACTTTGGAACTCTCTTCCCAGGGAGGCCAGAATATCTTTCCCTTCCATCAGCAGGCAAAAACTTCTTTGTTCTGACAGGCATTTAATAAAGTTTTTAAAGAATAGGATAGGGGGTGCTGCATTGTTTTAAATGGAACCGTTTTTAATAGCTTTTAATATTCTTAATTGCATTTTATCTTTTTAACTGGAGGTTTGAATTGTTTTAATACTTGAATAGTTTATTTTAGTCTTTACTTTTTGTATGTTTTTCACTGTATTATTCATTTAAATTGTAAGCCACTTTGAGTCCCAATTTTGGGAGAAAAGCGAGATGCAAATACATATACATGTACACATACATATAACAACCACTGACCCTACATTTTAGAAGTGTGTGACATAACCACAGAGGGTCAGATTTCCTCCTGCACCAGTGGGAATAGTGAAAAGCAATATGGAATCAAGATATTTTAATGGAAAAAGTCACTGCAAATAATACCCTTTGAGGTGCACATTGTTATTACATTGAGGGAAATGAAATCTATTTTAGCTTCTGCACTGGGTATACAGTATTAATAACATGTATTAGAAGCATATATATTAGCTTATATGTATAACACATATTTTATATATATTTACACATATATTTCAGTATATTTTATATTTGAGCTTTTGTAATACACTAAGTCTAAGAAAACAGCTTTCTAAAATTGGCAGCTGAACAAAAGAAGGCCTCCAAGACCTTGGATCTTTAGGGTGGCTGGTGTGTTTCAGGCTTTGTTGATAACAACATACCAGACAGGACAAGGCTGATTGATTGATAGGGACATACCAGCACACAAAGGGGTACTTTGAAACTGCTAATAAGACACCTTGAATGTAACATGAGAAACAAAGATACACGAGGGGAAGACATGGGCAGCTCGTGATCATTCCTTTTAAGGAAAATTGTAAATAAGAGTAGTGGGCACTAAATAGTGGGGAGGGGGAAATGTAAACTGAGGCAGGACTTCTTAGGCAAACCTGATAGGCCGTAACCTTTGGGGTCCTATCCAGTGGAATCCCAGGTGAAGGAAAACCTGTGCTGGAGAGAGGGAATAAAACATGAGGTATTCAATACTGGGGTGTGTCCTTCTCTCTGGGGAGCACTCACTTCTGCAGAAATGTACTTTTAATAAACATTAATGCTTCAGCCGATCCTGTGCTAAATTGTCTTATGAGCCTTTTCAGCTATTTCTCACAGCATCTTTAATCATATGTGTACCAAAAAAAAAAATCTATACAGTACCTATATATCCTACAGGAATATTTTCCAAATCTGTGGTGCATGAATGTCTTGCTTCTTCAGGTCTGCTTACTCATTTGATTTTTTTTCTCTTTTAATCCTGGATTTTTTCTTTGCCTCTTGCTCTCTCTTGCTTATTCACCTTCTCCTACCTGCCTCCTCACACTCTTGTCTATACTCATCTTCACCCTCCCTCCCTAATCCCTCTTTCTTGTCTTATTTGTCTTGCAGCGCCCTACAGCTCTCCTGTCTAAATGTCTTTTCCTTCCCTCCTCTGTTTCTTCCTTCCCACATCTCCTAGTTCCACTCATCTTCTCCTTCCCACCTAATTTCTCTTCTTTCCATTTCATCTTATTTTTCCTTCTCTCTCTCTTCCCCAATTCTCCTGGCCACATTCAACTTCACCTTTCTTCCTTTCCACTACGTCTTTCTCTGTCATCCTCTTTTTCCTTCTTCCACCTCTTTTTCTAATTGCAAGGTCCTCATCACCTTGCTTTTCTTCCCCAACTTCTCTTCTCTCCAACTTTTTCTCCTTTCCCATGCCAGAAAACATGGAAATCATAATTGAGATACTGCAAACCCTAAATCTCTGTAATCTACAGTCCAGAGTTTTTCAAAAAATCAAATAAACCAACCTGTGAGACAGGAAGAGGTAGCGTTTTAATTTTTTAAAAAAATGAATGTTATCAGCTGCAACAGAGGTGTCTATCCAAAAAGGGCAATGAACAATAGTTTCAATAAAGTTGCAGGTTTTACATCCACTGAGAGCCAGCATAGTATAGTAGTTAGGATACATTGCTTTTGTAAGATAAAATGGAAAAAAACCTTTCGTTTATTGTCTCAAAAATTCACCTTGGGGAGGAAAGGAGATAGACAAAAGAAGTTGACCTATACAGTTCTCCCTCCACATTTGAGGGTGTGGCCTTGGCAAATTTGATTATTTGTGAGGTGCCCGCTTGCCTCCCCCGCCAATTCTTTCCCTCCCATTCTTTGACCTTTTAGCCAGGCATGCTGCCTTCCTTCCCTGCGCCCCAGGAAAAGGCACGTGAATGAAAGATGGCAAGCTTCAAATGCGTGCAAGCCTTTCCCTTTCCATTCTCCTGCCTGTCACCTGCAAGCTCAGAAAGAAGGCAGGGCACATGGGCGATGGGCAGGCCAATGGAGCGGGGGAGTGTTTTTCCTTCCAATCGCTTGCCTGTCACTTGCGTAGGCAGAAAGAAGGTGGGGCACGCAGGTGACAAGCAGGAGAAAGGAAGGGGGAGACCCAGGAGGGAATGGAAGGGGGAGCACTCACTTGGGTGGGTGGGGGGAGTTATTCACAGTTTTTTTACTTTCATGAAGAGTCTGCACCCTGAACCCTCGAAAAAGTCAAGGATCCACTGTAGTTAGTTCCAAGAATCTCTAAAGCAATGTTTCTCAGCGTTTGGTCTTCCAGACATTTTGGACATAAGTCCCTGGTACCCCATAGCAAGCATTACCTGGCTCCTCTCTTACGCTATACAACCAATAATACTTCTTTGCTTCCAACATTCCCCTTCTGCCTTTAGGTAGGGTATAGCCAGCACAGTGTAGTGGTTTATGTGTTGGACTAGGACAGTGAAAGACAGGGTTTGAATCCCTTGCTTGCCCATGAAAACCCTCTGGGTGACCTTAGACAAGGCATACTCTCTCAGAAGACCACGGCAAACCCTCTCTGAACAAACTCTGCCAAGAAACCCCATGAAGATTCACCTTGGAGTCGCCATAAGTCAGGAATGATATGAAAAAATGTGTAGCTAGGTCTGAGGAGCCAGTGTGGTGTAGTGATCTAAGTGTTGGACTCTGGGAGACCAGGGTTTGAATTCCTGCTTAGCTGTGAAAACTCAACGGGTGATCTTGGGTAAGTCTCACTCTCTCAGCCCAGAGGAAGGCAGTGACAAACCCCCTCTGGACAAATCTTGCCAAGAACATTCTACAAAAGGGTTGTCATAAATTGAAGTCCACTTGAAGGGACATAAGAACAACAAAAATTGCATCCACTGATCTTTTGTGGAGGAAAAACAGGGAAGTATAGTCATGAACAGAATAAATTGCAGGTTAGTTTCCAATAATATAGCCCAGCAGCTATAATGTTGCAACAGAAAGTAATGGCTTATTATGCATGCCACACGTGGGTGTGAGGTGTGGGGATAAGCCCTTAATTTCTTTCGAAAGAACTTTCAGCATTTGTGATGTAATAGTTAGAAGTGAATTCCGAGACTATGAAAAAGCGCAGCTTAATACTTTAGCAAGAGCCACAAATTCCCAGGGGGAGGGTCATCACCCAAACACATCTGTAAAATGATGTAGATTATAGTTATGTGGATTATAGTCATTTTAAAAATGCTCACACTCTGAAACATTCTTCAGCTTCTAAAACCTGTATTGTGACTTATGTTATTAGGTGTCCCTGTAATAAATTATACCTCAGTGAAGCAATGGCTCTCAAACAGGAATGGACAAAATGCAGCCCTCAGCTCCCACTTTTATGGCCCCCCAAAACCCTGGGGAGTCTTCCAAACCCCCCAACTCCCTCTCTCATTTTTTTTTTCAAAATAGCAGTGTGATTTTCAGGCAATTTTTGCCAGAAACTATGCAGAGTATCTCCCCAAACACATGGAACCATGCAAAAACATCATATCCTACCACACAACCCCCCACAAACCACTGCTCCTCAGTACTTCCATCTTCCTCCCTAGTCATTTGGGGGTCATCCTTTTGAGGGGGGGTTAGAGGAAAATGGAGTTATTTGAGCTTGCTGCAGAGGGGGGATGCAGCTCACAGTGGGGTTGAGGAAAATATTGGTCCCTGTCCGCCAATATAGTATGCCACTCCTCCTCTAAAAGCATATACAGGGGGCATCTCTGTGGTACGAAAAAAGAAAAATCAGGTATTCCTTTTTTTTAATCACTTAACAGACCAGGGATGGTGACGTGGCACTGGGCTTTTTGCTCCTGTATCTCTGCAGAAACCCACAGTGGCATATTTCCAGTTGAAAATGCAAGCTGGAAATGACTCAGACTCATTTCCAGTTTGTATTTCTGTTTCCTCCCCACCCACCCCACCCCACCCCACCCCTCTTCTAGCCTGATTTTGGTTGATTTCCTGCATTTCCTGTAACATGGAAGGAGGGGGCGCAAGATTATCTTGGTGCATAAGATTGTGGCTTTTGGAGGAAACATTTTCTGTGCAATTTTCTCCAGAAAAAAAAATTAATGGGTGGTTGTGTGGGCACTGGGAGGTTGGGGGTGCATTTTCCCTGCCCCAGTCCTCATTATTTGATGAATCTGTGTGTCTGGACTCTGGAGGAACTTCTACCTCAGCATAAGACTTTGTTTAGAAGATAAATGGATTGGATGTTGAGGGCCTTGATGAATATTTAGACTTTATGCCTATCCTTTAGAGCTCACATTCTGATACACAGTGGCTGGCATCCTATTAGGGTCCTAGAGCCTTTCCGTACTACACTGTTATAGTGTTATTATTCCACTTTCAACCTCGTGTGGAATTCTGGGGTTTGTAGTTTACTGAAGCCAAAGAGCTCTCAGGCTGAGAATTCTAAATGCCCCTCCCTAAACTGCAAACCCCAGGATTCCATAAGGATGTTGAAAGTGGAATAGCACCATATCAGTGTAGTGTGGAAATGGACCTACACTTGCATAAGTTTACCTTATGAAAATTTACATCCTTTTTTGGGTGCAGGGGGGATTGGTATTCCCTTCTTCCCTCTGCAGCAACCAAAGCCTCCTAACCAGACTTACTGAAGAGCCTGTGAAGTTCCTGCACAGCAATACCCTATTTTGTGCAGAGCAGGCAGGACTGCAGAACTGTCTCCAATAGCCATGTAGCATAGTGGTTTGAGTGTTGAATTAGGACACTGGGAGAACAGGGTTCAAATCCCTACTCAGCCTGGAAAACCTACTTGGGCAAGTCATGCTATCTCAGCCTTAGAGCAGGCAAAGGCAAACCTCCCTCTGAACAAACAATGTCAAGAAAAATCCCATGACAGGTTCACCTTAGGATTGCCACAAGACTTGAAAAGCACACAACAATGGCCACTCCCCATAGCCAGATGTGAAATGATGACAACAGTGCCGAGATCCCCCAGCATCTTCTAGGGGTCTCAGTGCTGCTGCAATCATTTCTTATTTGTCTACAGGGATATAGCCTGGAGCTTCTGCGATCCCGCCCACTCCTCATAAAGCAGGGAATGGCTGTGAAAAGGAAGCTTCTGAGTCCGTTCAGTAAGTCAGGAGTCAGTAGCTGGCTCAGTCCAGTGCAGCCTACTATGCTATGTGGGGCCATGCAGGATCATGGTCAGTGGCAGGAATCCTACATGGACACACACACAGCCTAAGAGTACTGTGTGCGGAACACTGCCATGCTTTACCTGTCACCAGCCCCAGGCCTCAACTTGTTACTGTGATAGCCCTTCCCCAGCCGTTTCATGGCTGGGGGGGTGGGATTGGAACAATGTCTGGCAATGTCATATCCAGCTGCAAATCCAGGACTTCCAAGGAGGGAATATCAACCTCCACAGCAAAGAAAAGAAAAACATACTCAAGTAAAAGTAGAATTACACCTGGGTGTGTCACTAACAGGAAGCCAGTCTCTGAGGGTGCCTGGGCTATGAATGCTCAGAACAATTTGATACAAGCCGGATGTCACCATGTGGATAGTATCTAAATCAGTAGACAGTAATATTAGATGACTTATTTTAGAACATATCAAAAATTCTTTGGGTTTTGTTTCTTTTTTGTCACCATGAATTGCAAGGTGCCCCCTTCAATAAACACTGGAGTGCCTCAGCTAAGGGAATGTAGAAGACCAAAAGAAAACAATTATATCCACAGAAACTGCTGCCTTAAGTGAAACTTCTCTCTGTGCTGAAAGCCTCCTTCCATTAAACAATGGCCCTTTATCCTTTCTGTACAAAGTGCTTCATAAGCCTTTCAGTGACTCCTGTTGTGGCGAGGCAGCTGATCACTTGACCTGCCTGGCACTTTTGTATTAGAATTGCTCGCAGTTACTCCGCAGCAAATAACTCTGCACTTGATATGGCCTTTCTATCAGCCTAAATTGCTTGGCAGCTGGGTAGATTACACAACGGGCAGCTGCACAGCAGAGGGAGGGTGGGGAGGCGCTAATGAGGCACTTTGCTCTATTAATTGATAGGGATGGTGCTTGATAACAGGTGTTTTCCTTGGCTTTTCAGAAAAAAAAAATGATGTGGGAGTAAATTGCAACCAGAAAATAAAGCACTTGTGCTGCTTACCATTGTGGGGCTCTGTTTGCAGTTGCTCCAGAAAATGCTGATTGCATCCTTTCCCCAACAATTCAGCTATGAAAATATGAGAGTGTGGAGCTTGGGCAAGTGTGACCTTGGGCAAGTCACACCCTTTCAGCCTCCGAGGGAGGCAAAGGCAAACCTGCTCTGAACAAATCTTGCCAAGAAAACCCTTTGATACATTTGTCTTAGGGTCATCATAAGTTGGAAACAACTTGAAGACACACAACAACAATCAAAGTTGTGCAAGCAGTGTTTCCCTGTGTCATTACCCTTCCCCTTGGATGCCCAGCCTCACCTGAGGCTCCACTCCTGCCCCACATGCTCCAAGAGCTATCCTGCCTTCCTCCAGGATGATGTAATTTGGCCTCAGGAGTGCCTGGGAGGATCAAGACTTGTTCTCTGTGGACAGATAATGGGTTTCATCCTGGAATATGCTTTTGGCAGGCTCCCTTTGGGAGTAAGATGTGAAGACCAGTGTTTTCCTCTTCTTTGTATAGGAGAAACAGTTATAATACATAATGAACAGCTCATGGTTTTGAGATGCTTCCAAGGCCATGATAGCAAAGACAGTCCAACAGTGCAGCCAGCTACATGGACATGCCGGTGTGTGTGTGTATGTCTAAGGTTTCCCACTGTATATACAGTAACCAGAGGTAGTGAGTCTCAAGAAACAGAGTTACTGACAATATGGGATTTTTGGTTGGGGAAGGTAGAAGTGAGGGCACAGCAAATTTTCATTCCGGACACAACCAAGTGACATTTCAAAAGCAAAGCAACAAATGGGAATAAAGTTATTTCATTGGTGTAATAAGTAAGATTTCTAGTTACTTTTAAAAAGTTCTTTAAAAGGGCAATTTAGGTGATCTTAGAGGCATTTTGGCAGGAATTTTGTCTCATCAATTCTAAGTCTCCCTCCAATTCCAAGTGCAAATAAAATCACTTAGGCTGCAGTATAGCTGCCATTTACCTGGGAGCTGAACTCAGTGGGACTTCTTTCTGAGTAAGCAGATGCACACGATCCAGTGTGTGGCTAGTATTGTCTTGGTCTCACCTTTGCGCGCTCTTGCCCCATTTCATATGAGATTGTAGTAGAATTTACTGAGATAATGTACAAAAAGTGCTATATAAGTGCTAATTACAGTGATGATCGGAAAGCTGGTGACATTTATTTCTACTGAGGTTGCATTCCCAGTAGGATTTTGTTTAGGCACATTAAACAATTTCCATGAGATGTAGTAGGATGATAAGAGTGTACATGATGGCATGTTTTCTAGGCCACAAGGAACCAAAATTACAGTTTAAATATGATTTGACATGGGGAGGCCTTCAATTGCTCTGAAATTGAGCTCATTCAGATTGTTTGCTTACTCCCATGCTGTAAATACATTGTTTGTTTAATGTAAACTAAGTGTGCCCATTTCCTTTCATAAAACATTGCTAAGCAACCACGTACACCAGACTATCTTTATATCACGATGGGAGTAAGAACTGGTGGCATCTGAAGGAAAAACATGACCCTCTACAAACTCTTATATGCCAGATATACTGAGGAAAAGTTACGTTTTGGGTTGCAGTTTGCAGAATGTACCAGCCAGCATGGCCAGAGGCATAATTAGACAAGTATAGCTATTTGACACTCCTTTAATTTCCAAGGCTCCCTTCAGAAGAATTCTGAGGTTTGTAGTTTAGTGAGGCACTTAGAATGGTCTGTTGTAGTTAAAGGCATGGCACTGCAGTGCTCTGGCAAACTACAAATCCCACGATTCTGTTGGATGGAGCCACAGCCATTAATGCAGCATCAGACTGCTATTACTGTATCATGTAAATGCTATCAGTGAATGGGGAGGGGAAACTGTAGCTTCCCAGGTGTTGTTGTATTGAAGTTCCCTTCATCTCCTGCCATCCTGGCCAGTGCTGAGGGGATGCGACAGCTTAAGGGTACATTGAAACTGGGAACTCCACAGCTTCCTCTGCTTTGCTTTAGGAAAAGATGTGAATCGGGTTGAAAGAAAGAGTCAGGTGAATGGACAGCAGCAACAGCACAAGGGGGAAATGGCAGGAAGTGGAGACCACAGAAAACCTCTTGCTGAAGGACTCTCCCAAACTTGGAACTGAGTCTGCAGTTGTGTCTGATATTATGCGCTTCAGAGGAGAAACACTGGACTCCCTTAACCCAGTTTGCCCCAATTCTGGCTCCAAGCCTGTGAATATTTACCTTGCTATTGCCTGGATATTGAAGCTCATTTGGAATTCTTGCTGTATAGGGTCTTTTATAAGGTTCAGATAATTCTCTCCTCCTTTTTCGCTGATACTAAATGAAATTTGGAACAATAAACCTAGCATAATGCAGCACTGAACTTTTCTGAAGTGCCAGTGGTACCCTGCAATCTCTGAGATGAAGAATGCAACAGCTACATTAAGTCAGACATGGTAGAAATATGTTGCATTTTATTCTCGCAGTTTCTGCATTTAATGCATAGCTCAGTACATTACTGTTTATGTTCAGTGTAAAATGTATACCATAAAATGAATGTATACTATAAAATATACAGGATGTGTGTTATGGGGATAAGTTAATATTGGCTATAATAGTGTTAACCTATGCACAGTGTGAGATTTTGTGTGTATACATTTAATGGTTCTTCTTTAAAAGGGCCTATCAACTAAAAATAAAACTCTATCTGAGACTGTGTCTCTGAGATAAAGGGATTAAGGGAAAGAGACCTTTTCTTTCCTTGATTGCCAAGCTGTTAGCAAGAGTTGACACAACCTTTCCTACCAGCAGCTTTGCTATCTAGGCACTTTAATATGGGTAGATTAGACCCAACAAGTACTCCTTTCCCTTCTTTCTGTACACTCAGCAAATACATGTTGCTTGAAGATCCTGTGTGGTTGCACACAGTGAAAAAATCACACACGTGGGATTGCACTATGGTTCCCCTTCGCCAGCCCCAGAACTCACTGTGTCCCTTCCCAATTGCCATCTTGCGGCTGTTGGAGAGCAAAGGAGAGATAGGAGAAGCATCCAGCTATATTTGTGTATCTTCCAAGAGGGTATCTTCCACCAAGATCCACTAGAGTTCTGTGGAAGCCATAGCCAGACACCTCTCCAATTTCCTCCACTCTCCACCAGCCATGGAACAGCCATTGCAAGGGGATGAATAGAATGACTCAGTGAGACTGGGAGGGGGAGCTTGGATCATTTCAGAGGAAGGAATGGAATACTGACTTTTACAATGATCAAAAAAGTACAGCCCTTCACATTTGTGGGTTTCACTTTTGCAAATTTGATTTTTCATGGATTATTTACTGTCACTTCTGTTGCTTCTCTATGCCATTTTTAATAGGGACTGCAAGCCTCATGAGACTGAGAAACTGTGAATAAGTTCCCTATTAAAAATGGTGTGGGGCAGCAGTGGAGGTGGCAGTAAGCCTCACCAGCTGCCCACTTCTGCCTTATGAAGGAACCCTGATGCCTCAAAGGAATCCAAAGTGGGCTGAATGTGGTGCTCATACTTTTTTGTGTGTTAAATATGGTTTGGGAGGGCCTATTCACAATTTTTGTACTTTCACAGGGATCCTGTGCCTCTAACCGTAGCAAATGTGGAGGGATGACTATACACGCACAGGCATAAATTGGAATTACACATATGTATGCCACTGATGGGATGCAAGCCACAGTGTTTGTACTATGTTGTGGAACTGTTTCTTTTCTTCATCTGTCACTCACTGCTTAATAGATTTACTCTTTTTTTTTAAATAAGGGCACCCTATGAGTCTTAGCCACAATGAAAAACATTGTCTACCTCAAAAGAGTACTCATGGACATTGGTATATGTACAGTCAGAGCAGCATTTCAGGGATGCTTCAGCGGCTGCTTAACTCTGGGAATATTGTGTCCTTTTGAATGAGGACACTGGACATATAGCGGAGACAGACGTCCCCCTTTTTAAAAAGAATATCTGAATGTTTCATCAAAGGAAGAAGGTCTAAGTCTGGGTTTCCCAACATGATACCTGCAGACATCTCCTTCAGAACCCTCAAAGCCCACCATTCTGTTTGGTACTTGGTTTAAGCAGAGGGCAGGAGAACCAGTGCAACATGAGTGAACAGCAGAAACCAGAAGAGTTACTCAAGATGCTCTTGTAAAATAAAATGGAAAAATGTACATTTATTGTCTCAAAAATTCACCTTGGTGTAGGAAAGGAGATAGGCAAAAGAAGTTGACCTACACTTGGTTCCAAGAACCCCTAAAGCAGTGGTTCTCAACCTGTGGGTCCCCAGATGTTTGTGGACTTCAGCTCCCAGAAGCCCCAGCCACTATGGTCAATGCTCAGGGCTTCTGGGAGCTGAAGTCCACAAACATCTGGGGACCCAAAGGTTGAGAACCACTGCCCTAAAGCAATGGTTCTCAGCCTTTGTCCTCCAGATGTTTTGAACCCAAGACCCCAATGCCCCATAATTAGCATTACCTGGCGCCTCTGTTACACTATACATCCATTGATACCTCTTCGCTTCCAACTTTCCCCTCTCCACAATATTTTCAGATATTTAAAAGCAAGAGGAGATTGTATCATGTAGACAGTGTGACGTACTGCTTTGTGTGTTGAACTAGGGCACTGGGAGTCCTGGATTTGAATCCCCACTTGACTATGGAAACACTCTGGGTGACCTTGGGCAGGTCACACTCTCTCAGCCTCAGAAGAAGGCAAGGGCAAACCCCTCTGAACAAATTTTCATCAAGAAAACCCTAAGACAAGTTTGCCTTAGGGTTGCCATAAGTTAGAAATGACTCAAAGGCACACAACAACAACAACAATGTGTAGCTGGGTTTGAGGAGCCAGTGTGGTGTCATGGTTTGTGTGTTGAACAAGGATACTGGGAGACCAAGGTTTGAATCCTCACTCAGCTTTGAAAACCCACTGGGTGAACTTGGGCAAGTCACACTATCTTGGCCTCGCAGGAAAGCAGGAACAACCATCCTGAAGAAATCTGTGATAGGGTCGCCATAGGTCAGAAGGCACACGACGACAACAACAACAGCAGCCTAGGTCTGCACCGAAACAAAGTACCACTCACCAACCACCAGTCTTCTTCATATCTTTGGGCCTCAGCTGAGAGAAGCACAATGGAAAAATGTTCAAGGGCGGGAAAAGAGAATGAAATTCTGCTGCTGACATTTGGAAACCTTGCAGTTTGGGAATGGCAGAAGAACAGCTATGAGGGCAGTAGAATGAGTGGGGCAAAAAGGATAGCAGGACTGGCAAACTTGGTGACCAAAGTGGCAGTGGTATGTGTGTGTGTGTGTCTGGAGGCAGAGAGGGGGAGAGAGAGTGAATGAATGCCTGCTTTCATGTGTACATGTTCTTGAGCAGTGGCTCTGGAAGGAGTGTGGGGAGGAATGGGAGAACCACAAGGTGATAGGCAACAAAGTGGCTCCAGTTAGCATCCAGGCAGGCTGAAAGAAAGAAATTGCGCTGATAAACTGGCTTGCGGAGAGGGAAAGAATTAGGGAGATGAGTGGAGTTGGCCGAGGGAAGTGAGTAGAATTAGAGTTAGAATTGGAGTTAAGAGTGTGGGGGAATGTGAGATAACACCCCAAATCTACAAAACAGAGATACCTTTATTGGGCCAGCTTAAAAAAACCCAAAATACATCATGCAAGCTTTCAAAGCTCCACTGGCTTTTCCATTGGGCAGTGGTGCTAAAAATCATATAGGAGAAGGGGAAAAAATCACGATGTTAGATTCACAGGCCAACATTTTGTCTTAAGATGTTAATTTTGATGTCAGTTAAGATGGTCTAGACTAGGGATATCAGAGCAGGCAGAGGTCACTCCCCTTTTTATTGGTGCTGTGGGGACTGGGAAACAAAGAGTGGTGAGAATGAATGTCAGAGACAGTAATGTATCTCACAAGCAGAGTAAATAGTATAGTATTAGCAAGCAGAACATGAGCAACAACCAATTCCACACAGTACCTATCCCATACAGAGTCTAGTAATAAAGCAGCTTTCAATTTCTTTGGCAAAAACATATGAAGTGGGTTTACTTACAAATTCTAAAGGTTTCATAGCATGTAATGCTGACAAGGTCTATAACATATCTCTTCTACATGGAGGGTGGAGAGAAAGAAAGAGAGAGAGACTGAAAGACTACAAAATGGAACAGAAACACAGACTTAACAGTTGAAGTAAAATACAGGCTGAAGCTAAAATCAACAAACAGGAAATTACATGAATGTATACTACGCATAAACTCTTAGAGAGACATGCAAATTAGCAACTACAGAGTATAGGCGTTCTGAGATTGCTACTTTTAACAAAGAGATCAGGAGTGACTTTAGACAGCAAACCGTCTGGGAATTGATTTGATAGAATAAATTTGATGAAGTAAATTTGAGAGGAATGTATTTAGAAGTAGTTCGAGGAAATTAATTGGCTTACCATATCTGTTATCAATGTTGCGTTGGAACAAAAGACTGTAGGTTCAACGGAATGATTTCTGTGCTTTGTTGCTTAGAGTCTGCCCCTGCCTTGTTCTCCCCTTCCTGGTAAGTTAATCGTCTCTCAGACTCATCATTTTGTTTTGGGTGAAATGGATGAAGTTTTGTGATTGGTGATATTCACCACAGCAGTAATTTGGTGGAGATCCATTCAACTCTCTGAATTCCAAATATACTCATGGAGGCCCTGTGTTTGGGGATTGCTTGAATGTAGATAATACAGAACTACTGGTAGAAAGACCAACAGTCTCGTTCAGGAAGGGTTTTCCTAGGAAGAGAACACAGCATGTGTAACTCAGGCCCAAGCTAGCCACATGTAGGAGAATAAAACACACACCCTCTGCTACCACCTGGTCATTACTAAGTGCCTGTTTGCTGGATTTTAAGCCCACAGCCAGCAATGTCAATGTGTTTTGATTGATGACTAGTTTGTCACATTGATCCATATCCCCTTCTGGTGGCAGTTGGTCTCCTTTTGAAAAAAACACACACAACAGAATCTCTGAAACAGTACATTTGAAATGTAATCGATGCCTGCTACTAATGGCTGAGGATGACTCCAGGGAATGGAGTTTTACACTCCTCCCTTTATGTTTCTTAGTAATTGGGCAGCAGGCTGAAAAGAACCGCCCCGTGACTGCAGGCCAGATGAACAGATAAATGATCAAAGGCATGAAGCAGCTGGCAGCCTGCCAAGGCAGGGAGCAGGGCGGTGGCAGCAGGGGGAGAGATCAAGCAAAAATAAATCCCCCACACCACCCATTTATGAGCCAATTAGTTTGCAGACAGTTGCAAACTCCAGGGTGGTGGTGTGTGAGTATGGGTGTGGGTATAAGGGGCTCCTCCTCAAAACAAGGAAACAAACAAAAAAACGCCCTCCCCACCTCTGCTCAGTTTCCCCCTAATGATGTTGGGAGGAGGCAGTTTCCTCTGTCACAGTGGTTCAAATGGTGGGGCTACAGCAGAGACAGGAGGTTCTTGGATAGTGAAGTAATCCCCCCTCCCAGTTATATTTACTGCCTTGTTTAATGGAATACATCACCGGAAAGAAATAGGATGGAGATGTGCGCACAGCAGAGGGTGGGATGCATGGTCTTTGGCTGCAATCAAGTGGAAGTTGCAAGTTCGAGAAGCAGGTTGTGAAATTTAGGGTTAAGTTTTGGAACTGTTGTAGCTTGGGAGGAACAGCTTTCCATCCGCCTCCCCCACAAAAATTCTGCACTCCCAATTATAAATTTTCTTTCAGTTGCCAAATTTCCAGCATTGCAATAACTTAAAATTTCAATTAAGAGTTTAGAAATCCAGTTTAGTCACCCAAAGAATATTTATTTAATTTATATCCCACCTACCCTTCTCCCAGTCTATGGTTCAGAGCAGCATGCACAGTTGCCAAGGGAATGCAGACGTAGCAAATATAAGATTTCTGGGTGTGAATGGTTTTTAGCATCTCACTCTCTGCAGCGCTAGAGATTGGGAAGGCAGAATTCCTATTTGGGGGTTACCTTCCCCTTATTGTAGGTTTAAGACAATGAAGCATCTCTCCTCCTACAGGCTTTCACCCAGCCAGGTAGTTTATTTTAAAGGGAGTGGAAGATTTAAGCAATAGAATGCTGGCCAGCCAGGACATATTGCTGTTTTCTTTGTGAGGCCTGGACTGTGTCTCACTCAGGGAGGGAGTAAAATGGGGTGCTCCTGTCTTCTGCTTTTGAGCAGGGCTTGTGGCCCACTCCACATCTCTTGTTTCTGCTTCTTTTGCTACTTAGGGATGTCTGACGTTCTACAGCTGACCCAATGAAGGCACGGAGAGGACATAGTTAATCCCAAAGGAAACTTCTCTCCCTGTTAGACTTTAGTCTACATCTTCTACGCTCTCATTTGAAGCTCGGCACCAACAGTGAATTTAGATTTTAAACCAGAAACGTGACTTCAAGGTGGCAATGTTTCTGCTGTCCTTCCATCCTTACAAATATGGCCAGTCAAATGTATGTGAAGGTCAATGTAAAATTCGCTGAATGAGTGTGGGGATTAATGGTAGAGCTTAAACAATGCAATTGCACTACTGTTTGGGCAACCCAGCAAGGCAATCAAGGGGCCACATATGTCACTGCCACACAGGGAGAGGCTTGGAACTGTTCTGACATCAGAGAAAATCAGAAAACTCCTTGTCAACAGAGATGGTCGAGGCTGGGTAGGTGCTGGACAAGTGGTTGGATGCTGCAATGGGTTGGATGAGGACCAATAAACTGAAGCTGGAGGCTCTGTGAGTTGGTGGTTCTTGGATCTGGGAACTGCATGGAGTTACACTCCCCTGAAAGAGCAGCTGTGTTCCTCAGGAATATTCCTAGGTCTGTCTCTGACCCTGGAAGCCTGAGTAGACTCTGCGGCTCAGAACGCTTGGGGCCGACTTTGATTGGTCCACCGCCTACAAGTCCTTCCGGGACAGGATAATCTAGCCACAATAGTTCATGCACTTGTAACCTCTCAATAAGACTACTGTAAGGTGCCGTGTGTGGATCTGTCCTTGAAAAATGACTCAGAAGCTTCAGCTAGTGCAAAATGAAGCAGTTCAATTGCTGACTGGAATACCTTCTTGTTGTTGTGTGCCTTCAAATTGTTTCTGACTTATGGTGACCTTAAGTGGAACCTATCATGCAGCTTTCTGAGAAAGATTTGTTCAAGGGGGTTTGTCTTTGCCTTCCTCTGAGGCAGAGAGAGTGTGACTTGCCCAAGGATGCCAAGTAGGTTTCCACAACTGAGCAGGGATTTGAATCCTAGTCGCCAGAGACATAGCACAGCACTCAAACCACTATACCACCTTGTAGACAACATAGAATATCATTCTTAGAAGAATTTCACTGGCTACCAACACACTTCCAGTCTGAATTCCAATGTGGAGTAGTGGCTTGAGCACTGGATTATGACCCTGGAAACCAGGGTTCTATTCTCCACTCAGAAATGGAAACCCTCTGGGTGATGTTGGGTTCATCACACACTCCCAGCCCCAGAAAACCACATGATAGGTTTGCCTTAGGGTCCCCACAAGTTGGAAATGACTAGAAGGCATACAACAAGAACAGCAACAATGATGACATTTAAGGCCCTAATTGGCTTGTGCCCTTGATACTTAGGGCAGTGCCTCTCTGTGTCCTTCCCCAAGGATTATTGGGACGTGAGAGAGCCGCTCCAGCCATGGGATCCCAGTTGTGGAATGTCCTCCCCTGGAGACCCACTTGGTGCTGACACCGCTTTTATTTAGGCACCAAGTAAAAACCTGGCTGTTTATTAAAGTATTTCAGACCTCACTGATTTATCTCAAAATGTTGATTTGCATGGTTTCAAAACTTCTTAAATCTTTGAAACGTGTTTTAACTTCTTAATCATGTTTAACATGCTTGGATTATTTTTATTGTTTTAATTTGTATGGATTTTACTTGTATATCAATGAGATCTTTTGCTATAGGTACAGGACAGGGACAATTAACAATAAAATAAAATGCTACTTTGGTTCATGGATTTCTATCACATGTTTCTGTGCACTAAAAGGGCAGCGTCTTTCACACAAATGGCTTGAGGCTCAAAGGTCTGATTACCTAACAGATTACCTTCTCTGTGGTGAGAGAGCAACTCTGGAATGTACTCCCAGTGGAAATATCATTGTCACTGAACCAGCCTCCTAACAGGCATCAAATCAGAACAATTGAATTTTATTTTTGTTTAAATTATTACTTTGCTTGTTTGCTTATTGCATGGGTTTCATGCATCTTATTTGGTAACATTATAATGTGATACTTGTTTCTGTAAAGTTATACACTCTGTGTTAGAATTTCTTACAGACGAAGGGTGATTTACAAACTTCGGCAGGGAGTCTAGATTGCATTTGTAGCTACATAAACCTATCTATATGAGACCCAGCATGGTGCAGTGGTTTGAGCATTGCCTAGGGACTAGGGCTCGTTTCCCTGCTCGGCCATGGAAACTCACTGGGTGCCCTTGGGTGCATCATATTCTCAGCCCCAGAAAACCCGTCCTAGGTGTACCTTAAGGTTGCTGTAAGTTGGAAATGACTTGAAAGCACACAAAAACAACAGCAAACATATCTGTGAATGACCCAAGGAACCGACCTCCCAGATCCACTATAAACTCCAGGGAGCTGCTCTGAACAATGGATGTCTGCAGCATGTTTCAATGGGGTGCTTTAGGATGATGCGGCAGCCCCTCCTGTTCCCAAGCCATGGTCTGTGACTCAGGAACAGGAGGGGGCTGGCCGTGTGATCCTAGAGGGTTCCCTTTGACTGCGCCACAGGTTTCTGTCATTCAGAGCAGCTCCCTGGCTTTTAAGGTGAGTTTGAGGTAGCACTTACAATCACTGCAATATTGTCATAATTATGAATAGGTAGCACAACTCTACATGGTGCAGTTACAAATCTGTAACTAGGATTATTTCCACATGATGTTGCTGTCCTGTGATGGAGATGCATTGCTGTCAGTGCTTTCGCACAACGTCATTGCGGTCCCACTGCCAACACATCTTCACCCTCTGTGACTGTGGGATAGTCCATTCATGGAAAAGAAACATGAATGGCCCATGATTGCGCAACGCTCCCATTGCTGGCAGCCATGTGGAATGTGTGGAAGCGCAGTGTAAGTGCTTCCTTCCCCAGTGCAGCATGAGAAAGAGGCCGACTGCACTGTGGAAGGAAGGCACGTGTCCCTTGCACTCTCATCTGCAGGCAGCCAGCCAGGTGTGGAGGGAAGCATTGGGGACACGCTCCTATCTCGACAAAGGCATGGCCAGGATGGTGCCAGGATGATGTCGGAAAAGGGTATGGTGCAGAAATGGCACAGCTTGTGAATCTATAACTGGAGTAGGGATGCCAGCCAACAAAAATAAGTAATTTTTTTAAAAAATGATTTTTCCATTGTTGGTAGTCATATTCTTTGAGGTCAGACCTTCTTAGCAATGCCTAGTTAAAAAGTCTGGGGGTTTACAAATAATTTTAATTGGTCCTTCAGTATATATCAGGAGTAGGATTAATGTGGAGAAAGAGAAAAAGACAGTGCCAAGGCATGAGAAGGGGGAGACTGGAATAGGCTAGTTTTAGCTGAGGCAAGGAGAGAAAATAGCAGGGAGGAGCATTCAAATCCCAGAATAAAATGAACAAGAAAAGGGCAGGGGCTGGAGAAAAGGAGCAAATAGCTGCCTAGAGCCACATTAAAGACCCCCACCCCCTAATCCCGCCCCCGCCTTTGAAGGGCCAGGATTGGCCTCTTTGATCCCAGCACTTGGGAACCAGGCAGTGAGCCGGCCAATTATTTACCCCCTTTTGCTTCTCTTCCCCAACATAATTGATTTATTTCTTTTGCAACTGATCAAAAGCCAGGGGAGCTTTGAAAGCTGGGGAGGAAAGTCAAATGCTTAGAAAAAAATATTTAATAAAAGCACCTTGAAAAATGGGAGACATTAGTGATGAAATCAGCAAATCTACCTTTCACTCTCCCTTCACCTCCCGCACCCAGAGGCAAAGCAGGAGCAGTTCCTCCGCTCCCCGGGAAGGAGAAAGAGGAGCGCCGCTCGGAGAGCGAGAGGACTGAGCAGGCAGCGGGCGGGAGCAGCCGAAGCGCCCGCGGGGCAAGAGGGGCTCCGGGTCAGCTTGGGACCAGCCCCTCCCGCTGACCCGTCAAAGAAGAGAGGCTGCACGATGCTGGGATCAGGTCTTCCATCCCCGCTCCACTCCCTAGACTGAGGCTGGAAAAGTTACAGTTTTGGCTTATGTTGGATGGATCCCAGCCCTCAGAACCGGCCGCCAGCAAGGGCATGCCTTTCCAAGGCTCTGCTGGCATACTCTCCAGCTGTCCTGAGTTGGCAGAGACTGTCCGGATTAGGTATGTTTAGCCTGACAAAAAGAAGGTTAAGAGGAGACATGATAGCCATGTTTAAATATTTGAAGGGATGTCATGTTGAAGGTGGAGCAAACTTGTTTTCTGCTGCTCCAGAAGCTAGGACACAGAGCAATGGATTCAAACTACAGGAAAAGAGCTTTCACCTAAACATCAGGAAGAACTTTCTGTTCATCTTCCTTTTTGTGACTACCCCTCACTGCCACCTTCAGAGGGTGAAGTATGATTTGGTTAAATTGGGGAGAGAGATTCCCATTGTGGGGCTCGTGAATTATTTTAATGATCTAATGAAATAAATTGCCTTGTTCTGGGACACAGTGTTTGATTTTTTTTTGTCCAGTATTGTCTACTCCAGTGTAGGGATGGAAAAGAAAGCTGGAATCCTGTTGAGGAGTTACAAATGCATATGCACTCTAGTTATGGTGTTATGCAGTGAATCCTGTCCCAATCCTTCCAGTCCCTACTTACCGTACAGCGGCTGCTGCTGCGATCAATGGGGATCTGTTCCATCACTCAAGAAGCAACTGACTGGCATTCCCACCTCCTCCCCTGGACAATCTCTGGGGTAACAGGCAGAAGCAGAGTCCCTGATGCAATTCCCTCTCCTGCCAGAAATTGCCTGCATGAGAGAAGGGGGTGGGATTGTCAGCCAGTTGCTTCCCAAATGACAGGGGAACAGACCCCCATTGATCACAGTCACTGCTGTCTGGTAAGTAGGGATTGGGGGACTTTCACAGTCCCTACATGTCCCCTAAATTAGGAGTTACAAGTCATTTCCGACTTATGGCAACCCTAAAGCAAACCTGTCACAGGGTTTTCCTAGCGGAATTTGGTCAGAGGGGGTTTGTCCCTGCCTTCCTCTGAAGCTGAGAGGGTGTGACTTGCCCAAGGTCACCCAAAGGGTTTCCATGGATTCAGAATCTCCCAGTGTCCTAGTCCAACACAAACAACTATACAATGCTGGTTTTACATAGGGATCTTGAATACAAAGCACTCAGGAGTGTATAATATACATTCAAAATACAGGTGTTTTGAAAAATGCACATAGAATATTCATGGATTTGGCAATGAGAAAAACCTCTCACAGATCAGTACAGAAATGGGACAGAATGAAAATGTGTATGTGAAAGTAGGAAACTCAGTGAGAACCAGAACAATGGATTTTCACCACTCTGCTTTACTCTACTGTACTTTGGATTCATGTGGCCAAGCAACCTCCACGTGTGGTCAAGAAGGCAAAAGTTATGAATTAGGAAAAGCATAAAAACTAGCAGCTTCCCTTCCCTGGTTCTACTGTGAAGGGCAGGATTTTGCCCCTTCCTCTCCCCTTCCTGTTGCTGAGTTGTGTGCAAACTACTTTTGCACTTTGAACTCAGTTTGCCGCAATTGATGTAAGGCTGAAGAGAAAAGGAGGAAACTAGAAGGAGGAGAGAGAAACTGGGACATAAAGGCATCTGAAAAAGTGGAATGACAGAGGCTTAATTGGATCTGTCCTTGCCAAATTCGGACAATTGGTGGGTATGCAAGATGCCACCAGTTGCCACTTACTCTCATCTTACTCATTGCTCCTAGCCAGGAAGGATGCTCAAAAGCAACTGGCATGCCCACGTTTTCTGTTAGCAGAGGTGTTGATTTGTGGTCTGAATTTTCTTGCAGGGTGTGTGCCTGTACCTGTGTGTTCCTTCTCCATTTGGTGGATGGTTTTATGGGGTATGAAATTAACCCCCACCTCCAAAGAGCAGCTATTATCATTTCACAATCTAGTTTGAAGGTTAATAATAAGTAACTTTAAAGGAAGGTTGAAACTTGTAAAGACAACATTGATTAAAGGGAGATGGAGAAACATGCGCATGATAAACAGTTCCAAACAACCCTTGATTGAGTGACATGTTTGGATAAAATAAATAAAATTTAAATTTAAAAGCCAATGTGCGTGTATTTGCATAATCACATTTGCATTTCTTAAATCATCCAGGCAAGAAGATTTTGGACTCTACAGCTTTGGAATTCTTTGGTAAATATAACAGGTATCTTCACTGCTTAGGGACAGCCTTCTTGTGTGTATTGCCTTCAACAGCCCACAGCCTGTAAAGCCTTCCTTGGATCCCAAGGGAATGACAGCTGAAATAGTAAAGCTGGGGCAGCTGCCATGACTTAAAACCCTGAGCAGAAGGGAAAGGTGCATGTGTTTGTGCAGTTTGTGTTAAGAAATACACTAGAGGTGCCTTACCTACCAGTATGAAGTCTTGGCCAAAAAGTTTTTCCTGTTCCCTCATGCCTTTGTGCCATGCTGTTGAGAGAGCCCAGAGTCTAGAAACTGACCGCTAGCTTTGGCAAGTGACTAGACTAGAAGATTACAAAAGAATAGTGAGGCAAGGCTTGCAAGATGGCAAGAGCTCTGAATAAGAGGAAATTAGCTAAGTAACGTGACAGAGACTTTGCAGAAGTGGGGAAGCAGGTAGAAGTAGATGCTAGAGTGTGGTTGGCTCTGTAGTCTGCATCTACCTGTACTTGCTTCCCCACTTCTGCAAAGTCTCTGTCACTTTACTAAGCTAGTCTGTAATGTCTGGAGCACCCTGGACCAGACAAATGGGAAGGGAAGCGACCACAAGAACTGAACTACAGTTAACCTATAGGTTCATTAAGCTTCATTGTAATATTAACTTTCACACCCCCAAGGTGGCATCTGGTATTATAATTTGGATCCACCTATATGCACATGTGCAGTGCTTGAATGCTGACATAATAAGGTATTAATAACAGTTTCCTATACATATGGATTTATTTCCTCCCCAGAGAGGACCATGTAATCTTTGAAGACTGTACAAGATGGGGGAACACTTGATTTGCCTGAGTGCCTTAGGTTCCATTCTGCAGAACTTTCAATAAAAGTGTCTCTTATTGGCTAGTGCACTGGGCACAAACCCTGCCGAGAGTCCCTTCTCTGGGAAAAATCCAGGTGACACCATCTTTAATTGAGGCCATTTCCACACCACACTGTTATAGTGCCATTATTCCACATTCAACCTCCAATGGAATCCTGGGCTTTGCAGTTTAGGGAGGGGTCTTTAGAATTCTCCGCCAGAGAGCTCTTTGGCCTCAGTGAACTACAAACCCCAGAATTCCACAGGATGTTGACAGTGGAATAATACCACTATAAAAGTGTAGGGCAGAAATGGCCTGAGCTAGCCAAAGGATCCATTCTTGGGTACAAACTGAAGTAGCACATCTGGGCTAACACTAGCCACTCTATAACGCCCCACCCTCAATCTGCTGATATCTGAGCAAACTAGCCAAAGTTAATGTCAAACGCAAGCCTGCCTTCCCAGTTGTAGTGTTGCTTGGTTACATGTTCCTGGGGCTAGAAGAGGAAGAAAGCATCTTTATGTCCCAAACGCTTTTATGCTCGCAAGTCTCTTCTCAGTTGCTATTATAACCATTAGGAAGTCATTTCCTTTCAGCAAAAGAAGTTCTGAGTTATGACTTGCACTTGTTGTGAGGTGTTGAACAAATTATCTCATTTTTCTCTCACTTCTGCAGTTAAGTGACCAAATGAATTCATTATTGCTACCTACTAGGCTGGGGGCTCTGGCTCAGCTGTGAAGTGGAAGGTGGTGCTTGTTGTTTTTTATCTTACAAACTCCTAGAAACTCAGGTAAGGAACCCAATAGAACAGGCACCTGACAGTAGTAGAGCCAGTGCAGCTAAGTGGCTGGAGTGTTGGATTCATTTCTGCTTCTTTGCTTTAGCAGCCCTGTAATCTGTAAAATGGGAATAATAGTGACCTCCCTCTAGAGGACTGGTGTGAAAATGAGATTTTCTTTAAAAAAACAACAACACCTGAGCAACAACATTTTACATATTTTCAGCATTTTGAAGTTCTGTGAGGGAAGAAAAGGCTCACCAAGACCTGGACTTTTGGTAACTAGAGCTGTTTAATGAACACTTCAGTGAACGTCTATGGCTTTACGGGATACAATGAGAAGACTGAGGATGCATCCTGGAAGATAATCTGCAGGAAACTCTATGATGCGGGAGGGCAACTGTGGTAGAAGGCAGTTTTCATCCTGAAGACCTGCAGTGGTGACCCTTGGCCAAAAATCACAATTGGACAGCCCTTCTGGTTGCGACTTCCAGGCTTGTCAGGGTCAAAACAAGGTTTGGAAAATCTTGGAGGGAGGGGAGGGGGAGGGAAGGGAGAAAATCTGTCATTCCTGTAGACATTCAGGAGTGGTGATTACCAATTTTGGGGTAGGAGGGTTGACTTCAGAGGGCTTGGGGTTTCAAGGACACAAAAGGGAGGTGTCGGTTTTGGATGTTCCACATTGCATCCCTGCTGTGTAAGAAGGGCCCCAGGGCCAGCTGGGTTGAGGCAAGGCCCTGGAAATAATAAGAGCAGCTGCAGAGTTCCCCTAGTTGACCATAAGCTTTGAAACTGAGATCTTATCTCTAAATTGTACTTTTTCTGATGATTAAAAAAGACACAATGAAGCGGTGGAGTCAAGAGATAATTTTTTAAAAAAATGTTTCATGTTAAAATACATTTAACTTTTGAGGGTTTTTTTTCCTTTCCTTTTTATAGCTTTTTTCAACCACAACCAAAATCCTACATCTTTTCATAACTATATATATTACACTGCAGTTCGAGGGCAGAAGGCAGTTAGCTGCATCATTCTGAAGCCCCCCATTCACTGGTGCCACAGACTTCCACTGCACAGAGCAGATCTCTTGAATTTAAGGTGGGTTCTGGGGTGTATTTACGGAGCATTGGCGAATACAGGGCAGTTGCTCATCTGTGGTTACAAATTCTTAACTGCAATGTAGGATGACCTTCCAATCTGGATCTACTGTACAGTGGATGGTGCAAGCAATGGATCTGTTCTGTTTTCAGTCGAGACACAGCAAATTGACACTTCCACTCCCGCCAACGAGTGCCTTCAGGGCTACAGTCCAGAAGCAGGATCTCTGCCATAATTCATCTTTGCACTAGAGATTGCTCATGGGAAGTAGTGGAAATATCAGGCTGCTACATCTTGATTGATGGGAGAAAAGACCCCCATTGCTTGCAGCATCTGCTGCTTTGTAAGTCAGGATTTGGGGATTTTCACAATCCTTTCGTATTCTCTGCACTATTTAATATGTGAAGATGGACCAGTCATGAAAGTGTAACTATAGGTTATGCATTTGTTACTTTGATTGTGATTTCCAACCCTGTGTTTCTTTTGATCATTTGCTTTCCAGCTAAGTTGAAATATATCATTTCTAAAAGCTTGTTGCTGTTTCAGTTAGAAGTTGGATGGCACATTTGTGGTATGTGGTGTTGTGTGGTACTGGGAAAAAATGTTGGAATGTAAAGATTCATGACTCTTGAGTTTTGATATGCATATCTGGAAGGTACTTTGCAATTATAATGGCGAGATCAAAGATATGGCCAAAGCTTTGGTCCAGCAATTAACATGAAACAAATTTTAATTGGAATGAAGATTCTTGATTCAAATTGTAAGCAATACGGAATCAAGATAAGTGGTAATCTTGGAGTGTCAGCAGAAGCATTTTATTTTTTTAATTTCAGGGTTTGTTTGTTTGTTTTCGTCCAGTTGCTGGGTGTTGGTTGTCTTCTTTTTTAAAATCCATTTAGATGATTTTAGCTATATATCTGTTGCCTTCTCTCAAAATGGGCCATGGGCCATTTCAGCCTCTGAACAGTACTAACTTAAAAATCTTATTTCCTGAATCCTAGATTACACTGGCATTCTTTAAAAAAAAACAAAAAACTTTTTCCTTTATTTCTTCATTTTTGCTCATTTTTGTACACATTTTTTCACTTCTGTCTGGAAACATTTCTGAAAATAATTTATTTGTCTTTTAAAAATCTTAGGCCATTTCTGCACTACACTGTTATAGTGCTGTTATTCCACTTTCAATATCCTGTGGAATTCTGGGGTTTGTAGTTTTCTGAGGCCCAAGAGCTCTCTGGCTGAGAATGCTAAACACCCCTCCCTAAACAGCAAACCCCAGGATTCCACAGGATGTTGAAAGTGGAACGATTGCACTATAACAATGTAGTGAGGAAATGGCCTTAAGCTCCCCATTAGAGCAGTAGATATACCTTTCTCTTATCACTGGGAAGTTAGAATACTTCAGCTAGCTGGATGGGTGAGGGTACTAAATGGCCACTCTGCACACGCTCAGGAAAAGTTGGCTGAGAGCAAAGCCCCACCAGCCTACATATGCTGGAGGTCCAGGGGGTGGCCTCTCCTTCTCCCTCGATGCAGGCGGACAGCACAAGACACAGGCCTGTGGCCGGTCAGAGCCTGAGGGCACGGCCGCACCCATGGGCTCTCCAGCTACTGTTGTGCAGCTGCGGGAACAGGAGCAGTTGTCACCCTCGTGAGGTCTGGGATTGCAGAGGCTCCTTCTGTTTCCTCAGGCTGCGCAATGGCAATGAGATGGCTTCGGGAGAGAGAGACAGCTTTGGTGGCCTTGGTGGATGACTGTGGCGTGAGGGAAGGGCATCTCCTGCTTGGTTCTGCTGGAGCTCTTGGTGGCTTTATTTACTTATTATTTAATATCCTGCCTTTCTCCCATCATGGGATTCAAGGTGGCATACAACACTGCAAAAACAAAATACAAGTTAAAAAAACCTCTTGATGAAAAAAGGTAAGATACAAACTAAACTCTGATTATAAAAAAAAAAAAACTTTCACTACCACCCACCATGGCGTTTTTCTGAGCTACCTTGCTAGGATAGGACTTGCCGGCCCTGTTTTACAACAGCTCTAGTCGCTCCTGGATGGGGCAAACCCAGAAGGTGGGGTGGGGGGATTCCCTTGACCTGTGGGGGGCCTCAGGGTTCCGTTCCCTCCTTTCTGTTCTTGCATTGGCAGGTGAAGACCTTTTTGTTTTGGGAGGCCTGTAAGAGCAGAGTGCATGAGTGAAAGCGCCTGTCATATGCTTGGTTGTTTATGTTTTCTTCTTTTTAATGGTTATGCTTTTAGCTGCTTTAATTTTACTGTTTCTTGTTGTCTGCTTTTACCATTTTCGACTTGTGGTGACCCCAAAGTGATGCTATTGTGGGAGTTTCTTGGAAAAACTTATTCAGAAGGGTTCGCCTTTGCCTTCCTCTGAGGTTGAGACAGTGTGACTTGCCTAAGACAACCCAGTGAGTTTCCATGGCCAAGGGCAGCTTCAAACCCTGGCCTCCATAGCTATAATCCAATGCTCAAACTACTACACCATGCTGGCTGTCAATGTTATTGATAATTTAATTATATTTTTAAAACGTTTGTCCTGTGCAATTTTTTTTAGCTGTATCTGCTTTAATTTTGCAAGCTGCCTTGAATCCAGACTGGGGAAAAGGCAAGATGAGAACTACTACTACTACTAACACTAGTTATGGTTGATGTTCTGCCCACTTCCACCAACCAATGTGGCTCTGGAGCTGGATGCCGCCCACCTACCATTGCATAGCTGGGGAACAGGGTTTCACAAGGAGGTCCAGTACTTGCCCAGAAAGCAACCCTCTGATTACACCAGCATGAACAACAAAGGGGATTCCAACCAAAGACCCATCTAATTGCTAGTTCAAACTAGAGTAGACAAGAGTCATTAAATCAATGGGACATCCATAACTATTGACAGACCACTTATAGTTGGGAATACCAACTGGTTTTTAGCTCCATGTTTGCTCAGCCTGAGAGAAAAGATCAAAGCTCAGTCAAGAATGGAAAGAGAAATGTCCTTTTAAGCCAAAATTCTTAAATTCCAATGGGGGAAAGGAATATAGAAACAGCACTTTCCACAGATTTTTCACTGACAGCACTGATCATATAAATTATGCTCTCAGCAAGGATTATCGGCAAGTTCTAGTTTTGACACCACAGGTAACTAGCACTGTATAAAGACAAGGAGGAACTGCTCCCACCCTAGAATGCGTGTTGATGTTAGTTAGCATGGACCACTTCTTTAAGCTCTTGCTTCTTTTTTTCCTTTCAGCATTTTTCTTTGTTGGTTGTTGGTGGCAGGATCTTTTTGTGTGTCTTTCATTAGGAAAAAAGTTGGAAGTATGTGAAGTACTTTTTTGTGTGGTTTTGTATGATGTGGTTAGGGGTGACAGCTAGTAATATCTGGGGATTTCCATCCGTCTCAAAGTGTTTTCACAAACTGCATATTTGCCCAGGCGGTGATGTGGTGTAGTAGCATGAGTTGGGACCAAGACTCTGGAAACTCACTGGAATGAGCTTGGACAAGTCACACTCTCTCAGTGTGAGAGCAAGGCAAGAGAAACTTTCTCTAAATAGATCAAGAAAAATCTATGATAGGGTTGCCGTAAGTCAGAGTCAGCCTGAAGGTACATAACAACATCTATCCTGAGTATTTTCCTGGTAACAGAATTTGTGGTAAGAAAAAATGATTAAGTGGAAAGAATGAAAGAACAAACAGAAAAATATTGATGAACGAGATTATGAACAGCAATAAGTACCCAATCCCAGGTTGCAGATTTTGTTAGGCTGCAGGTTGCTTCTGTTGCACTCGACTACTGTTGAACAGTCTTTAGAAGGAAGTTTAGGCTGCCCTCCTCCCCTATTGTCTTTCCACTGACAGGCAAAGACTTTTTTCTATTCAGGCAAGCTTCAGCCACCTGACTGGCTGCTGAAGTAGGGGCTTTTTACCAGGTGAGTACCATATATTCTTTCATATTTGTGTTCAAAATGTTTTTTTATGGTTTAATATGAAACTTGTTTTGTGCTTTAATTGCATTTTTATTCAACCCTACTGTGAGACACCTACAGTTCCATTGTAGGAGAAAAGTGAATTAGAAAATCAATGACTCAATCCTCCTGATCCTGGCAAGTAACACAATGTACCCAAATCTGGAAACAGGGAGGCACTCTGGCTTAAGTGGGATTTGAGGTCATGCTATAAATGCAGCCTTTGAGCATCCTGAAGCTATCATATTGTGGGAAGGGGAGTTTTGCTACCCCATATAAGTTAGAGGTTAATTGGTGAATTCAGCCAGTGTGATGGTATATAGTTTTTCAGTCATCCACATCATACCACTACTGGAGACACGGTATTGAACTAGATGAACCACGGGATAGTTCTAATCATAGCATTGCTGGAACAACACTTTTCTTTCTGCTGTTCACACCTGCAGGCACCTCAATACAGCAAGATTGTCACTTCTAATAGAGCCTCAGTGTAAGTGGCAGCGATTTGTGTTTAGCTATTGTCCCAGGAAGCAAAAGAAAGCAAGGATCCTGATGCCTGTTGGGCTGTTGACGACTGGATCTTTCAAAAGCGAACAGCATTCTCCTTCCATGTGAACCAAGCACAGCTGGAAATGTGGCCCAAGGCACTAAATACAAAATGGTGGGAAGATGAAGATGGTAAGAGGATTCTGGCCAAGTCTGAACAGAGCTGCTGAGACATGTGAAACATATGAAGTAGGGAACATCCCTATCCCGTCACCCTCATCCCCTTCTGCCTCCACACCAAAGCTGATTTTCACAGAGCCAGACCAGACACGTTATATAGCAAAAATGTTTAATCTCTCCTTGATGCGTGTGTTTATTTACAAGTACTAAATCTGAAGAACATTAAAATAGGAAATAGCAGGATATTTACACAATCAAAGGGTGCCGACCTGCCACACTGGCACAGTTGCTTCAAGTCTGAAACAATCACATAAAGTTATCATGATTTTCTTTATTTTTTTAAAATTTTACTATTAAAATTCTTTGCTTCTTATTGTTTTCTCTCCTCTTTCCCTCCCACGCCACCCCCTTTCCCTGCTTTTAAAGGACAGCTAACTGTGGCCTTGACATTCCTTAGAAAGAAGAGAGAGTTACAGGCTCTACAGTGCTTGCATGTGTGTGTATTAGAAATCTAAAGGAGAATGGTGGATGGCCCCAGTCAGGGGAATCCTGGAGCAAGGAAAAGGCCTTGCCTACTGCCTAGTGCTCCACCTCAGTTTTACTCCTCTTTTTGCCAACTTGAGGCTGCTCCCAAACCTTCAGCTGGGAATGCAGCCTGCCCAATTTTCCCCTCAGATCAGATGTGCAATATGAACCTACCCTGTCTTCCCAAAACACCATGAGATGAGTGGAGGCTATGCTAATCCTTTGGCTTGTCTGCCTGGCAGACAGAAGGAGGACCAGCACAGGCTGTGCAAACAATCCAAGTTATGTCGTTGGTGTGTGCACTGGAGTACTTTTCTATGACCCAATAACCTTGTTGTGTACATTTTCTTGGTGGCACCTGGGACTCTTTGGAGGCCTAATCTCACATTCTGACCTATGCAGGGTCTTATGCTTTCCCAGTCTTAAAATCAGTGTGAGCTATGTGAAGAGAATCCAGAATGAAGAAAACCACTGGACACCTTCATTATTTGTTGGCTCAGACCATTTTCTAAGATAACTATCTGCTTTTGGACCTGTTCATTTCCACACTTCTGAACTGGAACTAGTTCTGTCTGTACAGCCAAACCTTCAGCAGCAATAGTGAGCTGTTCATCAAACTAACTCACATAACATCCTGTCCTTATCCACCAAAATTTTAGGGAGAGAGATGGGGTTGAGGGCACAAGGGAAGCAGTGAATTATGACAAAGAACTTTTAATGAACAGCTTCCATAGAATCTGAAAAACAAGAAGATACTCCTTCCAGGACTTTTTCTTGGAGAATATTCAAGTAATGGAGTTGTTATCTAGACACCACTAATGCCTGGAACTCATAATGACTTTACTGGAAATAGATTACTGATAGTTTTATTGACAATGAACAAATTTGGTGCTTGGCTGAAAAATGAAGAAAACTATAATAGAGAAACCTGTTCCTAATTAGTAACATGGTCCTATCTAGTATTCGTCAAAATACTTGGCGAGAGAGAACATGACAGCATACCCAACTGCCACAGAGTCTAGGTTCTTATGGTATGTAAAATTACAAAGATGAATCTAGTTTACCAGTTTTCCAATTGAAAGAATCTTCTTTTTTGTAGCCACTTTAAAGCCACACCCTTAAGTTCTGGAGGGTTTTTCTTTTTGCTTAATTCCGCTAACCATCAGTTAATGCCCATGAGACCACAGTACTTCAGGGGAATGCTACCCTGACCCAAGACGTTAACAGCATACAAGTAAAGCTTTGTTTCTCATATGATCATTGAAATGTACATCAAGAGTCTTCTGTGCTGCTAATTACATGTACACACATAATCAAAGACCTGCAAAATTAAAGAAATATCAGGGGGACACAACGTTGCCACCAAAGCCTCTGGCAGCAGCATCCTGGAAGAGTGTTTGGGTGTACAGATGTGCAAAGGTCAAAACAATAAGATAAAAAATGCTAATAAAACATTTATACTTATGGGGATTGGTGACATCTTGCTCCTTCCCGCACTGTTAATTCCACTTCTAATGGAGATGAAACCAAATGGTTATGCCAGGATGGATCCTGAAGGGAAACAAGTGAAAGAAGAAAGGCCCCAGGAGGAGAAGGAAGTGAAGGGGTTTAAGGAAGCAGCGACAAGACAAATTCCTCCAGCCAGCTGTTTCAAGGAAGTTCACAAGCAGCACATGAAAGAAATAGCTCTCATTCCATTGCCTGCCCCCAGCTTCTGGCTACTCAGAAGGATATTGGTTCTCAACATGGATATTTAATCAGAGTGTAGTATAACAACGCCTAGATGAGCAACAAGAAGCCAAAAATAGTTTCTGGGTGACTGCAGGAGGAATTCCTGATTTTTTAAATGTTGAGGCAGCTTAAAGAAACACACGGAAAGTTAACATTTGCCACATATTGTGTGGATTGTTTCTACATAGTGGTGGCTCATCAGCAAGGGGAGAAAAAAAGGGAGGTGAAATCTCAAGATTCCACAAAAATGGCCCAAACAGTTTTAAACCAATTCTTCTCCATGGACAGTTTAAAAACACCCCGTTGTCTAGTGTGTCCTGTAGCCAAATGATTTCTGAATAAGAAGTTAATTACAGGTTTCACAAGGCTGTCCAAAGGACAGGTGCTCAAGGTATGCCTTCTAAAGTTATGTTCTATATATAACCAAGGTCCAAGATAATGGTTGGGAAGATGCCCATATATTACCAGCTGGGAGGCGTTTGTTTAAATTGGGAAAAATGGAAAACGGCCCATTCTTTCACACTGAGGATGGATGATGGGAGTGAAATCCACCTAAGCTGCAACTGTAGCATAGATGGTTTGCTTCCACACTACATTGCTTTAGTGAAAAAGAATTAAAACAGAAGTTTACCCATGAACACCATATGATCTCATCCTCCTGTAGTTTTATTTATTTGAGAATCCCACTTCAAAAAAAGGTCCCAGTAACATTAATTTAAGTTAGTTTTTGTTGCAGTGTTTCCCAAAGAGTTCAGGCTTGGAAATTATTAATGAATAGTCTATTACCAAGAACATCATATTTTGAATGCCTAATTTTCAGGGTCTTTTGTAGCGGGGGACATTGTTAGTAATTTCTGCCTATATTCTACATCAGCTACTTTGTTATGTATAATTCAGCAGTGTCTCCTGGCCCGATCCCACTCCTAAGTACAATTTGACAGCCAGCAGTTGGATCAGGCAAATAAGCTGCTGATCAGGAGGAGCAGGAGGATGCCATTTCCAGGCCTCTCCAGCCAGTGAGCAAGGCTGTGACATTCAGAAGCAAGACCTCTGTCACAATTTGTCAAAACCTAACTTGCTGGTGGGAGGTGGTGGGGTATGTCATCGTCCTTGCTCCCCGATTGACATCCTTTGCCTGATGTGGCTGCTGGCTGTTAAGGTGGGCTTGTGGTGGAGGGGCATTTACATAGACTTACAGAAACATGGAACACATGGATATGTAAGTCTAGATTATGAATCCGTAACTGCAATGCAGGATGCCGACCCTCCTTTCTCTTTAAAAAAAAAAGTGACAGGAAATCACTAAAACTTCCCCTTCAAACTCTAGAAATAGATACTGGGCCAATTTCATGGACAATTCATCACTAATCCTCTAGCCATGATCAATTGGAAACTATAAAAACAGGCATTCCCTGCAAGCAGACTAAATTAAGGGCAAAGAAACACTTAAGAATGCTGGCCCCTCCCAAAACTGCAACCCCCAGGATTCCATAGGATGTTGAAAGTGGAGTAATCGTGCTACAAGAGTGTAGTGTGGAAATGGCCACTGGCTAGGTTGGCAATGCAGTTGTTTTTATCATTCAAAAGACTGCCACAAATCAGATTGTGGTGGGGAGGAACCCAACCTACTCAAGGGAAACTCCAAAAATAGTGGATTATGACTATTTAACAATGGTCTTATCTGCATGAAATTTTATAAAATAAAAGATGGCCATTCCAAAAATAAGAGTTGTATGAAAAGGGGAAAAAAGCCTATTGAGGAAGTAAGAATACAGTGAGATTATCTGCAGTTGTTCTATATTGACCCTTTTGGACACAATGGGAAAATATCTGCTCACATCAATATCTGCTATTGATTTCTATGGAATAGGGTAAGAAAAAAGTGACAATTTAGACAACTTGCCTGCTTGCCATTTGCCTCTCCCATCTGCCTGTGGAAAAGCCACCAAATTTCTCTTCTACCCTAAGCACTATCTGCAAAGCCACTGGCTTGGTTTCTATGGCAGAAATGTGACTAACATCAATAATGCCAAAGGCAAAAAACATCCTCCTCTGCCACAGGCAAGACTGCTGAGTAGGTGATCACATGATTACAATGATACACATCAAGAAAATTGAGAAGACCACACCCCAATAAGCAGAACATGAGCTGGGAGAGGAGTCAACAACAGCTTTTCATGGCCATAACCAATTTAACCAGCCTTCCATGTGCTAAGACATATTTTCCAAGATGTTGAATTTAAGTCTTACAACTGTCATGATCACCTGTGCTCCTAGGAATCACCAAGTTTCTGCAAATATGTGAACTTAATATCCAGAGAGCTCAGATTTTCACAGCCTGCTCACAAAACAAGTCAATCTGAAAATACTTGGATAAGAGTGGAATAGTTTAATTGCTTCCAACTATTTCAAATGAAGCGGTTTGTTTGCTGTGGGCAGAAGCTGAAATCCCATATGATCAATGGCACAGCATAATCTCTGCCACAGTTCTCCTGGGCTTCCCCTTCTGTCCCTGGGGCACACTTCCATGGCCAGCTGGTGGCACAGGGAGGGCAAGGAACCTGTGTACCATGCAGCTGCAGTTCTATTGAGTATGACTCCTCCTTTTTCCTGTCTGAAAAACTGCAGGTGGAGGGTACTTGGGATCTCCCTGGTCCTACCTGTCACTGGCTGTGAAGTATGTCCTGTCACCCTCAGCTGAGGTTGAACAGTGAAAGTTGGTCGCTGTGCAAGTAGGTACTAGATATCTCTTTCTGCAATGACCTTCAAAGTACATATGCTAGAGCAAGTTACACCAGCATATGTCACCAATAGGATTCCAGTCAGAGAAACAGGAAACACACAAAAAGGCAGCAGGAAAAGAATGCTGACATGTACATATATTTTTGCAGGAGGGGTGCCATTTGGTTAAGGACATCTTTTCCTATGGTCTTTCTATACAATGGTGGTTCATTAAAATCACAAACTGGGATGGTGGTATCAGCTTTAATGATCTAGTACTTTTCAAAAGAGGATCATCCCAGAGCCCAACCTGCAGAATGAATAGGTCCACTTTGTATTTTCCAGGTCCTTCAACTTATTCTAGGTCTGATGCACTTCACAATGTTTTTTGCTATAAAGAAATCCCTATGAGAAAGCTGATCATCTGAGGCAAGCAAATATCTACATTTTTCTTCTGGTGATGACTCCCAAGATACTGTTATTGCTGAATACCTGGACAAGATGGATGCCTGAGTGAGCCCTTCAGAAAAAGACATGGGGCTTTTTCTTCCTTCTTCAGCCAAACTGGTTCTCTCAAGTAAATCAAAACAGATTACAGAACTGAGTCTCCACTTGCTTCTGTGAAGTCAGGACTGTACTTCTGTTCCCCATAAGGGAGTGCCAATTTACATCATCTAGGTGCTACCTCTTTCGACCATGCAATGTTTGTGCTCCCAAGTACACTTTATACCAAGTCCAGGGAGGGGAATCTGTAAAATATTACAGTATCTTTTGTATGCAGCAACACTTTTAGCTGTCCTTTAAGGCTTTTGAGTACCATTTTCAGAAATAAACAGTTGATGTTAATTCTAATTCTTTTCTTGTACAAGAAGTGACAAATTAACTCCAAAATTTCAAAAATAAAAAGGCCTAAACAAACCTCTAGTATTCAACACTTGCATTTTTTTTCTTTTTAAAAAAGATCAACTCAGACTAAACTCTAGCACAGTCATGCAACAGCCCACAGTTCCTATGGATCCAAACATCTCAGAACTCCACAGGTGGTTTTTTGTTTATTTTATGTTTATTGTCTTTTATCTTTTCCTCTTCTTCCTCTTTAATTAAAAATAATAATTAAAAAGTCTAAAAACAAAATTACAAAGCAATCTGAGATGTATATAGGCTTCAAGAGATTGTTCTGCTTGATGAGAAATGTTTGATTCCCCGCCCCCCATTTGGTATTTTCCACTGCTTGTGTAAAAACCATATCTGATATTGGTTTGATCTCCTTCCGTTAACTATACAGTGCCCCACTGGGGCACAGGAATTAGATTGTAACAACATATATATATATATATACACACACACACACACACAATTTTAAATTTTAATTAAAAACTTCATTACATCCCTCTCCTTCCCTTATCTGCACTTTAAGGGAATAGACAGGTTTAGGCTTGGTATATTCTGCAGTAGCCTCTCTTTCAATATTACCTAGGCTGAGATAGGTACTTCTGAATGCGGGAGTGGGTGAGGGTGGAAAATTTGGTGGATTTGATCACCTGAGTTGAAGTAGGGCAGTGGCTTCACGACACTGGTAAACTTAAATAATTATTAAAGGTGATGAACTGACAGGAACTGAACCAAGGGTGTTCACCTGTACATACTTACTCAGGAGCATGTTCCACTGAACTCAGCACAACTTACTTCTGAATTAGAATGGATAGAAATTTTGTTCCGCTCTACAGCTTTGACAAAAGCAGAATACCTGCACCTCCCAAGCCTTTTTGTGAGAAAATGCACACCCCACTTCAAGCATTTACACATTTTTGAGGCTTACAGGCTGTTTCCAAGAAATCAGGTGGGGACAAAAAAGTTCACATAGGTTAAAATGGGAACAGTTTAAATGCTCCTGTGCATACAAACACACTTTAGACCATGAGGGAAAGTCACATAATTGGGTAAACTGGGCAACTAAATGAGCACATAAGGAAGAATGCATTTAAAATGTGAATGAATTCACTGTGGGAAGAAAGCACAAAGGTTTCACAATCCAGTACAAATCAAAGGTGGGTGGAAATGCAGAATGAGATTGGAGAAATTCAGTTAAGACTGAAACTGAGACACTGTCACATCCTGGTTCTAGAAAGACAGACAATAAAACTGTTAGCTGAAGCAAGTACGGAGCACTGAATGGAATGGTGAAGAGTTAATGAAAAGAAAGAGGTGTACTAGGAAACAGATTTGGGAAGACCCTGATGAGACCTTCAAAAGGGTTTGTGTCTCTCACAAGTACTGGCTCTTCCTTAGCGCTGAAGTCCAAGCTAAGGGGTAATTTCAGAATCTTCAGAAATGCTTCACTTTGTGTGTTGGAAATTTATTTTATGTATTTATTTATAAGGGGCTTCCCTGTGAGACAAGACTCTAAGGCTAGTGTCCAATTTAAGTAGCATTATAGAAGGCTGTCTGTCGAATACATTCATAATGTGGGCCCCTTTAGAACACGAGAATTCACATTTCCAAAATGGTGTTGCATGACAGGTGTATAAAATTTGAAGGCTCAAGAGGGTCTAGCAGGGAGAAGGGAGGTTTGTGAGCCCACACAAAATGAAGGTACACAAAACATTTTCCCCCAGTACAAGACATTGTGGAAAACATTACAGGAGCAAAAGGGACCCATTGTCTGTAACTGCACTGGAAGCACCTGATTGTACTGTGGATAACGTGCAGGTAACAGCACTAATGTCCACCTCTGCACCCTCTTCTCCTCTTTTACGTTATTAACACCAGGCCCCCTGTAATTAGGTGACAGTATTTGTTAAGAAGACAATGTCCAAAGGCAGCCAACAACCAACTACACAATGGTAAGAGAATCTGGTGTGGACAAACAGCAGAAAATAGGACTGAAGTTGCAACTGTAACCTCTCTAGTACTCCTCCGCTAGTCCCATTGCCAAAGTCAGATAGGACTGGACTATGGCACTGTTTCAACTGAGATGATTTGCTGTTCTTTAGGAAGGCTGGAAACCAAGGTAGCCAAAACAGGCTATGAAGAATATACTTGAGGGTGACATCATAAACATTCTTGTAAGGAAATAATAATCCAAACACTTTACAGGAGACAGCTGTTGCTTCCTCAACACAAATACAAATAAATGAGAGCTGCTCAGCTGTTGTGTTGCCACACTGGAATGTCACACTCTCTTCTTCTTTTCTCTAGACTAGGGTGCCACGCTTTCTTTTTGGACCCTTACCCCTTTTTCTTACTGGTTGAACCCCCAAACAATGTGCAACTGGTCTTACAACTGATTTTAATTAGAGCATTTTGCTGCCAACAAGCATGTTCTTCTGTTGTTTGACAATTTCTCTTGCTTAAGACCTAGCTTGTTTTGAGAAATGCTCTGCATCTGCTGAAACTGGGATGATGTATAAATCAAACAGTCTAAAGAGGGGCATGTACACACACATAAACCTATTTAAAAAATTGGAGGAACAATCTACAATATGGTGTTTTTGTCAGTGCTGGGTGTTGGACCTAGTGGCCCATAGGGCCCCTTTCAACTCTTGAATCTATGATAAACCAAAACTTTGTGCTGGATCATTCTTTGTTCCTCATCTCTTTGGATGAAGGCTGCCCTCATGATATCTCTGAGCAGGCCCCATGTAGCCAAAGTCTGCCACATCATGGAAATTGGAGGAGCAAAGGACTTAACACAAGTAGAAGTAGGGACTAGGACTCCTGCATGGTCCAAACCTACTACATGCTACTCGATCTGCTACCGAAGAAGCCTTTCCTTTACAATGGAAGAGGGAATACTGAACATTGGTTCCCATGGTCATCCCCATTTACTGTGCCTGTATGTGGCAGTACTGCTTACTGAAAAGTTCCCCTCTGTCAAAAAGCCCTGCAGGTGGGTAAGGTAACATATGGGGCTGGGACATTTACTTACAGGTAGAGGGCTTCTGAAGAATTGCTAAACTACATGTACAAATAGCTCATCCTGTCTCATCTATATAAAAGACAAAGCAGGGACTTTTCTGGAAAGTGTGGCACTTCCCACAAAGCAAGTCTTGTCACAATAAATGGGAATCATCTCCCTCATGGGCTTGTCATGTATGGATCCCACCTTTTAAAACTTCTTTGCCTTCTCCGCCCTCAACCTCCTGCACCCTCTTAAGCAGCATCTAAAAGAAGAGTGTCTTTTTTGGCCTGTGCTAAACAACATTCAGACAAAACATGGCACAGGGCAAAGCGCAGGAAGAACAAAAGATACTAGGACTGTTTTCTTGATCCCACCCGCCCTCATTTCTCTCCCAACCAAATAATGGTTCTCCTTTCTTTAAGAAAAAAAAAAGATCTTGCAAAGTTTTTGTTGAAAATTTAGAACCTCTCTCCCCCACCCCCTATACTCTGAATCCTTTTAAAAAATCTAGCTTGTGGAAATTGTGCAAATATAGCAGTTAACACTAGAGGCAGAAGGCCAGAGAAGGAGAAAGAAAGAGAAGAGTAAGAGTAGAGTTCTCCAGGCAAGGCGGGAAAGGAAGCAAGTACAGAAGGGTGGGGGGAAGAAGTCATACACCAACCCACCCGCCTGCTACAGGAAAACCATAATGGAAAAACATTGTCCTAGACATTAGTGCAGTCTCCAACCTTCTGCTGCGAGATCTGCGACAGGCCCTGGTGGTGGTCATGGTAGGGGCAGTGGCACTTTCCCTTGGCCCTCCTTGCACATCTTCGGGGTCCTCTCGGTGCTTTGCTACGTCACTCTTTTCCAAAAGTCTTTACATAGGTTCAACTTGGATTTGATAATGGTGGTTTAAGTTTTTGCCGTCTGTTGGTGTAAAGTGTTTGGAGACGCAGCAGAGTCTGCACTGTTTCACGCTCGGCCCCAATGTATTTTTGCTTGCCTTCTTGCTGCTGCAACATGCTTGCCCTCTCTCTCTCTCACTCTCACTCTCTCTTTCTCTCAATCTCTGTGTCTCAGTATCCACTGCTAGGGAAGTCTGCAGCGCTGTCTCGGCCTTTTCAGCTACTTAGGGCCATTGTGTCAATTGCCTGCTCCAACTTACTCCGCAGCCGTTGCCTTCGGGCCTGTTCGTCCTTCTCTAAAGCAGCTAAAATCTGGCAAGGGAAAGAACAGAGAAGAAAGCATTAGTCAAAACACACACACACACAAAGAGAGAGAGAGACAGGGAGAGAGATTTTACTGCAATCTGAAACATTCTTCCCAAATGGTAGTCTAGAAAAGGGCAATCAGGTTAGATTCCCAACCCCCTTCCCAAACCATCAAAAGGCTAACCAAGGGGTCTCAAAAGCAATCATATGGCAAACTCTGATCTCAATATGTTTTATCCTATTTAGCTGATCAGCATTTCACTCCAACAGTCTCTACCTTGGGCTGCTAGGCTGACTACGACAAGCTGCTGATGAAGAGCCTACATATGTGGATACTACAAGACTAATTCAATATACAGTCACATTGAGATCAACATGAAATCTACAAAAACATCTTCAATTTTTTTCCATTGAAATTTAAGTTCTTTAAACAGACATATATTTCAGTTCAGATAACAGCAGGAACACTCTTTCCATGTTTAACAGAATCTGGGCCTTCACTGACAGACATGAGGGAGAAGGAAGAGATTGGCGAGATCCATCTAATCAGCACCTTTATACTAAAACAGCTACTCCACAACATATATTCACATTCTAGTTCTGTTCCCTTCTGATTGGGAGAATTCCCCAGATCACCATTGGCTACAATGCTAGAAATCTTTAAAAAAAAAATCCCCATTCTTTTTACATTGTCTGAAAGGTCATGGGAACTGAAGGATAGTTCAGGGGAAGGTGTGAATAGGGATCTAGATAAGGAAGGGAAATCGAAGGGATTTGCAAAAAAAAGCAGGTGTTGAGGTTCTAGTGAAAGAGGATGAGAAAATGGTGGAGGGGAGAGGAAAAAGCCATCAGTCAACAAGGGTCTGTGGAATGAAAACCCACCTCCTTCAAATTGCACTGCTAGATAAAGAACAGATGATTAAAATGCAAACCCATTTGAAATCCCATTATAGTGGTTAAGTTTGTTGTGAGCACAAGGTGGATTTTTCTTTCCAATTAAATGTCAAAGCATCCATCAAAGGAGACTTGATTAACCATTTCATTGGCTACATAATTGGAAACAAACTCTAGTGTAATTAATAGACTGACTATTAGGAAGAAGGAAAGGTCCATCACAAGCCCTACAGGTAATTCCTTAATATGGAAATCAGCTCCTTTTGATTAAGAGCAGCTGTGGTGCCCTGCAGGTCTCCTGTACTGAACGTGTTGGACGTGTGGCAGAGAGGACACAGCACTGTCGCTTGGGGCCGTGCGGATGCTGAAACTCTTAAAAGCTCCATGCATAAAGGTTACTTGCCACATAGTTAGCAAACGTATACAGAGTTGGAAAACAGAGCCAAGCAGTCCAGCTCCATGTCCTGGGGGAGGCTATCCTAAGACTGCGGTCCCAAGGGTGTAAGTCTCACTGCACTGCTCTGTAGAGTTTTCTAAATATAAAAGCAGCCTCTTTGGTACAAAAAGTAAACATTCACAGGGATAACCCAGACCAGGGTTTGATCAGGTGAACAGCTCCTCAGATTTCATCTGAAGCACTGCTCTCTGCCACCAGTCAGAGCAACCTCTAGATGGTGCCAAAGTTCAGCATCCAAACAAAAACAACAAATTAGGCTGGCAGCAGGGAAAAGTTAAAATCTTAAAGGTCTTGGAGGCAGAGATCAAACAGTAATCAGAGTTCTACCCCAAACCCCCAAATCCCTGTCTCTCCTAAACCGAGAAGGGACTGTCACTGTGAGAGCTGAAAGATTTATAACCACCTTTGTATTTGTTTGATCTTCTGTTATCATGTTGCCCTTCTGGGAGCAACACTGTCAAGATGAAAACTACAGGGAGTATAAAGAGAGAGCTACATGTCTGTCACCTGCTTTTAGGAGCTGGGACTGCCGTGATTAGGAGGATGAGAAAACCCAAATGAAAATTAATTATGATTCTCATTCAGCACCAATGGCAGCATATTATAGCTGTGAACAACAGGAAAAATTATTCTCTCCTATTTCTCATCAAAGAGGGTGCAGTTGGGCTGCATGTAATTGTGTTTAATGAATGAAAACAAACAAAGGGAACAGCTGCTATTTATTAATCCCATTACAAATAATAAAAGAGGTTCCTGAGAGCTGTGAACACACAGGCAGTACCTTTGGAGTGGGCTATGGGTGCACATTCAACAGATGCCAGGCAGCAGTTAACCAAGGAATGAAAATGCATCTTGCATTCAATTCATTAAGACCGCCCCCTTTCTGACCACGTGTATTTGCCTTGCTATTATTGATTTCTGCTCTTAAGATGTTTGCAGAGTTGTAATGCAAATGAAAGGGAATGTTGGAAACTGGCAAGTTAGACCCAAGGGTAGGCCACTGCTATGAAAACGTCTCTAGGGAGAGCTCTGTGGCAGGGCCACCTCTGGGCTGCATTCTGTGATTAAGTCTGGTCCAGCACAGACAGTGGAGAAGCACTACAGCACCCAGTGACTGTTAGGTGCTGATGTGAGCCTTTCTTCGCATCCTTGTGCCATTTCTGACCAGGAAGACTTACACTTGTGTCTGTCATGAGAAAGACTGGCCCCTACCTTCGCAACTGTCAGCATCTACCAGAGATTTCCACAGTAGTGGCTCAAAGTAGCCTACCCAAATTAATCAAGATCTAAAATTAATTCATTCTAATAATTAATTAATTCTTATTATTAATTAATAATAGTATGCATTTCTATGTAGGAAAAAGTAATAATGACATACCCCCTGTTTGGTATTTCATCTGTTATTTCACTGCTCTTTTTTGTACGGTCAGTGCGTGGGCAAAGCACCCATGTCAGTCTGCCCCTCCAATTGTGTTCCCGAACTGTGAAATCCTTCCTCTAGTTGATGCAACTGTATCAGACAATCTAACTGTCCATGCCAGATTTGGATTGTTCTGACTTCTGGGTTAGCATATGAAGAACACAGTGACCTTCAAGGACAAGGTATTGCCCACCCCAGCACAAGACTACTTGACCCACAATCAGATTCAAGAGTTCACAGTGTCAGCAGAGTGACATATGGGTGCCTCCTCTACCCCCCAACCCTGAAAATTTAAAAATATCTGGTGTAGGAATAATTGAACGACACTTCTATATCCCAGATGTTTTAAGAAGAGAAGATGCCTTAAAAATAAAGGGGGGGGGTCAATGGGAAGCTGGCTAGGTTAGAAAAAGGCTTGTCCTGAGCATGGCCTCCTCTAAAGTGGTAAAATTCTCCTCGACTTCCCTTAAGGCATGAGGGCATTTCAGCAAAAACAAAGGGTGCTGAGGACCTTAAAAATAGCTCTTTGGAAATTATATATGGAATCCAATTGTGTGAGGCACAGAGACCAAGGAGAAGAATGAATGACCTGTAAGGATTGGGTTAATACACAGAAATTTCTAAGAACAGCACATGCTAGCAGAAAATCTAGGAGTGTGTGCAGGACTTGTATTTTTTATAAAGGAAGCAGTGTATCTTAATTAACCTTTGTTAATTTGCATTGTTACAAAGGGACTGGCAGTGTGTTCATTCCTATGAATTAAAAACATTAGGTTGATAACAGTCCTGAGTGTTAGTGATGTCTCTTTTGACGGATGATGAACACAGCAGGGTTTGAAACCGGAGGGAATGAAAGGCAGTTACAGAACGGTGGGGTGTGTGTGTGTGTGTGTGTGTGAAGGGCACGGCAGCAGAACTAGAGACTGACGCACAGGCATAAATGCCTCATCCCATCTTGGAAGAAACTGCACTGAGGGCATTTCCACACCACACTGTTCAACATTCTGTGGAATTCTGAGGTTTGTAGCTCGCTGAAGCCCAAGAGCTCTCTGGCTGAGAATTCTAAATGTCCCTCCCTAAACTGAGAGGATTCCATAGGATGTTGAAAGTGGAATAACAACACTATAACAGTGTAGTGCAGAAAGGCCTTTAGTCTGAGATGGTCTTTAACTGCCTATTCAAATCAACATTGGACCTTTGTCTACAGAAGGTATATGCGTGCTCTGCTATGTTGGGATGCAAACTAAACCTATCTTCTTACATGGAGGAACAGAAACATCCAATTTCTGCTGACGAGCATTATTTCAACCGGTTGTCCACCATTCATGCTAATCTGGTGTCACTCATAAATAATGCTCTGTCAATTTTTGATATGCAAAGCACTTTGTAATAACTGCTTCATTAACTGAACCTTCATGGCATCCCAGTAAGGCAGGCAAATTGAGAATTATGCTTGTTTGACTAACATTATTGTACTGCGAACCAAAGTAACAGCAACACGTCTCCAAAGGTCTAAACCTCGTCCCCATCTATTCGGTTATGAATTAATCTACTCCTCATTTATTTGATCTGTTAGAACTTTTGTCACCTCATCCAAGAGCCCTCTCTCCCGCTCTACTTTCACTTGTGTGCCCAGTCTGGTTGCCCCCTGAGAGGCACGTCCTTGATTAGCTTTTAAAGGAGTCTACTTGCATTCCCTTGCCCAAAGTACAATACAAGAGTTGACTGGCAAACTTTTCTATTAAAAAAAAGGATTAAAAAAAAACACCTTTTATTGCCTTATGAAAGCCACTATCCCTCAGCACTCATTGTCTTTCAGCTGGGCAATAAAGCCCATGTGATCCTATTACATATATTTTTATTAGAGTTATATATTTTATTGCTTTAATAAAGAACTGCAGTGAATGTGTTGGGAAAGTATGTTAATGGAGTTTGTGCCAATTATGGCAGATGGGTTTTTAACCAATCTTAAAACTTAACTGGCTGACTGAAGTGACTCTCTTCTAACAGCAAACACCCATCCTTCCCGGACTGCAAATGATGCCACCAGTGACGAGGGCCGCTGTACTAAGTGCACCAGAAGCTGAAAACATCCATGTAGAGAGGGTGAGATACTAGCTCCTCTTTGTATCCTTCTTTGTACTTCCACAGCTCCACAATGGTTCGCAGTCTCATTGCAAATAGAGGGTGTGTGGAAAAGTTCTGAGCGACTCTGTGTCTTTTCCTTTGCTATCTGATTCATTCATCATTTAAATGACATGCGTTTGCCTGGGTGATTCTGTCCCCCCTGCTTTTTTTATTTATCTGTTATATATTTACTGTCATCACAATGTTTTCTTATCCTATTTTCTTATTATTATATTATCTGGAGAAAAAAAAGTGGATTTGTTTTTAAAAAGGCTGGCCTGTGTTTGTTTACCCTGTGCAGTTCAGGTACTGTCACCAACTCAGGAGAAGGAAAGATGCCTGTGGAAGAATGAATATATAATATGGGAAGCTGCTGAATCCTTGGCAGGCATCTGGAGTCTCAAAGGAAGGAGCTAACGTGAAAAGAAAACACAGTGTCCTCACATTGTGATGTCAGTGCAGGGCTAGGAAGACTTCAGCAAGGAAAACCAGTGGACAGGAGGGGGGTAGCATTTACTCTTCCTCCAGTTATCCCCTGAAAATTTCCTCCCACCCTTGGAGCTGAACAATCTGGGCTCCAAAGTCTTAAGAAAATCCTGTTAGGAGAGGAAAAGCTCTCAGAAAGGGATGGGGGAGCTGTGGGGCAACAGTCACAGGTGAAACTTGGCACCCTTGCATTCCTCATAAATGCTCCCTCTACATTTCAGTTACCTTGCAAAATGAGCTACAGAGATGACTAGTTGTGTCATAATAAAAGTCTATTTTCTAACATTAAAAAATGGAAAGAACCCCAGATGAATTCCAGAAGCCAGGTTGTGCATCACACAACTGTGGTACTTAAAAGGCAACACCACCATTTGGGCAAGGAAAAGGCCTACCTTTACTTTCAACAAATAGTGAACAATATGCTCAACGTGTACCACTCCTCATATTGTATTATTTGTTCCAAACATCACTAAATAAAATTAAAAAACCTTCTATACTGTACTGTACAAATATAATGTATTGTTTAAAAGTAAGAGTCGCTTCTGACGTGCAAGGAGGTGTTTCAGGTTAGGGTCTGTCTGCTGGGGGCTCTTTATCTGTCTTTGCTTCTGACCAAGGTATCCCGTAGTGGCTTTCTATAGAAGTGAGAGATGTTGACACCAACCTGCAGTTGCGTGCCAGATTCCCACCAGACTGCCAGCATTTCTTCCTCCCACTTCATGAGCATCTTTTCCAACAATTTTGGAGCTGACAGGGTGGATGTTGAAATGATTAATGAAGCCCACCAATCTATTCTCAAACAGCAAGGGGCAGATTCATAGGTATTTTTAGGTGATCATTTATAGCTCAGTAAAGAGGGAACTGGAGGAACCACCTCTGATTATTCCTTGCCTTCAAAACCCTATGAAATTCATGGGGTCACCATAAGTCAACAGGAGACTTCAAGGCATGTGCCCATGTGCCCATGCACGCATGCACACACACAGACATACACGCACACTGTTACTTTTCTCATGCACCCTTTTATTTTGTTGGTTTTTTACTGTGTCAGTTGAAGTAATGTTTGGACACATACTGTTCCAGGATCCACCTTTTTTTGCAATAAATGCACATAACCAATGAGTCCACTGACTGAGACCTTTTTCCCCTATCTTGCATTCCCTATGAGATGCACCACTTTGGTCAGAAAGAGAGAGAGAGAGAGAGAGAGAAGGAAAGAAAGAAAGGAAGGAAGGAAGGAAGGAAGGAAGGAAGGAAGGAAGGAAGGAAGGAAGGAAGGAAGGAAGGAAGGAAGGACAGCCAGCCAGCCAGCCAGCCAGCCAGCCGAGATAAAACAGTTAAGTGAAAATTGCATATAGAAGCTCTGATGTTCCTTACCTCATCCTTGTACTTGGTGATGTACGAGTAGATCTCATGCAGTGCACTCATACTGTTGAACTGGCTCAGGTGTAACCGTGACTGCTCTGCCAGGTAAGCGCTCATGTCTTGGTCACTGATTGCTGGCATTTTAGCAATATCTGCATAATATCTACAGCAGGGAGCAGGAGAGATAGGTCATGTTGTTGAAAACAGAGCATGTTAGAATCAGGACAGGAGAAAAACTCTTCTTGAAGATGAATCTGCATACTTCTAGAAACAGAACTGTCAAGTCTCCAAATGAATGGTAACAAAATTATTTATTACACTGACAAAACTGGGCACAATATGAAGATCAGATTCAGTGGCCAAATGACACTCCTCCTTTCCTATTACACTGTAGCAACTGTGGGCAGAATGTTCCATCATACACCAAATAATTTTTTACAAAGGAAATAGTATTTTTCCCCATCACAAGAGATCTGAGAAAGCCACTCTTTTTCCCTTAGACTAACCTATTTCACAAGGTTGTTGTGAAGTTACACAGAATGGTGATATTAGCATTCCATGGAGGAAGGACAGAATAAAAACATAATAATCTAATTTTGATATATATATCCTTGTGAAACATGAAGCTAAATTTATAAACAAAAAGAGGAGAAATATTTTTCAGTGCAGTTCTTCTAGTGCAGCTGCCTGTTGAGGGCTGTGGGCTGCTTCAAAATGCAATGCTGGGCATTTCTCAGAGCCAGGCTCTGTGGAGGAGAACCCATTTAAGTTGAGTAGTAAAGATGGAAAAGCAAGTGTACTTGGGGGTAAGGGGTGGACATCTACAGGAACGTGTCCCAAAGGCTCCAATCCAGTACATATTATGTAGTTCACCTAAGCAAACCAAGGAATACTCAACTCTTCCAATAAAACAATAGTAATGATAATAAATAGTAATGATAATAAATGATACTACACATCATTTACAAAGCCGTTGATAACCATTTGTATCAGGGAAGGAGAACCTGTGGCCCTCCAGATGTTGTTTTGTTCACATTTCCATCTCCTCAACCAGACTAGACAATGGTGCTGAACAACAGAAATAGGGGTATATTCAAATCTGAAGGGCCACAGGTTTATTTATTATTTATTCATTGAATTTATATCCTGCCTTTCTTCCAAGATGGGATCCAAGGTTCCTACCTCTCCTTCAGACTAATGATTACATCACCTCTCAGAAGGCGATTATCCAGATTTCACATGTTTAAAACCTACTTCTAAGAGTGGCCACGTGAGAAACAGTCTGAGGAGAATACTGGCCATGAAGAGCCACAATCAGATGCAAGCATCAGCTAATGACAGAAGTGGATAGCTTGGTAAAAACAGAGTTGAATAATACAAAATCAGACTGCCACCAATAGACTGCATGAAGAGAACTTAATAATGCTGGCATTCAAACGGGCAACCTGAAAAGACTGCTGGGAGACGATGAGGGCACAAGTGGTGGATTTTCCTCAGCCACTCTCACTTTGAGATACTGCAGAGGATTATCTCATTTTTCAAATTATTCCTTTACAAAAATATAATGATTTTTTAAAAATCAACCACACTCAACTCCATGCAAACCACTTGTTACACTAAAAATCATGCTATAATAGGGTCTGGCACTATTTTGTAAAAAATAATGTTGTTGTTTTCATTACCAAAAAGATAAGCATTACTACTTATAATGTGTTACTTGTAAGCTCTGGGCAAAAAGTAAGACAGCATACTCCGCAGGAATATATTGTCCATAAAATCTAGATATTCTATCAAACATAGCAGATCTAGAAATTATGTCTTAACTCTCTTTTCAGAGTCCATGACAAGCATCTTGTCCAAGAGAATATATATTCTTTGAACAAAGCTATTAAACATTGTCCCATTTATTTCTTGCAGATTTTCCACGGTGCTTCTGATTTCAAGAAAACAACTTGTCATTATTTGGGTTGCACACATCCCAGTGGAAGAACTAAGAGTCCCTTTCCCTTTTCATGGTGCAATTCCTCAGTCAGATCCTCCACCTTTGTCAGCTGGAGTGGAAACACTTTGTGGTTTTGCCTTGCACATCAATATGGTGGTGATGGCAGTGACAGACAGATCTTTCACAGGGGTGCATTAGTTCCAGTAAGTGCCACTCTTTCTGCTGTGCATATCTTTTTCAGTAATAATGCTCTTTTAAAGTATCATGAGGACAAACATGCTTAAAAGAATGTCAACCAGAACCTACTTGGCAAAATACCTGAAAAACAAAACTTGCCATCATCTTACCCAGCATGACATCCTTACTCTTATTTTCACAGTCTTTTGAAAATCGTTATCTGCTCTATTTTCACTGGATTGGTTTTATTCCGGTAGTGGGAGTGTCTCTGTGTGGAGTTCATATTGGAAAGCTGTTATGTGTAGATGGAGATGGAGGTGATATTTTGCTGATTTCTTCCTCCCTTTGCATTCCCTTGTACCACCTTTCACATTGTTCAGGAGGATCCTCTAACCCTTTCGAACATGCTTTCTGGGGAATAATAGGGGATTCAGGTGGAGAGGTGAAATGGCAAAGGTTACCTCCTTCACTGTTCAGTGAGTAGAAAAGTTCATCTAGGGCTTTCCATCCATGGAATAGTTCATCCTGGATCCAACTCAGTATGAAAGGCAGTCCCCATGTTTCTATCATTCCCTCAAAATGTGTTCCATTTATTATTTATTGAGAGGAGGGAGACAAAGAGAAACTGTCCTTGCATTGAAAAACAATCATCCACAGTTAGCTAAAAAGATGCCTTCACCCTGCAGTCCTGTAATGCTCTTTCAAAGACACACAAACATCTTTACAAAGCTCTCTAGCCTTTCACAGCATACAATAGAAATGTCACACTCCTTATAATTGTATCTTTCATTGCTGCCTCCCTGCAGCTGAAGCCACTTACCTTTCTACCCAGCTCTTATAGTTGGGGATGTCCTTGGCATACAGTAGTTTATTGGAGGGAGAGTCTTTCCCTAGCTTGTGCTCAGAAGTTGAGCAGGAGTCCATGAATGTCTGAGCCACCACTGATAAGCAGGCATCAGTAATACTGTTCTTGTGAATATCAAACACAAACTGGGGATTCTTAATCACATTCACCCAAAAACGCAGAGGTAGACTGCAGAGGAAAGAGAGAACAAAGTCAGGTTGGGAAAATATATTCCTCCTAACTACAACCTTTGGCTGTTCAGAATCTTAGAAAACGGGGCAGACATTATCTCCAAACCTCCACAGATAGTAATAATTTGGAAGCAGGACTTGTCAGCTGCTTTGTCTTTATCTGCCTTGTTCTTATATCTGTCTCAGAGTAGACTGCCCCAGTTCCTCTCTTCTCCTGGGCCCAGTTTTCAGCAGTAAAGGTTCCTGCAGGGAGAAACCTGGTGGCTAAGCTAGACAAACCTACAACCTTTCTTCCTGACACTGTTGTCCAAATTATTTTCTTTCTTTCTTTTTTACCCCACTATGGAGAAGTATCAGATCATCTGAGCCCTGCCTGCAGTCTGAAGAGAAACAGTTCAAGAAACAGGTTTACTAATTCAGGAAAAATAGGTCTCGACTTTCACTGTCAAATGCTTGGCTCCCTTGTCTCTTAGAATTCAGGTGCTTTGTGTACATACATACTTTAACTTCAGAGAATGATTTCATGAAGTTAACCAAATTATCACTCTGAACAAGCATGGGCATTAGTATAAAAGAGCCTGCCTGCCTGCCTGCTTGGGCTCTTTGGCATTGCAATCCAGACATCGATGGGATTCTTCACTCAGCCCTGCTCTCCCCTCCCAGTACCACTTCTTCCTTTAATATAGAAAGCACAGTGATAAATCAGCTCCAAGAGTTTCCATGCTCTCATGTCTCCATTTAAAAAATGTTTCTTTTTCTGCCCTGCTAATTACTGACAGTTACTGAACTATACAAAAGCAATTTGGCTCCCATTTAACAAATGCCAGAGCTGAGAATGTATGTTCTTATCCCTAGTACTGGAGAAAAATCTGAGAGATGAAAACAGCAAGGCAACACATCTCACTACTCACTGAGCACACAAATCTCCTAGGCTTTAGGATAAACACAGAGCAAGCCTGCATTTGGCTCAAGCTATGCAAAATGGCATGCTAATGAGAATAACCTTCCAGCTGCTCCCATTACAACTGGTTATACAAGCCTATGCACAATGGGACCCAATTTGCAATGGCAGGTATGTCCCACTACCTGGAAAACAGCTGCCATAGGATTAAGACAAACAAAACCTGACCCAAATGCCTAATATAATCAATGCATGTTTCATGTTTCGCCCTCCCTATGCAACAGTGAAACCTGAGGACATTTGGGCATTTCAGCTCCCTGTCTGATGGGGACCATTTTTAACATTTGTTCCATTTTCTGAGGAGGAAAGGTGTGAATTTAGATTTCCTGTAGGAAAGTTTCTGAAGCCATCTGTTAGGATAAAGCTGACTGAAATATCTCCTTGACAGTGATGTCTTCTTGTTGTCTGAGACCCAGTTTTTACCCACTGACCATAAGCTGCACATGAAGCTGTCTTATGCTGACTTAGATTATTGCTCTATCTACCTCAGCCTTTTCTATGCTAACTGGCAGCGGCTCTCTGAGCCCTAGGTAAAGCTGGGATCTTTTACATGCAAAGCGTATGGTGTACCATTGATCCACAGATCTCTTTCTTACCAATTACTCTTCCAAGTGTGCCTGACATCGTAGTCATTGATCTGGTGCTTATCAGCTTGTTCATCCAGGAAGTCAAACATGTACTTGATGGCCAGAGGCAAGGCACTCCCTCGATGTGCTGTGCTGAAAATGGTCTCAAACAGGTCATCAACAAACTTCTGCAAGGTCCCCTAAACATAAAAGAGAGAGAATGCTTTCACAACAATGCTAAGTACATGCATATATAAGCAAAATAGCAGCAATGAAGCGAAGGTGCTGTCTGCTTAGAAGGGATAAAGGTATCACTGATATTGTAAGCATAAAGGTCATGTAATGAAAGGAGGAACTGAAGCATCACTGGTAGAAGAAAGAGAAACACATGGGTCTTTGTGCAAGGCAACCCAACTTGTCTCATGAACACCGTTCTGTAAGTACACACGGCAAGGGAAATGACACCAACTGCTGGATATAGTATTTTTATATTCTACAATGGAATTCAAAGTGCTGTATGTGGTCTCTCTGGAAGGGCACCCACCTCTACTTTTTCTGTTGGTAAGACTGAAGCTTCTTGAAAGAGTGATTTATACACCAGACTACAAGGAATCTGGTCACTCTAGCATGTGTGCTTAACTTATAATGCAGGATATCACCACAAACAACCCTAAAGTAGCTTCAGCAGTAGCTGATTCTCATAGTGTGCAACTATTTCACCATGACACATCTGAATTTGTTCTGATAAAAAGAACTAACTTGCTCATATTCATCCATTTAAGATGGTTCATTGCTAAGTCAGTCATACATAAATCTCCAAGTTAATCCGCATGGGACAGTGAAATATTTCTGTTTTACAGGCATGAAAAGATGAGAAACTAATCCTGATCTTTTAGATTTCTGGTTCAGTGCTTGTGTTAAAAGCAGAATCGTCCTTTTGTAGATGAATTCCATGCTTGGCATGCTGAAGGGTGTGAATCTTTACTTGGAAAGCTAAACACAGTGCTGTCATTTGTCATCCCATGTATAATATACCTACTGAAATATGAAATTCACTGGGTGCAGAAAAGGGTCTATGAAGTTGGAGCCTGTCTTAATAGTACCAGCACAGCTGCCAAGTATCTACTTTTTGTTAGGAAGACTGGCTGATTGGCTCACTAGCCAGCCTTCAGAATGACTACAAAATGCATGAAAGGGAGATATGTTCCCTCTTCCCAGTCCATCCAGGTGTGCTTGTATAAAGAAAGACTGTAATGGAGAAAGAAACACAGAGAGTTGAGTTCAGACTTTGTGAACATCTTACCCCACTAGGGACCTGAATCAATCCTGGGAGAACTGACTCTTTGGCTGCCTAATAAAATATCTAAACTGTATGCCTCCCCATGCTCAATTTCTATATATTTATAAATAAACAAATATATTTCTAATGTCAATAACTCTCCAGTGATCTCCTTCCAAAGGAACCTGCCTTTCCAGGTAAACACCACTTCTCCAAGACTGGTGAGTATAACAATGCATCTGAAGCTCCCAGGTTTGTGCTAAATGTGTACTGAGTTAAGCAACAGCAAAAGAGCAGCCAAGTACCAGTGAGAGAATTAATACCTCTGGCAGATTACTACAATTTACTATTTGGTTTGGATATAAAGTAGGAGAGAGCTTCCAGCTGTGTCACTAGCATGCTAGTTCCTGCAATCAGTGTGAGATTTTTCATTCCTAAGATTTGGCATTATTATTTTTGTTTGTTTTTGTACAAATCTTGCATTATTGACCATTTGATTTACATCAGAAACTTGTGGAGCAATTACCTAACCTGAGTTGTTCAGTATTGTGTCCTAAGCCAATGGACTTTTAATGGTCCCCTGCCTCCCCTGCTTTTGCTGATGCGGAGGACTGGTAAAATGAGGGCGTCTATCAAGCGTACGAACAATGAGCACAGGGGAAATCAGTGATTGCAGCAACTGGAGGCTGGGATTCAATTTTGCTTCGTCAACAGCTAGGATGCAAACCAATCTTTGTAGCTTAAAAAAAAAAGAAAAGACAGATGTAACTGGGGGCAGAAATGTTTAGTTAGAAGTGGGTGAAGAGATTAAAGGAAAGCATCCAGGCCACCACTGATAGGCAGAAGGTTCTGGGACCCAGCTATCACCAGGACAAGCTCAGCACCAACTAACCCAAAGAGATTACCAGTGGGCTGCAGATTGTTCTTTACGGAATGTTTCAGCTGCCATAAAACAAGGGCGTTCCAGATGCTGGATTCAAAGTCCCTTCAGCATAGTCCACATGACTAATAGTTAGGGAGGATGTGATTGTCTAAAACAGCAAGGGGATCAAAGGATATCACAAAACGAAGTGTGTTTTCCACAGTAACTGGAGGGGTTTTTTTTTTAAGAAAAGCTACTGATTAAGCCACAAGAGAAAGGAAATCTTCTTTGTTTTATAAACAAAGGTTATTTGATATAATTTAAACTCTAATTTTACACGCAACACACATACCCGTATCCAAGTACATTTTCCTAGGAAATGGAAGAGTGAAAAGCTCCCACAAATTCTGTATGACTTGTCAGTCTGTACTATAATCCATGCTTCAGAATGTGTCCCACAAGCCTCCTTTCCATTCTGATTTACCTTGGTAGCTAGCAGGCGGGTCAGGTAGATTTCTGAGACCATCTTGCTGCCACGATCACCTTCTCGCTGGTCCATGTGATCATGATTCTTCACCAGATGCCACAGCTTGGTGCCACTCTCCAGGTCAGGAGTGATCATAGGGGTCCGGGAACGGAGACTGTCAGGGCTGCTGGCTGTCCGGAGCATACTCTCTGTGAGGAAACCACATGCAATGGGAACTGCCTCTCCCTCCTTCGCTGACTCTCAGCCTCAGCTGTCCTCCCTCCACCTCACTTAGCTTGCAGCATGGCCTGTCACACCATTGATTGTATATGACATATATTGGGCTACCCTGTCAAGAAAACTCTGTGAAGTGGATAGTTCTTTAACAAGATGATCAGTGGACCTTTCACTGCCAAGGGATCCACCAGCTGGTGGACAGTGAACAAACATGGTTGCAGTGAAAGGGTGGGCAACCTAGTGTGTCCAGGCCACAGAAACTGCCAAAAAAAAAGCCCAAAACAAACAAAAAAGAACTGGAAGTGACCAGTTTGGAAAAAACAGGTATGAGTTAAAGAGTGCAAGAGGGTAGGTGGGGTTGCTTCCTATTCAAAGAGAGAACTGCTGCTCCCAAAGGCTTTCAAGAGAGACAGCTCATCTCTTTTTTGGCCAGATACAGGGCAACCTGGGGAGACTGGCAGGCTTCAGAAAGAGGGCATGTTGCTTACAGCCCCAAAGCCACAACCTACCCACACCTGCTCATGTCACTAGCAGAAGAAGTCTCTATATAACAAAACTGCCAATTTTAATCCCATTGTATGAAGGAGACAGGTTTACTTACACAGCTAGGAGACTATGGGTACTGCCTGCCAAGCTCTTCCAAGTACTATGTGTGTGTGTCTACAAACAAGCATATGCTGGGGTCCCATTTGTATCAAACACTCTTAGTTAAACACACAGATCTTTCTCTGCTGGGCATACTTGACTTATTTGCACAGGTTGCCTTCTGTTTTTAAAGAGCACATGGAAAGCGAACTTCTTCAAAGAAAGTAATTTTTAGGTGCCTTCCCCCCAGCAAGAATCTCTACTGCCTACAAAACTTGGCAACTCCTGGACTATGTTGAAAGCAGAGCCAATGTACAAATAACAAAATGGCTTTTTTTAAAGTAACATTCATTTATAATACACTTCTTTAAAAATACATTGATATGCTTAAACAAATGCATAGAATTTCCCAGTAAAGTAGTGGTCATCTTAAAGCGCTCACAGCTACCATGTTACAATAGGTATTACAGCCGTACAAAGTCTCTGACAAAGAGGCTGTTTTTAACAAAGTTTTTTTAATGTCCTCAGGCCCTGCTTTTCCTCCTTGCCGTCTATCTAGCTCAAAGCTTTTTGTTTTGTTTTTTTAAAGCAATACCAGCACTGGAAGGATGGTAATGAAAACCTGGAGAAACACAGGCTTCTTATGTCAGTTTGCAGAAGGGAGTCCCCAATACATGAACAGAGAAGGATGGGATTTGGCTTTAGCCAATACCTGTTGCTTTTTGCAACCCTGCAGTAGGGGAAGAAAAAAAAGCAGCTGCCTCCAGAATTCCTTACTGAGTATGGGAGAACAGTAAAACAGAGAGAAAAGGAGAAAGCAGATAAGTTCTCTCACCAGCTACCCCCCGGGCACATTAAAGAAGCATACCTGTAAATGTGGCCACCAAAATGGAAATCATAAGTGGAGGCTGGTGAAATTTTAAACATCATGCTTGGATGCATATGGAAAGATCTTTCAAATGGTCTCTAGAAGGTTTGAAATGTTTTTGTTCACTTCTGCAAGTATTACTGTATTTGCTGGTGGATAAGACTCACTTTTCCCCCGCCTCAAAAAATACTGTTTGAAAATGGAATTTACCTCAAACCCTGGTGCGTCTTACAAGTAGGCAAATAGTATTTGTCAGTGCATACATGGAGTATGTCTTATACATGGGTGCATCTTACACGCCAGCAGATATGGGTACCCAACCTAATTGTTTCATCTGTCCATATTGTTAGTCTGAATAAAAACTTTGTTGAAACATGTTGAACCGCCCTTCTTTTTTTTGTGGTGTAGGAACCTATCTCTACTGTTTTCATGTTACTCTTGCATCTGGTACCAAATTTTCTGTTAAAGAAGTAATGTTCAGGAACACATTTGCTTCATTAACTAAGATATAGCTGTATTTTTGTTTAACTAGCAAATAACTTTACTCCTGCCATGGATTTCAAGTAGAAGATGTAAGTGAAAAATTACATACTTAAACAGATATAACTAAACGCGATTAAGTAGGTGATAAGACAGAATCGTGAAAATATTTCCTAATGGGGCCAGCTGACAGAGCGGCAAAAGCAACCCTGAGATGGGGTTGCTTGATTCAGGAGACATCAGAACGGGGATGATTTTAAAAGCCCCTTTAGCTGTAACAGTGACTTTCTGGTCATCTTTTGCTTACTCTAATTCTTATTCCCCAGACTATTCCTGAATGCCAGATCGCAAACAAGCAACAGTGTTTTCTCAACTTACTCACCGTATCTGCTGAGTGATTTGGTGAAAGTGGAGGAGTTGGAAATGTTGTAGGCTGAGTTCTGCTTGGGCACCAGTGCTACTGAGGAGCCATCCGTTACCTGGAGGACCAAAAAAACCAAGAAGTGATTTTCACACCTGTAACTCCTAAACTTATACAAACAGCACTGCTTCCCAAACTAATGCAAGACGCAATAGTAGCTTTATTGCCTGTTCAAAGAGTTCCCACAGCTTCCTAGAAAATCTGACCAGATGGATCATGCTTTGTATCAGGGGAAATGCACAAGCTCAAGAAGACTGGTTAAGCTCTCAAATCAACATTTCCACTCTTCTCCATCATGAAAGAAGCATTCACATTGGTTGGGTTTATTTCAGAGCAATAAAACTTAGATTTAGCCAGATTTTTTTATGTCTTTCAGATTCTGGGTCAGATATAATTTGTTTCTCCATAAAAGATTTTCTTTTCTGTCCAAACTGATTATTCCAAACTTGCTTTTGCTGTTGTAATTCTGAGGTACTATCATCCTAATTTGGGGGATTAGGGTAGATCCTGGATAAAGCACAATTTGGGGAATGGTTAAGATTCTCTATGACCTTCCCAAGAAGAGGGACAATTTTCTAAATCTTTTTCAAAGTAGAAAATAAAAAATTGAGAACCTAAATGGCTAAAAGCAACCCTCTCAACAGTTTATTTTCAGATAAATATTTTTATGACACCAGGATTTCTCAGCCTGTCTTGCTTTGAAATAAATTCTCACTTCTCTGATTTTGAAATTATCTTTTTTGCCTTGACAACTATGCCACCTAAAAGGACACAACTTAATTGGGTGTTAGTATCTGAGGAAAGAAGGACAGGCTTATGGAGAATTCCTGGTGGGTATGAGTGATATAAAAATATTAAAAAGACAAAATGCAGAGAAAATCTTTTGGGGGCAGTCCTCCAAGGCTAAACACGGCTGAATGTGAATAGGGGAAGTTGGTGAATGCCTCTTCTGTCCTCCATAAGGAAGGAATATGTGGCTGTGTCTTACTGTCAATAGGAAGATAAACAGCAGACAGGCCACACTGGGCTGCATCTCACGTTTGACCCTTCTGAAAGTCTGAGCTAGCCACTTTACATGTAGAAAAGGCCTTCCCTCACAAAGATTTCCAGGTACAGTTCCAACACCACTTTGCTTCACTTCACAGTTGTTTTGTGGTCATCATCTCTAGCAGTTCTATCCTCATAATGACTAATACCACTCTGGATCATGGCCCTTAATCAGCTTCTTACGGAAATGCTGGAGAAACTCACATTTGCACTGTATGTGATTTAGAGAAGTATAATTAAAATGTGTTAATAGTTCATTAATCTACATTAAGTATTCCCTAGCACGCATCCAGAGAGTCTCATGAATTTCTCCAGTGCTGGGTGTAAGAATGGACCTATGCCCTTCCAAGTATGGATCCTTGTTCCAACTTTTTGAAAAACTATCTCAATCGATAAAAGTGACTTCTCCCTCTGAAAGGCCAAGAATTTAATCAAACTGCTTGAGAGGCCTACTGAGGGAAGTCACAACACATCCTGTCAGACCATCTGCCTAGAGAGAGGATCGATGTAAAACATAGTCATAAGAACAAGTGTTCCTTTCTTAGACCCTTTTCTTGCTTCCAGACCAAATTTCTATCAAGGAAGTCTCAAGAGAGGAAGTGGGCACTGAAGCCTGTTTCTCTGTTATTGCTGATCACCTCACCTTGACTTGCTTCTTTCCTCAAACCTGAGGGCTCAAAGCTTTATTTATTAATTCATTTTTAATAAAACCTAAATGTTTCAGGATGAATAATTTGGCCTTTCAGACTTTAGCACTTGCTTTAATTTAAATATATTTAGCCCAATCTAGTGCCTTCTCCTAGCTTCACAGCGATAGGAAAAGTAGAAACAAGGACTACCCACAACACCCATTTCTTCACATATGAAGCATCTAAGCTGAGTGAGCCTTACACTCAGTTGTCTGCTTTCTTCTGCCACACCTCTATGGCTAAACTCAGTGGACAACCACACCTGGTAATGGGCCAGAGTGTTGAGCCTTTTCCAGTCATTGTCGATCTTTGTGGTTACATCTTCATCCTGCAGTATTATCCGAGCCATCCTGCCCTGCCGCCACTCTGCACCGATGGAAGAGAAGGGCATGGGGTCACTGGGGATCGTGCTCACTTTGGACAGATCACAGAATGAAAGGCATGGAGAGCATGTGAATGCTGCATGGCACAAACAGGCTTTAAAAGCCACACCCCATTTTAAACTTTCAGTTGTCGTTATCAGCAGCTGGGGCTAACAGTATAGGAAACCAGTGATACTACTGAGATAATCGAGCTGTCTACTTCTTTCAGTGCCCCATTTGGAAACCATGGGACATCCCCATTCCTGGACAGCACTGTTCAGCTGCTCAGACTATTTTAGCCACAGAGATACAAAGAAAAACCACATAAATACATTCAAGCTCAAATTCCTTTTGGTTTTTAACTTGTGCGAGTTTCATATTTTCAGCCACCACTGGAGACCATTGTCTCTAAAGCATACAGGACTGTCTCCTGAACTTTTCAGACAACTCTGTTTAGCTTATTCACAAGAAACTTTAAATTAGAGATTATAGCTCTCCTCATATCTCAGTGTGTCGTTACATGACAAGTCTTTACAAAATGCAGAACTCAGAAGATTAAGATACAGGATACAGAACTGAATCTTTGCTCTTCATACATTCTATGATGAAGCATTAATGGCTGAGTTAAAATCAGCCAGTTGTCATATCCCATGATCTGAATGGGGTGTGTGTGTGTGTGTGTGTGTGTGTGTGTGTGTGTGTGTGAACACCTGTAGTTTGGGATGTGGCAGCCAGGTCTTGCTGCCTGGACCATAGGACACCCGTGGCAGAAAGTATAGATTCATGGAAACATGTTCTTTGGAAAGAAATCAAAGGATGATTTTGCTTGCATAAAAATGTCTGTGTCACCAACTACACTTAACAAGCCCATTAGTTTAAACCTTATGTCTGTCCCAGTCAAACATAACGTAAAAGTTGCTATGACTAGATGGCCACCACCATGTATAGTGTGTGTGGGTGTGGCTGTGTAAATTATGTGGCCCTGCCCTCCAGATGCTGGTGAACTGCAGTGCCTAGCAGTCATTCACCAACACTTGCAGATACATATAATTCCCTCCTATCATGTAATGGTGACAGTCTAGTTACACACACTAAAGCTGGATGCATTATGCTCAAAGAGATTCACCTATTTCGCATATATGAGGATGTTCTTCAAGCAGATGGCAGAAGCCCTTTCTAAGCATATTGGTAGGCAGATGAGCTTCAGACAGCAAACTCTGCCCCATGTTTGACTGGGAAAGAAAGCGGTTTAAACTAACGAGTATTAAGTGTAGGGCCACATGATTCCCATCCCTGATGTATAGTTTGATACACTATATATTCTATATACTGTGCACTTGTTAAGTTTAAACTATACTGTGCTCTTGCTACCAACAGTGCACTAACAGAAGGATGAAACTGTAGGGCCAGGAGTCTCCCTCCACTTCTGACCAGAGAAGACATAACTTGGATGTAGCACATTATTTCCCAGTCAGATATTCTTTTGGGTATATGTATGCTGATTTCCAATACAACTCAGAAATGTCATTTTTGGATTGGTCATACTGGCTAGGTGATTTTGGGAAATGCAATCTAAATTGTATGTCACAGATGAAGGAGAGTGATGCCACCACATTTTTTACCCAGCCATAACTACAACCATAACTTAGCTGGTAGTCTGAAACTACTTCCAGACACTTTAGAAATAGTTTCTTTAGCACAGGTAGATAATTACTCATCAACAGATGCAGAAACTTACATGATACACTCATCTAGTGACAAATAACAAAGAGTCTCATGTCGCCTTAAAAATCAACACATTTCTTGTGGCATAAGGTTTTACAGCTGACAGTATCTGATAAGTGTGTTCTAGTCCATGAAAGTTTATCTCACATAAAATCTGCTGTCTTTAAGGTGCCACAGTCTTTATTGCTTTTGCTGCAATAAAGCTAGCCCACTGTAAGTACAAGTGTAGTATCAACTAGCTGTGTGAATGCAATGTTTGGCCTGCACTGATTGCCTGGGAAACAAGTATGGCTCTGCAGCTCACCCAGATCCATGTCTCCTGCCTTGGGTCGCTGGGAGTATGGCACTCCTTTGTACACTGCATCCAGAAGCTTTTCCTTCACTTGTGTAATGGTGTCACAATTCAGAACCTTCACAGGGATCTCAGGAGCATTTTCATTCTCAGGGTTCACACAGTTTAGTGTCTATATGAAAGGAAGAGGTAAATATATTTGGGTAAAGGATATGCCAATTGCACTACAGTTGGACAGCAGGGAGGTACGAAAGGAAATGGGTAAGAGAAAGAGTTGCTATCAAGCTATCTTTGAAAAAGCTTTACTCCACTCCCAGGCATTAAGTACCAAGCTCTGAAGGAAGAAGGATTTTTAAGACAACCTTCTCATTCTAGGAATATTTACCCAATCAAGATACTAACAAAAAAGGCCATTGCCCCAACTTTTCTAAAAACTATCACTCTCAACCAGAAGAACTGCCATTTAGTTCACTACTTGATCTCCAACAATGTTGGAGCCACGTGTTGTACAAGATATTAAGGCAGAGCACAATGTAATGTAAGAAGAACCAACCTGGACTGAAAGAGTGGCCTGTCTAGTCTAGAATTATTTTCCTACAGTGCATGTTTCCTACATGCATCTAAACAGATGCATGTACAAAGTCTTAAAGACATAATCTTCTCTTGTGGTTGTTTCTTAACGACTAGTATTAGAGATGTACAGCTTCTGACACTAGAGGCAGTACATGGCCATCATGACTAGTACTTTGGGCAGCCTTACCTCTTATGAGTCTGTGACATCTCCTTTTAAAGCCATCTTTAATTGGTGGCTAGCACTATGTTCTATGGAAGTGCATTCCATCATTTAATTATGTGCTATATGAAGAAGTACCTGTTATCTGTTCTGCTGTTCTCCTCTAGCATCCAGTGATCCATGGTACACACACTATCCCTTAACCTGGACTTCTATTTGATTTATTTTTGATAAAAATACCAGATTTGCATGCTCCTCATCAGTTGTTCCTAAGAAGTGGATATACAGGGGCTCTTCTCATAGATTATAAATAGAATGACCATAAAGGGTTGAATGTTAGATATGAGTGTGCCTTTCCAGGCCAAGATTTATCAGTTTTGAGGGTGCTATTTTCAAAAATTCTTCCAAGGACCCAGAGTACATCACTGCTGTGGACTGGTACATGAACCCCCCCCTCCTCAAAACTCAGTGTCTGAACTGTTTTCAGAGTCCCTGCTTCTCTTGCTATATGATCCCTTTCTTTCCCATCCTTCCACTCTGGTGTGTAGGACATCAGCTATATAAAATAGCTCCAGCTAGCACGATCCTGGCTCCTACTTTTACTAACCAACATTTTGTAGTCAATTTGTTGACGGATGAGCTTATCTTCACTTAAGGAGTATCTGGCCTCTCCAGTGATGGCATCAATGGGTCCCTTTTCCATCTGCTGTTTGATGGCACAGTACAGCATGAACAGAGGCTCACCTGCACACTCCTAAAGAAAGGAAGAGAAGGAAGGAAGAATGATATAAAAATCAGACTTTCATCTTCAAGACAACCTGTGATAGCTAAAAGAAACAGGGACAATTTGTCATTTTTTATATTTCAGAATCAAACTTGCATCAGAGGCCAGTTTCATTAAGCATTATCCCCATACTAAAGTAATAATACGTTGTTTGAAAATCTACTGGGAAAGAATGTGCTTCAAATGCATACACTGAAATGACCATTATAATAATAAAATTCAAGATGTGACCAGCAGTTTAGTTTTGTATTGCTTCTGGAAGTTGTTCCATTTGCTTTAATGCAGCATTCTTATCTCTAGACCAAAATATGACTAATTATAGTGTTTTATTTACACCCAACATCTACAGAAACATCCCCTGTTTTACAATACGCAAGTCTTCAGCTAAGTGCTTCAGCTGGCTTTTTAAAAAAATACAGCAGGGACCATGAGCCAACAGTGTACTTCTATATCCATAGCATATTTTCATCAACAGTTCCAGCAGAATTGAGACTTTCTTCCCCTCTCCTCTCACTTTTGTGCAGCCCCAAAAACTTGTTCTAGAGGGCTTCCTGGCTCTTCTGAGTAGGCTTTCAGGTCACAGAATGGGCTGGAGAAGGGGGAGGGATCATAGACTCTGACAGAAGCAAGAGCGAATAGTGGGTCCTGGACCTGGCAGAGGCCTTTCAGAAACAAAATGTGTCATCCGTTAATTATGTGATATCCTTGAGAAAGCAAGCAGGAATGGTCTATGAGTAAGCTGCATACATTAGGAGTTTCACTATATGTAACTGAGCTTCCAGGAGAATTTTTTAAGTTTCCAATTTATCACCAACTGTGCAATTTGCTCACCTACTTACAAATCCAACATTTAAAGTTTGGAGAAAGGCTCTCTGTTATTTTAAGCTTGTTTTCTGCTCATCCAGAGGGCAGGACTGAAACCAAGGGCTTCAAATTACAAGAAGGGAAATTCTAACTAAATATTAGGAATAACTTCCTGATGGCAAATGGGGTTTGACAGTGAAATAAACTCCCTCTCAAGTTGGTTGAACTTCTTTGGAGATCTTCTTGGAGACTCCTCAGCAGTGGATTCCTGAACCGAAAGGAGGCTATACAGATAGCCCTTCCCAGTTCCTCACAACTCTGTGATTCCATGGAAGTTCAGCATCATAACAAGTTGAGACTTGCAGTAATATACTGTGATCCAAGAGCTTTTGAAACATATTCTTCTTTCTGGCAGGTTAGGAAGTGTAGTTCCTGCTGTACACTTTCAAAATAGGGCTGTAACTGCCCTAGCAATGGCATAATGTGTTCACATTTTTTTAACAGGGCCTCTATGAGGAAAAGGGCAACAGGCAGATATCTTTTATTTCTTTCTTTCTATGCACTGCCTGGATGCAATGCTATGTGATCACACAGCACCATTTTCATAGATAAATCTGGCCATGCTTTGAAAGTACATAGTAGGAGCTGTATATCTAACTTCTTGGAGAGGCTCTTGTCTTTTCAGAAATGTGCAAAAAGAAGAAAACAGATTTAAATGGATTTTAAAAGGTTGGATCACCTTGTCTTACTGTAGTTTACTATGAATTTGCCCCCTCTCAAACAGAGAACATTCACAGCAGCTACCATAAGTATAAATCATCTCATTATGAACTGCATTTTCTTAAAAAAAAAAGTTTGCTAGATGTATAATGGTTCCACAAAAGTTAGGATCAGCTTAACAAATCAATTAATTTTGAGTTATGTGCCATCACTAATTACAACCTGACATCTTTTCAAAGGCCAGACTCAGATGGAGAAAGAACAAAATACCCAGTGTATAGTGATGGCAACACACTTGAAAAGGGCACCAGAGGACGAACTGGACAACCAAAAGCGACTTCAAATGATCTTTCAATATGCATCTGGCCTAAGTAATATCATATTCCAGTAGAATCATAGAAATGTAGAGCTGGAAGAGACCACACGGGCCACCCAGTCCAACCCCCTGCCGTGCAGGAACATCCTCAAAGCACTCCCGACATATGGCCATCCAGCCTCTGCTTAAAAACCTCCAAGGAAGGTTTTTCCAAGGAAGGACCTCCATGGAAGGTCCGGCAGTGGAATACTCTGAGGCAGAGTATTCCACTGCCGGACAGCCCTGACTGTCGGGAAGTTCTTCCTGAGGTTCAGGTGGAATCTCCTTTCCTGCAGCTTGAATCCATTGCTCCTTGTCCTGGTCTCTGGAGCAGCAGAAAACAAGCCCTCTCCCTCCTATACATGGCATCCCTTCAAATATTTAAACATGGCTATCATGTCCCCTCTTAACCTTCTCTTCTGCAGACTAAACATACACAGCTCTCTAAGTCTATCCTCATAGGGCATGGCTTCCAGGCCCCTCACCATTTTGGTCGCCCTCCTCTGGACTTGGTCCAGCTTGACCATGTCCTTCTTGAACTGAGATGTCCAGAACTGGAGACAGTATTCAAGATGAGGTCTAACCAAAGCAGAGTAGAGTGGCAGCAGTACCTCTCTCGATCTAGACACCATACTCCTATTGATGCAGCCGAGAATTGCATTGGCTTTCTTGGCTGCCGCATCACACTGCTGACTCATGTTCAGCTTGTGGTCTATTAAGACTCTTAGATCCCTTTCACACGTACTGCTATCCAGCCACTTGTCCCCCATCCTATATTTCTGTATTCCATTTTTTCTACCAAAGTGTAGAACCTTACACTTCTCTCTGTTGAATTTCATTTTGTTAGCCTTGGCCCAGCTCTCCAATCTGTCCAGGTCATTTTGTATTTTGATCTTGTCCTCTGGCATATTAGCAACCCCTCCCAATTTGGTGTCATCTGCAAATTTGATGAGTATGCCCTCTATTCCTTCATCCAAGTCACTGATGAAAATATTGAACAGCACTGGGCCCAGGACAGAACCCTGCGGCACCCCACTAGTCACTTCTTTCCAGGATGAGAAGCAGCCATTCGTGATCACACTTTGGGTTCGGCCAACCAATTACAAATCCAACTAACGGTAGCCCTGTCCAGCCTGCATTTTACTAGCTTCTTTGCAAGAATGTCATGGGGAACTTTGTCAAAGGCCTTACTGAAATCGAGATATGCTACATCCACAGCATTCCCTTCATCTATCAAGCTAGTAACTCTATCATAAAAAGAGATAAGATTAGTCTGGCATGACTTATTTTTGAGAAATCCATGTTGACTTCTCGTGATTACCGCCTTGCTTTCTAAGTGATAAGAAACTGACTGCTTACTGATCTGCTCCAGGATCTTTCCGGGTACTGATGTCAGGCTGACTGGGCGATAATTATTTGGGTCCTCTTTTTTTCCTTTCTTGAAGATGGGGACAACATTTGCCCTCTTCCAATCTGCTGGAACTTCCTCTGTCCTCCAAGATTTCTCAAAGATTATAGCAAGCAGTTCCGAAATGATCTCTGCCAGTTCTTTTAATATCCTAGGATGCAATCCATCTGGCCCTGGAGACTTGAATTCATCCAGTGTGGTCAGGTATTCCTGTACCACCTCTCTACCTATTACATGCCTCATTTCCCCTGCTTCCTCACCTGCTCCCCTACCGCCAGGTTGAGTGCTTGTATCCTTTTCGGAAAAAACGGAGGCAAAGAAGGTGTTAAGTAATTCTGCCTTTTCTCTTCCCCCTGTGAGTAATTCACCATCTTCTCTGCGCAGTGACCCTATCGTCTCCTTCTTTTTCCTTTTGCTGTGGACGTATTTAAAAAAGCCCTTTTTATTGTTTTTAATGTCTCTGGTCAGCCTAAGTTCGTTCCGTGCTTTAGCCTTTCTGACCTCCTCCCTACATCTCCGGGCTACTTGCTTAAATTCTTCTTTGGTGGTTTCCCCCTTCTTCCATTTCCTGTACATGTTTCTCTTAACATTTAGCTCAGCTGAGAGTTCTTTAGTCAACCATTCTGGTTCCTTCAGATGCCTTCCATTTTTCCTCCTTATTGGCACAGTTTTAGACTGTGCCTTCAGTATCTCCCTTTTTATGAACTCCCATGCCTCCTGAACTCCTTTCCCTTTCACTATTCTTGACCATAGAATTCCAGCCAGCAGCTCCTTAAGTTTACAGAAGTCCGCTTTTTTAAAATTTAAGATGAGTGTCTGGTTACACTTATCTTCTCCTTCCCACTGAATGCCAAATTCCAATAGGGCATGGTCACTCCCCCCTAAAGATCCAACCACTTCTACCTCATTAACAAGGTCATCCCTGTTGGTCAGGATCAGATCTAGAATATTTGATCCCCTTGTCGCCTCTTCCACCTTCTGGACCATGAAACTGTCTGCAAGACTAGCAAGAAACTTGCTGGACCTTGCTGTCTTGGCAGAGTTTGACTGCCAACATATATCCCAGTAATTGAAATCTCCTATTATTACTGTATCTCTCCTCTTTGAATGCGTAGTCATTTGGTTGAGGAAGGCGTCATCAAAGTCCTCAGCCTGGGTTGGAGGTCTGTAGTAAACCCCCACCAGAATATCCCTATTGTTTCTCGCTCCCTTAATTCTTACCCAAATGCTCTCGACCTGGCTTTCTGGGTTTAAGTCATGGATCTCTTCACAGGTGAAAACATCCTTGACATACAAGGCTAGTCCTCCTTCTTTCTTGTTTGGTCTATTTCTACAAAATAGGCTATACCCCTCTATTCCTACACTCCAATCATGAGGCTCATCCCAGCAGGTCTCAGTGATGTCTATCAAATTGTATTTATTTTGTTGTACTAGGAGTTCAAGTTCATCTTGCTTGTTTCCCATACTCCGCGCACTAGTGTAGAGACATTTATGTCCCCAGGCCCTTCCTGCAAGTCTTGTACTATAGTTTCTACTCCTCCTACCATTGGCTGCTTGTACTACTTGTCTAATATCATTTGGGCCTTTCCCCCCTGCATTCGCCGAGTCCCTGCCCTGAATAATATTGTCTCCCTCCCCAGTGGAACTTAGTTTAAGGACCTCTTAATCTTCCTTGCGAGACTGTTTGCAAAAACATTCCTGCCAAGTTTCGTGAGGTACAGCCCATCCCCTGCCAGAAGCCCACATTCATGGAAATTCAGGCCGCGTTCCAAAAATCCAAACCATTGCTGGTGGCACCATGCATGGAGCCTGTTGTTGACCTCTGCCACTGCCCTTTCTCTTCGTGTGCCATATCCTTGAACAGGGAGGAGAGACGAAATGATCACCTGCGCACCAAGGTCCTTAGGCTTTGTCCCCATAAGCTCGTAGTCCTTTGCGATGTGGTAAAAGCTGCGCCTCGCAGTGTCACTGGTTCCGACATGAATCAAAATGAGGGGCTTATGGTCAGTGGACTTGACCAGCCTGGTTAGCCTCTCTGTTATGTGGCTGATCTTGGCCCCAGGAAGACAGCAGACCTCTTGATTGAGCTTGTCCAGTTTGCAAATTGCCGGTTTGGTTCCTCTGAACAAGGAGTCCCCAACAAACAGAACTCGCCTCCTCTGAGGCTTGTCCAGGGCTCCTTGACAAGCGTGTTCTTCTAGGACTGCCTGTGCATTCTGTTGAGGCTGGGAGTGTTGATCTAGTTCCTGTTGCTGAAGTTGGATTCCTTCTTGTTGACATTCTGTTCCCTCCTCCTGGTGCTCCTCATCATTCGTAAGGTCAAGAACTTTGAAGCGATTGTGTAGGTTGAGAGTCTCTGTTACCTGGTCCTTCTACTCCTCCGTGTGACATTCCTCCAAGCCTCCATTTCCTGGTACAGTGTGCTGACTTCCTGATCTGGCAGCTCCTCCATGCATTCGGTCTTCTGGAAGGTCTTCTCTGCCCTATCCAAAAACTCCTCACCTTCCCTAATAAGATGAAGATTAGAAACTCGTGCCTCCAGCCGACGAACCTTCTCCTCCAAGAAGGTCACCAGCTTGGACTTGCTGCAGGTGTACCCGACAACATCTTGTGGCAAGAAAAGGAACATCCCACAAGTGCTACAGGTGACCGTGGCAGATCCCTCACCTTCCATCCTTGATATTACAGAGAGTAGTACAGGGAGTAGTTCTAGAACGAATAACTGGGCTTTCTTTCTCAAATTCAGCTGTATAAGCTACGTCTGCTCTACTGATTGCCAAGGGTTGAACTTGAAGGATTGAAGTAGAGGACTTCAACTGTGCGCGCCAGTAATATGAGGTCCCAACCTAATTCTGCATGCTCCTTCTCATTTGCTGCCTGATCAAAGAAGCAGACTATATATCTCACTGTCTATCTCTAACAATGACCAGGATCTGCTTCTTTAGAAAGGACTATGTGATAGCTACAAAGCAATTCATCCTTTATTTCTCACATAGCATACAATTTCCAGATGAGTTGGACATAAATCTTCATCTCTAAATATTTTACAACTGAACTATCCACTTCGTATTGCTCCTATCCTTTTTTTTTAAAAAAAAACTGAGTCACAACACATGCCACAGCCATGAGATTTACCAATCAATCACTAGATGTATAATAATGTCTCCTCAACATATATTGTCTGCTAATTTCCCTGTCCATATTGCCATAATATGAAAGAACAAATACCTAATTGTCTGCCCAATTTCCCTATTCTGGTAAAAGAAACAGTACAGTTCTGCCAGTATGCTACATGTCAACTGACCTATGTTCAAGGGTTTTCAGAACAATAATGAAAGTGCTCAAGGAAGCATTTTTAAAAGAGATGCTGTGGTGTGTGCATGTATGAAAAGCGGGGAAAATAAGCAGCAAAGAAACGGAAGAATCAGTGGGTCCACTGTCCAAAGAGTTCTATCTTATGGAGTTAAGTGTCTGTGATAAAAATGCACTGTACAAGAGATTTAGAGGAGACAAGAGATATTAATAGGATGTTGGTTAATCCAGTTATACCTCTGCAACAAAGAAGACAGACTCCACGAATGCAGCACTCTGAAAACAGTTATCACTTGAGAAAGAGCTTGACTTCAGCTTCAGATCAGATGCATAGTGCATACAGTAGATGGGCCCCTGGGGTATTTCACTCTTGCCTAGCACAGTGCTACTTAAAGTGACGGTCCATGGATCAGTGCATAAACCATCTACTGCTGCATCTACCCCACAAAATTTCCAGGAAAGAAAGAAACAACTGTAGCCAATGGGCACAAATATGGCACTGGTCCCTGGCACATTGACAGGAAAACTGCTAGTCTCACATGTCAGATATTTTGAAAGCACTGGTGTAGGATGGTTCTTCCTCCCCAGCTAGGATGGAGATGAAAGTAGGAAAATCAGGGAGAAAGATCCCAAGTGCGCTCAGTCTTCCTACCCTTTTCCCCTGCTGGTCACCATCACAACAAATTCTACATTGGTGCAAAGTGTGCCTGCTCTCTCTGTCACCATATGCTGTTAGCATCTCGTTAGCATCTGCAGTAATTAAAGAGACAGCTGCTAACGAGCAGGAACAGGCATACATCATCCCTAGACCTTCCGACAACACGCCTGTCTTTGAAATTATGTTTCATTTGCAAACTTGGCTTCATTAAGTCTGCTTGGGGAAAAAAAAGAGATTGAGGGAACCAATGTGGGTGCTATGGTGTTTATTAATAACTGTCTTGTCTTCTTATAATGCACAAGCTACATGATGACCATATGTTAAACAGGCATGAATGGCAATTACGTTGGTGCGTGTAAAGACTTTCTGACTTAAGTTTTCCCTCCCCAGGTGAGGCAAAAATGTTAAGCCTTTCTGATTGCTTATAAAAGCTAGCTGCAAACCATTCAGCCACAAAAAGCAACACGGAGAGAGAATAAATTGAAGATGGCTTCTTGGTCACATCTCGTTTGTCATGTTCTCTCTTGGTGCACAGTTTCCTACCACTTGCAGTCAGATGAGGAGTCAAGCATCACTTTGGGGCTGAGGATCATCAGGGCTGCTTGAAGGTGCTGATCAAAGCAGCCAATTGCCTGTTTTTCAAAAATCACCTCTAAAGACTAAGCTATTTAACGTTCTCAGTCAACAGAAGTTTGGCCTCATAAGATGCCCAACAAACAGAGGGGTCCATATTTATTTTAAGCTCTGGGGAGTTATTAACTTGTTAATTGCCTTTACATTTGCTAACTGCTCATCAGCTCTCCAGCTCTCAGCTACAGAGCTGTACTTGGGCAGGTGCCACCATCACACAATAGGGAAAGAACTTTCTGTAAGAATTAGTGGATTCACTATCTCTCTGCAGTTTATTCAAGAGATCAGTGATACATCGCAAAGAAACAGGCAACTGCATCTAACCCAGCAAAGTTAACAATGAGCTCAGCAGTTCAATATTATGCCAAGTAACATGTTAGCTAGCTCCTCATTATTTACAGAAAGGCTATCTTACTCTGACTGGCATCCTATTGTTTAGCCCCAACTAGAGTAGACCTATTCAATCAATTGTTCAATGGTGAGTCAGCAATAGATAAATCTAAAGGATTCAATACATTTGCTGTAGTCAGGATTAGAACAGAATTTAGGCATCTGAGTCCAGTTAATCTGTTTTTGCTCTCTTTCACTTTAAAAAGTTTTGAAATACCCAAAGTTTGGATTATTCTACCTCACCTAATGAAGGGTACATGGGCTAAACACTGCAGCTAACAGACTCTGTAGGTCTTGCAGGTTTGCTAGAGGGCTTTAAGCTTGGTAGACATGGAAGACATGAACAGTACCTGTCAGGACAAGAAAGGATTGGGGTTTTTAGTCATGGAGGCCTCTGGTCTCCACAGTATGGATTATGTCCTTTGCTGATCTGCAAGGCTGATAAGGAATGGGTGTTCTCTGCCACCATGCAGGCTACAATAGATTTGCAAGTCCTGGCGTGCTGGCATTATCTTCATGGAACAGAGTCTAGTGAGATGTGTTTGCATGATAGGGATCTCAAATCAAATCCAGACAGAACTAGCTGAAGTGAAGTTCAGTGAAATTCTGTGCCTGTTAATTCTGCCTCAAGCTGGGTAGCACCCTGAAAAATCCCTTTCCCTGTGCACATACCACTTTGAACTCCTAGAATATGACAGCAACACTACATGAAAGAGACAAAGACCATTATCAAAAAAAAAGGCAAAAGTTTGCTTGGCATCCTTAGGCAGGGAGCTTTGTTAACATATTTCCACAGTTGTTGGGGAGCAGGGATTATGTGCTGATCTGCCTAAAATAAGAACACTTTGACAGCTAACAAGGAGAATCTACCAGCACACATCACAGAACCCTCTGCTCTTTTACAATCTCTCTGCATGAAGATACATTACTTTCCCTGGGGTCATCAAAAGTTTGCGTTCAATCTTTTAAGGACACAGATCCAAAGATGCTCTTATGTCATATGATTATTAGTAACTGCACAGTCAGTTGAGATGAGCTTTTATGAAATGAACCCATGGCTATGAGCCCAGTTCCTAACAGAAAAGAATCTGATGTAAAGTAAATAGCTGAGCAAAAATAAGCCACCACTGCTCAGAGACCGTGCTGTTCTATTTGATAGTGTCCAGGAAGAGGGCTGGATGAAGACAGATGACCTCTCCAAACCCCACAGGCATGGTTCTTCTACGACACAGCTTTTCAACAGCTTTCTTCTTCTCCACAGCACTTTTTACACAGATTATTACACATCTGTAACTTCTTTTACAGATGTACAATAGCAAAGATCAGTTAGGTGACATATAAAGCTTCTTTACACTGTGTCTGATCTGTCTAGCCCATACTATTGCTTCTTTTTTCATGGAGAGGTCTTTCCTTTTAACAGAGATGTTAAAGCCTGAGCCTGGTGCCTTCTATATGCTTTATCACTGACCTATTCACCCTCTTTACAAACTGCAGGGCTAAGAACTCTCATACTATTTTGTTAGACTTGAATAAAGCAAATGCTTTAATTACCTTTGCTTTGTTTCCACCAACCAGTGTTTCCAGGGTTCATTCTGCCTACAGCTTTTTAAATGTTATTACCTGGACAGGACAGCAGTGTCACCTGGCTGAAGAACTTAGCTCTGTGAAAAGCAGAGGGACTGTGAGGTAAAGTGCTCTTGAGGAGAGTATTTCTTTTAACCTCTAAAGGATTACAAGAAGCTGCAGGATGTGGAGGAATGTGTAAACACTGGCATTTGCAAATGTTGGCATTTGCATGTGAGTGTCTGTACATATGTGGAGAGGAGGCCTGAGGCAGCGGGAGCTGAACTAGCTAACACTCACAGTGTCTTATTGATGAGATTTAGCTCATCAGGCACCTAATATTGTGCATTTTTCAATGCTCCTCTTTATCTGTTTCGCTCTCCCATTCCCTGGGATGGCTCATTAGGAGGCTGATGAATGGCGCTTGAGACCTCAACAAAAGCACCACGGCCAGGGCCTGCTGATTCCATGAAGTCTGCCTGTCTCTACCTTTACCACAATAGATATCCAGGCAGAGACGGAGAAGAACATGCTGCTTCTACTCTCTAGTAGTGCTGAATCCATATGTAATTTCCCACACAGATGACTGGCAGGGTTGCTCTATTCTCCTTCACATGGCTTGCGATGTTATTGTGCTGCTGTCACTAATCCCATGTGTCCCTTTATAGTACACCGATGGGAACAATCCTTGCCAATCTGAGGGCAAATGGTTAGGTGCACATCTGGGTCTTCCTCAGTGTTGCACATCAGTGGTACTCCCAGAAACTTTTCCCAAGGGAAAAACAGCGGGCGCTCTCCTTTTTATCCTTCTTAGCTCTGGCCACAAACCATCCTTTTGACCCCAAAATATGGACTCCAATCTCCCCAAAAGCGGTAACCTACCTACAGATGAGGGGGGGATAAGAATTAGGGGTATTTAGAAGAGATCTCTCCTCTTTGTTGTTAATTCTCTTTTCCTCTATTGATTTTTGTTGTTGTTGCTGGTGCTTTTCCCCATAAAAACTAGACAAACTAATTTGTTTTGAATATTTTAGTTTAAACACACTGCCTAAGAAAAGGTGTGCATACATCACTATTTGGCCTTTACTCCTACAAAATTAGGTCTTGCTATTGGGCAGAGACACTAAAATCTTTCAGAACATGGAATATTTTAAGGTATGTGGTCCAGGAATGCAGTCTGAAACTCAGCTCAGTATGTCTCACTTGGACCGTCATGGCAAGGTCCTTGCATGATACCATCTCTGATTTTTCTTGTTTCTTGCCTGCTTCAGATTCCTCCATCTGGTCTGTGTTTGGGAATATTCATACCAACTCAAGAAATAGACATGAGAAAATGTAAGGCTTCTGTCAGTCTGGGCAAGCCTTCAATTTTTAGAAGTCCATGAAGTCCAATAAAGGCTCAGCAAAAGAAGGAACTGCTGATATCTGCTGACAGTGCAGACAGTGAGTCCAATTAGAGAAATCTACTACTGACTTTTTTTCCCACAGATTTTCTTTTGAAACTATTGTTTTCTGAGTTAAGAGACTAAGTTTAAAATACACAGTAACTTTCTTTGCCTAACTATAACATCAACAGTTTCTTTTGTTCTGAACTTGTTCTGCCTTCCCTGTTTCCCATAAACTGGCATAAACTAAGAGATGCCATATTTCTTAGAGTTCAGCAGGGTTGTAGCTCTATTTGTAGCAAGTTCAGGCTCTCATAATGACAGCTATGTTGCTAAAGATAATCCAAAAATGCGGGCAGCTGTGTTGATCTATATCTACAAGCCAGTTCTAGCAGTTCTCATCTCCACTAAGAGAATGTATTTTGTAGAGACTGTTGTTGTGTGCCTTCAAGTTGTTTCTGACTTACTGTGACCGTAAGGCAAACCTATCAATGGCTTTTTTCTGGGGCTGAGGGTTATCATGCACCCATGGTCACCCAGTGGGTTTCCAGGGCCAAGTGGGAAATGAAACATTGGTCTCCGGATCATAGTCCAATGCTCCAACCACCACACCATGCTGACTCTCTTTATAAAGACAGTGAATCTTAATTGTCCAAGACAAAGCCACCTCCATTTTGTATTGCAACAGGGATAGCTCCCTACAATGTATTGTTGCTGTCAATAATATACTGGATGAGGGCAAACAAACTGAAGCTTAATCCAGACAATACAGTAGAAAGGTAGATCAAGGGACAGCGATTCAGCCTTTGCTGAATGGAGCCCACGCTTCCCCTGAAATCTCAGGTTTACAGCTTGGGTGTACTCCTAGAATCAGATTTCAGCTTGGATGCCTAGACTGTGGCAGTGCCAGGAATACACTTCCACTGCTAAAACTAGTACATCAAATACGCCTATCCCTTGACAAGTCAGATCTGGCTACGGTGACACAGACCTTGACTACATCCTAGTTGGAGTATTGTTAATGCACTCATAGAATCATAGAATCACAGAGTTGGAAGAGACCCCAGGGGCCACTGAGTCCAACCCCCTGCTATGCAGGAACACCCATCAAAGCATTCCCAACAGATGGCCATCCAGCCTCTGCTTAAAAACCTCCAAAGAAGGAGACTCTACCACACTCTGAGGCAGCATATTCCACTGCCGGACAGCTCTGACCGTCAGGAAGTTCTTCCTGAGGTTCAAGTGGAATCTCCTTTCCTGAAGTTTGAATCCATTGCTCCTTGTTCTAGTCTCTGGAGCAGCAGAAAACAAGCCCCCTCCCTCCTCATGACATCCCTTCAAATATTTAAACATGGCTATCATGTCCCCTCTTAACCTTCTCTTCTGCAGACTAAACATACCCAGCTCTCTAAGCCGTTCTTCATAGGGCATGGCTTCTAGACCCTTCACCATTTTGGTCACCCTCCTCTGGACATGCTCCAGCTTGTCAATATCCTTCTTGAATTGAGGTGCCCAGAACTGGACACAGTATTCCAAATGAGGCCTAATCAATGCAGAATAGAGTGGTACCATTACCTCCCTCAATCTAGACACCATAACAGACACTCCATGAGGCCTTGCTACCCCAGAAAAGGAGCACTTGTGGTGGAGGAGGCAGGGGTTGAAGAAACTTACAAATAATCCAATCCATGAAACTCAAACCTGCAAATATGGAGGGCTAACTGTTTTTTTTTTTTATCCCACTGCATTTTTGGAGAAAAAAAGAAGTGTTTCTTCATTCAAATTTTCTAAAAAATGTACACCTCTTGCTCTGCCATGTCCCTCCAAGGTTGCATTTTCATATATATTTGCTAAAAACTGGATGCATAGAGATGTAACATTCACCTGCTTGATTTTCATGCACATTTGTTACAACTTGGAGAGGAAAAACATGCTACTCTGCTGGGAAACTGCTTTCTGTAAAACCTATTCCAAGCATTTCAACTACATCTTCCCAATTCACAAACATCTGCAGTCTTCATCCTACTAAAGCCACTCAGAGAAATGAAAAGAGATTATGTTGCTCTCATTCTGCTTAATATAGTAGAAAATTTGACCAGTAGAACCTGTTTCTTCATCACCTCGCTGCATTGCTGCATAAGCGCTACCAAAGTCTTCTAAGACACTCTTCTTTCTTCCCACTGCTTATAACTTCAAGATCTGTAACATATCCCACTACTTTAATCAATGCTCCATTGGGACCCCCAGTGTTTTAGAGATCTCTATGATTTACAAATCCATTTATGAGAGTTGCCTTCTGCAGCTGGTTACAAATGTTTGTCTCTTGCATTGAAGAGAATGAAACACATAATGAAGTAAAAGTGGTTGTGGTGGGTGCTACATCCATGATAACAACTGGCTCAAAGAACTTCCTATATATCAAGGAGGACAATTTGGGTGGGTTTGGAGGCCAATTTCAGGTAGAAAAACTCAGCATCTAGTTGCTCAAAATGATCTCTTCATAGTAAAACATGGTATGAGGTAGATGCACCTTTGTTTTAGAAGATATTCACACTTGCTTTTAATAACCACACTTTCTAAAGTGTGATCTTGCTCTAAAAGAGTTGTATACCCACCTCATGTTCTTGTTTCACTGTGGAAATAGGGTCAGTTTTTCAGCTGCATAATTGTGATGCTGAAATTTGGTCGTATACTGCAGGAGCTGCAAAAATGGCTAGAGAGAGCACATCCTGTTGATCCCTGTTGCAGAGATTCAGGTAATCTAAGATAATGAAATGTGGTTCTCAACCTGTGGGTCCCCAGATGTTTGTGGACTTCAGCTCCCAGAAGCCCCAGCCACTACAGTCAATGCTCAGGGCTTCTGGGAGCTGAAGTCCAAAAACATTCTGGGGACCCACAGGTTGAGAACCACTGAAATTTTACATTGTAGCAGCATCAGTACCAGCATGTCTAATGGGAATGCTAAAGCATGGCCCCTATTTCTGTGTGGTAAAATGAAGTAAATCTCTCTATTTCCAATACTGTCACACCAAAGTTGCCATCTGGCCTGTTTTTGACTAGTTTGTTGTTGAATTCTTGGGATGATGCCATTCCAAACAAAACAGAAGCCAGCAAGGCATCTTTCTCATCAGCTTCTAACAAATTATCAGAGCTACAACAGCATCATCTCCAAATAAGCAGCCTACCAGCAGTGTGGCCATAGTCACTTGATTAATCTTCTAATTATAGTGAAGTAGGATTAGTGGCACGAGCACATTCAAATGACACCTTATCTGATTACTGTTGTAATGCTGCTGCCCCTAGACTGCAACTTTGGAGCAGCAGTATGCAAGTGCAGGAAATGTGTTGGGAACAGAGTGGGGAGGATGAATGACCAAATGCAGCAAAGGACCATATGATTCAGAAATTCAAGCATAAATAATAATGGCTGCAGAAGTGTGTATGTGTGTGTGCGCGCACACAAGTGCACGCAAGCAGATGTCCATGTACACATGCAGAGAAATAGAGCTCAATAGCTTTTGGCTCAATAAGGTTCAACTGGAGTGCCAATTATTTTACCAGAATAGATGTCTTTGGGAGCCTCTCTCTTCCTAGAGATGTATAAGGGAAAGAAAAAAAACTGCATAGCAGGGGCTTCTCAGAACTGATGTGAACCTAATTTTCCTCAAGGAACCATATAGGATTGCCTTGCTTCAAATCCAAGTGCCTTGCACATTTAAGGAACAAAACAGACCTTTCAACATTGTACAGCACATCCTGAGGCACACACCAATCTCCTGTAGCAAACTTATCTGCCACCAGAAATGTGAATTGGCCCTGGCATCAAGGGAAGCTAGATTTGGCAAGAGCACTGCAGACAAGCAAGCCCCCCCCCACACACACATGTAATTTCTACTGCAAAGGAATGGATGGAGCCCTATACACTCTGTTTGGGTGGGGACAAGGGCTGGCACTGTCAAATTCCAGCAGCATTAAGTCAACTCTCCCTTTCTTCAGCTTGGAATGAAATTTGTCTATTTTGGGAACTGAGAGCACAGGAATATTTTTGTCAGAGATTTTATTTTATTTTGTTTACAGACAGGCTCCTGGTGCCTCCCACGTACAATTTGAAGCCTATTTCCAGACCACTCAGCTTCACATTCTCAATAATGTGAGTGTGTTTGCCTAAATCCTGTGTTTAAGCACTGCCTGGCACAAAATGCTAGTCACAGCTCTATATCTGGACTCTACATTTAAGACAGAGCCAGTGTGCTGTAATAGTGTGAGCACTGGACTACAACCCTGGAGATCAGAGTTCAATTCTCCGCTTGGCCATGAAAACCTCCTGGGTAACTTTGGGTACATCACACATTCTCAGCCTCGGAAAATCCCTTGACAGGTTTGCCTTAAGGTCACCATAAGTTGGAAATGACATGAACGCACATAACAATAACAACAACATTTAAGATATTGAGTCTGACAATTTGGAACTTGAAGAATGTTGCAGAAAAGCGGCAAAAATTTACATGGCCTCATAATCCCTATGAGTCAGAATGATCTAAAATCCATGCAGAGTTTTAGGAAATCTCTGCAACTGAGAATGTGTGGTGGTGGTAGCAGTGTTACAGTACAAATAAGTCCCTTCCCTTTCGTTTGATTTCCATCCTGTCTTTCAACAAACTCTTGTGCTATATTGGTTCACCATTATGAGTCTCCAAAGGTGTTTCCCTCCTGGTCCCTGCTACAATAATGCTGCAAACCAGAGCTAGAGTAGAGCAACCCTTGTTGCAAACAGGACTTATTTAAAGCAATGGTGCCAGAGAGGACACTGAAAAAAAATACACTGCATAGAGTACTGAACTTTAAAAAAAATCTTTAAGAAGCAAGAAAGCACTGTTTTGCTTACATCTTTGCAAGGTGATATATGCTCTGCAGTAGCAATACACTTTTATGGATACAGGCCATCCCTAGACGGAGTGGAGCGCATGTAAGCGGTACCATAAATCACCTCTCAGTGGTGATCACTTGCAGTTTGCATAGCTTTCAGCTTGCTTGGAAAAGGTTCAAACTTTCTCTATCTTAATGAGGGATGGTACCCTGTGAAAAACAGCCTGCTGCCATGATGTCTCATTGAGTAAAAAGCCTGGCATGATCCTTCTGAGGCATCACATCTGACTGACAAAACAGGGTTCTCTCTGTAACTGCCATTAACTTCATTTTCCTTCTGAATCTCATTGCAGAACTACCGCCCCTCTCACACATGGGCTACAGCTGTGCTGTAAAACTGCAGCCATCATTCATCAGTGGCGCAGCAGCTCATGACCTGGGGTTACAAAGAGCCTACAAGTACTACCTCCACTCAAAGTACCTGAATCCTGTTCATGCCTACTGATTTCACAATGCAGACAAAAGCAAGGGAATAAATCTACTACATACTAGTAAGACACACAGTAGTTGATTATAAGGGGGGGAAACAAGCTTGCATCAACAGCACAACTCCTTCATTGTCAAAAAGACACTGGGAAACTACCGTTGTACCAATTCAGGTTGCACTAAGAAGGGTGCTTGTCTTGGGGTTTATTTTCCCTGGAGCTTGTTGACATGATTTAGTGGTCCATTTCTGCTATTCAGTCTTCTTTTAGCAGCTCTCTACCCAATCATTCCCTAACCCTATGGTTCAGTCGGCACTGTATCATGATACAGTGACGGGGGTTGGACTGGATGGCCCTTGTGGTCTCTTCCAACTTTACATTTCTGTGATTCTATACAGGATGTATCATGATTTCTTATGAAAGGGGAATGAATCAGGGTGGGGAATAGATAAGACTGTGTATCAGAGCAGGCATACCATCATACAAGTACTCAAAAAATTGTGACAAAGTTCTGACTGCTTGTACATCTTCCACAAAAGATAAGGAAAGGCTTTATAGGAAGGATAGAAAACTGGTTCAAATGAAGACATTAACTAAACCTAACACAAGAAATGAGGACATCATCTAACTAATGGAAAACATTCAAACCTCAGGCTTCCTGATTTCCTGTAATGCTCCAGCCAGCACACTGTCAACCAACAATAAATAAATGCAGAGGCTTTTTTGGACTATAACTCTCAAAATCACCCAGATAACATGGTCACTGGCATATTTTCCAAGCTCTGGATGAACAGTCCCTCCAAATCAGGTCATTTCTCCAATGCCATGCAATGTAATCAACAAGATGTTCTACTCTTACCTTTAAGAACTTGTACAGAAGGAACGTGAACCAATTTGTCAGCATTTTTTCAGCCACTGACTCCGTCCTGTAGGGGAGGTAGAGAGTAAGTTGAATGACAGGGAAAAAATAGTGTCCTCTGATCTTCTCTTAGAAGTTTCAGATCTTTTTTGCTATTTCTCTTAAAGGCTTTAAAGGTCAAACCTTGAAAGGCAGAAACCTCAAAGCAAAACGAAAGGTAGCCAGAATACTAGGGTTGCCATAACAAAATCTAAAGACAGTCTTGCCAACAGCCAATCCCACTTTCCTCCCACAGAGCTCATTAGAGTTAAACTTGGTCTCCTACAAGCCACAGTATAAGAACACAGCTGAAGGAAAAAAAGTTGACCCAATCTCTATCTATAAATCTCCTGAGTACTAAGAACACAGCTGAAGGAAAAAAAATTGAGCCAATTCCTACAAAACTCCTGCATGATGTAGGGTACCAAATGGAGACCAACAGAATGGTTTTCTGCTCAGACAAAAATGTATGCTGTCCTTAATACTTGCTTCTCATGTCTAATGGGTTCAAGAATCTGTATATTCATGGGATCACTGGAGTTTAAAAGATCTTCCTGTAATTTCCCCGCAACTGCCATTTGGGCAGGTCACTCCTCAACTGCTGCTGCTGAGGAGCAAGCATTTTAAAAATTACTATACCACTTTAGACCTGTCAGTATACTTTCATAGGAGATCATGTAAGAATAACAAAGATTTCAGGTAGGGTTAGGAAAGAATCCTGGCTGAAACCCTAACCATCACAGCTGACAATTCTGCACAAGGTGGGTCAATAGTCTGATTCAGTAAAAGGCAGCTTCCCAGCATGTTTGAAATTCAGTGAATCATTCCAGTTGGAAAGTCTCTGAAATGGCTGTGAATAATTTATCAAGTTATATTAATACTACAAACCAGCAGCAGCCAATAACAACATTACGCAGACTTCTATGACATACACCATGGCTACAAAAAGCTTCATAGAGTACCCAGTTTAGAACCATCTGCCCAGAAACATCATCAGCAAAGAAAAAGTATGAAAGAGTAATCAGAGATGAATGAACATCCTACTACTCCAGAGGCTGGCGGGGCCATCTGTCAGGAGTGCTTGGATGTGTGTTCCTGCATAGCAAGGGGTTGGACTGGATGGGCCCTGGAGTCTCTTCCAACTCTATGATTCTCTGAGTCCTTGTTCCTGTTAACTACTGTCAAATTGACTTGACTTATGGAGACCCTAATGAGAGACCTTGAGGTCACTCTATCATCAACTGCTCTGCTTAGGTCTTGCAGATTCAGGGATGTGTCATCTTTGATTGAATTTATCCATCTGTAACAGGTCTTCCTCTTTTCCTACTGCCTTCACCTTCCTAAGCATTATTGACTTTTCTAGTGAGTCAGGTCTTCTCACAATATGACCAAAGTACAACAGTCTCCATTTAGTCATCTTGGCTTCTAGGGAGAGTTCAGGCTTGATCTGCCTTGGGACCCAATTATATGAACCAACCCTGCTCACCTCAAAAACCATCTGTATTTTGCAGTAATTCCTTGCAAGCACTTAAAGAACTCCAGTGGGGTTTGTGAATGCTTGCACACAATCATAGCAAAACCTAAGTCCTCCATCTTGTACAAGAGGAAAAAAGCATCTTTACTTTTGCAAAAAGGGCGGTATAAGATGAGCAAGTTGGAAGCTCAGGTCAAGACAAAGAGGTAAGCAGGCTGGCCATCTGGCTAGCAGATCACAGAAGCAGAAACTATCTTTCAGAGCATGCTCCAAAGCAGTAGTTGTCAACCAGCAGTTGTCAACCATCTCCAGATACCTTGGGCCTCAACTTCCAAAGCCCCATGATTATCCGTCATGCTGGCTGGGACTTCTGTTAGACTTCTTCAAGTCTAAAACATTTAGAGGAGCAAAGCTTGAGAATCACAGCTCTAAAGTGCTGTGATTTCCCAACTTTTCTCCTACAAGGATGGACCAAAGTCTGAAAAAGGAAGTGACATATCTATACTTGCAAAAATTTCTCTTTTGCTTTCCAAGTAAGATTGGGCTTGCACATCTTGTGGCTCAGTAAGTAAAATTCAAAGAATTAGCCCAGAGCATTCCAAACTTTTCATGTTGGTGACACACTTTTTAGATCTGCATCATTTCACGACACAGTAATTTAGTTTTACTAGCAAACCAAAGGTTGAACTAACTCCTTGTAAGAGACACGGACACATACATAAATTGTAATAATGAAATGTATGGGGACTCAACATATCTCATGAAAACCTTTTATATGTTTTAAAAAATATATTATTTATAAATAATAGCATATATTTCCAAGACTGTAGTCATTTACAAGTAAAATATGTAAATATGTGCATGAATTTAAAAAAACCAAATAAAACCAATAATTATCATTTTAATGAGATACATAAGGTTGATAGGATGAACTCAGCTTTTCAATATTTGGTGGAATGTTAGATGAAGACACTTGTGTTTTGTCATCAAGCATTTTCAAGCTCCCGCATTCCAGCAAGGAAAGACCCCAGTAGGGGTGGCAGCGGTGGGAAAGGCAGCCCCCCACCCGATCCTGGCCCGCTGCCATCTCCCTCGCTGAGGAAAGACACCACCAAGAGCAGCAGCAGTGAGCCAGGCTTGGGGAGGGGTCTTTCTTGGCTTGGGGAGGTGACACACCAACACTCCTCAGGCGACACATTAACGTGTTGCGACACATCGTTTGGAAAGCCCTGCATTAGCCCATTAATCTGCCTGGGGTTGCAGGCTTTGCTTTGGTTGGTAGATAACAAGTTGTACAGGTCTTGCCTAAACTCTGAGAATGATCAGCCTATGAAGTTACCTTGCACTCAGTCAATCAACAGATCTATCTAGGAAAGTACACTCAAAGACAAAGCACTGCTACCTGAGGAGGACTGTGAGACATTCTCTGCGATCTACCACTAAGCTGTGGATGCTCCTACAAAATATAGAATGTTCCATGAATGTGTGTGAACACCATGCTAATGTTGCATGTATGAGTCCCACTTACAGGAAGATGTGGTATTATTACATTGAGCCCTATCTTTGGTGGGACAAAGTCATTTTGGGTGCCATAAAGTTAAATCTGGTACCCCAGCTATAACTTCTCCTGCATGGAGGTAGCCATATCAGAGTTATTCATGCTCTGGTAATAGCTTCTTTTGATTACTTTAGCACAATGAAGGTAGGATGGCCTTGGATAACAGTCTGGAAACTACTCCTAGTAATCTAACTTCTGTATTAGGGTATTCTGTATTAACTAATTAGGGATAGGTGTAGGGTTATACCAGATGTACAACTACACCAGTTGCTGGTGTGCCCGAAGTGTTGGCTTCCACTCTCAGAAGTCCCAAACAGCCTGTGACTAGGCTACCTGAAAGACTGGCCTCTCCCAGCACAAGATTGCTCAATTACTATGATTTTCCTCACTGGTCTTTTCTTCAGCTCTCCCCGTTTTTGGAGATGAGGCAGAAAGGGTGGTGCCCCAACTCCTGGAATACTCCTGGAAGTGAGCCTGATGGCCGTTTTTGATGCCAGATAATGATCATTTTGAGCCAGTGTGGTATAGCATTTTCAGTGCTGGACTAGGACTCTCAGAGACCAAGGTTCAAATTCCTGCTCAGCCATGAAAGCCCACTGGGTGACCTTGGGCAAATCATGCTCTCTCTGCCTAAAAGGGAGGCAATGACAAACCTCTTCTTAATAAATCTTGCCAAGAAAACCATATGAGAGGGTCACTGTGTGTTAGAGTCAACTTGAAGGCATATTAAAAACAACAAAGACCGTTTCTGTCCATGCAACTTCCTCCCTTTCTGGAATTTTCACTCATTGTTTCCAACTGGTTGATAATATTTCATACTGTTTATGTTTTCTGCTGGAATTTTAAAACTTTGGTTAATGCATTAGCATTGTTCTGCTGCTTAACACTTGTCTTTGTCACTCCAAAAGACTATTTATGAAGATTAGGCTATAAATATTCTAAATAAATCAATCTCAAATCTTATTTCGACTTGCCAGCCTGGCTATAAGGTAAAACTTAGATTTAGTATGACAGTCTTAAGGTAGAGATGAAGAGGAGACAGAAAAGCAAGACTGGAGAAAATGTGTACCCCCCACATTAAAAGTGGTGGTGGTACATGTAACATAGGCTGGATTGCTTTACAAGTCCAATACATAAAATGTATTGTGGCGGTTAATCATCGTCCTCAGTAAATATGATGATTTTCAGGGCAGGTTTTGTTGCCTATCTGGAATGGCTGCAGAAAGCCCCAGCTGCAAAGTGATCCTTATGTTTATCTAGTGCTCATCCAGATGCCACAACAGATGACATACTACAATACATAAACGACAGGTTTCATTCAAAAGATTAATGTTAAACTTGATAGGCTTGATAATAAAGATGTCTTTTGCCCTACAAAAAGGATAACAAGAAAGATGAAGGAGAGGAAATCCTTAGAATCCCTTGTATTATTTTGCCTGCGTCAAAAGAGGAAGCTAGGAAAGAAAACTGGAATTCAAACATTGGAACAATTAGACAAGAGTAAAACCTCAGTTCCAGGGCGAGGCCTGCATCAATGGCTTTCTAAGCCATGCTATTATCAAACCTGTGCTTTCCCCCACAAACTGCCTGTGCTCCTCTCTGATGTTTTCTTCTCCTGTACCTCTTGTTATTTTCCAGATTGTTTTCCCTATGAGTATCACATAGTCTAAACATATAAAGGAAAGCTTCTATTTTATATACAGGCATCTAAGGTTTTAAGCAAACAGACTATATACATATAACTTTCCAGGCAGCAATAAATGGGGCTCTCTCTTCAACATATACTTGATCACAAATAAATTATCTGTCACAAGGTCGTGTGTGAAATGTGCCAAAATCTAGAGTAAGTTGTTCTATATGCATGCTTTATCAGTGAGGCCATCTCCCTCCTCTTTGGTGCATCTCCTCTGCCCCATAACTCCTAAAACAAGGGTCAACAAAGTGGGGGCCATGAACTGCATGTGCCCCCTATCCCTTTTGGGAAAAGGCATCTGGCATCTGCCTTTTTACAAAGTTGTGCAGGAACTGTGAATGTTATTTATAAGCTGATTACAACTTCTGAAAGGCTTTCAGGAGCATTCAACTCCTTTCAGAGCAAATTGTGGGTTTTCTTCCTCTAGTGGCAATGCATGGTACAGCTAGTTGTATTCATTGGGGCCACTGAACACGATCTGTATGAAATTCATTTATCTCTGCCCTGAAAGACAATAGTGGTTGCAAAGCAAGTATATTAGGTCAGCAACCTCAATTTCTACCCTCATTCAGCTAACAGGTAAACATTCAAGATGCTGTTTGGTTGATAAAACCCATCATCCCTAACCATTGTCTATGTTAGCTGGGGCTGATGGAAGCTGGGAAACAACATCTGAAATGCCACAAGTTCTCCAGTCCTGCTCTAAAAATTACTTGCAATGTATGGAAACAATTCTGTTTAATGCGGATACACCACCAGCATTCTAGTTATGGATTCATTTTGTTCTGGAGGTTCTGCTTTAGATTTCTGGCTCCTTAATCTTCCAAATGACCCAGGATCTGCTAAGAAGGCTTAAATATATTTGCTCAATATACTGAGACTATAAATATTAGCTTTTATTGAATTCTGGCTAACTATGCAAGGGCTGGATTGTTAAAGGAGAAAGAAGAGGAGGCACAGTGACAGATACTGTGGTGAACATTAAATAATAGTTTGTGTTCTGCAGCTGGTGTATCTTTCAATATTCATTGGTCTGTTATGCAGGAGACCTATCTAGCCACCATTTAAAAATTGATGGAGCAGAGCAGATGCATGGTGAAGCTGGAACACTGCCCCTGGCTCACACTCTTCCTCCACCTGCGTGAGATTCTTTGCTCAGGAAAATGTGCTTGGCTTACACATTAAGACACCCTCATGATCACTGAGTTGAGTTTGTACGAATCAGTCCTGAAGAACCAGTTGGAAAGAATATGACAAAGGATGGAAAAGTGTAATGCATTAAGTAAACACAAAGAGAATGTGTACCCGTATGTCCTGTGGGAGAATTAAGAGCCTGACAACCAAAACATCATACTGAAAGCCTGTTTCAGGGACAACAGGAGATGGTGTGTGATTGCTTTGCATGACAAATGAAAGAGCTTGCCATTAACAGCCCTGAGCCTTAATCAGAAATGGGAGGGGCAGAGAGCTGTAAAAACACAGTTTTTAGACAGGCAGACTGCTGGTAGGCAAGCAAGAAGGCTGGCAATGATTGGCTGCCACCAGCAGCTGTGCAAGGAGATGGAAAGTAATATGGCTGTAGTGAGAAGCAATACATGCTGGCACCAGTCTGTGTTAAAATCTCAATGAAAAGTAGTTTTAATTAACCAAGCAGCTGTCATTTCTAAACTCCAGAGATTAAAAGTGATGCCAGCGGATAGAGAGTGACTCCTCTCAGGATTTAAGGACAGACTTGGGATATCAAACAAGTTTGGGAACAAACAACTGCTTCCTAATACTAGAGCCATTCCCTGCGGTTTAATATAGTGGTTCTTAACCTTTTCTTTACCGGGGACCACCTGCAAATACAATTTTTTTCCAGGGACTCCCAAGACTTAACTCAATATTTAAATATTTATATTTAGCTTTAAATATTCAAATGTTTATTTATCTTCTCAAATAATTATTTATCTATTAAAGCTTCTGGAGACTAGGATTCAAATCCCCTCTCAGACACTGGCTGACTTTGGACAGGTCACATTCTCTCAGTCTCAGAGGAAGGCAAAGGTAAACCCCCTCTGAACAACTCTTGCCCAAAAAAACCTGTGACAGGTTTACTTAAGTCAGAAGTGACTTGAAGGCACAAAACAACAAAGTGCTGCTGATAGAGGGAGGTTATTCCTAGCCATCATGTCTCTCCCCTTTGAAAACCAACTTAACAGCAACCCTGAGGTGAACCTATCATGGGGGTTTTCTTGGCAAGATCTATTGCTTTTGCCTTTCTCTGAGGCTGAGAGAATGTGACTTGCCTGAAGTAACCAGGTGAGTTTCCATGGCTAAGCAGGGTTTCAGACCCTGGTCTGCAGAGTCATAATTCGGGTTCATGCACAAGCCTGCCACCATGTCCCTTTCATCAGGGATGAGGCAGTGAGGGTATGTGTGCGCATGCCCAAACTGCTCCCTTGTTTGCAAATAAGGGAATAGTTTCAGCACCAGCAATCCACCCACTGCTGCCATGTCCCTTTGCTGCTGCTGCAGTTGGTGTCCAGCAGCAGGGCTTTGCGGGTCCCCTGTGAGGGCTCTAGAGCTACCGGTTTAATATATGAAACTGTGTATAAGAAACTTTTTTAGGACAGGAGTCCACCTCTAATTTCTCAGGTCATGTGCTGCCTACAAACTTTCAAATTCACCTTTCTAATCTTAAAGTCTAGAACCTTTTTAAACATATAAGCAAAATTCTAAGTTTGCTGAGTTTTTTATCAAGCAATAGCTTTTCTACATATAAGATCATGTGCAAACGTTTGTTTCTAGAGTAAAATATCCATGATTATCAGCAAGGGAAGATCCTTATCTTCCTGCACCCACTGAACTCCTACAAAATAATGATGGCTACTTTCTTGCTGTCTGACAAAGCTGTTAATTTTTGGTGCCTATGTAAATTATTGGTAGCCTAGAGTACAGCTGACACATCTCAAAGGGGCCTATGAGTGTTCCTCTCATACATTAGACCAGAAGTATAAAAAGGGGAGGCAAGATTCTTCCACATTTCCTTTCCCACAGCCACCCCTTTGCTGTATAACAGCAAGGTACTAGAGGCAAAAAGCCCACACACCTTTCGATGCAACTTAATGAAGTGGATTTTAGGTGGTTTTCAGAGAGGTTTTTTTTTTTTAATGTTTTATCTCTTTTTATTTACTGTACATTGCCTTTGAGACCCCGGTGAGCTGAGAGGAGATAAACAAATACTAACACAAATAAAATCAGTAAATAATAATGAATACTCACCGTCTCAGGAGCAACTTGGGGTGGTTCTTGCTTTCCAAGTTCTTTTCAATGAGGTCTGAGAGTAGCTGCTTGAGCACTCCGGTGGCATACTCCATCTCACCCTGCAGGGCTGTCATGATTAAAGAGGCCACGTTACCCCGATCCCTCATGGAGAAGCTGCGCTGTGCTTCCAGGGTGCGAATGAAAGTCAAGAGGAAGTGTTTTTTGTTCAAAAGTTGCCCAAAGAGGGTCAAGGACTTCTCCACATTTGCCTGGACCTGAGGGAAGATAAACATGATAAGTCAAGCCCAGAATATTATACAGCAGGCAGCAGTATCTTAAGAGTCTTTTGACAGCTGAATGAGATTTTTTTTTTTTAAATGCCACATACATGATGACCAAGCCTACTGCATGGGGTCTTAGCAACATAGATAAAGTCAGTCTGTGTGGTCAATATTTTTTTTTTATTCCAGTAGACAGCAAGAGTATTATCTTTGAAGTAACTAGTGTTCTCTCTGTCTCCTCAAATAATCACAGAATTGCTTTTGGGATGAAATTGTTTCTAATCCTCAACATGTATACTTTAAGTCATCACAGGAATGTTGCAGAATCATGGAGTTTGAAGGGATCTCAAAGATCATCCAGTCCAACCCCCTGGTACAGGAATCTACATCTATAATATCCCTGATATGTGGCTATCTAACTTCTGCTTCAAAACCTGCAATGAACATGTTCCAAGGCAGTCTGTTTTACTGCTTAACAGTTCTTACTATGAGAGAAATCTTTCCAATGTTTAGCTGAAATTTCTGTTTTTGTAGTTTGAGTCCATTGATATGAGTCCCTTAAAAAGTCCGCAGTAATTCTATTTAGTGAGTGTAGTTAACATCACTTTTGACCAGGACCTCTCTTTTTGGGGTGATCTTTCCTTGTGGATATACTTTATAGCACTTTTCATTGTCATTTCATAAAGCTGGACACTTGATACCATGCCTTCTCTGAATATTCCACCTACTGTGTACATAAATGCTCAGACACTGCAGAAACAGATTATTTCATAGATTTTCAGTAGGGCATATAAAAAAATCTCAATATTGAAATTTCTCCATAAATATTGGGATTCCTAATTACCTGATTGTATTTTGGGAACAGCATTGATGTTATAGGGATTGCCAGCAAAGCATAACCCATGAAAAAGTCCTGATGTGACTGAAGGACAGCATCAAGATTAATTTCCAGGCCAGTTTCCAGTGCATGTAGATATTCATGGGCACTGGTGGAAAGTAAAAGGAAAGAAAAATACAAACCAGGCTCTGTACAAAATGAACATGCAGCAGCTTGGATCTGCTTCTCAATGGATGGGAAGGGAATCAGGGACAGGGACTTTCATATACAGCTGGGACTTTAGATCTTCTCAAATGCCACACAGCTTGGAGCAGGGGCTGGTGGAGAGAAGTAAACTGAGAGGGCTTTCTATTTGGTTCTGCAAATTAACTCATTTTGGGATCAGTTGTTGTTGTTAATTGCTGTCAAATCTTCTTTGACTTCCGGCAACCCTCTGAATAAGAGACTTTCACGTCACCCTGTTATCAGCAGGGTCAGGTCTTGGAAATTTGGGGACCATGGCTTCCTCGACTGAATCTATCCACCTGTAATGGGGTCTTCCTCTTTTCCTTCTGCCTTCCAACTTGCCAAATACTATTTGTCTTTCCTAGTGAATCATGTCTTCTCATGATATGTCCAAATTATGGCAGTCTCAGTTTAGTCATTTTGGCTTCTAGGGAGAGTTTAAGCTTGATTTGCTCTAGGCCCCATTTATTTGTCTTTTTTAACAGTCCACAGTATCTGAAGAATACTGGTACCAAATTTCAAATAAGTTGATCTTCCTATCAGCTTTCTTCACTGTCCAGCCTTCACAATGATATACAAAAACTAGAAATACAATGGCATAGACAATCCTAACTTTGGTATTTGATCATACATCTTTACACCTAAGATGCTTATCTAGTTCCTTTATAGCTGCCCTCCCAACAGGTTGGGTTCAGCTTATTCTTCAAACTTTCAACCTTCATGCAGGAGTGGAAAGAACTCCAATACAAAAATACAAAGAATGCTTCCAGTGTAAGGGAGTGTGAAAAGGATTTATTCACAAGCTCTGCCACGCATTGGTTTGCTGGGCTCTGCAGATCTAATGCCAAATACATATATAATGACCAATCTTATTTCTTGAACATTTTCATTTCACTACACTTTCTCATAGCAGATGTGTGAAACTGTTTCTTTTTGTGCGTTAATAGTCTCTGTAAAGCCCGTTATAGCATTATACATGCAAAATATTTTCATGAAAAAAGAAAACCATATAGAAACCCTTTCCCCTACACATGCATTCACAGAGAGACTCTCACTTTTTAATTTTCCTGAAAGAAACATCAAATTCAGTTGGTCACCCTCCTTCCCTTATTTGGTTTTCCTTAAATAAGAAGAGCTGCCAAAATACTGGACTTGGCCAGTATGAATGCTCACAGTTTGAAACAAAAGGATTGCCTGTTTACTAGTGACCATAAAAATCACATGGTAACATAAACCCAGCTAGCAGTAACAAGATAATCTGCACACCAGGTGTTTGAAAAAGGGATACACAAACAAGTTATGCTTCTAGCAACTCTTCTACAAGCCCCCTTTTGATTTTATGTTAGAATTGAGGATCTGGAAGCCAAAATAATTCATACTTGTAAAAACACATTTTTTTCTGAATCTCTAGACTTTCTCTCAGAGACAAACTCCATGTGGAGGGTACATATCAGATTGGGACAAAGTGGGCCATTTCTCAGGCAGTCAAGCTTCATTCAAGGTGAAATGGGTCTTCTCTGAAGAAGCCTAAGAGGAACTGAGCTGCTTCTGAAGCTTCTGACCAGTTTCACAGATTTGGAGACACAGAAGTCTCAGACAAAGCAATTAAATATTTCTACAGTCCCTGAATAAGCTCGCCACAAAATGGCAAGCAAAAAGGAGGGGAAAGAAGAGGAGGAGATACAGTACTGAGACTGAAACCTTTAGCGTCTATCCAGTGTTAGACTTTACCAGGGTTCTCTCTGTGATAATGGGGGTTCCCATTATCTAGGTAACAAGAGCTGAAAGGAGATGGTTCTCCCTTCAGGCATACAAAGGGTTAATGAGTGCTGGGTTAGGTTACATTTTATTGGGGGTCAGCATCACAGATTAAGAGAGACAGTTGCCCAATCACAGGGAGAAAGGTGAGAATCTTTGAGATGCTTCCACTCTCTCACCACAGTAGTTTAATAATGGGTACTGAATTAATACAGAAGAACTGAGGAATGCTTATCCATGTAGGAGAAACAATGAAATGGTTTTATGGAGCTCACATTTATTTCTGGCTTGTATGAATTTCCTCCTCTATTCAGACCAGTTCTTTGAAATTTCCCAATAAAATATGGCATACATTAGAGCAACACTGGCATATATCCTTTGTGGGGAGAGAGACATGGCTGAAGGAAAAGTTCAATATCTGCTTTACACAATGACCTCAGTGACTGAAAACTCATGTTCCTTCTCTGTTCCACCCCAAGATGAGAAAATAGTGGCTGTGTGGAGTGGCACAGGAGCTATGTCCACATAGTTAGATGCACCTCCCAGGGGTCTTCCGGAACTCACGGAACACGATGCTATGGATGTGCATCTGGCTATCCAACCATCATAACTCAGATCCACTGATAGCCTTGTGTTCCATGAACATTATATAATTCTGTGCCTCTTTCATTCTGTGTTTCTGTTCTTTCTTTCTATGTGTATTGTGTGTAGAAGTCTAATAAACATGCATAGTGTTTGTTACAAAGCAAATCAACAATATTGCAAAATTAAAGAAGCCTCATCCATACTAGCAAGGATAAAACAAGATTTCAGTGAGAACTTCAGATCTTTTTTCCCTCTACTTCTGTCCTAATTTTAAACTGTTTTTCATTTATTATAATTCCCCAACCTCTTCATCTATCATTCCAAAACTCTGCAGCAAACATGCCTAAGGTAACCCCTCCAACACATACCTTGTTCATAAAACTGGCTGCGGAGAGGGGAATCCCTTTTGAAAAATCCCTAACCTTAAATAAAAAATGGGCAAACTATGTCCTCCATGTTGTTGGACTGCAATTTCCAGAAGCCCTAGATAACATAGTCAGTGGCAAGGCATATTGGGAGATGTAGTCCAATTCCTTCATCCTTAGTTTAAATGTTGCTCTTGCTACATGTTACTCTTGTCCAAAATTTTCCAGATGACGTGCCTGCAAGTTTTGTCCAATGCTGTAAGCATTCATTTTTTTTTAAATCCCTGTACTGGAAAGGCAGCTAGTACAAAAATCCCTATCCTTCTTTGTCTGATATTTGGTGAGCTTAATCAACTTTCCAATGCTAAAAATGAAAATTTCATCCAATTCTGTCAGGGGGGAAAATATGCAGTCATTACATGATTCTTTCATGACAACTTAATGGGTAAACACACAAAGCTTTGGATGAAGTTCTGCTCCAGCTACAAAAGCAAGTGCCTAAAGGGCTCCAAGTTAAATCATCTCATTTCTGAAGAATCAATGGAAGATGCTTGTATTCTTTGTACATCTCCCTGTTCTCTCTCTCTCTCTCAACATTGTAACCCTTCCTTGTCCAGCCAAAACTGCTCCCCAAAGCTGCTTACTCATCACTGCCTAGCTACAACAAAGCTCAGAAAAGGAGAGAGCTCAGAAAAGTAACTTTTGGAAGTTCCAGAAGCCACCATAGACTTTCTTGTTGTTATTCGAAAAAGTGACTTTTCCAAGCTCTGGGACAGAACAAAAAAACATGAGAATGGAATAGGCCATTAGGAGAAAGGCATGCATGTCTTCTAACCAGCACTCGCCTTGGTTGCTCCTTACTAGGATCTGAACACACAGATTCTAATGCTCATTTCATGACAGATCTCACAGATGGCTTTGTACAAGGCTACAGTCCAAAATTTTCAATGATCAAAAGGAAGCACAGTCCTTTGCTCACTCAGAAGCCACGGAGGGGGGATCAGGTGGCACATTCCTATCTATGCTGTTGTGCTCCACAAAGTCAGCAATACTTGATAAGCCTGGAAGTTGGTCCTGTCCTTACACAAGCAATCTAATCAGAATAGCGCACAGCGAACAGAGCAGGGTGGTGGTGGTTGCAGCAGCAGCAGCAGCAGCTGCAGCAGCACATCTGTCACATAAAAGCAAAGTCCCTCTTTCAAACAACACCCTCTTGCCTCCACTTACCACCTCCTTCTCCTACACCCTTGTCCTCCTCTTTCTGTGATCACAAGCAGAAGTAAATGAATAATAAAGAATTAAGTATTTAATCAGGCTTTACATTTGCACAAAAACAATGCAATAGCAACCTCAAATCCCAAAGAGAAGAAGAGCTGCTAATAGCTGCACTTCTACTTGGCTCTGCATGAACATTTTTTGCATGCATGAACATGTAGTTGGGAGCGGGAGAAGTGGGGGGAGATCACACCATTTTTTCCTAGTCATTCGCAATAGCTAGCATTAAACTCTTCAAGTTCTTTCTAATTAAGCTGACAAATAAACACAAACCTATACTGTACTGGAATCTGAAAAGTGTACTTGTTTTATTTAATGTACGGTTTCCTCTCCTGCAGTTCTTCCAATCAAACATAAATGGATTCTTTGGAATTAAGACTATGCAGGGAGAGGTCCTTTATGTCCATTGTTTAATTAGCTCCCAGACTCTATGCAAAATTACTTGCTGCAGTTTATATTTCAAAGTTTTGCCAATCTAACCAATGTGAGAACGTTCCCATTCCCTCTTCCAAGAGGGAATGCCCTGCTGAAAAACCATGTGAATTCATCTCTGTTCATCTTCTGAAGAATAAAATAAAAATTTTAAATACACGGGAAACAATAAAAACCACAAACAGCAAATGCACAGAAAATCTAATAAGGCAAGACACATCCAAGCACGAATCTTTCTAGTGTGAAATGTCACCTTCAGTCACTTTGGTGTTTCATGCTGAAACGTTTCATGCTTGGATGTCGTCTTACATTTTATGTAACAATTTTTATGAGCCTTTGATGGTCGTAGCTTTTATTGTTGTCCACAAGATTGGAGGCGTGTGCATTGCATCAGCAATGCACTGTTTAATAACTGGGAATGTAACTCATTTGGATTACAAGATTTTTTGAATGGAAAAAGCATATTAAATTCAATATGAGAAGATAGGGATGCAGGAGAATTTTCTGATAATGGGAGTACTACTCTCCAGAGTCCCTTGTTTGCCAGTGCTTGGAGGTTTATGGTTTCATTTGTTTCATTTCCATCTTATTCTCATACTACTAATTTAAAGTCCTTGTTTTCTGGCTGCTGTGTACTGCCTTACTTCCCCCCACCCCCAATAATTAAGGAGGTAACGATAGGCAAAGCATGATCACAACAAAATAACTGCCAAAAGCCTGAAACACAGATGGGCCAAAAACCTCCAGCATGTTCCAGAGAGAATAAAAGCAAAATTCACAATTCATATGCTTGGATTTCAGACTACTCTTGCAGAGAGAAGATGTAATCTACAAAATACATATTTTCTGATAGAAGAGTGCACAGGGGAAAAAAACGCAGACATCTCTAAGATAAAAATCTTTACTAGGCAACACCAACACGTAGCAAAAATACAGAATGGCCAAAGCACTTGCCCATCATCTTAATCCTACTGCCCTATACAATGCATACATGAACTCTATGCAAAATAAACTGAAGCCACTCTTGCTTTATCACACTCATAAAGTTTTTTTTTTAAAAAAATCATTTTACATAATTTTTTTCTGCTTTTCTGTTACAGATCTGGCATTTGCTGATTTTTAGCAATATATATTCATACCAGTCCATTAATACACCTAAATGAGTATACTACATCTTGTTCTAGGGTGGAACCTCTTTTGAATTTAGCGGCATCACTTCAGTTAACACAGTCAGGATTCTTCTGCACTCCCCAAATTAGACCTCAGAAAAACTTTCTGTGCTCAAGTTATCCCCAGCAATAAAACATACAAACATATTTATTTCTCCAAAAACATTTCCCATCTGGATGCTTTATTCTTAAGGCAATGGTTGGGTTTTTAACAGGATTAACATTTTTGTTAAGTGGTCATGTAGTAGCAGAATACTAAGCAAGAACTATATGCTAGGATACTAGGGAAGATGACAATCCTGAGAATACTGGAGTTGCATGCAGACACTTTCTAACATTTTAAGTGGAAACTCCACAACTGCAACCTTTTCTTTTTTAAGCACAAACCAAGGGATTAAGGCTCCACATCAGGTGTCTGATGTTACATTGTATCTGAAATTCTGTGCACAGTGAACAGATTAGGGTGCAATAAAATGAAAGAATTTCTCTCACTGTTCCAAAGATGACTTTAATCCACATGTTGAGAAATGTCCATATTGGTTAAGCCATGGTTTTAAAAAAGCAGACAACAACAACAACAACAACAAGAACAGATCATGGATTAACAGTGGCCTGTGAGAATGTTCCTTTAAACACAGGTTCAATTAGTAGATGTCTATCATTGTGGTTAAAACGTGTTAACACTCAGTCTCTTCTGAATGGGCAAGGCAAAAGACATAAACAAATGAGTGATGGGAATACATATGGAAATACATTCTCAATCTAAAACTGAACAAGGGGGCAAGCATTTATTATAGATCAGTTAAGGAATCTAGAATAGCAGAGTGTGATTTTGCCCTGTTGCATAAAACCTTCACAGGACAGGTCCTGGTTAATCTAAATTAACCTGGTTAACCCTAGGAACACATTTCCAAAGTTGGAGTGAGTAGACCCCCAACAGTTTTTCACGTTGGAGGGGAGCTGTAAAAGACAGGTTGGATAAAGTGAATGGTGAAAGCAGATCACAGAAGCAAAGCCTATGCTAGGCTACAACAGATAGCCTCTGTGCTTCCACTGACAAGCACTTGATTCTCTGTAAATAATAATAATAATAATAATAATAATAATAATAATAATAATAATAATAATAATAATAAAATTATTTCTATCCCACCTCTCCCAAATGGATCGAGGCGGCATTACAGAACATATAAATATATTAAAACATCAAAATGTAGCCCACCCTCCCCACCCACCAACCCTACCATCCCCCCAACACACTATACACAATAACACAATAACACACAATAACTGCATCATATTGTGAAGCCAATTAGGTCTCCTAAATATGTCCTGAAAAACATGTCAACATTAATTACTCTGGGAGGTCAGCAATGAAGGGTAGATAAGGCCACTCCTTACTTCTCCAATCAAGGACAACCTTGCTGCACAGGAAAATGCGAAGCCAATTTTTGCACAATTGCTTGTACTAAATTAAGCGAACATTGCAAGGGCTGACAAAGGGAGGGAGAGCTGGTTTGGGGAGATAGGAAAGATTAGACCACACTGGGGAAACAGGGACCTAGGGAGTATGATGATGTCAAGCAAGTCTTTTGGAAATGAGTGGCTGGCCATGCATCAAACAAAATCAACTGAATAAACCAAGTGCTCCAGAAAATGACAGCAGCGAAGATATTAGTATAAACATAGATATTAATGTCACTAAGTGTAGTAGCCACACAGCGCTGACCCAAAGCACATTTCGACTCACGTGGAAAGCTTATATGGAAAGTGATTCCATGATTCCCTAACAGCACGTTGACTCCTTCATTGAGAATGTAAAAAGAATCTTTCTTGGTCAAGCCACGCACCTATGTAACCCAGCATCCTGCTTCTCTCAGTGGCCAACTAAATGCCTACAGGAAGCCCACAAGCTGGAGAGGAAGTCAATAGCTTGCTCCCTCAGTTGCTTACAAGCAACTGGTATTCAGAGATATGTTGCCTCTGAACCTGGAAACAAGATACAGTCATCATGACTAGTAATAGCTTTTGATAGCCTTATTCTTAATTAATGTGTCAATTCCTCTTTCAAAACAGTCAGAGTTGGCAGCCTATATTTTGTGGTAACAAATGTTATGGTTCAACTATCTGTTGTGAAACAAAGTGCTTCCTTTCATTCATCTTGAAATCTCCTGCTAATTGCCCCCATTGCATGTTCTAGTGTTATAAGAAACTGGACCAGGGTTTGGCAACTTGTGGCCCTTTAGATACTGTTGGACTGCACTGTCTATCATCTCTCACAAATGGTAATCCCTGATAATGTTTGGGAGTTGTAGATCAACAATATATGTGTGTGGGGGGGGTCCAAATCTTGTTCATCTTTACATGTAAACCTCCACTGACCTTTAATGTCATACAGAAGAGACCTCTGATGTGTATTTTCCATTGAGATAGATGCCATTGGATGCAATGTCCCAGAACCACCACTATCAGTTACATACACAGAAGAGGCCCTCTCTAGGCCACATATACCCATGAATCAAGAGAAAAGTCTTCCATGCACAGAGGTGAAACATATGGCCATTTAGATCAATCAGATAAAAATGCTTAGAGAAACTTCCTTAAAGCATGAGAAAACAGTTAGTGATAGAATTCTCATAGAGACATACACATCTGATCAGAAGAGAAAGTTGGACCAGTCAATGGTGCCATAAGACAAAGGGTGGGAGCAGCAGAAGTAGTTGAGCAATCTATGGCTTACCAAGCATGCCTTTCTTTCAAGGCTATAAAAAAAATCTTCAGGCAAAACACTGAGTGATTCTGAGATTATATGAGTACAAAAACTAGCACAGAATGACTTTGCCAAAGAGACTACAGCAGAAGCAGCAGTAAGGTCTATCGTACAGGAGTAGAAGTAGTGCAACCAAAATAGTGTTCACAGGTTCAATGCACCTACTACTACAATACAGCAGTGCTTCTCAGGCCACCTGATATCCGAAACCAGTATTTTTTTTTCTAACGTGCAAGAGATTTGTATTATATTTGTGCCATTGGCTACAACTATGTCTTTCTTTCCTGAAGACTTACCACAAACCATAAGCCAGCAGCTTAAAGACTGACCCTAGTTCATAGACCACCTACTTTGAGTAGCACTGCAGTACAAGACAGTCCTGTAGTACAGTTAGCCCTCTATATCCACATATTCTGTATCCATGGATTCAACCAACCATAGCTTCAAAATATTTTAAAAAAAATCCAAAAAGCAAACTTTGATTTCACCATTTTATATAAGAGATGCCATTTTACTACCTCATTATACATAATGAGACTTGAGCATTCACAAACTTTGATATCCACAGAGGATCTTGGAACCAAACTCTAGTGGATACCAAGGGCCCACAGTACATAGGTACTTCCAAATAATTTTCCGAGCCCGTTTTTCTGTTTGCCGAATCGCAGAAATGCTGTCAAGTCTGCCAAGTGAACACACCCACACCTAGACAAATTTGATGTAAGGACAATGTTTCTGCTGATGGTTACCTTCACTCAATTTCATTCTGCTAGTCCTTATTTAAAATCCTTTCTACTCTGAGCAGCCCCTGGGAGCAACACTGCTGCCTGTTGTTATGCTTACCCAGTATATGCCTCTCAATCTGCTCCTGCCCCTTTTAACCTAAACAATGGCCACTATTTCAAAAAAGTATGTCTTCATTCTCTAGTTCCTATCAATCAATATCTCCCAAGACCTGAAATGTTCAGGTATAGACAAATGCCTCGCGTTATTCATATGACAACCAAGACAATAATGAGCAGGAAAGATAGTTGTTGCTCTGATTTGCATCAATGGCAAGAAAAACCCAGTGCAATTCAATAAGGATTACTGAAGCTGGACTTGTTCAAATCTTTCTAAAACCACTAACTTGCTAGGGGCCTTGGTCAAGTCAATGATTCTCAAGTGCAGTTCTACTTTTATAAAGCTGGAGTATCAAGTCCCAGCAATATACTGTACTGTGTTATTGTGAGAACTGCGTGACACTCCTTAGGACAAACAGTACAAGAAGTAACAACTTGGAAAAACTAAGTTTTGCTATCAAGTCTAATCAACAGGATTCTGCTTTGTTTCTGGAGCCACATATTAGTCATATCCTCTTACTAACAAATTTCTCATTCATTACCACATTTTTCATATTATTATCTTACAGCAGTCCAGAAATCTGCCCAATAAGGTTTCTGTGATCCAGCATTTGTGAAACTATCCAATTAGTTTCCTCTACAGTCTGGATAGTTTTCCTCCAATGGCTAATAGTTCTTTGTGCCATCAGAAACAGTCAGGAACAGCATACCAATGAATCTATACTGTTTGTATAAACATTAGAATTTTAAATGTACTTTCCTTAGTTGGCAGCAAATCCTGAGGGTGGTGTAAAATTGGGCTAGTGGAAGAAACTTATTTTGAGATTATTAGTCTGTCCTAATAATCTATCATGATACATCAGTCTATCATAAACCAGAGAGTCCTCAACAGAAGGGCTACCACAACAGAGTGTGGTGGGATAGGGGCTACTATCTCAGAATAAAAGACAAGGCTCTCTTCCCCAAGGCTACAAATTTGCAAAGCTTAGGAAGTAATGAAGCCCAAAGTGAAACATTATCCAAGCAGACACACATACACACATTACCACACCTCCATTTCCTTCAGCACAGGATGGTCTTCTATTCCAGGGAAAAGAACTCTCATGGCATAGGTGCGATAATCCAAGAAGGGAATACCAGCTCCATCCAAGTCATTGGTCAGTTCATGGATGTCAGTCTGAAGCTCAGCAAATGCTGGGAATGAGAGAGCAGATACAAGTAAGAAACACTGATGGACCAGTTCCTAACTTGCCCTATTAATAACCTGCAGAACAAAATCTATTGGTAGGCCTCTGAGCATCTTTAAAAACATCTTCAGCTTTATTGAATCATCAGCACAAATCAGATCCACATTAAATCAGCAGCTTTTCATTCCACAGTATACCTAGAAAACACATTTGGAGATACAAATTGCAATGGCTTCTTTGGAGTTAACACAGATATAGTAGAACAGAGATCTTAGAAGACCTGAACTGCAGAAGCTGCACTGGAAGACATCTCTCCAGTGTCATTCAGTTCAGTGTCCTGAAACCAAAGAATAGTGGGCAGGCAGGTGTGAGGCCTGAAGGCTAGTCCTTTGGTACAGAATTGCCTTTCAGGCTGTACATATAAAAAAGGCAGGGAGAATGACAAAACACAGACAGAATTTTTTTCAGAGCACCGAGGAAGAAGAAACACATCGAAGCCACAAGAGTGTCCTCACTGCATGCTGATTTCATATCTTCTAGATGGAACAGCCATTTGGTTATCTAGTTTTCGACTGGGTTGGGAAGCTGGAGCGAGAGAGAATGCCATCCTATACCTTTAATTGCATCTACAAGGGGAAGCAGGTTGTTTGTGTACAAGTTCTACTGCTGTACATGTGGAGGGAGGAAGGCAGATGAAGGGGGAAATCAAATTAATGGCACTTTAAAAGGAAGCTAGAAGCGGCAGAGGGCTGTAGGCTGATCAGTTTGATGAGAAAAAACAAACCATCAGCTTGAAAGGCACACTATCTTATCTGTAACTAGTGGGACTAGAAAAGAGAAAAGGCAGAGAAGATATTGCAGCTTTTAATTAAAAGCAGATCCTTTTATCTGCCAGCTGTGGAAGACAAGGCAAAAATCTCCTCTACACACTCCCCCCCCCTTCTCCAATCCTCTCTGTCACTATTTCTATCTACAGGGCTATTTTTTTCCACTTCCCTCTTTTTTATTATCTCATTTTAGGTGCCCGCTTCTGTCACAGCCTCTGGGCCAAGTCGGAGCTGGCAGGGTCACAGCCCCAGGCACTGGCTTGTGGCGATAATGGGCAATTAGGTTTTATCAGCAGGATCAGAGGCAGCATTCTGTCCAATTTCTCAGCATCTGTCTGTCACATAATGAGAGACCCACAGCCTTTTGCAGGCAGGCTTCTCCTTTACTTTAAAACTTTTCCTCTTAAAAGCTCACGGAGTTCCTTCCAACTGTACCAAATAGAATTCAACCACCATCAACAGAATGGCTACACCTGACCCCAGCCTCCCTCCAAAAGAGGGCCCGTGAAAGGGGAAGTGATTTTTTACAGAAAGCACCCAGGCCTGCAAGCACAACCAAAGTGCCAGAAAAAGGCACAGGCAACTGGAGTGCAGTGTAAACTTGTGTGTTTGTGTTTCAAATCTAAATCATGAGTAACCTGAAGAGGTGGCTCACTTCCTTGACTCACATGTCTTGCTAGAGCTGGGGAAGCTGCAAAATTATTGACCAGGAGTGGCCAAATCATGGGTCTAGCACCTGACAACACGCAATTACACTCTCCCAATATAATATACCAGTGACTGCCCAGGGAGGTAGGGCTAGTCCAAGACATTTTATTGCCTCAGGTAACAGACAAGAATACGCTACAACTCCTCCATGACATATAGGAATAGCTAGCCAGCAACAGCTAGCTGGCTATTTCTCTATTCCAAATCTGCTGAGATGACAGCACCTGAGAGCGGTAGGACAGCTTAGGTTTCAGGGCAAGCTGTGGAGCACAAACTTGCTCAGGTCTCTAATGTTTTGCCACTGTCTCTTTCAGGATCTGCTGCCAGAGGCGGCAGCTCAGTTGTGTCTAGTGTTAGGGCTGGCCCTATAAGGAAGCCATTAAAATATGGTGAAATCAGCAATAGTTGAATCCAGTAGTATTGTTATCAGTTGCAGTCTTATTTTTCTCTTCCTTCACAGAGTTTGAGGTAATCTGTAAGATTCCTCTACATTTTAATGTTATTAGTCACTTGATGTGCACTTAATGAATACATGTATACATTTTATCCTGACCAACAATCCTGTGAGGCAAATTAGACTATGAGATATTGACTGAGTCAATGTCATCCAATGAACATGCTTGAGTAGGATTTGAGGGGGTCCAGCTCAAGTAAAGGCTTGAATATAGATATTTCAGTTCTTCATTTGACTGTCTAATCCAGGGGTGAAGGATCTGTGACCCATGAGCTGTAAGACTTCAGCTTTCCCCAGTCCCATTCAGCATAGCCAATGCTCTGACATGATAAACATTATAGATCAGCAATAGCCAGAGGGCTAAAGGTCACTATATCACATTAGTTATGGAAGTCTATGCCATATTTCAGCAAAGAAAACACCTGTCATATAAGTGGGTAATTTTCTCTGCCACCTTGCAAAAACAGTAAATTCAGCACCTAATCAATTTTTTTCCTACTCGTCACTGGACACACCCAAAGGCTTATTAAACCCTTATTAAAAAATCTTTTCTGTTTTTTTTTTTTTAGCTGACAACTGGGGAAAAAACAAAACACGGCCTTGCCTTATTTTACACTCTGCCACCCAAGTCCCTCCAAACACCTGAACACTGGCCTAAATGTCACTTCTAGGCCAGCACACACACACACACACATATACACACACACTGAAACAACTGGCCATCCCTAGTGCAGAATGTTCAACATGGACAGAGCAAACCATGCACTGGTGTAAGGTACTTAGAAACTGGTGCTGTACAAAGAGCAAGAAAATTATGTATTTTGAAAGGGTAAGATAAACATAGAAGCTGAAGGTGTTGACAAGCTGAATTCAATGTGGACAACTCAGAAGTGAGAAAAGAAAAAATAGCCTGGTACGCTCACCCTCCTTGCACTCCAAGGCAACACGGGACTCCAAGTTGTCCATCTGCAGCTGGAGACGTTTGAGTGTGCGGTCAGCATCTCGGGACTTCCGCTTGTATGCAATGAGGACAATGATGATGATGAGCAAGAGAAGACCCCCACCCCCACCAATACCAATGATGGCTGGCAAGGTCAACAGGTTGTCTGAGTAAATCTGCAGTGTTCCTGGAGAGAATTCAAACCCTCCAGCCTTGATCTATGAGACAAAGGGATAGAGAAAGAGCAAACATCAGCAACCAGGACCACTTTACTGCAAAGAAAAGCTTTTATACTCCCTTCTGATTCTCAGCATTGAGGCATCCAAATCATTTTTAAAATCAGGCAGATTGGTTTCCCTTCCACTTAGAAACAAAAATAAGAGATTACAATATTTCCACATTGGGTGGTTGAGATCTCAGCTATCAAAAGAAAACTGATTACTCCAAAGCACTGGTAGGTTCTCGACCTGTTTTTTAAAAGAAAGGCATGGACATGACAGGTAAAGGGGGAGAGATTTAAGATGCATACATAACAACATTGTTAAAGAAACAGGTGCTTCAAAATGTAAGATCTGATGCCCACATGGAGTCATGTGATCTGAATAATCTCTTACAAGGGACAATTTTTAAATAGTTCTTAATGATTTCATTTTAAAGCATACATTATTCAAAAGAGATGCAAGGCAAGCATTAAAGTGTCAATATCCAAATATAAAATATTGTCTGAGAAATGGCTTCTAGATATGCTCCCATGCCAACATACATTGCAAATCCAGCACAGACACAGTCTAGCAGAAACGGAAAGCACAGGGTTGAGGACAAGCCCTTTCTGATACTTTGCCCGATGCCTGTTACTCTGAAATCTGTTGTGGTGCAGGCTTTCTCTGCTGGGAATGGTACCAGCATTTTAAACTTTCCCAGCTAGTAGCCTGTGCTATCCTGTTGCCCCGGGGTAAGTGAACAGCCGCCATCTCCTGAGTTGCAGAAGCTGTAATACCAGTAGAAAAGGAACACTTGCTACAAAGGATAGCTCACTGATTATTATACTAGCTATAGAACAAAGGCTCCCTGCTACTTAGCATGCTCATTATAATGGATATTCCAACCTTACTAGCTACATCCCAGTATGTTCCAGTTAGCACTAACAGCAGACTTTGGAAGGAAAATGCATGTGTGGGGAAAGACAATGGCCAGGTACTGCAGGGCTAACTCTCACACTGCCTGGTCCAGGCAATGGAAAGAGATTAGATGGGATGTAGACACATGCTGGTGCACTGCCGATGCCTTCAAGGAGCAGGCAGCATGTTTGATGTCTCATTCAAAGAGCATTATAATAACAGATGGGATGCAAAGTGCATTCCCTGATGGATGAGACGCCTGGGGAAGGGAATGTTTGGGTCCCTTTCAAATACCGAAGGCCACACAGAGCACCAGAGTGAGTCAGAACTGCTGCACTGCAGCCTAATGAACAGCTAATCCTCCTTAACACATTCAGAAACTGTTGAGTGGAAGCAGGGAATGGGTAAAAAAACAAATTTGCTTCAAGGGTTTACTCAAATTGTCTTTCCCTTTCTGTGGTGAAAAAAACCCTAAACGAGTTACCCGCTTATGCCACAAAAGTTGATGCACTGTAAAAACAAAGAAACAAGCAAACAAGCATGGTTAGTTTCCACGTTTTTTTTTTTTTTTTTTTGCTGCAACAGACTAGGTTGGCTACCCTTCTGGACTACATGGGGCTCTTTTGGAATGCAAAATAACAAATCTTGGGTACACAGTACCAGACTGTCAAAGCAACACAAAACACAAACAGGGGCCATGCCTGACACGCTTTACCGTCACTTTATGTTGTCCTGTGAGATTTGGCGACTCGCAGAGAAGCTGGGTCTCAGAAACTGTAAGGGTGCAGGGAGTGTCACCAATTAGCACAGTGTAGTTTAGTCGGGAATTACCAGATGCTGGAGGGAGCAGGTTCCGGCCCTTTGAAAAACAAATGAAAATAACACTGTATTTATTGGTAGGGTTTCAACCTCATCCTATTAATCTACAAGCAGATACTCTGGGTTCAGCCTTCTTCTCTGGATAACAGAGCACCAGGAGCCGAGGCAACAACATCCCACTAGGATACTGGATATTTAGGACATTTAGGAGACTAAAGAGAGCAGTTCCAACCACCCCAAACCATTCTCTGCTGAAAAGGAGAACCTAGTCCTAAATATGAGTGAGATATTTGCTGAAAACAACTTAAATTTTCTGCCTTTGGCAATTATAACATGAAAACAGAAATACTTCTAAAAACAGTCTTCTAGTGCAGAACACTGTGTAAGAAGACCAGTTATCCCACAGAAGAGCTGCCTGGTAGCTGCTTTTAAAATAATGCTGAAGGGAAGATTACCTTGAGAATGAGTGGGGAGCTTGGTTTGAGCTCCAGCATACCAGAAGGGAGAGGCTCAAACACAGGATCTGGGTAATAGACGAAGTTGGTTTTATTGATGATCAGCAAGGCCTGGACGTTATCCATGACAAAACCGATCTCATCTGGACGATCACCAAGTTCTGGAGGGCTCCGGATTGGGTTGTCAATGGAAGGCGCGTAGCATATCATAGTAGTGTCATTATGGACAGTGCAGTTCTAGAAAGGAAGAAGACATTTTCCACATTATCTCTGATTTCCAACACAAAGGAAACCCAACGGAGAGATGGAAATTCCTTATTTTGCTCTCAAATGCAAGAAGAAGTTAAAATGTTTTCTCCTCACTGGGCAAGATTATGAGAGTTTTTGATCTCTTTCAAATAATTTGTCAATTGCAAGACATTCTTGCAAAAAAGTCCTTTATACACAAAACTCCCCCACTGTTTTGTGTGGAAAAGCTTGTTTTGTGCACAAATAATGTTTTATGCATAAACCATGTTTTGTGAGCATGCACGCACAAAAATGTAGGGTTTTGTTTTTCTTGTTATTTTTGTTTTTCTTGAAAAGCCCTGAAAAGTGAATAATGTCAGATTGGCTGACCATTTTTCAACAGAGCATCTCAAGAAGACAAAGAGACTTCTCACTGAGATAAAGAAAATCTGTAAGTATTCTTTATATCTCCAGTCCAGTGTACTGAATTCCTAGAAGGAAGTTTGTATCCTTTCCCCTTCTTAGCAGCAATATAACTCAAGAAATTGCTCAAAACTAATCTAAAAAATACTGAATGATGGGATTCCATTCTGCCTTAGATAGATAGTCCAGATCAAAGGTCCTGTGACATTTCTCTCAACAGTTTCAATGCTAGCAACCTCAACACTGTGGCCAAAAGTTATTCAAAAGTACATCATCTCACTCATACCACTTACAATAAGAGATGAAGATGGAAAAACTACACTTCTTCCAATTAGAAGCATGCCCATATAGTAAACATAGTTTACTATGCTCAGTTAAAGTTGTTTAATTCTGCAGGATCAGCTTGAAATTGTTTTCACACTATATTTAAGTTTTAAAAAATTATCCTGATAAAATGGACCTCTAAAATGTGTAAACAATTGTTTTTATGTCAATGTTTTGCCATCATGACTGTCATTCTGGCCAAACTACCATGTTTAGCACATATAATCTATTTCATATTTTATCTTTTCCCATAGTTCTCATCTATTTCACTGTTATCCAAAATAAGGGGCTGTAACCAAGGCAAGTCCATTTGCCATATTTTGGGGAAGGTATTAGGTTGATCAATCCATTTATTAACCCAAGAATGGGATTTTTTTTATGGGAAGCAGTTAGGAAGTGAACTCCAATTTGAAAAAGAGCTCAGAGAAAATTCAAGCAACAGATAGGCCTAAGGGTGCAGGACAGAGCTAAAGCAAAGAAAGCGCGGCTGATGTAAATTTCAACCATTTGCCCCAGTGTGAGAGACATGCAAAACAGAACCAGAGCACTTTTTCCATACAATGCCTTCCAAAACTGCAAACCAAAGCTGCTGTTCCATGCAAAACTAAACCACATCTCTTTTTCCATGGAAAACCTTCTTATAGATCAAGGCAGAAGGCAGCTGCATAAAAGTTTCCCCTCTCCTGCACTGATTAGCTATAACTGCACAGTTCTTCAAGAAACGTACAAGAGTACACTTGGAAGGGGTGGGGAGAATAATCTGTTATGTTAGCAGATTCAGCAACATGGCTGGAACCAAACATGTCACTTTTCATTCCCTTGCAAACTTTCCCAGTAACATGTAGTGACTTTCTCTCACGAAAAAGGGATGGATTTTACTTGGCTCTTATTAGAACATAGCTAAGCCTTGTCAAGCTGAATATTATCCTTAATATTTCTGTAGCCTGGCATGGCATCCTTTGTTGGAAACGTACAACAGATCCTCGCTGCTCCCCCTCATCCCCAGAGTGGTAAAGGTAATATTACAGAGGAACTGTTGTCCGAAGCATGCCCAATCATCTCACTGTCTGGTAAACAGATTACTAATGTTGCTGCAGCATTTAAGAAACTTAAGAAGCCTGCTGGACCCCATAAAATAGGGAGAAAGTAGTACATGTGCATGTGTCAATTCAAAACATGATTCTGACTTATCTTAAAAACTACCTTCTGTTTGTCAGAATGCTCAAGGCTCACTTACATTCTCTGTCTCAGCGCTGCCATATTTGGCTCGGATCCTGGGTTCCTTAATAGTGGCCAAGTTGGTGCCTGTCACAGTCAATAGTGTCCCACCGCTGGGAAGAAAGCAGAAGAAGGGGCTAGAAAAAGACTACAATGGGGAGAGTACAGGTTGTATAAAACGATTAAGCCATTTCTACCCCAATATTTTAGAAACTATGTGCTGTCTCTTATCTTCAGGTTGGGGAAAACCCAGTGTCAAGACTGATTTTAGAGAGTGATGCATAAAAATGAACAACAACAGAAAATGAGCAATTCTGTCTTCCATTCATCTCTATGGTATACCAAAGTACCTGCTGTGATTCTCTGAACCTGGCTATGTCTGACACAGAGAATCTTAGAACTACAAGCTCCCACCACATTTGCATTAGCTTTCTAAAGAACATAGAGAAGCCAAAATACAGGAGAGGGATAGGAGCTGTGATCAAGCCTTCAGCTGTGCTACCTTCTAACCAAGATGCCAACTGACAATCACCTTGTTTTTACTGACAGATCTAGAAGCCTTTCTGGTTGGAGGATGGGATAAAAATGCTTTCAATGAATGAATGAATGCTTCATTAGCAGCTGAGAAGTAGAAATTTATTTGTCTGTATAGTATTCTACCTTATTCCCAATGTGGGACCCAATCAGCTTACAATATAAGTAAAACAAAATAGCAAAAACAATATATAATACAAATGTTAAAGAAACATTAAACAACTAATCTAATTAGAATACTGATTTGAAACAATTAAAAACATAGTAAAAGATGCAGCATACCCACAGAACATCCTTCTGCCCCAAACAGTTAACCAGTTAAAAGCAGAAATAAATGCTGCAGTGCTATCCCTTGCTTAGCACCAAAGCCCCAGTCTACTCTAATCTAATTTTTTAAAATTTTCATAAACAACAAGAGATCCTGATCACCTATCTTCTGATGTAGGAACTACTTTAACTTTGCACATAAATATCACTACTTGCCAAGTAGTGGAACCCGGACCCATCATGACAAACAAAAGTTGTAATGCAACACTAGGTTTCTACTTTGTGCCACATCACTTACAAGCCTCAGAGCAGTATGGTAAAAAAAAAAATAGTTTGCATTTTAGTGTAAACTTAATTAAAATTTGTACTTTTGAACAAACAGGCAAATCAAAATGCAATTGTCCTTTGAAACTAACAGTTCTACAAATGTTGCAGTGTTGCTCTCCAGTAATAAAAATATATAAAAACAGATGATCGACACAAAGTATGCAAAAAAAATTATTATATTAAGTGGAGTTACATGCAAAAACATATATATTAAGAGAAATATATACATATGTTTGAGCATTTTTTTAAAAAAAATCCGACCGACGTGGAAATGGGATTAACTGAATTTAAGACTGGAAAAGACGACAAGCTAAAACTGGCAGATCTGTTCATTCCCCCTCCCCCGCCTTCTCAAGCTATGGTCTATTCCCTTAAACCAGATATCAGCTTCCTTCCTATACAACCAAAGGCTCCTTACATAACTGTAATATGTATTTTCAAAGACAGAGCTAGAGTACAATCCTACATGTGACTACTCAAAAGTAAGCTACACTGAGTACTCCCTAGGTAAGTGGGTTTAAGATTGTAGCTTTAATGACACTAAACTGACACTGTATTCCAGGATGAATGAGTTTCATTCTTTCCAGTATCCCTTACTCCTGGAATAAAGATCACCAGCTTTTTTTTATAGTCTGTGTGATTGTTATTTCCTACTTAAATTGTTGTGGAAAGTCTGCAAAAGAATCAAAGCCCTACTGCACAAGCCACTTTACAAAATGCATTAATAGACACGATCCTTACTGCTTGAAAGGGGTACAGAAGAGCAGCCATTCACAAATGTGTCACTAAGTTGCTCCCACTGTTATCAGCTGAGTATAAAATGGCAAGTGCAAACTAGCATTTGTGGGGATTTGATCTGACTGAACAGGCTTAACTTTAGCACGAATCTCTATTAAAGATTAGACATTTAGAAGAGGGAGACCAACAAAATTTTCAGGAAAAGTATTTTATTGTCTATTTAACTGTGGCAGATACAGCACTGTTCACCTCATCACACTTTTTGCAGTGGGTACGAGGAAGACAGGCCCTAAAGAAAACCATGTTATAGTAGATCCTCTGTTTTCCAAAAATATAACTGCATTTATCTGTCGGAACAGAGTCTGGTGATATGTTAAAAATGAACAAATTTATTATAGCATGGATTTTCATGGTCTATAGCCCACTTCAAACACTGTTTGTATTTTATAACAGTCTCTTATGATACAGTATATGTGCTACATATGTTTGTGTTGACCCCCTCCCGCCTGCCTTCCGTTTCTGTTCTGTAGTTCTCTTCAGTGCTACCTGTTGATGCTCCACTCAGGGTCTATCTTCTGAATAGTGGGGTCCTCAGTATAGTAATATATCACATCTGGACTGCTAAGTACTGCACGGTTTATATGGATGAGGATGGGAGATTCCCCTGGGATTTGGCCAGGTGGGGTCTTGCACCGGATTTCACCAGCATTTCTCCTGTGAAGGAGAGACAGACAGAAGCAACCACAAACATGAACCAATAGACATCATTCCTGCTGCCACACTCTGGAACAATCTCAGTACCCAACACAATGAGTGTTGTGCCTGGGCATTCATGCTGAAGTTATTTCTCCCTTTACCAATTCTATATGAAGAGCAAGAACTTGTCCATTAAAGAGATATGCACATCAAAATCTTCTTTCTACAAGCAACAACAGAGCACTAACTGTACGCCAGATTGCCAAAGCTGCTTTGTTGTGGAGGAAAACTCCTCAAAAGTAGGGTAGGATAGACTAAAGATTTCCTGTTAATTATAGTAGAAGGTAAGTAATGTTCAGGAGATTCAGGAATAACTGTAATACTCAGGAACAACTGGGTCACATTTAGTGCAAATCCACTATGGATATAATTCTTGTGTTCACATGTGGGAAAAAGGCAGACAGGATTCATTTGTGAAGGATTCAATGTTGTCCCTATTCAGTTCATATTTTATATCTAGAAACAGAGTGATCCTTTCTGCATGTGGTATCCCATCTCACTCTTTCTCAAGGAACTATTGCTAAAATTATCAGTTAACACAAAAAGAAAAAGAAAGCAAAAACAGCTGTTGAAGCCGGCATAGCTCTGGAGCATTCCCCATCGTGTGGCTGCTGCAAACAGCAGCGATTAAGGCTGATAACCAGTAATTACTGCACAAAAATATTTAAAGAGCCGCTCCATTATCATCCCTAATCTAAAAATTATCCACTTCATGGCTCAGGGATTTGTGCTTTTTAGAAAGAAAGGAAATTTGCAGTCTTTGGTCTTCCTTTTTTTTAAAAAAAAAAACTGAATCTTGAAAAGAAATTCCAAATCTTACACTGGAGTGTTTGCTTGCCTCCTTTGGAGTGATACTGTATTTTAGAGCGCGCGTGCACACACACACACACACACACACACACACACCACAACAGACAACACACACACTCTCCAAATATTTACATAGCTTGGTACATTCCACCAATTCTGATTCTCTTTTCTGTAGCGTACCAAAATAAGACACCTCACCATGAAAAGGCACACTGTTGGCCACCAATGGTCACTGCGATATCACTTCCTGCATTGAGGTGCTTCCCCTTTATGCTAATCCAGGTGCCCCCAGAGAGAGGACCACGAGCTGGTGTCACTTGGGAGAAAGTGGGAGTCTATCAAAATCAAACAGAGCAAATTCACAGTTCAGTACCTGTACATGAAAAACTGGGAAAACGCAGAGTGAGAAGAAATGTCTTAGGCAGATGATTATTAACAGGTGATTACCACAAACGTGAAGCTTTTTGGAGCTACTGCCTTGTAGTTGGGAGAACAATCTCTAACACAAACTTCTACGGGAGCATCTTGGATTTTGCTAGGGCTCGCTTCTCCAATCTCACAGACAATCCTAGAGAAGGAACAATAGATAATCTTGAAACACATACACAAACGTTAGCAGAACTGCCCTGTAGATCTTAGGCTGCATCCTCAAGTCAAAAAGCTAATATTAAAGCTCTTATTTAGAGTAAAGACAAGTACTTCCTTCCAACATTGTCACTGCACTTTGACAGGCTGTTGTTGTTTTAATTAAATGTCATCTAACAACTTCAAGAAGTGATTTCTCAGCACATATCAAATTGGTTTTTTGAACAATAGGCATATTAAAATTGCAAAATATATAAAATATTACAAGTGGTGTAACACTCAACTCAGTAGGAAATCAATTAAAATTTAACAAAATAAAAAGAAAAATAATAAAGAACCCCCTATTTTCTCTCCCCCATTCCTATAGCTGTATGTACGTACACAGCTGACAAATGTATGTATGTACACAGCTGACAAATGAAACAGTACAAACGTTCCTATACATTTTTAGCTTAGCATTTTTGATATCATTGCTATTTGCATATGAAAAGGCACGCTAATGTTCATAAATTGATTTCTCTTATTAAATCCTCTTTTTGAACTTGCTCTTTACATTTATACATAATTTTTAACTAGAACAGCCTGCACAGCTAAGACAGAAGAACAAAGAAGCCTACACAGAGAGAAAGGAAGCTATCATGCCAGCTGGCTAGCCAGAATTGATCAGCTTTAGATAAGACATGTATCTCCCAATATACCATGAAGACTTCGTTGAGAAGCCAGAAGGTATACTCAAAACATTCAGAGTGAGACTTAAAAGTTCATTCTCACTCTGACAAGGTCTCTCCCCACCCTCACCATTTTATAAGAGTTATAGTTATATTTTATAAGGTAAAATATTTTCAAATAAAAGCTCCTTATCTTGGGGCTCCTCTAGTGACTGTTGTGCAGCTGCTCGCTATTTCCTACCAGTAAACTATACAGCCAGAAGGATCATTCTGACAAAAATGTCATATCAGGTTTGCCTTCTTCCTTGATGTCTTCTGGAACTAAATGTAGAGATCTATCTGGTGGCATTATTTCTTTCTTTCTTTCTTTCCAGGTAATTTCCATTCATTTTTTTCTCTACAGAGATCAAAGAGGCATCCTAGCATTTATCATCACACTTAATCATTGCAACATTGTCTGTGAGGTACATTAGGGTGAGGGGAAATTTATTCTACAGGCCTCTCAATGAACTTTACTGAAAAGCAAGAGGTCTGAATTTAGTTCAAGTTCAGCTGCTGATCTACTGGACCAAACTCTTTCCACTGTGGAAAATGGCTTCTGCACAACCAACATAAGGTGACAAGGATATTTGGACCACTGTAGGACCATGAGGCACAGAAGACAGAATTACTCTCCATTTCTTTCTCACACAACAAAATAAGATATAATTTCAATAATCAGATAGCAGCTAGTCAGGTGAGACTAGGGCCAACTCTAGTAACATCTCTTAGAAAGCAGTGCTGGAGGGCCATGTGATATTCCTAGGTCTCTTTTTTGACATGCATAAACTCTGCCACTCCCCATCTGCAGGATACTCACTGCTCAGCACTGATATATTCACTCTCAATGGGAATGCATATCACTTTGCCAACCCGTACACCATTGCGTATATCCTCAAACTTCAGCCCGAGGTTTTCGCCGATGATAGTTAAGCGAGTACCACCCTGACGGGGGCCTGTTTCAGGAAAGAGCTAGAAAAGAATAAAGCCAGCCGGTTACTGTATTGATGAAGTGACTGTGAACAGACAATCCACTTACCATGACACCATGTTACAGTATCCTTCTGCCTATGCACCAACGATTTATCAATATATTTAAATATCTAGGTCTCCAGCCATATCGCAATTAAGACTCAACTAAGATCCAGAATTAAAACTAAAATAAGAGGTGATTAGAATTCAGGCAGCCTATTCCTTCTCAGTCACAATAGGTTGTCATTATCCTTTTTTGGAAAATAGCTACAGCATTATTTCATATTTTGGTTCTATCTCAAACTTTGCTTCCGTACCACTCATGACAACTCTAGAAGATATTTAGGCAATGTTCAAGAGAATATAGCCTTCAAAGGATTTTTCTGGCAAAGAACAAAACTGAAACCTCAAGCACTTATCTTCTTGTGGGAAAAAAAACCCACACACAAACAGAGCAAACTGCAGAGCATTCAAACTATCTGTCTGGAATATTTGGACTGCTTAGCTAGCCCTGCAAATGATCAAGTTACTGGCTCCAGTGCATGAGTATTATTCAGGTCAGTAAACCACTCATAAATAATGCACACAAATAGCACCCTGACATTAAAACGGAAATAAGTGGAACTTTTTTTGCTCTAACTTTGTTTGCTTGTAATCTTTGCACTGGACTGTCTTTCAGGATAGCACGGACTGTCATCTCTGACATTTTCTGGGCATTCTCTTTGATTAACCTTGGGCATTCATGTAGAGCCTACCCTTTCTCTTTCATGCCATGAGTTAACATAGGAAAAGTCACCCTTCCTAAGTCTTCCCCACAACAGAGACACCAATTAACCTTTGTAAGGTGGAGCTTCTTTTCCTACTCCAGCTCTGGTGTATCCCAGCTTACAGGTGTCTGCCAGCACCAGCTGGGAAGGTAGGGAAGCCCCAGCAGAGCACGATATGCCTCATTTGTTAGGATGATTTCCAATAAAGCAGACAGGTGTGGCTTGACATACACCAGCATGATGACAGATGAGCAATGTGGTATGGGCCCACCATTGCCACTAACAAGGTAATTATGGGCAATTTTACACCATAGTTTGCTGGCTCTGGGTCCCTGGCACACACCTGCAAGTGATAAAGAGGATTAATAGCATCCAGCTGAAAAAGCTCTGTGCTGGGTCACTGGCAACCCCAAGCCAAAGAGACTCCAGGAAAAAGAGGCTGCACCAATGGCTACCAGCCATGGATTGGAATAGCATACGACTGAGCTTGTAAAATCAATTTCCTTTGCTTTGTTTCCTTTGCTGGCCTAGCAGTGTACTCCAGAACTCTAGCCTGCATTGTCCTTTTCCTAAGTGGAGTGGGGAAGGGAGTATTCAGAAATTTGCAGCCTTCCTACTGAAAAATAGCCTGTCCACATAACAATATCATCACAACAAAGGCATTAATGTCCACCCAATACTGCCTGCAAAGAAAAGCCTCCAGAAATGCGCAGGCTCTGGCAATCTTCCAGGAGAAACCGTTTATGTCACTGTGATATAAGCCAGCAAATTAGCTTGCTTTTACACAGATTGCACTGTTGTTATTGTTCCTATTACTACTCCTACCCCTACTACTCCTGCTACTACTATTTTCATGCTTTAAAAAAAAAGATTAAGAGATTTATAGAATACTCATGAAGGGATTTAAAGAATTTTCTTGGCATCAATAAGAAAAATTGTCACAGAAACAATAAAGGTCAAATACAGTGGCTCCCCTACAGAAATTACCTCCAAATTTGTGAGCACCAGCTATCATGAAGCATTGCATTCTATACCTAAAATGGTGGCAATGTGAATGCAGATGTGTTGAAGCTTCCACACACATGTCACTGCCATTTAATAATAATAGGATATCAGCATTCATGCTTTTTGTTATTTGCAGAAGGTCCAGAAAAAGAACCCCGCAGATACAGATACCCGCTGTACAGGGTTTTTTTTATGTGCATTTGAGGACTTTTGCCAAGATTTTGAAAGTTTACTGGTTTTTCTGAACAAAAGTGTTTTGTACAGATTTTATTCAAAACATACTGTTTTGAACAAAAATGTTACATGATACATAACAACATGTTACATGATACACAGGCAATTTTTCCCCCCAAAAAGCTGATGGGGGGGCCAAATTAGCAAAAACTCTTATAAAACCCTGTTGGGAGAAACCTTTCGAAATTTTTCTTTTTTACATAAATAATTCAATGTTTTACTTATTTAATATTTTGCTGTTCGTCAACAGAATTCTCATCTGTATTACTTGACAAGATGGCCTAATTATTGGGCTGCTACCTCAATTTGTACCTAGAGACAGGTGAATTTTTTTTTTCCTATTTGCATTTCAGTATCATCTTACTAAATATGCAAATTCTGAGCCTGAATCTGAACCGGAATACAGTAAAACATAAAAAAATGATGCTTTTCCATATCCACTGCATTGGAGACACAATTCACATGCAGAAAGTACAGAAAGGAGTACACATGAATAATGTGCCCATATGAAATGGTGCATACAAAAAAAAAGTGTATCTGGGGAAATGTACACAAAACATGTTACTCACTGAGGAAAAAGAATCACTTGAAAATATGTACATTAGAGAAAGTATACAAAATGGTATACATGTAAAAATGCTCACAAAAATTGTGTGCATTTCGGAACATTCACTGCAGATATGTAAATTCTTTGTGCAGCCTAACGCAGATGTGAGTGGAATTAAACTAACAGTGGAAAAAATGGAACCTGAACAAAATTCAGGGGCAGCATGCGTGTAAAGCACTCCATAATAATTAGAATGCAAAGATACATTCATGTACATTGCACCACTTTCCTTGCTGGGGTTTTCCTTTTTTCTGCAATCCTATCCCTTTCTATAAAATCTGTGCCCAAAATAAGTGACATTAGGTCTGGCCTCTGAATGAGATACCCTGCTTTCCTCAGAAAACGAGGACTGTGTAGATCAATCTAGACAGGCTTCATCTCCATAGAGAGAAAATAATGAAGCAACAGAAACGTTATTTCCTTCTTTTGCAGGAGATGGTACACAAGTAAATTTGCAGGGGATGGTACGCAAGTAAAGGGGATTTAAATCAAGATTTCTGACCAGGGCTGTACATCAAGTACATTTAATTTTTCATTCTTCAAATAATGCCTTATAAAGACCACCATGCCCCATTGGCTAAGCTCCAAGAAGAGACTGTGCTGCTGGATCCACAGACAAGGCATCAAAGGGTTGAGTCTTGCCTAAAGTTAACACAGATCAGGAATCCGAAGTCCACAAACTATGTTTCTATCCTTGCTTTCTGACTTACAGGCCACTCCATGAGTTAACTTACAAGAAGGCCTTGGGCAATCACATGCCATGCTTCTGAATTCATATAACAGTCAAACTGATTTGAGCTTTGGGGTTTTCTGCTCGCCTAAATTCAATCCAATCATCTGCTAAAGTCCTGGATCAGAACTCATTAAAGCAGCAGCTGCAGCCAGCAGCCCAAGTCATTCTTTCCTAAATTGGGCTCCTCTGGGGTGCTTGGTGAGCTGTGGCTGTTTGTTTGGTATTGTTAAATTAGTGTTAAAGGCTGCCGTGGCACGTTAGATTTCCCCTCCACTGCAGCAAAACTGACAAGGGCCACACGTTTGGGGAGCAGCAACTCTTGGTAAAAGTCAACACTGCTTGACACACTGTATGGGGAGGTCACAGTTAAACAAGGCATTTGGGAGATGGAGTTGGCAGAGAAATCTGGCTCTTTCTTGAACCGTCTCCTCTCCACATACGCAGGCGCCCACTGTAGCTCCAGCCTTGACAAACAACAAACCTCTTTTGCTAATTGGTTTCAGAGCACAATCTCTTCAAATCTGCCAAATGAAGTGGACACAAGATCTAACCATGCCCAAAAGATGAGATAATGAATCACAGGCTAACCAGCTTGGCCATCTAATCTTTTCCTTTTGGAATGGCTCTTATGTGCCTGCAGACCTAACATTCCAGTTGAAAAATGTACCTCTTAAATGTAAACTGGAATGCAGATTAAAGATGCAGAGGTGGGCAGATATACTAAAAATATACAGAATTATACAGCTCCCTTCAATATTCTTATGAGTGAGGCAAGAGTTCTGGAGAAGAGACTTTCAAAGATGGAACAAAACATGTATTAATAATATTTCAGCTTGATGGATTTGATCCCCACTTCCCAGGCACGTTCAATAAGACCAACAAAGACAAACTTTGGGTCAAATTTTCGAGTGTCGTGTCATGCTAGGGTGAAAAAAGAACCCCTGAAGAACTGATAGTCTTTTAGAATATTAAGACTGCTTCTGCACACTAACAATGAACTATGCTACACTGAGAACCACAAAAAGTTGTCACAAATCAAGCAAGATCCTTTGATTTAAAAGCAAGCCTAATAAATGTTTTCAGCATGACACCAAAGACACTGTCTCTTCAGTGATGCTCCCTCAGGTGATTTAGTCTTAACTCAAATAATGTTTCTCTAGAACAGTGGTTCTCAACCTGTGGGTCCCCAGATGTTTGTAGACTTCAGCTCCCAGAAGCCCCAGCCACTATGGTCAATGCTCAGGACTTCTGGGAGCTGAAGTCCAAAAACATCTGGGGACCCACAGGTTGAGAATCACTGCTCTAGAACCACTGCAGCAATTGCAGTACCAAGCAGAAAGCTCCAGTCAAGTTCAGTTGTAAATCTGTTCCTTCTTCCTTGTTAATTTGTCTGGGGGTACTTCAAAGGAGGAAGAATACATTATTTAAGCCCCATGACAAAGGACAGAAACAGACAGCGGGTGTGAATAGAGTTAAGCTGTTGTGCAATGCTAACACTCGCAACAAGCAGTAAGAAGCAAGTTGTTTTGGCGAACTTGAGTGATATTACTCTAACTTCCAATCTTCCTCAGATAAGACACTGAAATCCAAATAGACTAGATAATATGCTAAGACTGGCAATTAACACAACTAAGACTTCAGTGGATTGCAATCTACAGGCTACTTACCTGTAACTGTGCTATTTTAAGTAGTCATCTGTGAACTCACACAAATAGGTCATTTGAGCCTGTGCGATGACACTTTTGGAAACCTCTAGAGCTAAGCTGTCCTTTAGGCATGAGACACCTTGTCTCCACCATGCACATTCCTGTTCCCTTTTCACCTAACTGCTTCAGTTCTGGTGTGCTCCATATGCACAACCATTGGAAGGAGGCAAGACAAGACCAAGAGAGCCGATGTCATGCAGTGGTTTGAGCCCTGGACAATCCTAGAGACCAGAGTTTGATTCTCCACTTGGTAATGGAAACCCACTGTGTAACCTTGGGTGTGACACACACTCTCAGCCCAGGAAACCCCATGATAGGTTCACTTTAGGGTTGGCGTAAGTTGGAAATGACTTGAAGGCAACACAACAACAAGGCAAAACCAAGAAGGGAGAAGGGTAGGGTGTGTGAGTTTACAGATAACCATTCTTAGAAGCATGGTTACAAGTAAGCAACTTGTCCTCTGTCTTTGGGGTTTCAGTGACTGTCACAAATGAGAGACTAACAAGCTGCTAACATGGATGGTAGGAAAGATCATGTCAAAAACCCTCCCCCTCAAAAAAACCACTGCATGACCAAAGACTGCATGATCCCCACACCTCTCACATCTCTACATCTGCGACTATGTCACAGTCCTGTAGACCTTCTGCAATGAAATAGAAAAGCAGAGGAAGCTGCCAGAGTTCTGGCAGAATGGCTTTTAATCATTATTTGAACTGGAAGCTTGACTAACTGGTAGGTTAGTTTGATGGTAGAAGTCACCTGTTCAGAGAGCCTCTGAGATGGCATAGCCTAGCTTTTCTTTTGACCATTTTAACAGACAAAAAAGGCAAGAGGCTTTCTATAAAGCAGATGTCTGTTCAACACTAGAGACGAGACCTCACTGAACATCCAGCAAATGGAGTGATCTTTCATAGTCTGAATAGGCTGTGATGAGTGAGAAGCGGAAATCAAAGGTGAAAAACATCTTTGGCAGGAATGATACCTCCGACTGGAGAAGATCACAATCATGATGGAACTACAGGAAAGAAGAGTCCAGAGCACAGGGCAACCTGCTTACTGGCCTTCCTCCTTAACAAAGCAACCATCAGAAGCACCACTTTGTAAGATAGAAGATGGAACTCACAGAATGAAAAGTTTCAAGGGGAAGCTTCGTGAGATGAAAGAGGACCACAGATAGCCTCCAAGAGGAAACCAGTGATGAAACAGAAGGACGGAGATTCTGAAATCTTTTTAGGTACCTCCTCACAAGTGGATGAACAAACCAGAAAGTGTACACATGTGGTTGGATGTAAGCAGAAACTGATGCCACACAGAGCTTCAGAGAAGAAGTAGAAAGACCTTACTCTCCCATTGATGACAAAAAGGTAAGAACATGCTGAAGGAGCACATTCTAAAGAGATATGTTTGGACACTGAAAAAACTCAGACATTTTGGGGTGCAGGACCTTCTAGTGGAAGGATACCTGGTAGCGAGCAAAATATACTTTGCATGCAGTGAAATTACAAAAAAATTAGAATCCTCCGCATTGTGAGATAACAGTACAGAGACAGCTGGACAAGGAGCTTTCTTACTTTGCTGAGTGAGAAGATGAGGAATCTGTGGCAACCTGATCAGCAATCTAAGATGCTGGTATTGATGATGGTTGATTATGACTTTCAGGACTCCTTAGCAACCTGAATGAGGAAAGGGATCATTGGTATTGCTGGCAGCAGTGCTAATGGAGACTGAACCATCTTAAAAACTAGATTCAGTTTTCTGACCTCTAATTCTAGTGCCTTTACTATTTTCAGGAACTGGTCTGTATAAAGTTGAACTTCATCAGATGCGGAGAGAAATTTTTGAATTCCCACTAGATAGAAGAGAGGCACTGATTCTGAGGTTGTCATCGCTCTCCACAGTCGAAGAATCTAGACCTGACATTGAGACCAGAATAAAAAGGTCAATTGTTGGTGTTGCAGATGGTACAGATTGCTGGGTTGGAAGTAGAGGATCTGAAGCCCTTTGTACACTATATGCCTAAAGAGGTGAAGAAGATCTTGGTCCTTTAGAACATTGGTGGTTTGCAGTGGTCCAGTAGCTGATATGATATGAGGGTGCACTAGAAGTGGTTATGACATTGTCTCCTGGGATATATGATCCCATGAGCTAGGTCATCTTGAAATCATAATCAGAGGAGGAAAATGAGGTGGTTAGGATGGTGAACATCTGAGAGTTTCTCTTGGGTAAGTGCCAGACAAAGAGCACCAGTAGTGCAATGCTTCACCCTAGTAATTTCCATTGTTAGGGTGGATAAATTAATCACACCTCTACTATATCCCCAGATCAACATAGAGCTTATATGAACCCCTAAACACAACGCAGGAAGGTAGAAAAGAGGAAGAAAGACAGACACACAGACACAAACACATACACGTGTACTTTGATCAAAGGGTCCCATATAGGGGGATGATTGATTCTTCCAGGCTTTCACCTGTTATACCATTTTATGTTTATATTAAAGAATGCTTACAGGAGGAAAATACTCATGCATCAGTGTCAGCAAAGTCACAGCCTGTACATGTGCTACATTCTATCTGACCCTTTACGTTCCTGAGTCTACATGACCCTGTTAATCCTAGGTCACTATCAAGATATTACTGGCATTTCAAGAGTCCTTCACTTGTACATGCTAATTATGAAAAGGAGCAGGGCGGAATGAACAATTCTTGAACAATTCTTAAAGCAAGGTTGTTTGATGAACTCTGAGTGTCTAAAATGTCAATTAATACATGAATTCTATAGCAAATTACAAAACCAAATTTCAAGCCCAACACCATAGTAAACGTAACACTTGAGATCTACACAGGGATGATGTTGTCAGTTGGAGAGCAGTGATCCTAGTATACAGATGGTACCAAGCAGCAGATTTGGGAAAGGTGGTTCAAACCATCCCTCCTGGTGCCTTGAAACCCTGGAAGAAGGACAGTAGACCTGCTGCAGTGAAGACTTAAATGCTTGTATCTCTAGTGTGGGTTTAGCCTATACTGAAGAGTGGAAGTAGGAACTAGTGTGGTCGGTACAGGATGGCTTGTACAACTATCATGTTGGAAGATATCCTTCATCACGGCCTTCCTGTGATCTCAACTTCCAAGACTGAACTCAGGAGAAAAATATCAGCCAGATTTTGGACATTAAATCCTCCTGATTCCATTCCAGTAAAGGATGGTAAACTAGATGACTGATGTTCTCTAGAAACAGAGGTCTACTCAAGCCTCACAGAAGCTGATTAAGGGACCACTCTCAGGATGACAAAAACCTCTACCAGATTTGAAGTAATGCCTGATTGTATGAACCTCTTATGAAGTTTGGTGCAGCTGCTGATATTTGAGGCATGGAGCTCACACTTTGTAGGGACCAGTTCTTTATGGTGCTTGTTCTTAAAATTTCTTCTTAGCTTACTTTGGCTGATGGTTCCAACGACATTCCTGGAGACGCTGGTATCAAAATGCATTCTGACTCCCATACCAGGGTCTTTGGTATGCAGGATGGTACTTGCTGAAGACTTATGTTTCTGGGTTCCACTGGTTGTTTACCACAGCAAATGTCCACTAAAGCCATTTATAGGGATTCATTTTGGGCAATGAGCTCAGAGGCATAACCTCCCACAATAAGGCCTTAAGTCTCAAAGTGTGATTCCAGCTGGCCTGGGTGAAGGTTTGATAGTGGCTGGCTGCATCAGTCTGCTATGTGAGCCTCTCCCAACCAGACAAGACAACAGGAACAACTGTGGGATTAGACAATCCTCTGACTGCAGCCATGGCATTTCTAGGAGGCCCATAGAGGCCACAAACCTGAGAGTGGACAGGAAGAAAGAACTTCCAAAGCAAGCCAAAACAAACAAACAAAGTGAACAAAGAAAACAAAACAAAAACCAGAAAATAACTGTAAATAGAAGAAAGGAACCTAAAAGACAAAAGAGAAGGACATTTTTCACATAAGCTCTCAATGATGCTGCTAATGTGGCAGATAGAAAGGAACTGAGATGATTAGGCAAGAAGGAACCAGGAATATATTTACGAGGGGCAGAGCTCCTACCTAAAAGTCAGCTTAACTCTAGAAGTTTCAAAAGGTGCAGCCGCACAGGTGCAAGAGTCACACAGACCACAAAAAAGAAATCATCAAGTACTATTACTGACCAATCCCTGTCAATGCATTAGGTACCTAATCCAACGGACATGTTAACATTAACATCCATAATCTTATTAAATGGAAGTTGTAACAGCTGTCAGAGAAGAAGGTCAGTCCTAAGAAGGTGAAAGCAAGAGAGGCTTAAGGGGAAAAGAAAATGAGAGATACAACCAAACCCAGTTCTCTTCCACAAGAATCCCAGAGGATGAGATTCCTGTGAAACTCTGCCAACCTCCACAAAAGCAAAGCAGGACAGGATGGAGACAGCAGCATAAATTCTGAACAGAGAAGATGGAAATTAGCATAGAAACGAAGCAAGATCATATCCTTACAATCTTTCCTGCTGTGGTAATTTTCACTGCTCAGTCTTGCAGCAAAGACAGATAAGCAAAGGGACATCCTAAGAATGGCTTTGAGACATACTCACTTCCATCCACTTTAAAATGTTGATCTCTCTTTACCTCAGAGTTCACCAGCACAGACCAATAAACTGTTGTGAATCAATATAATTTGATATTACCCAATCTCCATTCCAGAGAGAGAGAGGAACAAAAGTCACAAAGAGAAACTAGAGGGAAAGGGACAATGAGTTATTAGAGTTAGGAACATAATGCTACCAACTATAATTGATGAATTGCATTCTCCAGTTCTCCACCACAAACATTTTTGTATTATGCCAATGATAGTATAACAGTCACAGGACTTATGTTATCCAAGGGATACAAGCTCCGCATGTTCCTGTTCAATGAGTTCTCATGAATCAGTGGAAAGAGAGGCTTCTTGCTAGATTACTGAGCTGAAGCAGGAAGGGAATCCTCTGGTCACTGAAACAGGCTGAAAGACTTAACAATCCAAGAGCTTCTCTCTGTAGGACAGAATTTTCCACCTGCAAGCAGCATCGCATGCTACAAGAATAGTATGTACATCAGAAACTGTCAGTCACCGTACTCACACTAAATACCCCAGAAACTCCAATGATCATCCAACATAGTCAATCCCTCTTTCATCCCCGCAGAACTTCAACCTGGCCACTCCCCGTAAGCATACCTTTGTGATTTTGGGGTCTGCACAGCGGCTATTGCCATTGCTAGCGTGCATCCAGCTGCTCTCAAAGGCTGGGCAGTGCTGACGCAAGGAACATCGCTTTTCTGACACACACCAGCCACACTCAAAGCGTGGATCTGCCTTAAGACAAAGCCCACAGCTTTCACGCAAAGCTGAGCACTTGTATAAGTGAGCTGCAAGAAGAAAACACAGATCCCTGCTTAAAATTAAAAAATAACTGTGGTGAACAGAATGCATTTATTTAATTTATATCCTGTCTTTCTCCTAGTACAGGACCCAAGGCAGCTTACAACAAATTGAGTCAAGTGCAGCTAAAACCTTACTAATACAAAAGTTTTAAAAAACTAAATACACAATTCTATTAAAAACACCAAGTTAAAGCAGTTTAGAACACATTTATCATATAGCAGAAAACATAAAAACACAGCACACATGGGCAAGATCTTTCTGCCATAGCGAGTTAAGAGCCAAAGGTATACCTTAAAAAAAAAATCTTTGCTGGTAGAAAGAAGGCAGAGAGAGAGACACCTGAACCTTCCACGGGAGTGGGTTCCACATTATAGGAGCAACTCTTGAGAAGGATTTCTCCTGTGTTCATGCCAAATGTGTCAGTATTAGTGGCGAGACCAAGAGAAAGCCCTCCTGCAAAATTATAAAACTCAGGCTTGCTGAAATACTGCAATGAGATTCAATGTTTTAGATGGTCTGGACCCAAAGTGTATTGGGCTTTAAAGCTCATAACCAGCCTTTTGCATTCTGCTCAGAAAGAAATCAGTAGCCAGTGAAGTTGTTCCAACATGGGAGAGATGTGCCATTTATGTAACCAGACCTATTCAGCAGCCTGGCTACAGCATTTTGGACCCCATGAAATTTGTAAACAGTTTCAAAAGGCAGCTCCATATATCCCCCAACTTCCAGGATTGCCATTATTCACAGCTCACCTACTGACCAGTCTTTGCTACTGAATGGAGTAAGCATGGTATTTGTTTATAAAGCAGGTGCCTATCCTTTAGGATCTTAGTAAGCATTCACAAACCAGGCTATATGTATATTCCACATTTCAACTGGTGTACATTGGTGCAATTGTCATGGCTTCTCCATGCAGTTGCAAAGATTGTGCTATTGTGAGAGTGTTGAGGGCCTTTTTTTCTTGTCTGGCTTTGCTAGATAAGCTTTGCTCATCTGCAGAACAACTGTCCCTGGTTCCTGGCACAGAAGCCAAGTTAGTAGAGTAACCCAGAAAATAGTTTCAACAAAAGGACGTTCAATTAGTCTCCAATAAGTTGCTAAATGTCTGCAATATTTATAAAAGACAGCACATTACAGAGAAAATGGTTCTGAGTAAGACTATTTCGTTCAAGGTGTAAAATATCTTGCTGGGCAGGGAAAAAAAGGCAATGGATAGTATATAAACAATTACTTTCAGACTGCCTCTTCCAAACTTTGCTACGTTTCAATAAGATACTTTGCTCACATTTTCAATATACGTATTTGGTTTTTCACTTCTAGGATTTACCGGTTACAGTGTGGCCCCCATAGTTCACCAGTTCACCATGGGGGAACTTTGCTATATCCAAAGGGATTCCCCATCTCACCCTTCTCCTGAAATCAGCTCACCTTGGATATTCTGGGGATTATCAATGATGAAGTTTCCATTCCACACCACAGAAAGGTTCACTGGGAGATCACTGATGTCATTCCCTTCATAGAAATACTGTCAAGGAGAGACACAACAGAGCAGAGGTTCTATTAGTCACCCTTGTAGAGAAAAGAAAAGAAAAGAGCAAATAGGAAAAAGGAGTCAGAGATGAGAAACCAGAAAGCAGCTTTGCTGTGTTCAGTCTTATTCCTGATGTACTCACTTGGACCAACTGACACGACTGCGTGCCAAAAGCAAGAATCTGATCATAAATAAAAAGTTCCTCATTTTCAGGGATCTCCTCTCACCTGAATGCAACCCAACTTAAAGGCCATTTCTGCACTACACTGTTATAATGCTGCTATTCCTCTTTCAACATCCTGTGGAATTATAGGGTTTGTAGTTCACAAAGGCCAAAGAGTTATTCTAAAGGCCCCTTCCTAAACTGCAAATCCCAGGATCCCATAGGATGTTGAAAGTGGAATAATAGCATAATAAGTGTGGTGCAGAAATGGCTTTTATCTTTAGCTTTCCAGTCAGTAGGTAACTAAAATTCTGACTGACGGAAGGCGTGGGTAAGTATTTGAATTTGAACCTGGTCCAATACACCCGAGGGCTACACGCTGCAATTTCTCTTGTTTTAATGAGCAATCTTTAAAGAAGTTGTATTTTTACTGATCACAAACAGAAAAGAATAATCACTTAAATAATTTATTTGGGCTGGAGACTCCAGCTCCTCTTGGTACTGAAGCTGTGTACCTGAGTGTAAAATGTGGATTCCTGGATCAGAATAAACACACCTCCAACTGAGGTTTTTTTCAGGTCTTCTCCAACCGTACATAACCATAGTATTATTGCTATACAACTATGTAGAGAAAACTACCATTTACTTGATTCTAATCAACACTCAGTACCCAACATGTTGCAGATGAGCTACTTCTAGGAAAGAAAGACACAAGAGAATATTTTTTGACAAACTGTATAAACTGAGCAACAGTTACATCTGAAATTAAGTCAATAGCTGGGGTCTTCAATGTCTGCTCTTCAGAGCTGGCAATATTGGATCCTGTCTTCGGTATAGTACGGAAAAGGAAGTTCCCATAAAGGAAATGAAAATGTTACCTAAGGCCTGGGAGGGTGGTTTTAGTCAGACACAGTTTTGGAATTATATCTTCATCCAGCATCACCACGAGCCCTCTCACTCTGCCTATCCAGTCAAAGATACACCCAATCTACAGCCCAAGCCCAACTTCTGGCAGCCTCATCAATATTCCCTCCATAGTGCCTGCACACATGTGGAGGCTTAATCGATATGAAGACAGGAAGGCAGTCGGAACCCTCCCTGACAGCTAATGACCTCCTTTGGCGAGAGATTCTCCGCTTCTCTCCGGAGAAAATGACAGGCGTGTCAGGAGAGATTAAATGAAAGATTCATGGCTTGCTGGAGTTTGTTAGGGAACTATGGGAGCTACAGAATCAGCTCTCCCTCCGCCTGTGGCACCTCTCCCTCTCTCAGCCCTTGGCACTGAGCTTTCCTTTACAGCTTATGACACACAGAAAGGGGAAAGCAGCACATGCCTTCTTCCCCCTGCTACTTGCAAACCTCCACCTCCTCCACTTCACACCAGCTTCCATTCTCTCTCTTTCTTCAGTGGTTATTTTACATGAAATTAACTAACAGGGCAAAACAACACCCGAAGTGATCCCTGTTAAACATTCAGATAGTAGTAGCATGTAACACAGAATGTAAAACAAAACACCACAAAGAGATCAGCTCCTGAGAACAGACAAGACTACTTCAGATACTAGAGGAAATAATTCTGTTACAAATAGTAAGGCTTCATTCCTTTACAAATTATACAAAGATATGTTTGCATCAGACGCTTTGAATTCTGAACAGTGCAACACAGACTTTATTGTCTGAATGCCACAGAGAAAGCTATATCAGAGGCACTTATCCCACCTACCTCTATAGCATTCACTGTGTACTAAATACCCTGCTGCTAAGTATAGTATTTGAAATTTGCACAGCAATTCCGTAGCAGGAACCAAGAGAAACATATCAGCCAAAAGTCCCATTCACTGAATGATATATTTATTTAATATATTTTCATATTACCTTTTGATTTTCCCTGGGCAGTATGTATCTTTTTTTAAAAAAGTTAATGTTAAAAATATCTGTTAAAACATAATGCTATCATTTAAAAAGAAACAGACTATAATAATTATCGTAACTGGGTAAGGTATCTGTTGACTAATCTCTTCTTAAAATGACTACCTTGTACAAAATGGTGCTCTCTCACAAGCCACCAAAGGTGTCATATCTGCACTAAATTTGCTCTCTTGTTAATATTCCAAACAAATAAACAGTATACTCCTTCCAGGGGCCTTTTCACACTAAACAATTACAGCACTATGGCTCCACTTTAACGGGCATGGCAACATCCTGTGGAATTCTGGAGTGTGTTGTCTGTTGAGACTTTCTGGCTGAGAATTTTCAATGCCCCTTCCTAAACTGCAAATCCCAGGATTCCACAGCATGTTGCCATGAAAATATAGCACAGTAGTTGTGTAGTGTAGAAGTGCCCTAGGTCGGTGCTAGCACTGGCTGAAGTCCTTCCAAACCTCTGATTCCCTTGAATGAAAACAACCACACACACACAGAGGCATACACAATATCTGAAATCATGTATACATCAGAAGCTCAAATGAATGGAAGTACAATAGCTAACGTAAGCTCATACTGATAATGTCTATATACAGCACACATGTTAAATATGGATTGCTCGAACTTGAAGATAACAGACTTTTCTATAATGTGGTACTCACAGAGGTGAGAGAGAGCTTCTGTGTATGTTCTTCTCCTACCAGTTTGGAGTTAGACTGAAAAAGCCCACAAACCTAAGAAGTCAGGCAAATCTACATTAAGGAGAAGCACCCATCATCCAGTAACAGGGAATGTGGGGGGAAGGGTGGGAGAAAAGGATTTAGCTGTGACGAGCAGCGTGGCAGCATAAGTGAAATTGGCATTTTCAATTTGTAGTCTGACATGTCTCATTTGGGGCCCTGGCATCTCAGGAAGGTATACAGCCTGCAGCTGTCCGAAACACTTATTTGCATTTCTCTGCCCTGGCTCCTTTTGGAAATTAGTTCCTCCTTGAGTGGGGTGTATGGGGATGGGGGATGATGGGAGGGAATATATTATTTAACTCTTCCAATACCTGATGTAATGAAACCAACTCGCGCAAAGAAGAGGGATGTGTGCATTTTGCTTCAAGTAGCACAGACCTTTCATAGAATCATAGAGATGTAGAGTTGGGAGAGACCACAGGGGCCATCCAGTCCAACCCCCTGCCAGCAGGAACACCCTCAAAGCACTCCCGACAGATGGCCATCCAGCCTCTGCTTAAAAACCTCCAAGGAAGGAGACCCCACTATACTATGAGGCAGTGTATTCCACTCCCGGACAGCCCTGACTGTCGGGAAGTTCTTCCTGAGGTTCAGGTGGAATCCCCTTTCCTGCAGCTTGAATCTATTGCTCCTTGTCCTGGTCTCCGGAGGAGCAGAAAACAGGTGGTAAATAAGACTTACGGAAGAGCTACCACAATGTATAGCACAAGTCATCAGGTGTTTCCAGGGAGGGGTCAGAGCCATAACTACTCAAGACAAAGAGGTTTTGAAGCTACAGGGCAAGCTACCAAAATTCACAAAAAATGGCCTGAAGGTTGTTCAAAACAGCCACCATTCCAGTCAGTTTTGTAATATATATATGCAGATGTACATAACAAAATTCAAGGAGGCTTACAGAATAATAAACGAGCAGGACAAACAGCAAAAACCCAACATAAAACATCTGTTCTACTGTTAATCTTAACACTTTACCCTCTTAGATGAGCTAAAGTAGCCTTATTACAGGACAGGGCCATTTTGGAGCCCTGAGTCCTCCATGCGGTCTCCCCTCAGTGCCCCAAGACTAAAAAAAATTAGCAAGATTTTCTGCTCCTAGAGGTTTTTTTTTTTTTTTTTTTTGCATGAGAAAATCACATCCTCCATCCCCCAACCCCTGTCCAGACAAATCACAAATTACAAAATATCAAAACCAGAATAGGGCATCCAGTCACTTTTGGTTATGACAATTTTTGGCAATATCCGGGACTAGTGCAGCCAACAACAGATGCTGGGGGCTAACACTTGGCCTGCTAATGTTGCCTTTCTGTTCAGTATAGACTATAAGAAATGTCTGTTCTTCCTTTCCCCTACCAGTCTTAGTGTACTCTGGCAGAAGAGACAAAGGCCATTTCCCCACTACGCTGTTATAGTGCTATTATTCCACTTTCAACATCCTTATGGAATCCTGGGGTTTGCAGTTTAGGGAGGGGCATTTAGAATTCTCAGCCAGAGAGCTCTTTGGCCTCAGTAAACTACAAACCCCAGAATTCCACTGGAGGTTGAAAGTGGAATAATAGCACTATAACAGTGTAGTGTGGAAACGGCCAAAGAGAACACTGATTTACCAGCATCAGAAATGCAGCCTTGTCATCACAGCCAATGCTTCAGATTATTGTGTTTATTAATCTTTGCTAACCTCCAAATATTTTGCCAATGCTTTATAAACAGCACTGTTAAACAACGACATTACTGAAGTGGAGAGAGGAGTCAAGCTATATCCTGTGCAACATAGCACAGGATATCCAGGAGATCTGCAATGACCAGATGAAACAGTTACCTGAAAACATGGTTATGCAGATAGTCTGATGAGGCAGCAATCCTAACCATACTGATATTGATCATACTAATATTGATGATTCTGTCTATCACTTCAACTAAAGGAAAGTCTGACTGGTACAATTCCTGAAATTCATTTTGCACTGAGTTTCATGCAAAATGGATCAAACCCAGCAATTTTCCAAATTCCTTCTAAAATATTGCCAATTGGGCACAGCTCACATGAAGTTACTTGGGATGTCAACACAATACAAATATCAAGTTCAGTCCAAATCAGTTCACGAAATGTGCATCTGACAGCAAAATTACAGAAATGTGAAGTATTTCTTTGGAAACTATCCAAAGTAGTTGACAGTTCAGTCAAAAACTTTACTATAGTCTTTGCTTTGGTCCCATTAGACCAAACACCAAGTCTGATGGTTCTGTGATCAAGTATGTGGATTTCTATAGAACAGACAAATATTTCAAGTAATACTACAGTTATTGCAATGCAAACTTGGGAATTACATGCAGCAAGCAGGCTGACTTTAGGCAAGCCAGCAGCACATCTGATCAGACTTCTGTTTAAGTCATATTATTTCAAAGTACCCCAGGCTTCAAATAAACAGTTTTTTATGGCACTTATAGATTCTGAAACTGCTGCTGGTCTCCTGGACAGAGGCCAGTTTGATATAAACTGACTGCAACTAATTCTGATAGAAGATTGTTGTGGCTAATTCAGTTGTTACTCTAAGTTAATATAATGCATGTCAGACCCAGTTTGTATGGAGCCTTGGCAGAATCACTTCATATTAACAGAGCAGTCAAACAAGGTTGCATCCTGCCTCCTTTTCTTTTTAATGTTTAGACTAATAATACTGATAATGATGTTTTCTCTTTTATTGTGCCTATGGTGGGAAATTATACGGTTGTGGTTTGAGTTTACGTTGATGTCTTGGTAAGGATTTCTTTTAATAAAACAGGTGTAGGTTAATGGTGATTACTTTTGGCCCTGGTGGCGCAGTGGTTAAATGCCAGTACTGCAACCACAAGGTTGTGAGTTCGATCCTGCCAGGCTCCAAGGTTGACTCAGCCTTCCATCCTTTCGCAGGTCGGTAAAATGAGTACCCAGCTTGTTGGGGGCAATTAGCTAAAATACATTGTAAACCGCTTAGATAACACTAGTTGATAGGCGGTATAGAAATAACTGCTATTGCTATTGCTATATAAGCAGGGAGGAACAGTTGTCTGTAAATTACCCAATTCCAACGTCATGGTGCTTGGGAACAGGCATTACCTACAACCCAAATAAATGGTTAGGTGGGCCCTACGTGGACAAATGTAATGTCCAATGTCTTCTCGCTTCTCTTTTAATGTCTTCTGTTTATTGGTGAGGGGGTTAATCTGGGTGTACTGTTGTGGGAACAGTATTTATGGCTCTTGATCTATCTTAGTAAGTCAACGTGGGATATTATAATAGAATTTCTGTGTGCTCATCAACCCTTTGTAATCACATAGCATTCCTATTATAGCTGCAGGAAAACTGCACAGCTAGGAAGAAGGACTTAGTTTTTTAAAAACTTTATTCTGTTTTCTTTTCTTACTTGTGATTTCATTATGATGGTCTATGATCAAATATAAACAAAAATTTACTACTACCCCCATGACCACATGTGCATCCCAGCCATAGGGACATGTCAGCAATTTACCAATAGTGTGTATTAGCAGGTCAGCAGGAACTGAGAACCAGGGAGGATTTTGACATTTAGTCTCTGGCGGCCCTATTGTAGGGGCATAAAAATTATGAAATAATTAATCAATAGCTTAATAGCAGGCACACTGAATTAGGAAAAAGAGCAATGTGACCAGGGAAAACAAGAAGAATGCTTATGCTTGCAGCTGGATGCAGATAACAGGAAAACCAGCTTGTAGAACTTAGAATGACAGGAAGCCAAGTAGAGCAACGGTAGATAGTAAAAGAGATAACTAACTGAGTAGGCTCAACAGGTGTGAAAGAGAGGTAGACTTTGTGGGTTTGAGCATCCAGAGTAGGCCAAACTAGGCCAAGGGGAGGGGGAGTGACCACAAGAGATGAACTTTGGTGACTAAGAGCCTCATAAACCATCATTTTAATATTAAAAATCACACCCCTAGGGAGGTGTCTGGGATTAAAATTTGGGACTGCCTCTAGGGGCATGTGTAGTGCTTGTATGCTGACATAATAATGTATTCATGACATAGTTCCTATACGCATGTATTTGGATTAGCCAACAATTAGCATTTCTTGCTTCTGCAATGAATGCTTAGCAGAGTATAAAAGCTACCTGTGTGTAGCCACTTTCCTTGGAGTAGTATATTTTTAGTGCCTGATGCACAACTGCTCCCCTCTTGTACAAGGGAAAATCATTTAATAAATTCTTTACATTTGTTTGCTGCTAAAAACCCTGGTGTGATTTTGAATTAATGCGGTAACACTATTACCACAGATATAAAAATGCAATCCAGTTCTCTTGGATTCTGTTGGCTTCTGCAGGAACAATAAGCTGATTGCAGTCTAGGACCAGACTTCCTCCTCGCTGGGTGGTGAGGACGCAAAGGCAGAACACCCACCACTGATGGCAGGCCACTCCTTTGAGTCACCACTTCAGAAAAGCACAGAGGGTTGACTGTAATAGGAAAGGTCTTGTGAGGCACTGACAACCACAGTGGAAGTGTGGGTTGTTTCTGCTGGGGCCATTTTCACAACATCTGAGTGAGAAGGAAGGATTGGAGACAGGATGAGAATAAAGTACAGTGCTCAGATGAGAATAAAGTACTGTAGTTGCTATAAAATAACATTCTAATCTGCTGCACTGTCACTCACCACTGATATTTGTGTATTTATATTGTCTGTACATGTGCTTGGATGAATCCCAGGTGAATGGGGAAGAAAGAGTGCCCTCATTTGTGTAATCTTGCAGAGGGAAGTACAGTGCTGAGGATCAGGCATGCCAGTCAAGGGAAAGATGGCACAGATATTGGACATCTGCTCTGTGTTTCAGTCCTTCCTCATTCTTCAAGATCAAGTTGCCTGACAAACCACTCTCTAGTCTAGTAGTGCTTGTGCTGAATGTCAGTTTGGTCCACTCAGCTGTGAATGTAAGGGCTGACCTGGTGCGCATTACTGAGACTTGTATGGATGAGCAGGGTGGAATGGACCTGTCCCAGCTCTGACCTCCTCAGAAACTAGTTCAGTATAAACAGTTAGAGGGCCAGGGAGGAGCATGTGCTATCATTTATAAGAATTCTATTTTCCTCACAACAAAGCCCATTTGTGCTGGCACAGGTTTTGAGAGTCAGTATCTTGTGCTGGGCCAAAGAGACACATTTGCTAGGCACATCAAGGAGATCAAGTTCCTCCTATTTATTCAGAACCTGATACAACAATTATTGTGGTGTCTATGGAAGCATTCAGTGCAGATTTTTTTTTTTTGTCATCTGCTTCAGTTGTTGCTATGTGCTGATGTGCACAAGATGGCTAAACCAGTCCATCCCATCATATATAACCTTGACCCTTGACTATCTTAGTTAATAATATTTAGCAGAAGGGGACTAAGCTGGTGGTTGGAAAGGCGGTAAATGTCTCAGTCTCATTATGTTGGGGTAGGTGCCTGTTGCTTTGAAATAGGCTTTAGTGTGTGCTCTCCAGAAGAGGACCTCATCAAACTCAGAGATATCTGAGCATTACTGGCCTACTGCTGGTATTCCATTTCTGGGCAAGGTGCTAGAGCATGTATTGGCTGGACCACTTCAGATGTTTTTCAGAGAACAAATTTTCAGGTTTCAGGTCAAGCAGTCATACTGAAAGAGCCTTAGTTGCTCTGACTGATGACCTGTTCCATGATCTCTCAGTGGCTAAGATATATCATGATATCTTATTGGACTGATTGTGTGTGGCAGGAACAGGAGGTATTGCACCACAGTGGTTCTGCTCCTATCTACAAGGACAATTCCAGAGTGTGATACTGGGGTACTCTTGTACACCAATTAAGCTGTGAGGTGCTGCAGGTACCATCCTATCCCCCATGCTACTCAATATCTGTAGTATGTTAGGTGAACCCATCAGAAGTTGTGGAGTAGTCTGCCATCACTATGTCAATGACACTCCGTTCTACTTCTTGTTGATAGACTCAGCTGAAGATGTGCATGTGCTGGACCTGTGCCTGGATAATGAGTTAGATGAAGGTTGATAAACTGAACCTGTATCCCAACAGGATGGACACTGTTGACTGGTGGTATAAGAATTAGGTAAGCAGCATGACCTGGGTTGGGTGGCACTCCCTGTGAGGGAGCAGGTGCACAGCTTGGGAGTAACTCCTGGGTCCATGTCTACCACTGGAGGCTTGGAATGCTTGTAGGGAAAGTCCTTGGGGCTGGCTCCAACAGCTACAGGCTTTTCTGGACAGAGATAAGCTAACCACAATAGTTCATGCACTGCTACTAGTGTAGCCATGTGTAAGATACTACCTCTCCCAAAAAAGAATTCTGTCCTTGCAATGTAATTTTCTTTCAGTCCCCAAATTTCTAGCATTGCAGAGAGCAATACATTAAAAACCATTCATACCCAGAACTCTTATTCACTGCCTTCGAATTCCCTTGGTAACTTTGCTCACACCATGTCTATGGGTACCTAGACTGTTGTTCTAAATATTCAAATTTTAAATTACTGCAATGCTAGGAATTTGGGGACTGAAGGGTATAAATAAATGAAAATCCATAGGCACGTTTAGGTAATCTTTCAATCATCAGAGGTATCTGAAGATCTGAAAAATCTCCCAGGATTAATAACATTTAAGTAAAAATCCCACAATCTTTCTGTCTAGATAAAGCTTCTGATTCCAGAGAAGAGCAAACTCAAATCTAGCAGCATCCCATTTTCCTGGGAATTTATCACACATCTTGTCTTGGGCTGGAGGACTTGTTGACCTCACAACAGCACAGAGTCAGGCATACACTTCTAAGAAGCAGAACTAACCCCAAAACACAGAAGATATGTGTGGCTGTAAGTAGCAGAATGGCACTCTCTTGCTAAAAAGTTCAACCACCATTGCTTTAATTCCAGGCTCCAATATCCCCCTGCAAAAATGAGGAGTTCATTTTTGAACCTGTTTTGCCCTTGAAATAGTCAATAGGCTCTCCAAAGTCTTACGCGGGAAGTTACAGGCTAGTCTGCTCTCTTGGAAAGGGGTCTTTCTGCCTCTTCTCATGTTTTTGAAAGCCCCACTGGAAATTTTTCTAAACATCAAGCCTAAGTCTGGAAGCTAGAAGGTCTCCAGAGAAATGTTCTGAGATAAGGACATTGCCATGCGAGACTGGGGAAAATGTCTGGAGCAAATTAATAAAAATGACCTCCCAACTTCTTTGGAGGAGGGAATAGAGAAATATGGTGATGAAGCCATCTGGAGTTTGGGGGGCAATGAGGCTCTTCAGCCTCTAACAGTTGTCCAAACCACTCTAAGCCATTGTATCCTCAGTCTAAGCAGACAATGTCTACTTCACAAGAAGTGCATTACAGCATGCAGCAATCTTCCAAAGTACACAAACAAATGCTGCACAGGGCAGAATCTACAAGTTCTTCAAATACAACCTGAAAGTGATTCTGGGGAACACCTTCTAGATTCTCCACATATTTCACAACTAACATTTTGTCTGCCTTCCTCAGCAGACAGTACTGGCAGCACACACTGCATGCATAGTTTGGAAAACACATTGCTGTTTTCAACAGCAAAGACTAATCTGCTTTGCTAAAGGCAGGGCAGAAGTTTTTAATTTCAATAGTTACCATGGCCTACCTTTCACAAACATAGTAAAGGCAAGAAAACCAGAATGTTTACTGTACCATTGCTATGAATGGCAAGGATTGCTTAAAGAGCACAAAATTCTCTATCAGACTTCCAGGTAAACAACCACAATTCACACCTTTTCTGAGCATAATATACTTTTTAGGAGCTCCAGTATCTTACAGAAGATGGAAACAGCAGAGGCAGTAACTATAAATTTGCTTGACGAACTGAAACTACAATTCTAAGGCTGCAGGGTTATACCTAAGAATGAACTAGACCCAATTCAATAGAATTCTGTTCCAAGGAGATGACTATAAGCCTAAATTGCACTGTTAGAGGTGTTCCTTGAAACAGCATAAGGGACATCCATGAGATTCCTCAGACAAGGCATTCAAGATTGGATGGCAGAAGCAGGGAAAAAGTGAGAAGCAATTTATCCAAGATGCTTGCAAGCAAGGCATATATAGGACAAGGGCGAGCTAAGGTAAAAGGAAAGAAATCCTACCAAGTTCAATGAAACTTTTTTTGCCAAGAAGTCATTGTGCTGCCTTATCTCATTAGTTTCACCTTCTTCCTCACATCCAAGAAGCCCTGCTGCAACAGTCACCTTTCTTCAATTTCCTCACCCCCTGCCCTCAACATATTCTTCCCAATAGCTACTCCCACTGTGCTACAGGAGATAGGCTTTATCATGGATGAGTGGATATGTTGGTGTGAGGAGAGGGTAAGAAGATGAAAGGAAGCCTTGAGTAAAGCCAAGGAAGGCTTGCTTGGGCTAGCCCAGAACACAGACAAACCAGGTCTGCTTTCTGCTTCCTGCTTTACTGGAGTGGCAGTGCCCTTTTTAATCTTATTATCACACCCTGGCTCCTTCCCCACACTTAACCACAACCCTGCTTTCCCTAAAACTCACAACTTTTGTGGGTAAAGGGTAAAGCATATTAATGTTTACTCCAAAAAAGGAATGGATAACCTTTTGGTAGCGTGTTACTAAATATAAAACTAAAGAAAATACTCTGTTGAAGTTGTACTTATGGACAAACAGAATAAGATCTTTATTAGGGTAACATACTAGGAAAAAGGCATTGAGAATTAAAGAATATTCAACCAAAATCACAATTTCTTAAAGATATTTAGCTACTTCCTCCAAAACACTACAGTGTTCCTCACCAGAGCTTTCACACACCTCTTTGACCCTCCCAGCACAAAGGTCTGTTTCCCCACCCAGGGTTCCATTCTCTGACCCTTTCAGAGGTGGCTTCGTTATTCTCTGCCCCCACACTAAGCCTCTGAGAAGCTAACCCTCTCCTAGAAAATCCTTTTTTAGTTACTGGACATTCTGACTTAGAGTTCTCTCTATGAATCTCATTGAAGGAGCCCCAATTCTAAACCATGTTCCCAGTATATATGCTTTCTGATGTCTCCCCCCCAACTCCTCTCCTCAGATAGAAAGCCAATTTGGTTACATAACTCTCTGTTACTAGGTTGTTCTGCTAGCCACATCCCCAGGCTCTGTCACAGGCTTATTCTACCAATGACGCAACCCACTTCGTTTATCCATTGATTGCTTGAAGGATCAGCTTTAGTTGCTGAGTGAACTCAGCAGAACCTCCATCGCAGGCAAGCCCTTTGCAAAACTGGACAGTCCAGACTGAGATAATGGATAGGAGCATGTTATGCACTAGCACTGACCCAACAGTGCCAGAAACAGCCTGTCACAGTTTCTGATCTTCCCCATGGTTGGCCTGCGTAGGCAGAAGGTTTTTTCAAAACAAAACAGAACAGAACAGAAAGATGATTGGCTGTGGGCATCTTAGTGGATACTCAATTCACTTAAGTAAATGCTGAGTTCTTCACAGGCACAGGAGTCCCAAACATTTGTTTGGGGTGGGTAATGAAGGCAGTGTTCTGCACAGATGCCCTACCTTCTCTTCTCCTCTTCTTTCTGCACTGTTGTGTTCAGCTGGAGGGAAATACTACATATGAACAGATACCACATAAACTCAGTTGCTCCCAGCCAACTATGGAGAAATCAAGTAACATGACGAAGAAAAGCCACCCAGCACAGGGCACATCATGCATGATTTGAATACAATTGGTCTAAAGGTTAAGGGTGAGTCAAAAGTGGTCTTCTTTTAGAAAAGAGGAGGTAGGAGGTCAGAGAGTCCCTTTGAGCAAAACGTCAGCATCTAGCATATTATGTTTTACAAAGGAAAGTCCAACAATTGAAACCTTCATCTGTGGTGTTACATACATAAAATTTACCACTTAGTTTTGGAGAATCAGGTCAAAGCCAACGGGTCCATCATCTTCATTGCAGGAAAGGGTGAAGACTTGTTGGCTTAAAACAAGCAAAGCATGTTCTTAACATTTTTAAGAACGTGCTGAATGTGATTCACTTTCCTCTTTTGATTCTTCCATGGAACATAAAGAACAGATGGGCACATCTGGGAGAATAAGGACTAGGAATCTCTCTGCCTCCACAAAATTGCCAGTCTCTCCATGAGTCAACTGGAAGAAGAACAAGCCAGATTTCTGGTCTTGCCAACTACAGCCTGCACTATTCCTGGATTTCCTAACACTGCAAGGAAGGGAATCCGACATGCCTCCCAAGAGTCAGAGGGGAAGCCAGGGAAAGTGGGTGTTTTGGAGGAGACAGGGAGGAAAGCAGCCAACAAGCCTCAGCTTTAGCCAGGAGTCTGACACCACATGCTCATGTTACACTAACAAAGCCAAACACTTACTTGTGCTTCTACTTTTGCTTTGTTTGCCATTTGGCTTTTTTAACCCTCTTAAGGCACTTACAGAAGATCTCACCCTCACAGCTCTATGCTCATAACTGTTAATGCAGAGTAGCATCTCCATTGCCATGTTAATATGTGTTAAGACTGAAGAGGGAGGAAGGGGACAAGCTCCTCTTTTCTCATTCTTTAGCCACCCAGATTGTAAGTAGTCTATAATTTATAACAGCAGACTCAGGTTGAGATGTGAAATGCACTTATTTGGCAAGTATTCTTACTGAAATCCACAGGGCTTGTGTCCAAATAAGTATGTTGAGAACTATGATGTAAGACTATTAAAAAAAACATGCTTGCTGATTTGTTGAACTGCTTGTGGCATTATGCCAAAGTCATTACTGTCTCTCCATCTGAATTTTTACAATTATATATTTCTACAGATTTAATTGGTTGGGTTAACAGTTATGCCACACAGCAACTTGCTCTCCAGGCTGTTGCTCTGCGACAATACTAAAATATGTCACATTGCACCTCCACATAATGATGTTGCTGGAAAGGTAGGATATGTTGCAATATGGTTTTCTTGACTTCCAGGACTGACCCTGATGTATCAATGTATCTCCGCAGCCAAATCCTGTAATTTTTCACTGCTGGAAATTGTTGTCAATAAATCTAACATTCTTGAGAGGCTTAATCAGGTTTAATGAGGATTTTTCACCATCTAACTGAAAAATATCAGTACTGATTTTTCTCAGGTAACAGTACACTAGTTGCAACAGAAATAGTAGCAAAATTGCTGACAGACAAACTGCAATTCAAGCATGAGAGTGACCTCTCTGTGTTAGTTCTTCCTGGGGTACGTGCATCCACTGTGTGGATGATTTAAAATAAGAGAATCAATGGCAAAATTCAGATATGTTGAAATGAAAATAACAACCCAAATAGCCATAATTTGCACCTGATCTTAGGTAATTAAAAAAAAAAACCAATAAGGTGTCATTTACACACAAATGCATCTTTACAAGAACAGAATTTAGCTGCCACATCCTGAGTTTGAAACTTGCTGTCATCTCCCAGCATCTCCCATCTCCTCTTGCGGATTTGCCAGTCATGATTGCTGCAGATTCCTGACCTCAAGACTTGGCAGTTAAGTACAGAAATGGCCTTGCTCTAATTATTTTTGCTTAAGCTGTATTTATTTTTTGATGACAGATACGCAGATGGATCCTGTGCATGCCTTGAAACCTCAAATAGGACTTCTATTTACAAAGCTTCAAACCCATTTTTCTTTAAAAAATTATTTAGATTACAACAGCATTCTGCAATTATGCACCATAGAAATTTACACAGTAACTCATCACAGTAACTCCCACATGCCCACTTCCACCATTCACTGGAAAATGTGAGAAGCAAATCTATTTTATAATCCTCATTTTTCATATGAGAGAATTAAAACAAACAAACAAACAAAAAAAAACACAGGCTAAGCAACTGATCCAAAATCAGGTCTGTGCCATAATAAATGTTTGGGTGTCTCTGGCTCCCTGCCTTGTTTGCACACAATACACTATTTTGCCTTAACTGAATGGAACAGTCCTAAAAAAGGGAGAAAGCCATCTTTTGTGTGATTATAAAACAGGTTCCCAAATGACAGTCTAAAGAAGGACAACTAACCACATGGTAGTGTCTTCTCCTGTCTCCATTTGCTAAAATGAATTGAACATACATACTGAATAAAATCTCTGATACTCTTTTTTCCCCATAATTAAAGTTCCAGAATTGTTGAGGATGTGTAATGTGCATGTATGTTAGGACTGTAAACTGATGGTAGAGCAAATGCTTTTTATGGAAAAGAATTGGAATGAAATCTTTGGCATCTCTTGTTTGAAAAATGATGTGTTAGCAAATAATTAGACACTGCCTAAGCTTCTGGAGAGCTCCTGCCAGCCACAGCAGAGAATACCAAGCTAGATACACATAAAAATACACAGCAATCCATGTTCCCAGGCTGATCAATAATGTCCAGAACAGGAATTTCCGCTCAAAGTCTCATCTTCATGAATACATCATGAATATAAGAAAGCCAATGCGATTCTTGGTTGCATCAGTAGGAGTATGGTGTCTAGATCAAGGAAAGTAACGGTGCCACTCTATTTTGCATTGGTTAGGCCTCATTTGGAATACTGTGTCCAGTTCTGGGCACCTCAATTCAAGAAGGATGTCGACAAGCTGGAGCATGTCCAGAGGAGGGCGACCAAAATGGTGAAGGGTCTGGAAGCCATGCCCTATGAGGAACGGCTTAGGGAGCTGGGTATGTTTAGTCTGCAGAAGAGAAGGTTAAGAGGGGACATGATAGCCATATTCAAATATTTGAAGGGATGTCATGTCAAGGAGGAAGCAGGTTTGTTTTCTGCTGCTCCAGAGACTAGGACAAGGAGCAATGGATTCAAGCTGCAGGAAAGGAGATTCCACTTGAACCTCAGGAAGAACTTCCTGACGGTCAGAACTGGCCGGCAGTGGAATATGCTGCCTCGGAGTGTGGTAGAGTCTCCTTCTTTGGAGGTTTTTAAGCAAAGGCTGGATGGCCATCTGTTGGGAATGCTTTGATGGGTGTTCCTGCATAGCAGGGGGTTGGACTCAGTGGCCCCTGGGATCTCTTCCAACTCTATGATTCTATGACCACTCTATGAAAAGATTTAGAGATGTAGTAAATATCAAGACAGAGAGACAAACTACATAAGACTAAGAAAACAGAAGCATTAAATGGAATCTTTATACTGGGATGGTGAAAAAAAGCAAAGCTGGCTGTCACTGGCAGGTAGTTGTGACGGAGGGGGGTTCTAATGTTTAAGATAAGTCCATCAGCTTGTTGGGGGCAGGGTGGAAGGGTACAGAAAAAGGTAGCCAGAAATGGTTAAGAGGACAGATCACCTTCTCCAAGGAAAGGTTACAACATTTGGAGCTTATTATTGTTAATTAATTTGAATTATCTGAATTTATTAATTTATTTTTATTTAATTTATTTATTTTATTCATTTATATCATGGCTTTCTCTCAATAATGGGACTCAAGGCAGCTAACAACATGTTTAAAAACAAAACAGACTAAAACTGTACAAAGCTTCAGCAAAAGTATAAATAAAAATGTTATTTTAAAAGCAATTAAACAATTGATAAATATAAAACATTAAGCAGGAAAACATTAAAATTAATTTATAAACTGTACAAACCGTAAAACAGCACAGTGCATCATTAAAAACTCATGCCATTCAATTTCTAAAAGCATGGTGGCACAAGAATGTGTTTCAGTTGCTGCCAGAAAGAGCAAAGAGGGAGCCATTCTGATCTCCCTAGGGTGGTCAAAGACTGGGAGCAGCCATCGAAAAGGCCCTCCTTTGTTCCCACCAAATGAGCCTGAGAAGGTGGTGGAACAGAGAGAAGGGTCACTCCAGAAAATCCTACAGCTGTAACGGGCTCATAATACTAGAACCCTAGGTCACCCACTGATGATCTATAGTGGGAGCTTCAGGACAGATAAGTATTTTCTTTTACCCACACAGCGCACCGTTAAATTACAGAATATGCTACACCAAGAGGTTGTGATGGCTTCCAGCTTGAATGGTGTTCAAAACAGAATGGACAGATTCATAGAGAATGGAGCTATCTATGGCTACTAGCCTTCATATCCCCTTCTGAGGATAGACTTAGAGAGCTGGGTATGTTTAGTCTGCAGAAGAGAAGGTTAAGAGGGGACATGATAGCTATGTTTAAATATTTGCAGGGATGCCATGTAGAGGAAGGAGAGGGCTTGTTTTCTGCTGCTCCAGAGACCAGGACAAGGAGCAATGGATTCAAGCTGCAGGAAAGGAGATTCCACCTGAGCCTCAGGAAGAACTTCCTGACGGTCAGGGCTGTCCGGCAGTGGAACGTGCTGCCTCAGAGTGTAGTGGAGTCTCCTTCCTTGGAGGTTTTTAAGCAGAGGCTAGATGGCCATCTGTTGGGAATGCTTTGAGGGTGTTCCTGCATAGCAGGGGGTTGGACTGGATGGCCCGTGTGGTCTCTTCCAACTCTACATTTCTATGATTCTATGATTCTAATACCAAAGACATTCGGGCTTTATGTATCAACTGCTGGAGAAAAGGACTGAGAGAGTTCTAGGTATTCATACCCAGCATGTTGGCTTCCTACAGGAAGTGATTGACTGTTGCACAAATGGAAAGCTAGACCAGGTAGGCCTTCAACCTGATCCAACAAAGCTCTTCTTATATCGTTAAGGTCTTAGGAGCCCACAGCTACAAAGCTGCGTATGGAGGCTTCCAGTCTCAAGGAGCTTCTGAGCAACAAACAGGAGTTTTATATGACCACAGTAAAAGAGGCAAAATGAGATAAAGATGGTTTTCTGTCCTGAGCCCACTAGTGGTTAACATCTTTACAAATGACTTGGGTGAAGCAACAGAGAGGAAGGCCATCAAATTTGCAGAAGACTTTGAACTGGGTGGGGTAGGTAATATGTTAGAAGAAGAAATAAGATAAAAGATGGTCTTCACAAGGCTGGAGAACTGAAACAAAATTAGCAGAATGGATTTCAACAAAGAAAATGAAAAGTTCTATACTCAAGACAGTAAGAATCAGATGCACAAATAAAGGATGTTTTGATGTTAGTACATGTGAAAAGGATACAGACTTTAGAACACAAGTTGAACATGAGTCAGCACTGTGATGACATGGCCTAAAAGGCTAGAATGTATTAATGGTTCACAAGTTTCCAGGTCACAGGTACCCACAGTACTGTTCTATTCTGCTTTGGTCAGACCTCTCCTGGAGTATTTTGTCTTAAAATATCATCAAATCAGATTGTGTCCAGAATATGGTGAGAGAGAGGCCTGAAGAACAAATGTTATGACCTACTTTGAATGATTTGGGTCCATTTTCCCTGGAGAAGAGATTATTAAGTAGAGATATTTCAGCCAACTTCAAATACCCAAAGGATGACATAGAAATAATGGGGCATATTTGCTTTCTGTTCCTCCTGAGGGTAGGAACTAAAATAAAAGCAGAGTCAAAATTCAAAGAAAGAAGATTTGACTTAAAGGCGGTAGACTCTCCTACAACAGAAGCATCTAAAGAGAGTGTGAATCTATTGTTGTACTAGCAGACTTCCTGCATTGGCAGGGAGTTGGACTAGATGATTTTTGAGCTTCTCTCCAACTCTATTACTCTAATCTATGAGTGTTCTCTCCAAATGATAGGAAAGATATATTGTGAAATATTGACCTGTAAGAACAAACCTACCAGTATTCTACAAGAAACAAGAACAAAATTGGATGGGAACTAGAATGAACAGCAGAATCCCCATTTGGCCAATAATTCCATTTTATATATCCATATATCTACTAGAAATCATCTTGGGATGATAATATAGTTCTTGTGTGCCTTCAAGTCATTTTCGACTTATGGTGACCCCAAGGTGAACATACCACAAGATTTTCTGAGGTTGAGAGCAGTGATATGCCCCAGGTCACCCAGTCAGTTTCGATGGCTGGGCAGGGAATTGAACCCAAGATGGTAATCCAATGCTCAAACCACTACACCACACTGGCTCCTCATCCTCAGATACTTATTATGTTAATTAAAATGTAAATTATTAGGAAGGGTGAGCACTTTGCAACTTTCTAGTAACTGAATACAAGTCCCTTTGGTTGATACTTGCAAGTATATCTCTTTTCCTTTTAGTTATATATTCATTTACTAAGAGTTCTCTAAGCTGTTCATATGAACACAGAAAGCTGCCCTGTTACCAGACTGTTTTCACCATCAAGCCCAATAACATCTAATCTCTGTAGCAGCCTCTCTCTAGAGTTTCAGTGAGAGTGTCCTTCACGTCAATGGCTAACTGATTGTTTTCTAACTGGAGATGTTAAGGATTGAACCCAGCTTCTTTTGCATGAAAAGTGTGTACTCTACCACTGAGCGATGATTCCTACCCAAATATCTCTGCAAATCACACTATATGGCAGTCACAGCTATTTAATAAACAGAAAAATAGTGTTCCTACACATCATCCTTGTGTATGATGGCCCTTCTGTAAACGTTATATAAGCTTCCCAGAATTATTAAAATTTAAAAACAGCATCCCAAAAGATGTGAAGAAAAGTATGCATTATAACAAAACTAAAATTAGATGAAAACGAAACAATGGAAATTTATACAGCAAACATGGAAACTGCTGTGGTATGCAGAAGCAGCTGAGAACCTTCAGTTTAGAGGAGTCTAACATAGACACTGCTTTTGAGCTTCGGATGCTCTCATTTTCACCTCTAGCAGCTTAAAATGACTCTATGTAGGCATCAAAGACAATGAATCCAAGGACTGAAGACATTACAGATATCAATCAAGTCACTCACATGTTTGCAGAGAAACCAGTCTATCCAAAGTTGTGGGTGAACAAAATTGGACCCTGCTTTGCCTGTCTGCTGCCATCCTCTGGCCTACTTATCTCTGTCCTTGACTAAGAAATCAATCACTTGATACAATTGGTCACCACATGCTCCTTGTTCCAATGTCTATACCAAATGCTTTTACATTCAAAACAGCTGATCTGTCTTCAAAAACTGAAGGAACACACATATGCAGGTGGACAGAAACATACACAGATGGGCACACAGTATGATAAGCAAGCAACCAGATGGATACAGAAGACACACAGAGACATAGTACACATATGGAAACAAACACTGAGAGATACACAAAAAGGAAGAAAAGATGAACATGTGAATCTGATGCAAAAGTTATTTCACAGGCAATAATAACAAAAGTGAAAGAAAAAATAGATGCGTGGCACTAATATTTTCTATGTCCTCTTTACTGCAATTTCTGCAAAAGAAAGCTAAAGTGCTTAAGGTCTTGTGAGACATGTCTGTCTGCAAAAGCATGTAGTTTGGGATAAACACTGTTGACTTATTCAAAGGACATCTCACCACAAAAAATGCTACTGAGCATGTTTGCAATGTCATCTACAAGACTCCAATCAGCCTATCTTGAAACAACACAAATAAGAGGATTGACTCTATCCACAGCATACTTTGTGTGGCATTTCTTTGATCATTAGGTTGGCATTTTCCTTGAATTAGTCCCATATTGTTCCACATCCGGCATCAAGTAAGAGTCCCAATAAGCTAGGGGAACACAGGAAGATATCCACATGATAAGATAATGTGTAAAAGTCCAAGGTTGACTAGTTACATCCAGCCCAAGAAAAAGGAATGAAATCCTTGAATCCAATTCAATCCTCAATTATAGACTCTTACACTCAAATGAGACATACCACTATTGGACTAGCAGGAGTCTGTTCAATTTGTCTTGGCTACCAATGAGGGAACACCAACCAGACTATTTTAGGTCAAAATCAACAATCAATTTTGCCATGGAAATCTCTTAAAAGAACCAGAACATTCCTTATGAAAACTCTGAGTAGAAGCTTGGCTGTCTTAGTAAGCCTACTTCAACTTCTATTCCATTCATTCAGAACATTAAACAACATAAAAACTGTCTCCGCTATATTAAGAAATCTGACTTCTGCAATCTGTCTTTTTGAATTCCATCTCCAAAGAGCCTACAATGGTTAAAGAGAAAGAGAAGCTCTCAGTAAGGAAGGTGGTCGCTATGCTAATCTCCTAGATTCATGCACTGTTACTGAGTATACATCTACCTTGAACATAAACACTGACACAATCACCCTCTAGCCTCATTTCCCTTGACTGTTGCCTGCACGAATGGTACACTTGCAACTGTCCTATTTTTCTACAGCTGATGACCTCAGTGCCTTCCAAGCGCTATGGGGATGGCAGCAATGCGCATCTTGCCTCATCGGGGCTCGACTGCAATTCATCATTATTTTATCTGCTGGAATTTAATTGGATCCTATCAAACTCTCCTGATACTCCCTTTTCACTTTAAACACTGCTGCAGGAAAGATAAATGTCTGTGGTGCTTGGAAAAAAGGGAGGGAGAGGTAATTCCTCCACAAACGTTTCTGGATTTGTAAGATCCAGTGCTATTTCCCCCTATGTGCCTGGCTAATTAGAGATACATATACCGTAGGTGTGCAGTTCTTATAACAGGGCTTTGCGTGTATGATTTATGGAGGCCTATAAATGTTTTCCAGGCCCAATAAAATACCAACACAAACAAACACACAGAGTTTGACATCTGCTTTGATTTTACATCCTCTTTCTCGCTCTTGGTCTGGCATTATTTTTCTCCACCATTGCTTTCAACTCTCTCCCTCCCTGTAAATTCACCTCATTCTATTGCTATGTATCTCCAAAGTCCAGCATATTTAGAGCCTCAGGTTTTTTTAGTCATAATAAGGCTCCCTAAATATAAGTTTGAATAAACGGAAGCAAGTTTTTAATTGAATATTTATTGTGTATTTAATTGATAGTTGCATATTTCTCAATTTCTTTTTCCAGAGGCCTTTGGCATATAAAATGCTTGGCTGCTGTGGAGAATGGATTATCTGTTTTTGCCAAGTATTATAATACATATTTTAATTACTTTTATTATGTTTTAATAGTTGCAACCTGCTCTGTGAACACATTTATAAGTTAAAGTTAAAGGGTCATGTATAAATGTTTAATACATAAATAAAAAATATGTTGGAATGTCTTGGACACCTTGTTTCCTATCTTGGGAAACATTAAACGGGCAAGAGACCCCAGACACAGTATTGTATGAACTACTTACTGCTTAATTCTTGCAAGAACAATTATCCCAACCACATAGCAAGAATAAAAAGGCTTTTTCTTAATATTACCCTCCCCCAAAAAAGCATGCAAATTAGCATTGACGTTAAATCTCAGCTACATTATGCCTCGGGGAGTAAAGGACATAGTGTACAGGAAGGATAGCCTTAATAACAGGGGAATACTAGCTTAGACTTCCTGATGTCCACTTTCTCTTACATGCCACAACAACATAGTTCTCAATCTCTAAATCAGTCGCCCAGTAAGTACAGACAGTTTAGGAATCATAGAATCATAAAATCATAGAAATGTAGAGTTGGGAGAGACCACAAGGGCCATCCAGTCCAACCCCCTGCCATGCAGGAACACCCTCAAAGCACTCCCGACAGATGGCATCCAGCCTCTGCTTAAAAACCTCCAAAGAAGGAGACTCCACTACACTCCAAGGCAGCATATTCCACTGCCGGACAGCTCTGACCATCAGGAAGTTCTTCCTGAGGTTCAGGTGGAATCTCCTTTCCTGCAGCTTGAATCCATTGCTCCTTGTCCTGGTCTCTGGAGCAGCAGAAAACAAGCCCTCTCCCTCCTATACATGGCATCCCTTCAAATATTTAAACATGGCTATCATGTCCCCTCTTAAACTTCTCTTCTGCAGACTAAACATACACAGCTCTCTAAGTCTATCCTCATAGGGCATGGCTTCCAGGCCCCTCACCATTTTGGTCGCCCTCCTCTGGACTTGCTCCAGCTTGACCATGTCCTTCTTGTGCCTAGAACTGGACACAGTATTCAAGATGAGGTCTAACCAAAGCAGAGTAGAGTGGTACCAGTACCTCCCTTGATCTAGACACCATACTCCTGTTGATGCAGCTGAGAATTGCATTGGCTTTCTTGGCTGCCGCATCACACTGCTGACTCATGTTCAGCTTGTGATCTATTAAGACTCCTAGACCCCTTTCACACGTACTGCTATCCAGTCATGTGTCCCTCATCCTATATTTCTGTATTCCATTTTTTCTATCTAAGTGTAGGACCTTCCACTTCTCTCTCTTGAATTTCATTGTGTTAGCCGTGGCCCAGCTCTCCAATCTGTCCAGGTCATTTTGAATTTTGATTCTGTCCTCTGGCGTATTAGCAACCCCTCCCAGTTTGGTGTCATCTGCAAATTCGATGAGCATGCCCTCTATTCCTTCATCCAAGTCGTTGATGAAGATATTGAACAGCACTGGGCCCAGGACAGAACCCTGTGGCACCCCGCTAGTCACTTCTCTCCAGGATGAAAAGCAGCCATTCGTGATCACTCTTTGGGTTCGGTCGGTCAACCAATTACAAATCTAACAGTACCCCTGTTCAGCCCGCATTTTACTAGCTTCTTTGCAAGAATGTCATGGGGAACTTTGTCAAAGGCCTTACTGAAATCGAGATATGCTACATCCACAGCATTCCCTTCATCTATCAAACTAGTAACTCTATCGTAAAAAGAGATAAGATTAGTCTGGCATGACTTATTTTTCAGAAATCCATGTTGACTGCTCGTGATTACCACATTGCTTTCTAAGTGATCAGAAACTGACTGCTTAATGATCTGCTCCAGGATCTTTCCGGGTACTGATGTCAGGCTGACTGGGCGATAATTATTTGGGTCCTCTTTTTTCCTTTCTTGAAGATGGGGACAACATTTGCCCTCTTCCAGTCTGCTGGAACTTCCCCTGTCCTCCAAGATTTCTCAAAGATTATAGCAAGCAGTTCCGAAATGACCTCTGCCAGCTCTTTTAATATCCTAGGATGCAATTCATCTGGCCCTGGAGACTTGAATTCATCCACTGTGGCCAAATTCCAATAGGGCATGGTCACTCCCCCCTAAAGATCCAACCACTTCTACCTCATTAACAAGGTCATCCCTGTTGGTCAGGATCAGATCTAGAATATTTGATCCCCTTGTCGCCTCTTCCACCTTCTGGACCATGAAATTGTCTGCAAGACTAGCAAGAAACTTGCTGGACCTTGCTGTCTTGGCAGAGTTTGACTGCCAACACATATCTGGGTAATTGAAATCTCCTATTATTACTGTATATCTCCTTTTTGAATGTGCAGTCATTTGGTTCAGGAAGGCGTCATCAAAGTCCTCAGTCTGGTTTAGAGGTCTGTAGTAAACCACCACCAGAATATCCCTATTGTTTCTCACTCCCTTAATTCTTACCCAGATGCTCTCGATCTGGCTTTCTGGGTTTAAGTCATGGATCTCTTCACAGGTGAAAACATCCTTGACATACAAGGCTACTCCTCCTCCTTTCTTGTTTGGTCTATTTTTACAAAATAGGCTATACCCCTCTATTCCTACATTCCAGTCATGAGACTCATCCCACCAGGTCTCAGTGATGCCTATCAAATCATATTTATTTTGTTGTACTAAGAGTTCAAGTTCATCTTGCTTGTTTCCCATACTCCGTGCATTAGTGTAGAGCAGTGGTTCTCAACCTGTGGGTCCCCAGATGTTTTTGGACTTCAGCTCCCAGAAGCCCTGAGCATTGACCATAGTGGTTGGGGCTTCTGGGAGCTGAAGTCCACAAACATCTGGGGACCCACAGTTTGAGAACCACTGGTGTAGAGACACTTAAGTCCCCGGGCCCTTCCTGCAAGTCCTGTACTATTGTTTCTGCTCCTCCCACCATTGGTCGCTTGTACTACTTGTCCAATATCATTTGGGCCTTTTCCCCCTGCACTCGCTGAGTCCTTGCCCAGAATAATATTGTCTCCTTCCCCAGTGGAACTTAGTTTAAAGACCTCTTAATCCTCCTTGAGAGACTGTTTGCAAAAACATTCCTGCTAAGTTTTGTGAGGTGCAGCCCATCCCTTGCCAGAAGCCTATGTTCATGGAAATCCAGGCTGTCTTCCAAAAACCCAAACCGTTGCTGGCGACACCATGTGCGGACCCAGTTGCTGATCTCTGCTATTGCCCTTTCCCTTCATGCACCATATCCTTGAATACCATATATGGTGCAAGATGCAAGTCTTACTTGCAATGAATGATGTCACAGGCATTGCTCCATAAGTGCTTGAAACAGCCATGTAACCGCATGTTAAAGAGACTCAGTCATAAAACAAGTACTTGCTGAAAGTGGGATACAGCAAGGAAATCGCATGCAGCAACAAATTATCATCATTAGGGTATTGGGAAAATACATCCCATACAAGAAGCACTGAAATTTCCTCTAAAACCACGATTAACAGTACTAGTAAAAGATAAGTGTGCTTTTATCCATACCTTCCTGTGAATGACAACAGCAGAAAGGCACAGGAGAAAGTGTCTGAATTTTGTTTGTATATGGAATGCCTGGCTAAATCAGTGTAAAAATACATGCAGTTCATCATACTGTTTCCAAACATCAGCCAGCATCACGTCATGAAGGAGAGAGGTCCCTGATGCCTATCTCTACAATTCAGAGATAAACCACCTTTGACCATGGAAGTTCTATTTACAGTTAATGGCAAATCACCATTAATATGTCTATGTTCCATGTTTAATAAAAATGTCCCACTTTTGTTATCTAACATAAAGTAGAGACACAGGATGCAAATCAACCATTTTTACTAAAGTTACACATCATGTGGCAATCCTATTTGATTTTGTAAAGTGTAGAATAACATAACCAAACCATAGAGACTCAAGGTAATAACAATAGAGAAAAATCTGGAAAAATATTATTGTGAAGTTTTCTATGTTGTCTGGCTAGCTATACTTAAATATTAAGAACGATTGTGTCCCTTGCAGGTGAATACAGCTTCTTGAATTGTTAAGAGAGTTTTAGAATAGGAAATGATGTGGAGAAGGAGTTTAAATACTGAGGGTCAATGAAATTCACAATGTAAAAAAAACAGAAAACCTAAATCAAACAAAAAGGGCTTGAAGATGCGGTATATTAATTTATCAAGAAGTTGAGAGAAAAATCTAATTAACTGCAAATACGACCAAAAAAATTATTTTGGCATGTTTTTTTTTTCATATTTTAAGAGATTTTCAGAACATCTATGCCCAGTCTAGGTGCGTGTTAATGATAAGCATAAGTAGAAACTGGATGGCATAGTGAATACAATCACACTACAGTCATCCCTCCACATTCTCTAGAGTTAGGAGCATAGGGGCCAAAGTGGGTGGCTGGTGGGGCTTACTGCCACCTCCACTGCTGCCCCACACCATTTTTAATAGGGATGTACAAGCCTTGTTTGCAGTTTCTCAGTTTCATGAGGCTTGCAGTCCCTATTGAAAATGGCATAGGGAGGAAGCAGAGGTGACAGCAAATAATCTGTGAATAATCAAATCCGCAAAAATGAAACCCACAAATGTGGAGGACTGACTGTGTTTGATCCTTAATAGAAAGCTGAGAGACGCAAACATGGTCACGGAAATTATTAAAATTTCCAAAATTTAAGTATATAATCACATTCTCAATTCCCATTTATTTCTGCATGACTCAGGGTTAATTCTTATAGCCCCTATTTTCTATAGATGAGCAGTCATGGTGATTCAATTGTAGAGGGAAGTGTTAGTATTATATGGTCAGTAGCCCTTTTCACAATCATGGATGCAGATTTTCATGCAACTATCATCATAGGAATATGTGTGGCTGCTACAATCATATGTGCTACTGAAGAAGCACATTCTCACTTGATGTGGGACAAACTCACTATGCAGCCTGGGCTCCAACTGGACTAACCTTTTTTGGATGTGCCTCTGGATTTGGATTGCAATTTTATCCTTGACCTTTTTTTGTATGAAAACTGCTCTTAGGATCTCTTACTCATTGCATAAGTTTTTGAGTACATATCTACCTAGCAGCTCCTGGCCTATTTTACAACCAAGGCCTCTGTGCGCTTCTGTCATATAAATAGCTAATAGACTGTGAGCATCTCCACTGCTCCTTATACAAATGGCTGCATTCCTTGTAGAGGATTAAACAAAATCTACTGAAGTGCAAGGTATAGGATATAAGTACACATCTGTTCCAGAAATGTTCCAAGGTCCATCTTTTTTGCCTATCAGGTAGTAATGACAATGACAGAATTCAAGTTACTTTATGGCATTCTAAACCCGATCCAGCCTCCTACTTTCAGATGAACATACAGCAATGTACCTTCCTTTCTTTAGGTTTCATGTTGCTATAGATACAGGATTCCTTTCCCACAGGCTGCATTTCAGATGCAACCTTCAAGACCCATTAAGCCTGCGCTTCTGCTACTGCTCAACCATGGTATTGTTCAGAAGTGTCCTTCAGTACGCAGCATCCCAAATCTCTTTAGAGTGAGCTGAGCTCAATTGTGTGCTAAAGTGAAATGGGAAGGTTTAAAGAAGAGATTTGGAGAGGAAGGCCCTGACCCTGAGTCCTCAAGTCCTGGCAAAAATAATGGGATGGAAGATACTTAGCACCAAAAGGATTCAGACTGTGATTCATGATTTCAAAAGCATGATTGAAATGGGGGTAAGGTATGAAGAGATTTAGAGAAAAAGAAATGAAGAGGTTTATTTGTAATCATACTGAGCTAAAAGCCAGGATCTTGTGGTGATGAGAGACAGAACGCTTAGTTAACTACAGGGTGGTGAAGAGATCAGTGTGCTTCCTTTGGATTTCCCTTGTTTCCTCTTTAAAAAAACATAGAAAAACAAAATTTAAAATTCAAATTAGAAATGGAATGAAGGAGATGTATAATCACACATGAGGTAGATGACTCCACAGAGCAACAAAATGGACAGGTCAGATATCAATGGAGCACATTAAAATTAATTTTCAGTTTGTAGAATCCCCCTGCCCCCAGCACTGTAAGGTCTACTTGTGCTTCATAGTGAACCTGCTCTTGAAAATTCCAGAGCAAGCATTCTGATCCTGTCCCAAAGTGGAAAGGGGAACTACATTGCTCTGGAAAATAACTATATACAGTTTTAAGAATGGTGTGGTGAACTTAAAGAGCAGAGACATTTAGGTTACAGCACTCTGGGATTTATTATTTTCTCAACCACTGATTTGAGGTTTCTAGAGAGGTTGCAAAAGTTCAGAAGGTTTCAAGAAGGACTAGCTATGTCTGGTATTTAACTGTACTCTCTTGTTTGCTGTTGTGGCTTTTATGACTGGTATTATATTTTGACATTATCACCCCGCCATACTGATGTATTTGGACTTTCATTCATTAATTTGACTGAATTACCATATGGACAAATCAATTTTTAAAAACTGTGCTTACATTTATTTTCTAGGAATCCTTGATATTTACCGTGACCACACCTGTGAGTCAAATAAAACAAGTACATATTGCAATACATTAAATAATAGGTGGGGTGACTTTGGCAGACTGTATTCACATGTTATCCATGTAGAAGTGGTGCATAAAGAAGAAACTGTGAAGATCTGAGAGTCTTATTTCATGTCATATAATGGAAGAAAAAACATCTGGGAGTCCTTAGTTCTTTTTCTACCGCTTCTTCTAGCATGTGAATGGTCCCCCCAGTCACAATTAATATGGCAGAGGTGGACAAACTGCAGCTTGTGAGTTGTGACCCATATACAGCCTCTGGAACCTACTTCTATGGCTCCTGAAGTCACCACTATTCCACTAAGCCCCCTGGAGAAGGCCCCCAATGCATGACAACATGAAAATACCCACACACTCCACGTTCCCAAGCACCCCAGAACCCTATATTACCCATAAATACCACTGTTTGCAGTCCCTCTTAAAATGGTGACAATAAATAATGCAACAAGATTTCCTGCTATCATTTTGTGAGGAAACTGAATCATCTGAGCTTGCTCTGGAGGGGTGGGTGGAGGGGGTCCAGGGGAGGGAATTGGGCCCTGTCCTTCATGCAGCTGCATGCTATGCATGGTACCCCGTGATATAGATTATAATCTCCAGTCTCAAATGATTATTTCTTTTTTAAAAAAGCTGATCAAAGTAATCTTATCTTCTTTTTTAAGAAGCAGACTTTCACCATTTAATTTTTTTTATTTTGCTTTTTTTAACATAACTTTTTAAATTCTTTTCTTTATTTTGCACTCTCACTTCGTGCTTTGCTTAATATGCCTAGGTATATACTTACATCAAAAGCGAAACAAAAATCTATGCAAAATAAAATTTCAGATTCATCTGCCTCCTGAACCACTAAGTCTCTGCTGTCCTGATCCATACATATTGAGGAACTAAGTATGATCTAATTCAGACTTCCTCCATGGTACCTTCAGTATGGGTTTCAGGAATCAACAAAAATAACATTTGTTCAGTGTCTTAAAGTAAGAAGATCCATAGAAACGACACATCTACTTAGCTACTGCATAGTTTGTTCCACTGAGATAAAGCAAGGCACTATTTCTGTCAACTAATCAGACTATTATTTTTCATGATTTTGAAAATAACAGTCTTGAGTTAATGTTTGTCCCAAAATATGACTTCTTGTTTAAAGTATTTATTCAAATATTCAAACACAACTCTCAGATAAAGAACCATCCAGCTAGAATCCACTTTCCTCTAGTGCAATAAGATGCCATTGGAGCAAGAAAGGGAAATGGTACCATCCAAAAATCTCTCTGCCTCAGTTTATGCCAAGAAGAGCCTGGCAGCAAAATAAGAAAATACCATTTTCAGCTCTTTGGTAACCCTGCTATATGTCACGTCTAACTCTTTGGTAACCTTGCTATACGTCACGTCACTCTTGTGGCTGAAGGGCTGAAGAGCAGAGGGCAATTCTCACACCAGATTGCAAATGAGCTTTCACACAGCAAGTGAAAGATATGTTTTAAAGGATCAAATCAGATGCTGGGGGGTGGGGGGTTCACTCCTGCAGATAGCAGAGGTTGGAAGATGGCCCAGCAGGTTAGCCCAGGAATGGCATGCCTCTCTAGATGAAAGGCCTATTAAGACTTTAGACCTATCCATCTTTAAGTTCAGAACTCTCTGCAGGTGATACATCCAGTACAGTGGGGCATGTGGAACTTCCTGAATGTGTCATATGAGATTTCCGATCTGGCCTGCTGTAATGAATACCCTCTCCTTCTCAACAGGAGCTATCATAAAGTGGAAGTCCTACTAACTGGAAAAGTATGTCTGGGGATGCCATTATGCAGGACAGGGCAACACACAGGCCACATATGCTCCCTGCCTGTTTTGCAACCCATACTGTCGCTTAACCATCACATTTGCTGCTATACAACCAAACAGCACAGTGCTGCGGTGGCACTCCACCCCGTGTCCAGCAATTTTTAAAATGTACACATAGAGACTTTTACAACCACAGTTTTGCTTAAAAGTTGTATAGTGGCTTGGAATCCAAGATGAGACAGCAGAGACAACGTTGTTTAGTTAAAATACATCAACAAAGCAAAAAGGTGCTATTACTAGTCAGACTACTGAAGATTGACTGAGTGAGGTAAAAAATCCAGTGTAAAGAGATGCTAGGAAAGAGCCTAGTCTTTGCTAAAGGAAGTCCTAGAGGTCATCACACTTTCTGGGCAAGACTAACACTTGAAGTGGCATCCATTAAGCAAAATCAGCAAAGTGGAAATGGCAAGCATAAAATCTGGAGAACTGCAACCATCAAAATGTTATCACAGTGGAAGGTGCATAATACTAGATAAAAATAAGAAGGAGCTAAAATTTTATTTGCAAAGGTGGAATGGTCTGTGTGCAGGCAGGATAGACTAGGATGACAGAATTCCTCTGGGATACCAGCAAAGCTGGCTCAAGCTTAGGCAGGTTTCTCTGCCTTTCATAAGCAAATTTTTTTTTGAAAATGCTCATAAAACACAACACAGGCCCCTTGGGTAGCCTTGGCAGAGCAGTGAAGTAAAGAAGCAATGTTGATCCTGCACAGAACACTTTCACACAGCTGAACACAAAGAGAAATAGAGAAATAGGAAAATGGCTAAACACAATTGCAGAAAAAGGATCAGGACTCCTTCCAAAGTCATATAAGCCCCATACACATGCAAGATTATGCCTTTTTAATAAAGCACAAAGGAAGCAAGAAACAACTCAACTGAGTGAGTGTCTTTTCACCATAAGAGCCAATCTAGAACAGATGTCTCAAGTGCCGGCAAAACAGCAGGCAGTTTCCTATCAGAGGCCTGCACATCTGAGGCCGTGTGTGTATCAGAGGAAAACAGGGAGTTTCTACTCTTAACCAAAACTAGCTTTTTTGGAGGCAAAAAGTGGAATGGACTTACCAAGGTGTTCTGGCACTGGATGCTGGTGCTGTTAAAGCGCAAGGCAGTGACACGTGTGGGGCTGCCAGGGATGTGGAAGATGCACTCGTAGTTGCGCTGTCCAGACTGGGGCTGTGGAAGGTTTTGTGCTGTTAAGGTGATGGGTTTCACCACACCGACGGGGATGTAGATCTGGGTGGATGGAAGGATCTGTGGACAGTCCTGTAAAAGAGGAAGGCCAGCAACAGGTTTTGAGATAGGAGTACACACACGCTTATGCATCTATGCCAAATGGGAATGGCAGCCAGCATTAGGATCTTCAAATACAGCTTATCAGGGTCAGCCGCAACAATAAGATCATGGCTCAATACAGTGTACAGCACAATAACTTTATCTTATATATAAGATGTGAAAAAGTAAAGCAAGTGCTCACAAAGCACTTCACTTTGCTAGCAGCTGTTTTTCAAAGGAACCCTCTCTTCCACCTAACTTCCTTTCCCCATCAACATGTCTGAGCCAACATGGTGCTCCAGTCTAATGCTCTCCAATTCCATGGTTCTCATATTGCTCTGGTAGGTCAGCCTCTTCATGCCCCTAGCTTCTTTGCAAAAGGGGCATCACATTCTAAATCAGTGGTGATCGAAGTGCTGCCCTAAGTCTTCAGACAGCCCCCTCAGATTGCCTTGGGAGTCATCCCAATTCTCTATGGATTGCTCTTTTTCTGCCCAAAGGAATATATTGGGCACATTCACACTGCACAAGTACAACGCTATTATTCCATTTTAGCTGCCATGGTTCCGTCCTATCGAATCCCAGGATTTGCAGTTGAGGGAAGGGTATTTAGAATTCTTAGACAGAACTCTCTAGGGCTTCCCCAGACTGCAACTCCTAGGATTCCACAGGAAGGAAATATGGCAGTTAGAGTGGAATAACAGAGTTGTAATTGTTTAGGGTGAATGGACCCACTGCTTCTTTTGGAAACTTCCAGGAGCAACAATTTACCCTTTGAATAGTTTGCAGAGCGGGGCTACTCTGTTTAAGAGCAAATAAAATAAAACAAACCTTGTTTTTCAAAACCAGGAGTGCAGAAAATTCCAAGGGAGAGAAAATTTGTCCACATAAGTAAGTATCTGCCATACTTGCCCTTCTTGGACTAGGTTACAGTAACCTATTGCTACAGATGACACCCAATTCTACTACTCCTTCCACACCAATCCAAGGAGGCTGTTCTAGTCCTAAACCAGTGTCTATCATCAGTAATGGACTGGATGAGGGCAAACAAATTGAAACTTAATCCAGACAAGACAGAGATGCTCCTAGTCAGCTGAAAGGCAGATCAGGGAATAGGGATTCAGCCTGTTCTCTGATCTGGGGTTACTTTCCCCTGGAGACACGGGTTTGCAGTTTAGGCGTACTCTTGGACTCAGCTTTGAATCTAAAGGCCCAGGTTTCTGTGGTGGCCAGGAGTGCTTTTGCATACTTCAAGCTTGTGCGCCAAATGTACTCATTCCTTGAGACACTGGATCTGGCCATGGTGGTACATGCCTTACTTACATCTTGTTTGGACTACTATAATGCACTCTACTTGGGGCTGTCTTTGACGAGTTTTTGGAAACTTCAGCTGGTCCAAAGAGCTGCAGCCAGACTTAACTGGGGCAATTACAGAGACCATACCATGCCCCTGTTGAAACAGCTTCACTGGCTGCCAGTCTGTTTCTGGGCACAACTCAAACTGCTGGTTATGACCTATAAAGCCCTATATGGCTCAGGGCCAGGCTTTTTGACAGACTGTATCTCCCTGTATGAACCGGTCTGGGTTCTGAGATCTTCAGGAGAAGCACTTCTCTCAGTCCCCTCACCATCAAAAGCACAGTTGGTGGGGGTGCAAGACAGGACCCTCTCAGTGGCCTCCCCTAGATGCTGGAACTCCCTTCCCAGGGAAGCCAGAGTGGCCCACTCCTTGTTGTCCTTCCGGCAGCAGGCTAAAACCCTTTTATTCAGACAGGCCTTCAATACAGAAAGTTTTTGAAGAATGGGCTAGTGGGTGCTATACTATTTTAATTATTATCTTTTTATTTCTTTTTTATCTCTTCCAAGCTGTTTTAAATCCTTAAAAGTTTAATTCTATTTTAATATGTATTGTTTTAAAGTATAAGCCACTTTAAGTCCCAGTGTTGGGTAAAAAGTGGGATACAAATATCATAACAATAATAGTAGTGGTAATAATACAACACAGAACATTTTTGATATTGTTACCTAGAAGCAACAAGATCAATTGACATTGAAAAAACCACACTGTTCATAAACTATCATGGCTGTATTACAGTAAGAGGAGTCCAGATAAAGAAATAACAGTATAAGCTTAAAGCATTTGTGGACGACCTGGTTTTGTTTCTAGAGGATCCTCTCAGCAGCATACAAGGATTGATGAATATTATTCAAGAACACAGAGAATACTCAGGATTTAAGATAAACAAGGATAAGACAGTATTTGTAACAAAAAACCATGAGAGAGAAAGAAGATATGGAATTCAAACAGATAACGGGATTTAATAAAGGACAGAAAGCAAAATACTTGGGAGTTTGGATTTCCAAGAGAAACAATGAGCTTTTTCAAAATAACTATGAGAAAAAATGGAAAGAGATATCTAAAGATTTAGAGAAATGGACTCAAATGCGATTATCTATGTTGGGAAGAATGTCTGTCATAAAAATGAATGTACTACCAAAGACGAACTATCTTTTTCAAAATATTCCTATTATCACAAATGCTAAGCCTTTCATACAATGGAAGAGAGATATAACTAACTTCATATGGCAAGGCAAAAAACCAAGAATAAAATGGAAAGTCTTGACTGACATACCAAGAAGAGGAGGCTTCAGATTACCGGACTTACAAGTATACTTTAAGGCTGCGGCATTCACTTGGATAAAGGACTGGATGGATTTACAAAATACAAGAATGCTGGCTTTAGAGGGAGCAGATTTAAGGGTGGGATGGCATGCCTATATGTTCTATGGAAAAGCGACAATTGATAAAGATTTTATGCACCATTTTGGAAGGAAATCATTACATAAAATATGGAATGATTATAAGAATATTAGGCAGCTACCCACCTGGGTCTCCCCTCAAGAAGCTTTTTCGGAAGATGGTCAGACACAGAACAATGGTTGCAATATGAAGATATATTGGAGAAAACAAATATGGACACAAATACAAATGTTTTTAACATGAAATCAAGAGAGAAATTGGAAAATAAAGGTATAAAGTTAAGCTGGTTTACCTACAGACAACTATCAGAAAGATTTCAGATGGATGTGAAAACTCAAGGAATAGAACAGAAAGAACAAGAGAATCTGTTGAAGCTTTTACGAAAAAATCCACCTCATTTACTTTCACATTTATATCAAGAGATATTACAACAACAATGTGAGGATGAGACAATTAAAATAGCAAATGATACAATGGGCACAGAACACTGGACACCCAATTCAATTGGAATGGTGGGAACAAAGCTGGCAACGAACAAAGAGGTTCACGGCAGCTCAGAACCTTAAAGAAAACTATTATAAGCTTTTTCATAGATGGTACATGACCCCCGAAAAATTAAAGATAATTTCTAAGATGGGTACAGGTCATTGTTGGAAGTGTCAAAAGACTGCAGGCACCCTATTTCATATGTGGTGGACATGTTCTAAAGCTAAAATGTATTGAAATGAAATTCATAAGCTAATATGTGGTGTATTGCATGTTCAAATTGATAAGACTCCTGAAGTGTACTTGTTAAATATGACACATATGTTAGAGGGAACTGTGGTAAAGAAATATTGGAGAATAATACTGTACATGGTCTCGACTGCCTGTATTGAATTTGCAAGACTTTGGAAAAGTGATGTAATACCAACAACAGAACAATGGTGGGCAACTTTTATTGAAAATAGAAATGCAGATATTGTTTCACAGAGATTAAAAGGGAAATCAGATGATGATATCTATAAAGAATTGCAGATGATTTCAGAAGCGAGATGGGTCTTGACAGGGAATAATACATAATTCATGGTATTAAAGGTTCTTAGAAGTTAAAATTCAGAGAAATATCATGGAACAAGTAAAGTTGAGTAGAAAAACAGGAACTAACGAATTAAGTAGATAATACTAACAATTTATTGTGATGCATTGATAACTGTTCAAGGGAATGATAAAAACTGTAATCCAGAGGGGAAGGAAGACAGTTGTAATATGACAATTAAGAATACAAAGATAATTCTTTGTTTTATATGTTGGAACTGCAATAAAATCACTTTAAAAAATAAATAAATAAATAAACTATCATGGCTGTATTCACATGAACATAAGCCAAATATTGTAGGTATTTCTGGAGACATGGTTTACTTACTTTGTAACTATTCACATCTGTTTGAAGAACAGTAATATTAACACCTAGCCCTCTCCAAGTTAATGCAGAGTCATAAAGAATATTCACGTAGCATTTCTTGGTGATTTAGGGGTAGTCTGTAGTTCAGGAGAAAAGCACCTGCTTTGCATGCTTCAGCTCTCAGATTAAACTCTTGCTATCACCAGCTAGGATTGGGAAAGGCCAATCTAAAAACTTGGAGAGCTGCTGTTGCCCCAGTGTTAATAACAGTGGACTACATGGACCAATGGTCTGATTCAACATAGAACAGCTTCCTCTACTCCTATGCCAGCTCTGCATCTCGAGGTATAAATAGTCCTCTGTCTCTAAAAGAGGGCACGGCAATGCAAATGCAAAAGCACACCTTATCCCTACATACAGTCTCATGAACAAACAGTGCAAACAAAGAAGGTGTTCCTCTTGCTGCTGATTGTTTTATTATTCAGAGTGCATTTGTTAAACAGAAGTAACAGTTGGTGTAAACACAGCTCAGAGCAGATGTTACACAGCTGGTAAGATTAACATATGCATCTGCCTCTGGATTTACTTATTAGTACAGCTGAAGTTTTCGGCTCATTTGACCAGTGGCTTGCATGCCAATGGCAGGGAGAAAGAAACACAAAGTATGTAGGCTGAAAAATCTGATGGGAGACCATCAGTGGTGTTTGAAGGAAGGCCTTATTGCATCAGTCATTTGATTCACCTGCTATTTCACCCCTCAACCTACAGGGGAAAGAGAAGCCAGGAGATTGTAAGCAGAAAAGTCAGAGGAAGGAGACAACATGTTTGCTGCTGGAACACTGGACTTGGGCTGGGAAAACCAGACTTAAAGATCCGCATGAAGTTTACACAGTATCAGTAAAGCACCATGATATCATTAACCTAACTCACAGGATCGATGTGGGGATGAACAGAGAGGGAAAATCATTGTATGCCACTCTGAGTTCTTTGGTGGTAAGCTGGGACACACGCTGGTGGGTGCGTACACAGACCCACATATGCATGCACAGATAATTATGATGTTAAGTTTTGTTTTTACTCCTGAACCGTGAGGAATGAAAAGAAAAGGGTGCTCCTATGTGTCTTCAAAGCTTACAAAAACACTACAATATATGGCAGGATATGCACAGGCCCCATAGGGGTGGGTTGGCTCAGCTGACTCAACGCTAGCACATCAGTAACTGCAAACAACAGTAAGAACTATAAATCTGTTCATCCTTGTCATTCCACAGGAAGGGTAAAGAGATTTAAGGCCTTCCTGTGTAAAGATCTCTATGCATGAGGTGCAAAGGACCAAATGGCATAAGAACAAACCAAATTACAGCACTGGCTTTCTCATCTCGTCTGACCTAGGAAGTCTTACTGTAGTGCAGTGGTTTCATTATTGGACTAGGATTCTGGAGAACAAGGCTTCAAATCTCCACTTGGAGATTGGCCTTGGAAAAAAAATCACATTCTCTCAGCCTCAGAGCAAGTCAATGGCACACATCCTCTGAATAAATCTTGCCAAGAAAACTCCATAAGGTTGGCATAAGTTGTACTGAACAAAAAGGCATGTAAAAACAAAAACAAATGACCTAGAATTCCAAACATGTCCTAGCCCAGTGGTTCTCAACCTTCCTAATGCCACGACCCTTTAATACAGTTCCTCATGTTGTGGTGACCCCCAACCATAAAATTATTTATTTATTATTTACAATGCCTCCCCCCGCAAAGGCCACCTCGCCGGCCAGGAACGGGGGGGCGGGCAGGGAGAGAAAGAGGAGCCGCGCGTCTCCTCCGGGAAAAAACTCCGAGAACCCCCCCGGGTTCTGCTTCTGCTTCACTCTCGTTTCTGCTGGGGGGGCAGTGTGGGAAAAGTTTCCAGAGTGTCGACCCTGGCCGGGGGGGGGGAATCCCAGCGCCTTTGTCTTTTGCACTGGGCACAGCTCGCCCCCCCCGGAAAAGTGCCACCTTGCGGCCCCCCGGCCTTTCCGCAGTGCCCCCCTCCATGGCGAATGGGGCAGGGGCTGTGGCGAGGAGGGGGCCTGCACTCCGTGCTGTCGCCACCCACCCAAGCTGGCCCGTCAGACGGGAGGTTCTCCTGGTAGCGGAGAAGGGGAGCGATTTCAGTCCCTTTTGAACAGGGGGCAGGAGGACGCAAGCATGTTGCTTGGGCTTGCGCACCACCACTCCTGGGCCTTTTCCGCACGTTACCTTATCATGGAGGTGGGGAGGTGCCGTTCACTGTCTTCGCTGTTCCTTTGTCCCTTAGTTGGCTTCCTGGTCACGCGACCGTCCCGCCCCTTCCTCCCCCAGCGCAACCTACAGCTCCCAGGCTGCACTGCTGAAGGAAGGGGTGGGGTGGTCGCGTGACCAGGAAGCCAGTTAAGGGATGAAGGAGCAGCGAAGAGAGGGCACCCCCCACCTCCACGATAAGGTAACATGCGGAAAAGGCCCAGGAATGGTGGTGCGCAAGTGCAAGCCACGCGCTCGCATCCTCCTGCCCCTTTTGGTGGGAGGGCTTGCGGCTGCATGCACTCCCGCCAAAGGGGGCAGGAGGATATGAGCACATGGCTCCCGCTTGCGCACCACCACCGAGGAGGGAATGGAGCCTAAGACCATGGGAAATACATATTTTCCAATGGTCTCAGGCGACTCCTGTGAAAGGGTCATTCGACCCCCAAAGAGGTCGCGACCCACAGGTTGAGAACCGCTGTCCTGGTCTAAGGAAATCTCCTTCTGAATGTACATGACTCCAATATGAATCATGAAGAATTACTCAGAGGAGGACCTAGCTTTGCTAACAGGCCTCACTTTGCATTTCCCCATGCTCCTTTGTGGCAAAATCCACACTAAACACTGGCAAGCAGTTGGCTCATCAGCCTCATCTCTGGCAGCAAAGGGGCATGCATGATGGAAACGCTGTTGCTGCACCTGACAGAGACTGAGCCAAGAGCTCAACCGTCACCTGAGTCATGACATAACCCTCCTTATCTCGGTCTCAAAGCAGCTGTTCAGCACTCTGGCAAAGCAGATGCATAAACTCTTTCCACCTTCTTCTGCAGTCATCCAGGCTGCTCTCCTGAGAACTAGCCTGACCTCCCAGAAGACAGTCTGCAGAACACAAGAGAGCAAGGGGAGAGTAAAAATAAACAGGACCAGGCAAGAAAACAGCCCTGCATCCCAGAAGAGCACCACTTTGGCAACAATAGACTGATGCAATTCCCAGGTCAGCTAACTTGGGCCTAGGAGCAAAGACACACCTGCTACAAATAACAGGGAGAGGGGAGAATAACATGTTTTGAAGCAAACTGTTACAGAATGAGAACATGTGGTGGTTAAGCGCTGCAGGCACATTCGAGGAACACTCCATCAGGGGGCAGACCCATTCTTTTCGCCAGCATATACAAGTATTAGCAGAGGATTAATGAATTCCCATTAAACATTTTGAGATGCTCAGTCCTCAAATAGTTGGAAACATTTCATGGAATGGAGAGACATATCTACTGCTGGTACAGTTGCTGTTGTCACCACCACTACAACTTTGTGAACTTTTATTTACTGGAATCAACAATGGTAAGCTAGGCAGAATTTAGCTTCCTTCTCCAGGTTACAAACAATGTCTCACAAATTAACAAAACAGCACAAAACAGCTTGATTTGAAAGTTGATTCTCCCTCCTTCTTCCTTGTGCCAAGTCATGTTCCCTGGTTTCTTCAGACAAAAGCACGTGAATTTCCCTCACTTCCTTCCAGATGAATCCACTGTGAGGCACAAAAATGGTCCATGGCTGATTGGATCTTTGTCCTCCTCAAGAATAAAACCCACCAGGTTTTGGTATGTCCTTTGCATACAGACAAGCCACATACAGAGCCCGAAAGTACTCACACAGATGGTATAAAATGGGCATCGATCTATAGATGCCTAAGCAAATACAATATAGGAGCTAATATAATGTCCAATCTCTCCCACCCACCAACCCACTCCAAATGTGGACACATTTTGCTGACTGTTTTTTTGACCCAAAGGCTACTCATTCCTGCTACATCACATGTTCAGCGTCTACAGGGAGCTGTGTCTCATCCAGCAAAAATGCTGCCCTGCTTAAAAAACAGGAAGCACCTGGTGCTTAGGAGCTCTTTCCTAAAGAGTCTCATGGCTCAGCACTCATGAGGCTGAACTGGAAACTAGGCAGAAAAGAAATGGCTCTGACGCTGGCTAGGCTCTCCCCAGCTGTTGCTTTCTTTGGAATAGTCAATTCAAAGGATTAATGAGAACACCCTTTACCCAGATTCCTCATGTCTGTCATCCCCTTAGCCAGATTTGCACATTTTCAAGGTGTTTGTTTCTGGATATCACCAGGACTAAATTTTGGAAAAAGTTCCAAGTGTGGAGAGTGCCAGCATCTAGTTTGAAAAGCAGCTTGGCAGCTCTAACAACTGTAGAGATAAAGAGGGAAACTTATAACTTGTGTCTGCAGAGGGGTTCCTTTGAGATATTCTCTGTCTGAAAGCCATTTCTGATGTGGCAAACCCCCAACTGCTCTCCATGTCTGAAGAAGTAAAGAGAGTGGACTGCTCTGAATAAGCAAGAGTTTGCAAAAGCAGTAAGCAAAAGAAGAACATTTCTAGAAAGTGAAAACAAACACTGGCTAGTCACTGAGTACAGAGCAAGATGGAATGAAATTCTCAGAAATCAGAAAATACAATTGGCCTTCCACATTTGCGGGTTAAGGTGTTCATGGGTTTATTTGCAAGTTTCTTCAACCTCTGCCTCACACCCTGGCACTTCTTCTTTGGACGAACCTTCCCTCTCAACAGCACCGATCAGGCTGCACAGCCCTTTAAAAACCCACCTCTGGTCCTCTTTCTCCTCCACAGAAGCTGCCTGACCAGTTAAGGATGGCTCACAGCCCAACTTCTCAGCACTGCTTCTCTCTATGCCCTCCACACATACAAGGAAGGAAATGGCCAAGAGAGAAAGTACAGAGCTACCATGCCAACCTACTCCCTTTCCCTCTCCTTTCCCTGACCTGATCTGGACCCAAGGTATCCACCATGCTTTGGCCCCCTTCCCACAGACACATGCATACTTCTTGATATTTGCAATTGCCCCACTTTTGTGGGTATCCTGAACCTCTAACCCAAGCAAATGTTGAGGGCTGACTGCAGTTAGAAAAGGCTTCTAAGAATGGGATAGCTAAGGTTTACTCAAATAGCAAAACATTGTTATCGCCATTGTTTCCTGTTCCCTCTTCTCTACTCCAACTGCTAATTAGTCTCCAGAATTATCATTCTTCCCCACAATTAAAAGCCTCACCAGTAGAGTCAACTGAAGATATTTTGCTGCCTGAAGCAAATAACAACATCCTTTTGAGGAGGGGGCACCTTACATCTACAGAGGTTGAACATAACCGGCATTTCAATGTTACTTCAACAACAGTTATCTCTATTGTTCTTGAGTGTACAGGGCAATTTTTTTAATAAATATTTTTACTAAAGTTTAAATTGAAAATAAACCCCCCTTCCCCACTTCCAAGCTTTTTTCCAGTTGAATCTGCTTGTTTACATTCCATTTGTACATAGTTTCTGCTTAAAGGATAATCTTACATTGTTGCATCTTACATTGTTACATTGCTGCTTTGTTACATTGTATTATTACATTGTTGCCTTGCATTACATACAATCTTGCCTTGTTCCTTTTTCTTTTCTTATGCTATATCTTTATCCAATTCAAGACTTCTCTCCATTCCCTTTCAAAGTTCTGGATAGGCTTATTTTTTAGTGAAAATGTTAACTTTTCCATCTCTACTATATCCAGGACTTCTAATTTCCATTCTTTTATATCAACATAATTCCTTTCTTTCCAGTATTGCGCATATGTCAGTCTTGCAGCAGTTATCAAATATAACAATGTCTCTGGTGACATCTTATTTCTCTTTGTTGCCCTAGCATATTTAACAAATAAAACTCTGGCTTCATTTCATATTTAAACTACAAATTCTTTGAATTTCATCATGTATTTCCTTCCAAAATTTCCTTGCTATTTAAGGGTTGTCAGAGAGACTCTCTGATACACATATAGCTCTGTCCTCCAACACTTTGCTGACAGTACCTAGGATCTGCTACGTCAGTGGTTCTCAACCTGTGGGTCCCCAGATGTTTTTGGACTTCAGCTCCCAGAAGCCCTGAGCATTGACCATAGTGGTTGGGGCTTCTGGGAGCTAAAGTTCACAAACATCTGGGGACCCACAGGTTGAGAACCACTGTGCTACGTGATGTGGTTGCCTCACTCTGCCTGATGGTAGTGCTGGTCTCTTAGTTGTTAACATTTCTACATTTTGCAACCGCGTCATGCAAATACACTTATCTGACAACACTTCTTCTTATATCACTAAAGTCTTGAATCTCTCAGAATCACTAGCATCCAAACCACACTGCTGTCTGAGGTAAAGGATCAGATATTTGTCCCTCCCTCACTTCACATACAGAAGATGGACTGGACTACCCACTGAATACTAGCAATGGAGCAGCATCTTCCCCACGCCTGGGAAAAGCAGGCCGGTTTGCGGGAATCAAGCAGGTCATGTGACACACACCACTTGCTCCTCCACCACAGAGAAATGACAAGCCGGCTCAGGATGAATGGCCACTGTTTCTGTAATACCAAATCCAGCATCAGCCACATCAGTCTGCCCAATGGTAGAGCCAGATCAGAATGCTCTAGTCATAACAATCTCAGGGATTTACTTCCTTTTGTTCCACTGTTTTAGCCATTTTCTTCTCAGTACTTGAGATGACTAATACTTTAATCCCAATTTAAAATTGTGGTTAAGCTAAAGGAATTTCCAAGACTACTCAGCTCCTCATTTATAAGGGAGAAACAGAGCAAGTGTGAGCAATAAATAGAATTGTCAGGAGACTTCAAAAGCGTCATCTGACCAATTCAACATCAATCACTCCTCTCTCCCTCTTTTAATTGCATCACAACATGTTTTTATTGGAGATTTATGTGTTATATTATTCAAGTAACGTTGTTCTGTCATTCAAACATCTTGAATTTTTAAACAACTACTAAGTTGGATATCAAGTAGGAAATCATTCCCACATCAAATGGGAAATTCATTCCCTTTATTTAAGCAATGGTTTGAATACATGCAGTAACAATTCTTAATGACATACAGGTAAGATTTCTCTTATTAACCCCAGATATTTTTAAAGAATTCTATCCTGTATGTATGTCTTCATCATGTTATTTTAAGCAATTCAGATATCTCATGCATTACAGCAGGCTGTAGAATTAAGATTCTAACGTAATCACAGAAACAGAAAAGTAAGGCCTTATCTTTTTAAAAAGTTGTAATTATGATGGTAACTAAATGCTTTGGTGTCTTGGAAAAATTAACTGTAACCACAGTTGGCCCTCCATATTTATAAGGGTTAGGGGCTCAGAACCCCCACAAAAGTGGGAAAATTGCAAATATCAAAATGTGTGTGTGTCTAAGGGAAGGGGACTGAGGTATGGTGGGGAGAGCATGCATCCAGAGTCCAAAGCAGGTCAGGGAAAGGAGACATAAAGGGGATAAGTCAGCATGGTGGCCCTATATTTCCTCTCTGTAGCCCATCTCCTTCCTTGGGTGGGAGGGCATTGAGAGACTGTTTGTGGTACTAAGAAATGGGGGTATAACCACCTTTAGCTAGCCAGGTAGCAGCTGGTGAAGAGGAAATGACCAGAGGCACACTTTTAAAGGGCTACATGGCCTGACTGGAGCCACCAAAAAGGAAGGGTCCTCGGAAAAGAAGTGCTTGAGGTGAGGGGCATAGGTTGAAGAAACTCTCAAATAATCAAATCTGTGAAACTGAAACCTGCAAACATGGTAAGTCAACTGTATTTTCCGATTTCTAAGGATATCCTTCCGTCTCACTCACTCAGTGGCTGTCCTGTGTTTGTTTTCACTTTCTAGAAATGTTCTTCTTTCACTTATTGCTTTTGCAAACTCTTGCTTATTCAGAGCACTCGAGGACAGAGCAGTGGACACTGTGCTAAAGGAGATTCCACTACACTTCTTTGACCAAGACCCACAAGGCACAGACAACTTGCAATTTATTCAGACCAACTTCTGCCCAAAATAGTCTTAAGGATTAATCAGTCCTACATTATGTGAAAGGAGAATTAATCTTGTCCCTCTATATATCCCAAAATATAAGCATGACATACCAAGATGAAGAGTATGGGCATCCTGTGAGCATTCAGAGCTTCCACTTTAATCACTTTGCATTGCAAGCCACATGAGAACATGCGGTGTGGCCTGAAAACCAACGGTTGTTTGTCCAAACCAGAGCAGCCTAGCCGACAAGGACAGCGGGTCCAATGGTATTTTGACTGCCTCACTTTACTCCAGAGCCTGGACCCACACACAAAAGGGGAAAACTTCAGATGAAATTGCCTAAACTTCATACAACTGGCTGAGCGGAGGGTTGCCAAATCCGAACAGGACTCCCTTGCAGCTTTTAAGAGCTAGCTGATCTGCAGCACTGAGCAGGTGAAGATATCTCACACCATGCTACAGAAAGCTTCAGCTGCTGATTTCTGTAAATCAAACCTCTGCTAGAAACACAGGAGCAGATCAGGCTATTAACATTTCTTTCCCGCCGGTTAGCAACTCTAGCTGAGCATGTGCAGGCACAGGGTGAAACAGGGAACCCCCACACATTTTCTTTGTCATGTGTTCAATCCCTGCTTCAGCTATAGAAAGCTGAGAGAAGTTGTAGTGTTTTTCAGTATTACATTTCCCAAGTTTCCTTGTTTATACTTTCCTTCCCAGCAAACCCAGGGGCAAATGTAGTTGAAATCTAATAGCTTTGAGTCAATTGGGTCACTACATCTCAAGACAGCAAAAGGCACATAATATCCATTAAAGACCCAGGGCCCTTCCCTCTTCCTTTTTGTTTTTATGACGTCTTGGCTGCTGGAGAGATGTGAATGTTTCACAAGTTGGTATAAATGCTTGTGCTTTTTGGTTGGCCCAATGAAGGTATAACCACAACATGGAATGTGACTCCCCCCCCCATAGCCATTATGACTACTCCCACTTTTTCTGGTGCTGAGTTCTTCATAGAAGCTTGGGTCATATGTGATCATACCACTTCAGAAGAAAGAAACTTTCATCACTTTATGGTCCTAATCTTGTTGGTATCTTAAGTTCTCCCATGGAAGCAGCTGAATATTTTTACCCAATGTCTCCATTGAGTTCACAGTCACTGAAGTGGAGTTGCACAAACAATGTCAATAACATGCGGATACACATTCATTTGCACAATGTTGTCATTCAAGATACAGACTGCATAAGGCAATGAATGAATAACTACACGTGGAGATTTATTCTACACAATTCCAGTCTCATATCTCAGATCTCAGCCTATGCATTCTTTCAAAGTAGGGTTCGTTCCTGCTGTTCCTGCTGCTGCACACACTCACAGACACACAAGCCACAATGGTAACTGCTGCTTACAAAAAGGAAGATGCACAGCTCTTAATGCCCTTTTGTATCTTGTTCATCCATTGATCTCCATGTGAATAGGATCACGCTTCAGCTTTCAGTAAAGTAGGCAGGATTTGACCCTCAATAAAGAAAATAAATTCCTCTTTTCCTCCCACATAACCAGCCTTTGCAAAAGCAATCATGCTGCTGGTGGCTGGGTGCTGGATGAGTAACTGCCAATCTCCCGTGGTTCCTTCCTGGAGGGCCCATGCTCCCACGGATGATAAAGGGCAGAATGGAGGGAAAGGAGGGAATTAATTGTTCGTAGCCAGAAGCTCGACCTCTTCAATGCTGAGCCAACACTCATCAGCCTGGAGACAGAAGTCACGGTGGGAACTGACACCGGGAGAGGGAAGTGAAAAATATAGCTGAAGGCACCTCCGCTATGCCAGCACTCACAGCAAAAGATTAGAATGGGATTCATCTAACACAACACAGGAGCTGTCAAGCTGGCCACAGTACTGTAGATCACAGCAGAAAAGACTAAGGAGTGCACTGCCTTGTGAAGTGTAAAAGGTCCATGGTACAGGAGGGAACTCAAAACAACAGCTCCATCCATGCCCTAAACACACTGCTTCTCACTTAAAGCCAGGAAAATTTAATTGGGTCAGCCAAAGGGGGTATATGTGATAACGATCAGGCCAGACAGAGTGTCGAGGGAGTGAGGCTTAAAATGAAATTAAGTACACATAAGAGATTAGGACAGCCATCTCTGTGCAAGAAGGACAACCAAAAGATGCCAGAAAGTGAGAGAGGCAAAGTACAACAGGCTATTTCTTTCTTTCAAAAAAAATAAAATAAAAAAATCTGTACATGGACTCAAGTGTGGTCTCAGATTCACTAGCACAGGATGTGGGCTGATGAATCCATGAGGGACGCTGAATACATTTAGAGGTACTCTGTTCATATGACTTTACTTCTTTGAGGTCCGAGATCTGGAACTCTAAGCAAGTTCTGTGACTGAGGTCAACTGGCTCAAACTGAATCAGAGGGAGAGGATGATCAGATGAAGGAGTATCCCTATCAAAACGATGAGCAGAAAACACTCAACTCTGTCCACCAGCAAATAGCAAAATGCCTTTTCACATATGACACCACTGTTTCTAGTTTGGCCAAAGTGCTTTCTAGGTGCTTTCTGAAGAGGCAAAGGAGGATTTTATGGTCATTTAGCTTGGCAAAGATACCCATTTTCAAAATACAAGTTAGACATGCATTTCCATTTTTTCCAAAAAATTTCTCGCAATATAATTAGCTGTTAAACAGCAAATCAGTAGCTGTAGGGATATGGTCTCTATTTGCCACTTGTCAGTTAAGACTCAGGGATGATTTTATTCACAGAATAAGCAGGTGTGAAAATAGCACACACTGCACTAACTTTGGAGTGAAGCAATAACCTTAAAATGAAGAAACCACAGCAACAGCCCAAAATAATCCTCTTCATCTCATTTTACTGAAAGATCTTACAGTTATCTTTGGAGCTACATATAGGAGGTAGGTTGAAAGGTCACCTCATGTTAACTTCAGTTGTCAACTTCAAGCCTTTGTCAATCTGTAACTGCCTCTTTTGTTAGTCTCTCCTCTGCATGTGTTAGGTGGAATTACTTAATCACATCCTGACCTCTAGGTGAAACAGTTCTGAACAACACAGGTAACTCCGATACGCAGTCTCTAGAGAGACAGTTTCAGGTCATGACATATCAGTCCACCATTTTAGATCTAGCTTCCACTGGACGGGGGTGGGGAGAGGAAGGGAAAGAAGCAAATAAAAGCAGTGTGACTCACATTTCCTCAACATCGTATCTTTCAGATATGCTGACACTACAAGTTCCATCACCGGCCATGCTGGTTGGGATGATGAATATTGTGATCTGAATCCCAACTGGAGTAGACCAACTAAATCAGTGGTACATACATAAATGTTGACATCAAGTCACCACTGATTAGAAAGTTCTACTTGAGTTGGGATTAAACATAGGATTCAGGCCTAAACATCACATCTGGAAGGTATCAGACTGGGGAAGTTTGGAACAACTATTCAAATTTAATGCAACGAATCTGAAATATTTGCAAATATTTCTTGCATTTTAAAAATCAAAGTCTACCTATGATTATGAGAGAAACGATGCTCAGTATATAATTACACAAAGGGATTACATGGGCAACATCCAGGGGTCCAGGGGCCACATGTCCCCTAGGGACCTTAGACGGTTGTATCTGCCCTACTGCCATCCCACTCCAGGCACTCTCAAACCCAAGGAAATTTTTATTGCTGTAAGAGGCCAATAATATCCTCTAGTCTGTAGTCTGAAACAACTTCTAGATGGCTCATTTCTGAAGTGGTGATGGTTTGCCACTTAGAATTAATTATCCTTCTGATAATTCAAACTCAGTGCTACAAAACAGAATGCATTTTATGAAATATTTCAACCTTTAGAAAATTAAGTCCATATAGTATGTTCCTCCTAAAGGAGATTACATTTTGTGTGATATATCTTGATGAAGTCTTTGTGGGTCTCCTCCTGCAAGTCAATTGAAAAACCTGTCCAAACTCACAACTGGAAAAATACACTCAAACAATGCAGTAACTAAAGAGTTAATGACATGCTTAAAGATTGAAATGATAAAGTTTAGACAAGGAGGAGTAAAGGGCCTAGTGAGCACAATAGTGACCTATTTGAAATTGTCATTCTAGCCTGCAGGCTTATTTCTTAATGGTTTGTGCAGTGACTGTGTTCCAGGGTAAGATGGAAATACAAAAGAATAAGGAAGCAAAATCCTCTCGGTACAGAAAGGTTTTCTTCACTGTAAGGCAGAGCATCTCATTACACAAAGGAGTCACAGGCCTGGCACTAATCTAGGAAGCATCATGCCTGCTTCAGTCTCTGTGTCAAAATTAGGAAAGCTTTGGGATGCTATCCTTAGCATAACTGCTTAGCAGTAAATTTCAGCGAAAGCAAAAGGGCTTGTTTCCATAAATGATCTCAAAAACTGAGGTGATAGACAAAGAAGGTTTTAGACATGTGAACACAATGCCAAAGGTAAACCAAAACTTTCCTTCCTGCACTGAGAAATTATTCTTTCTTATCCTGCTAGTGAACAAGACGAACAATTGTTTATTTCCTTCTGTAATGCTTTTAGGTACTGTGAACCTGTCAACATCCTTCCAACCACCATCCCTTTTCTGATCATTGTTCCTCAGCTAAACATCCCAACATGCTCCAGCTTTTCCTAATATGTGCTACCTTCCACATCTCTCTCATCCCTGTGGCTTTATCCTGAATGTACTTCTCTTATTTTTTCACACTATCAGGCCCAGGATAGATACTAAAAATTTACATATAGAATATTCAGGTAGTAATATTACTTCCTGACCATTTGGATTTAATGTTTCTAAAACAGTACACGACATTTTGTCTATTATGAAGATGAGAACCAAAAGACAAAAAAGGAGATCACAAATGGAAGACCAAAGGCAGACATGGTTGCTTACCTCAGACATGTTGACACGTCCTTCCTGGAAGGAACAGTCAGCTGCATTGTGAGTACAAATGTGACGATATTTACACCAGTGGCAAGGGAAGGACCCATTCACACAGGACAGGCAGCTGCAAGAGAAAGAGGACCATGAGAATTTCCAGAAGTGCGTCACATATCTATACACTTCGTCTTTCCTTTTGTGTGTGTGTCGGCGTGCAGGATCCCAAAGTATCTTATGCAAAACCCTGCACTGTCTAACAGAGCCTAGGAGAGACTATTTACAAGCATATGGGTCAGGCAACAAATATTGGCAGAAATATCAGTAGGGTTTTCAACAAACTGTCCAGTACAAGAGAGCACCAGAAGAAACATGATTACAAGAAATGTGGAGAAATGCCACAAATGGCTGTCCCCTACTAGGTCACCTATGTCATTCTCTTCAGAACTGTGCCCTCAGTACCATGCTAGGACAGCTAAGGTCACTATTAAAAGCAAGATGAGATCACTGTGTGACTGAGGCACCACCTCCAATGCCTGCGTAAACAGAATTTGACAAATGTCATGGTTTAATATCCACAATCCCTAATCTCTGTGCCAACTGCCTTCTCTTCTTCCTACATCAGTGGTTCTCAACCTGTGGGTCCCCGGATGTTTCTAGACTTCAGCTCCCAGAAGCCCTGAGCATTGACCATAGTGGCTGGGGCTTCTGGGAGCTGAAGTCCACAAACATCTGGGGACCCACAGGTTGAGAACCACTGTCCTACATTCAGTCACATAATGCATTCTGTGTGGTTAAAGGTGTACCCCAGGACCTCTCCCAGTAATGTTGGGATCCATAGGCACGTGGGTTGAATAACAGACTTCATGGGCTTATTTTTGGATTTATGAAGGCCAATTTTAATGCACATAAGGCAAAACAAGAGGCTTCCACTTCAGAGGGGAAAAAAAACTTTTGAGTGTTAATGCAGAGTCATTCATAGGAAAATTACCCCATTACCACAAGTTTGGATCAGGGTAACACTTCAGGACTGTAATGTCTTACATCTGATTATGCAGTGTGCTGTCATTTCCATTTACGAATCAGCCTCTTTTTCTCTGGTAACATGGTTTAAATTAATGCATTTTTAAATGTATTCAGATACAGTTTTCTTTTCTCTCATCTTATTTGTGTATTTCCCACTTTTTCTAGGTCCTCTTCTTGAAATCACATTCCTATTTCTTAGGGTCTTTCTCTGCATCTATTAGTAATGGCCGTGCTTTGAACTGTGCAATCAGTATAAGGAGGACTGGCATTATGGTCTATACTAACTCCCTTGTGCGCTGAGACACAGATTAAGAACAATTTAACCCCCTGCTCCCCTGTGTGAACAGCAACAGAGGCTCTGTATCTCCTTACAGGCTTCAGTTGTTCCATTTGTTCCACTTAGCTCTGTCTTGTTCATACTGGAGAGAACGGAATCAGAACTTTTTTTTTATTTTTCTTCGGTCCTCTAACACGGACTGAGAAATCCAATCCAATCCAGTCCAATCCAATCCAAAAACAGGTCTCGCATTTTGTTTTTCTTTTGAAGGAAGCAATGTCCTTTTCCTGATGCTGGTGGCAGCAGATTTTCCTGCTAAGCCACAAATATCAGAAATAAAGGTACCTCAGAAATAATCCCAGCCCCCAACAGCTGTTAGTACATGAGAGCACAATTACACTGGCATAAGCAAACTATTAAATTGTAGCCTTTGCTCTAAATGCATTCCGTTTTCAACTGCCATCTATTCAGAATAATATTATGGAGCTTAGCAAGCAAAGAACAAGTGAAATAAATAAATGGGAGGGAAGGAAGCAATTCAACAGAGAAAACAGGGAAAAAGTTCTCAACCAGAAAAACAGTTGAAAGGAAGGGTTATATTCCATTCCCTCTTCTTACAAGTCACCAATATGAAAAAAGGCAGGGCCCTTTTGAGATTGCTGTGGTGATAAATGCAAGGGGCCAAGCCTGTACCTTTTGGTGCAAAGCAAGTCTCATGAAATATTTGGAGACTGTTTCTCCTGAATCAACTTGCAGCTGAGGCCACAGCTAATGTATTCCTCCTTCACTCAATTTATGTAGCTTCACAGTGGTGCAATCAAGATGAGTTGTGATGCCCACTGTACATGTAGCAAGGCACTTCAATATAAACATAGCCCAGTTGAGTGATACATGTCACATTCACTTATGCCATTAAGAAAGAATAGTCCTCTGTTCCTCTCACTGTAAAATCCACTGTACAGTCCCTTGTCTGCTAGCCATTCACAACAAACCCACCAAGAACTTCCCCATTTCCCCAGTCACATGCTACCACACATGAAATGAGGCAATAAATAACCTCAGGTCTTCTCCCAGTTCACCTTCTACTAAATAATTCCTAAGGCTCAGTTGGACTACCTCAAACACCTTAACTGTTTAATTCAAAAGATAATTATTAAAAAGGAGTGGAATTATGATTGTTTAAGTGGCTGGTGACATCATACAGCTCAAAACCAGTGGTATCAGTGGACATTGTCTTTGTCAATTACTATCACTGAAACTCTACATTTTATCAAGGAAAAGCAGTGGCAATGCATTCATCTCAAAGTATAAATAACTCATTCATCACACATTCAACTTTGCATCCATAGTTGAACGAACTTCTTGAATACAGCACAGTGAGAAAATGAAATCACGATTATTTCTTCTTCTGGGGAATCCCACAACAACAACCAATGACTCCAGGAATAATTCAGTTTATCTGGATGTAACAGAGATACATATAACAGATGCATGGATTACACTTCTGGGTTTTTGTCTCCCCTCTATCATTGTACTCGCATGGGTAAGCTGAATGGAATCATAATTATAATGTGACTGAGATGATAAACATGTGAAAATATATCATTCTGGCTTTGATATTATTTTAGTCTTTCAACCAAGGGAATTGAATAGTACTAGGGGAGAAGGTAGATATATCCTACCAAGGGGGAAAAAACTGGTTGGCTTTTTCATATACAGAGGTAATTAGACTTCACAGTTACTTTCCTGTCTTTGAAATGAACACAGGGATCTCTGTCTGTGGGAGCTATCTCATTAAGGAGTCAGTCTTGTGCAAATATCACCACTACACCAATTAATAGCTGACTTTTGTTCAGAAAGTTTCTCCTTAATATTTTTTCAACAAATACCAAGAACTTGGAACACAGAATGCCTCTCCTCAGAGGGAAAACCCAACAACTTTGGGCTCAGTTAATCATCTCAAAGAAGTCCGATAAGATTCCTTCATTTTTATTAGGACATTAAAAAAACCCCTAAGGCAGAATCTTCTGTTAAGAGGATGAGTCTGTTGTGACCATGGTTTGGACTTAACAGGAAGTTTGGGGGTATATCCCCAATGTCCACATGACAATGCTGCCTTCTTGTGTGGCAGCTTGTTCAGCAGCATGAAACCATCTGTTCTGTCTTTCCTTTGTCCTGGCATAAGCGTTCTTTGCTCTCTTTATTTCTGAACTGAATGTCATTTTTGATGACTGGAGCAAATAACTCTCTTCTCAAAATATACCAGACTCTGGAGGAGACAATACACCTCTGGACAAATAAGCTCAGATCAGACTAAGCTGAAACCTAATTTTGTGATAAAACACAACACAAGCCTTCATGTAAGATTCTCATATAAGCTTATTCAATAGCCATTCCTACAACCACTTCTCTGTCTGTATTTCTGACAGGTAGATTAGGATAGAAACGGATCAATCTGATCCCAAACCAGGGAAATGGTTGCTTGGTACTTGGAAAGTCATAATCAATCTGTCTCTTTTGAATTAGCTATGCAGACAAGAGATATTCATCTTCACTTTTTTTCTACAGTGACTATTATATCTCAAATATTCTACGAACAATAATAATGGAAAATGGACCTTAGAGCTTCAGGGTTTATAGTTAGAGTCAGCTGGAACTGATTTTGTTACTTTCAATTCCATCATCATTAAATGGGCCTCAAACATTGAAAATCACGCTCTATAGAGACTGAATATTCCAAAACAACTATGGTTCATTCTCACACCGCCTTAAGGAGAGATTTGTGTGATCTGGCATTCCTCCAGGCATCAATGGTATCTCTGAGAGCAGCGCTATAAAAATCATCTAAACTCCCAAAGCAATATGGGAGATTTTGTAAAGTGGAGGGCATGATGCCATCTAGTGGAGAGCAGTAGTAACAAACATGGGTTGAGTTTAACATTTGCGAAGTTATCATGCTGGAAAAAACAAGTTTCCAATAAGCTTCCATGGGGAATACATCTTATTGCGCATAATGTGGGAAGCAGACAAAAGAAAATGGCAGATACAGTATTTAAATTCTATCTCCATTTTCTAAAAGACTTTAAATATAAAAGAGTGGCTTAGTAGTGACCATTCTAGGTAGATGGCGAGGGATTGTTAAAATGAGTAAAGCATGTGTGAACATTTTAACTTTTGTGCTGTTTCAAGGATGTTTTATTCATCTTATATTCATAGTTGTATTATGTATTTCCCTGTTATATCGGCTATGGATCTTTACAACCACTTTAAGACCTCATTGCCACTAGAAAACAACTCATAAATTTAATAAGCAAATAAAATACCAATATTGCTAGTAGAATAATCTCTCAAGATGCTCAGTCAGCTCATCCTGGCTACAAAATCTGCAACAACTGACCATGACTATAAGATTTTGACAGGATACAGGAGGCTGAAAGATCCACTCTGCTCATGGATGCTGTTCTTTTTGATGGGCAGGTCCACTGAAATTTCAATGTTTCACAACCGTGGGGAGGATATGTTTTTAAGGACCACTTACAGAAGACGAAAACTTTAATTATCCTGTGAAGGCCCTATGATCCTAAAATGTGTGAAGCTGTTTATTGTGCAGTGCAGATTACTTGAATGAAACATCCTGCTGGTTACCTAACCTGCTCTGGTTTGCAGAAGCTTTCTTTGACCCACTAACCTCAATTACACAATTGGTATAAAAGGACCCCCAGTATCCTAGCATACTGTAATCTTTATCACTCGGCTTTTTACTTAACAGCTGAGTTCTCGTTTCCTCTGACATCCAGTCACCTTCTGACTTCCTCTGCGGGTCCTCCATAAATTCATTCATGACAAAATTAACAGTAGAGAAATGCCAGGCAGGAAAACAATAGCAACACACATTAAAAGGAATACTGGGTCATGGAAACTAACTTATTTTTAAGGGTTCAGAAAACCAGAGTAGGTCATGAGGAGTAAAACCTCTCATTCTAGAAATTCCTGTTCCAAAAGGAAGAACTCCACAGAGCAGAATCCAGACTGCTATTCTTACTAAATAAAAGGACCATTTAGGAGCAAGCATCCCATCTCTCTATAGCCTTGTCACCATTCTAAGCAATACTTTTAATTGTAGTTTATGTACATTCAATGAGAGGGACCACTGTATTATACACAACATCAAAAACAGTTGCCTGGTCCTATAAAAATGAAATGATATATACTAACTGGTGATATTTTTCAGCTACTCTGACTAGAAACTAAAAGTAGGGAATTTCTGGTCATTAAAACCAACCAAATTATTCTGCTCTTCTAGCCCTCTTCTAGTCACATGAACTTGTCATTCCACGACTCAAACTAACTTATGGCAAACCATACTACAGTCCTCCTGTAATATACTATCTCACTGGAATAGTTTTTAGAGCTCAACTGTTAGTTACAACTTGCACATGGGTTAAGGTCTCACTGCCCCAGAAGGGGAAAGGAATAATACTACTGCAGCTCAAATCTTTTGGCTGCCCTAACACATCACAGTAGCCTTTTCTTCTCTAGATACCTTTGGGACATTTTTCTGCATGTGTCATTCTTGCAATCTGCTTTATGGCACCAAATTTTATGTGGATTCTAAGGGCTATCTGACCTTGTACATGCTTCTTCCTTCACATTTTCCCTTCTGCTGCTTACAATTTGCATCTTGCTGCAGCGTCTACTCAGCCTCAACGAGTTTTCATTTTGCTAGATTACCATAAACAAAGAGCACATCCCCATGGCATTACCTGTATTCCAATTATGACATAACAACACCCAAATGAAACTATAACCAAGCCCCCCTCCCCAAGATTACCTTTAAATTAGAGAAAAGAAACCAAACTGAGATGGCAGTGCTTATCTTGCAGTTGTCCCAGGCAGGCAGGAAAGCAGATTGGCGAGTGAGACAAGGCTGGGGTGAATTACCAGATTAAAGAATTCCTAATTGTTCGCTTTTTAAACATTCAATCAATCTGCATGTTATTCAATATACGGGTGGCAAATTCTTGAAGGAAATATAAAGCAATTTAAAATCATATAAACAAAAGCTATCTACCACTGTTGAAAGGACCAAAACAGCCTTGAAATTCATAGAGTTTTACTAAGCCATAGCTTGGTTACACTAGCAATTAGATCAATGAAAGTTGGTAGACAAATACTTTGGTGGCTCTGATGTGAATCCTAGTAAGTTCAATGGAGCTTACTCCTTACTGTAAGTAGATAGGACTGGAGCCTCAGTTCCCTAAACAAGAACCACGTGTCCTTATCAGAAGTAGCTATGAGTATGACAAACATTTACAAGTGAGCAATACAGCAATGACAGCAGCAGTCTACCACTCTGCAACTGTCTCTTTTGTGAAAATGATCCATCAGTCACTGATTCAGAGCATTCTGACGTCACGGGAAACAGTCCATTGTTTACACTGCAATTTGGATATGGCTCTACTTTTACAACCTACTTCCAGAGTCACCTCACTCACACTGTAGCTTGTAGAGCACCAGCACTATCTTCCCACACACTGCTTACAGTATTCAATATTCTTATGAACTAGAAAACAGGTAATTGCCTTATCTCCTGTTTTACAAACCAAGAGTTCTATGATAGAGAGTAAGAACAAACCACAAATCTAGAGGGGAAAGATACACCCAGAGAAACCTAAGCAAGGAAACACACAAAGAGACTGGAGTAAATAGAGAAGGAGGAAGGAGGAAGAAGGCTATGAAAACTGACTTGGAAGAAAGGACACAAGAAGATAGAAAAATGTGGCAGAGGGGACACTATGTGTATTTTACATAAGCAATTTCATTTCTGTCATAATGAGTGCTACAAAGGACTGAGGAAAGGCGTAAGGGGTAGTTATCTTGCCAGAAGCAACACATTTCTATACGAACCAAGTTAGAAGAAGGGAAAGACAGAGCATAAATTCAGTGAGGAACGGGGCAAGTACTACTCAAAGCATCTGTCGACAAGAAGCACATTGGAAAGGAAAATGACATGCATATTCCACACCAATGGAAATAGTTTCTGTATGCCTGCTCTGGTTTTTGAGGATTCCTAGACCTACTTTATTGACTATATCTCCGTCATTATAAATTACATGTGGCATTATAGGAAGAGCGTTTTCCTATAAAGTATTGTCCATTTGGGAGGTTATAAAATAATGAACATTATTACATTTTGTTTCTATTAATTTGCATAGATAGATGAAGGATCAGATAAGGACTTAATTGGTGGCAAGAACTATCAGAGCAATTTATACTCATTCCCTGCAGGGATGTCCTAGATGATGCATGAACGGAGACAGAGTCCTGCTTGTCCTTGCTGGTGATTTGTCCCTGAATACAGCTATACTACACAGCTATAGCAGTTTGATACTACTTTAGTTGTCATGGCTACATCCTAAGCAACCCTGAGAGCTGTAGGTGAATGAAAGAATTCTCTGCTAGAGAGCTGTAGTGGCTACAATTCTCTGCTAGACCTGCCTAGCTAGACCCGTCTAGCAGAGAATCCCAACCACTCCCCATCAAACTACTCCTACTCATGCCCAAAACCTCTTACATATGTCCCCCGAAGTGATTAGGAATAAAGTGGCATCACTCAAATAACGGCCAAAAACAGTGCTGCAAGATTGCCAGACATTTCTCTCTGAAGTTGCCTGTCAACTTATGGCAACCCCATGAATTTTTTACAAAGTTTTCTTAGGCAAGGAATACTCAGGGATGGTTTTGGCAGTTAGAGGAGACCAAAATGCTGCTCAGCAGTCCTCTGGACTCCAGTTCCTGCCCACCCCAGTCTACAGCCTGTTTATCTCTCAGAAAGGGCCATGAATTGGGCCCAACTATACCAGTTTTCCAGTAAAACTGAATCCATCTAACCACTCTACAAACACTTGTGGGTTTTTTAAAAAGTAATCTAAAAATATCAGGAAAGGCAAAACAAACATCTCCTCCATTTCCTACTCTGGCTGGTGTTAGCTGGCATGGCTTTGGAAGTGGTGGATTGTCCACTGTATCTCCAGCGTGGTATAGTGGTTTGAGTGTTGGACTACAATCGTGGAGACCAGAGTTTGAGTCCACGCTTGGCCACAGAAACCCACTGGGCGACCATGAAAATTGTTGTAAAGAATAGTATGTGAGTTACCACTGACATTAAAACCTTATCAAAAAGTATTTCATTTTTCATGATGGCTGCAGAATGCTCTGTTGTATAACCAAATTCTGTATAAACTTTAAACCGTGAAAATGTTTTGGAAAGCATGGACCACATACACAGCAGCTCTGTTCTCGACGATCCTATTCTCAGACCTAAGCCGGGACACTCTGGCATGCAGCTGTCCTTTTTATAAGTATCAAGGGAAACTTGGTTGCATCTAATCAAGAAGCAATTAATCCCCATGCTCCCATTATAGAGTCCAAAAAAATATATAAAAAAATAAACCCCACCCTTTCACAAAAGTTTTACAAGGTATCTTGTGCCAAACTATGTTTAAAAGCAGACCATCAGTTTCTCATATTGCAGATTTTAAACACAAGATTAGGTCATTTTCTGCAAGCTCCCTAGATGCAGCATGGGTCTGGTCTTGACAAACATCTTGTGGAGTAACCCCATCAAGAAACAATAATGCTTTGGTGGGAATGGGAAAATCATCTTGAGAGGTGTGATAGGAGCCTAATTCCTAGCATCATGGCAATTTCTTCTCACCATAACCACAATGCAGACCAAGAGAACAGTTCTACCTCCACCCCTCTTTATTTAAACAGAAAATACTGACAAGCTCAACTAAGAGCTACTCACTGGGGCATTCATAAAATCAAGCTGTAAACCAATATACTGTCAATATTAGCAAGACAGACACAAAATGCTTCTGCCTCTCTCCCTAATTATACAGCTACAGCAGATTTTGAAAAGACGTCATTACCAAACTTTTCTTCTCTGCATCAGTACTTTCCACAAGGTATTCCAGAAAGCAGGACTAGAACAACTGATAACCAAAACTGACTTGTTCACGTGAAAAGGGGGTGGTGGTGGTATCTAGATTGCAAAACAGTACTGATACACACAAAAACAGCATTACAGTAGGTCAAACTAATTGTCCAGCTAGTCCAGTATTATCTGCTCAACTGATGGTAGCTTTTCAGGGTCACAAGCAGAAGTCTGTCACATCACCTGCTATCTGATTCTTTAAACTGGGAATGTCAAGCACTGAACCTGAGACATGTAAAGCATATATTCTACCAATGAGCCATGATCCTTCCCCTGATGAGAAAAGCATGCAGCTACTCTGAGCCTGCAAAATTACTCTGGCAAGAAGTCGCTTCCTATAACTGCCCCCAAACGGCTTTGCCCGTAGACACTAATCCTTTAAAGACACGGACACAATCCAGCTATAATCAAGTATCTTCCATTTCATTGAGAAAAGAAAGCATTTGCTAAAGCACACATAAATGAAACAAAAGGATGGATCATGCCCTGTAAGTCCCATACGATACCTCAGGAACCTCAAATTTAAACTATTATAATGTATTTACAGAAGGTGCCATTTAACTGTGGCATGACAGCAGTCCTGTTTCCTGATGGCCACGCTGAGTTCTCCCAATGACAGTTGAAGTGCTGATTTTGTCTTAGAGGACCTCAACAGGTTGGTCCCTTTCTACTCTATGTGGTCTAATTCTTAATTCCTGCTCTGCATCATCTAGTAGACTGCCTTCCCCTCTATGACTTACTACTATCTCTGAAGCTGATGAGACAGTACTTTCATAACTGTTCCTCTGTGGTAAATCTGGATAGTCTAACATTCACAGTTGCTCTCTCCTTCTCATAGATTAGTCTTCTTTGGGAGGTGTGCCAGAATTAGACCCAGGGAATCTTTCAGAATTGGTACAATTTCCTTCTGTTTCCAGTAGCACAATGAGGAAAATGCAGGGAATCCATATTGTCCAAACCATCAGAGTGAGAAAATCCAAAGCCACTGGATACATTGCATTATTAGTCCATTTTTTCAAGTGTATTTGCCTCACAAATACCCTAAGGTTTTGGAGAACTGATGCAAACAAACCAGGCCCCTTAGACAGTTTCAAACAACTGTCAGGTTTTCCAAGGCACCTCGAATTTACACAAGCCACTGAGATGGGCCATGATTTTTTTTGTCTTTTTTTTATTCTTTGGTTCACTTTAATCATTTGAAAATCACTCACAACGCATTCAGTCTCAAGCAGAGAAGTGATTTCATGTCCATGCACCTAGCTCCTGCCCCAAATAAAGCTGCCCAGATGTAACAGTTGAACATAATGCATAGTGATCAGAAAACTCCATGGGAAGAACTAAGCATCACTCAAAAGCAAATTGTTCTTGATGCTGGGATCTATCAGCCTGGGTTATTGATTTCTTTCTATAATTATTATTAAAACTGAATGTGGAATTCTACCCAAATATTCTATTAGGTTGGCTTTAAATAGCAAATTTATTGTGTCATACTGCAGAGGCCCAAGCATCATGGCAGGACAATGCAGTTCAAAGTTGCAATCTGGCCCCTTCCTAAACACATTCGATGATCCTACTGACACGTACACTTTCATGATCATGAAAAAGAAGTTTCCATTTAAATCCGGAAATTTTATTTTCTACTTAAACCTTTCCCCATTTTGCTTCTGCATAATGCAACGCCCAGCCAAAAGAAGCGTTCTTACAAAACTTGCTGATTGTTTTGTAAAATTCTTGTTGACAATATGATTTGCATGCACTGTCCCTGGATAAAGGTTTCTGTTTTTTATGGTGCACTGCTCTTTCTACCAACTGTTCCTCACTTCTGTCTATGGAAAAAAGATATCTTTGGATGGCAGTCCTTGAAAGAACACATCACAGAGAGAACTGCTCTGTCTCTCAAACAACAGGCCCCAGTTTCACAGTACAAGTACACACAGATCCCCTGCTATCCTCTGTCCTAGAACGGGGCCAGGGCCAAAATCTCACTAATCAGGAAGTTTTACTTCAGATTAACTCCCGTAAATCTCACAAGATCTAAACAACAGCTATGCAGTTACTCCAGGCATGATTTACAAGACAGCTTCATTTTTTCTACAGGGTAAAAAGGGTTCAAGCCTGTGCTGAATATTTAGGATTCTGACATACATACTTTACAGGTTAAAATGTTTCTGATCTTCCTGCTGTATAATTATTCAGTGATATGTAAATAGCTGAGATAATGGAAAAGAAGAAACTACAGCACGTACTAATGTGTCATAAGGACCCAGATTTTCTATCGAAGACACCGAGAAGCTACTTTCTAGAAATTAAGTGTCATAAATAATAGCTTCATGGCACTTCACCAAGAAAGTGCCCGCTAATATATCCAGCTGGAAAGTGGTCACGTCAAAAAGATATCCAAGCAACATTTAGTACTTGTAGGTCACAGACACAGCCCAATGTGCATCTTCTGTCAGATGTATCGGAGTAGCAGTCACTGTGCTGTTCATGGAAGATGCATCCACCAATAGTTATATATCAGGAGAAATGTTCTACCTGACTGTCAGTTGCTGAGGAAAATAGAAAGATGTAATTGTCCCTTTCATGCCATATGCAAGCACCCAGGAATATTTGGATGTTCTCTGCTTGAAACAGAATGCCAGACTAGATGACCTTTGATCCAATTAGCCACAACACTGCTTATGTTCTTTTTAGTTCTGCATGTATGACACTAGTACTGTCAGCTTCAATAGTGCTAATGAAATGACACAGTCCTTGTTCTACTATATGTTTGTAGGATAATGAAAAACCCAAGGTATAAAATCACTAAGAATTTGATTTTCTTCTACAAGGTCCCTTTAGAAATGAAGTCAGACCTTGCATTCCTCAGCTTGCAAAGCAGGCTAATGCATGCTGCAGAGTTTACAAGCCTAGTGGAGATTTACATAGTTCTAGGGAAGGGCATGAGAGGGCCAAAAAACAAAGCATCTTGTCTGGGATTTTAGAAAATGTTGCAAATAGAAGCTGCTGGCATTAGTTAGAAGCTGGGGGAGAAAGATTAAAAGCAGTTTGCCTAAATAAGCACTGCCAACAAGAGGCATGCTAAATTCCCTTCAGACAAAATGAAGGCCCAATTAGACACACTAAATGATTGCATCTAGTACACATTGACAAACATCATTTTGTTTCTTTTTTCTTGGATGTTTCTTGATCAGTCCCTCTTTATGAATACTGTTAAAGCCAAGGGACAGCAGAAGAATAAGAAAACAAAACAGAAAGATCCACAAACAGCCATTGTCATCAATAACTCTAAAGTGATTTTATAAATATTAATATAAGCATTATTTGATTTTTAAAACAATTCATCTAAAATTAAAATTCAGCCTGGTCATAAATCACCCATGATTGCTGTTTGTTGCAATTTATTTTGTTTTTTTATGTTCTACACACATTAATTTTTATTCTTCAGAAGGATGGTTCTGTCATTTTGCCTTTCTGGAAGAAGATTACTTAACCTTACCAAAAGAAGTTTTACTCGATTTTGTAAAGATCACATTTGTGTGCAAGTATGCATGTGTGCTTTGGACGACGATGTGTGCAACACTGACAAAAAGAAAGAAAGACAGAGGAGAATGGGATAAAAAAAACTTTGCAGAGAATCCAGGTGAGGAAGAATGTCTAGCTCAGAACGGTCTCTCCTTTCACTCTCCCCCAAAAGCCAAGAGCTGATCTCCAAAGGGACAGCAGGTGGTCGTGGCATCACTGTCCTGTCAGGAAGGGCCTTGATGGAAATCTCCTTTGTGCGTATTTGGGCACCACTGCCCAGATGAGAGTCCTGACTTGCTGTCCAGCCTTTAAACCCTTGAACATCCTCCTAGATATGCAGATTTCCCCAGCAGACAAGTTCAGGCAAGCCCTGACAGACTTTCTCTCCCCTCATCAGCAGGGCACAATATAGAAGTCATGAGTATCTCAGTATCTCTTGGGATACTAGTATCTCTTTACTGTTCTTTTATTTTTATGCCCTGAAGGCTACCCTTCTAATCATTTTATTATTTTATCCTACCCTGGAATCTTTTCAGGACATCATACTGCAACTGTACTATAAGAGTGATAGACTACTCACTCACCTGAACTTTAATGTGTGCCTTTATTCAGAAATAACACTAAACTGTAAGTTCGCGGAATCACGGCACCTTAGAGTTGGAAGGGGCCTCAAGGGCCATATAGTCCAACACTCTGGCATGCAGGAATACACAACTATACCACTCCTGAAAGATCCCCATTCAACCTCTGTTTAAAAACCTCCAAAGACAGAGAGTCCAACACCACTCCCCAGGCAGTCTATTCCACTGTTGAACAGTTCTTAAAGTAAAGAAGTTCTTCCTGATGTTTAGGTGGAATTTCTTTTCTTGCAATTTCATTCAACTGGTTTGTGTTCATGCCTTTGGAGCAGCAGAAAACAATTTTGCTCCATCTTCTACATGGCATCTCTGCAGATACTTAAAGACTGCTATCATGTCATCTCTCAATCTTTTCCTCTCCAACCTAAACATACCCAGCCCCTTAAGGCATTCTCTGTAAGGCTTGGCTTCCAGACTTTTGATTCTCTTGGTCGCCCTCCTCTGGACACATTCCAGCTGGTCAATATCCTTCTTGAACTGTGGTGCCCAGAACCTGACACAGTATTCCAGGTGAGACCTGACCAAAGCAGAACAGATTGGCACTAGTACTCCATGTAGTGCTATTTTAAGTTAGCATTAAAAGGATAAGCTAAAGCAAGCCTAATTGGAAGATATGAAGCTTTAGATACATGGTCTGTTGGCCCTAGCTGGCAGGTGGTTGAAAGAAGAGTACTCATTGCAATTTCAGTAGAATAGGTGGAAATAAGGCAGGATGTGTGGGTGGTTGTGAAGGAAACTTCTTTCTTTCCAGAGATCAGCACTAGAGCAAATGGCAGTAGAGTACTTTTTGGTCTGTAGGTATTTCCTACAAATGGTACTTGCTTTCTGATAGTGAAACAGTTGGTCTTTGGAAGTAGTGGTCTGTCTTTCCTGGGGATATGAACAACAGCTGAATTGTCATCTGTTATGGATACTGCAGTTTCCAGGTCTCTGCAGTGAGGCTGGACTGGCAGTACATATACACTTTAATGTTCTCACATTCATGGATCAACACCATACATGGCTTAGGGAGGGTGACTATTCCCAGCCTAGTTTAGGTTTGTGCACTCTGACATGATGTGATTCCAGTCCATCTACCCACTCTCCTGGCAGGCTGTAGGACAGAGTTGTGTTTTTGAAAACTGTCACAGGCAATGGGAAGCAAATGAAGGGACTGCAGCAGCATTTGGTGGACAGATTTGGAACAGTCACTCGACACATGAAAATCTTTTTTGTCAGAGATCATATGACAGCCCTACTGTGAATGAGACATGGCAAACCTAGCGCATAGAGATGCGCATTGAAAACAGCTGCCAAAGACCAAAAACCCCCCAAAACTTTGTTTGTTTCATTTGAAGTGACTCATAGACAAATACTTCTTCACACAAAGGATGTTCTATTTCATTATGCCAGTACAACACCCAACAACCTCAGAAGGTAAGTAGTAGACTAAGGAAATAGAATCAGTTTTACCTTATTAAGTGTTTCTGTGACAACTAACTATGGTCCTTTTCCACACATGGCTGTGAAGTTTTATAGCTTTCAACAAGAAAAACCAGCAACTAGATTAAAATTCACTCTGTATCAAAATGGGGTTCTACTTTTCAGTGTGCCGGCAATGACTGAACTATATTAAAGCTACACATGAATGTAAACTTCTAACAGGTGCACGCAGATCAAACTGTGCTGTCATTCATAAATTCAGACTTATACAGAGAGCATAAGAGGCTACCTCACACCATATTAAACTCCTTGTCCAATTGGGCCAGGTATGGCCTTAATGTTGCATTGGGGCCCCAGGTAGACACTGAAGCTATTTTTGTGGTATTTACCCCTTAAAATTTCCCAGAGCACTCTTTTTCTGGTAATAAAAAGGACAAATTTCCTTTCGTGGAAGCATCCAAGAGCACCACTTCACCTTTGCCCATTTTTCAACCCTAGAACTGGACTTCTATTTCCAGATTTCTTTTCCTTTCCTTTTGAGTTTTGCAGGTCTGTGCAGCCTGAAGAACATCCCAAGGGCAGAAAACTGGCTTTTAGAACCACCACAATTGCTCTCCCCGCAGCCTGCAGTATTGTCTACTCTGACTGGTAGCAGCTCTGTAGGGTCACACATAGTGATCCTTCCTCTCACATGATCCTTTTAGCTGCTTCTACCTAAATTTCCCAAATGCATAAACAAACACAGAGAAGGGATCTGCAGGCCAATTTGCACTGATTTACATCACTGGTAGAGCAACACACACACGTAATAACCTAAATACACACAGCAAATTAAATACACATTCATATATGTATATTCTCATATACAGCTGTCTATAAAGATCCAGGATGTTTATGCTGAAGCTGTTTACTTAGATCAGTGGTTCTCAACCTGTGGGTCCCCAGATGTTTGTGGACTTCAGCTCCCAGAAGCCCTGAGCATTGACCATAGTGGCTGGGGCTTCTGGAAGCTGAAGTCCACAAACATCTGGGGACCCACAGGTTGAGAACCACTGACTTAGATGCTCCTGACTAAATCAGTTCTCATGCCAGTGGTTGAGGAACAGAATCTACCTTCTCTTTACCAAGAGAAAGAAAAAGGGATTATTCTTGCTCAACACAGCTGCTGAAACCCAAACGTCTTGCTCAAAGGACAAACAGCAAGCAAGGCAAGATGGTACCCATCTCCAACTAACACCCTTTTGTATAAAACCATGTCTCATCCTGTACACATCTGTGTACTCACCAACTTACCCACCCAGTGTACAAACTGTCACAAACTGCCTGCCACAAACTGTTCTCAGCCTTTTCTTCAAGAAAGAAGGAAAAATCTGGAGAGGTGGGGGGTATGTTACTTACGATTGGTGAACACTACAGTTGTAAAAGACAAAATCCACAGCTGCAAACTTCTTCCCAGTTTCCTTGGATTTGAGGTAGAGCTTTACCACTCGCTTATCACCTAGGACAGAACCAAACAGGCACGTAGATCAGCCGTGGGGCAGAGATTGAATTTTACAGACATGTGAAAAGAATACAAAGCACTTTTTAGCAATATCCAAATATGCAAGGCCTGGAGTAGTTTTAGCTAACCTGAGAGGACTTGTGTGAAGCCCATTAGTTGGCGAAAACAGACACTAGTGATATAAAATTAAAGTACGGTCCTCTCACAATGCCTTCTAAATGAGAAGCAATATTCAGGGGTATGGCTGCCAAGAGTGTGTGGGTGGCTCCTCCTTCCAGAGCAGCAAGGGTCTAGAGATAAGAAAGCAGGGGAAAATATACCTAAGGTGACTCAACAGTTCTCCCACTGCATTTAAGGATCTGAACACTGAAGATGTAACAAATGATTTTAGGCATTTTCTCCTGGCTGTTAAAGATTATGAGATTACAGCAGCCCCTCCACATTCATAGATTTGACCTTCACGAACTTGATTATTTGAAAGGCACATGCTTGCTCCCCCCGACCATTTTTCTCCTCCCATCCCTTGCATTGTTCACCCCAGGCTTGTAAGGCTTGTGTTTAAAATGACCTTTTTTTTTTTCATTTTGGGCGAGCAAAGCACCCTCCCATTACTGAAGGCATGGCCCCTCTGCCATGTGGTTGCACATTCTGCTGTGTAAGGCTTCTGATTGGTAAGGCGCTCCTTTCTCAAGATAGCCGCCGGAAGTAATTAGAACTCTAAAACTCCCCTCTTCTCTGTCTGAGGGAAAAGCACCAGTAAGCATTTCAGATTGTCGTCCCCCCCGCCAATGCAGGGGCCACAGGCAAAGGAGTGGGATGGGGGAGGGTCTGCAACGGAATGTGAAGGGAATTGCGGGGGGAATTATTGCATTTTTTCCCATTTTCACAAGGGCTCTGTACTCTGAACCCTTGCGAATATGGAGGCGCTACTGTATTTGCACATTTTTGAATAGTTTTTTGCACTCTGGAACCATCTTGCAAAAAAAAAAAGCACAAAAAAATTTTTTGTAAAAAAAATACTATTTTTCCTAGAAAATATTTTGCACAAAATACACAATTTTATGTGCAATAATTTCTGCTTTTTGTGCAAATGATTTTTCATCAAAAAAAGTCATTAAATGTGAAAAAATTAATGCAGTTAACCATTTTCTTGACAAGAGTTTCTTTATGTGTCAAGACACTCTTTCAAACCACCCCTTAGGGGGTTAGTTTTAGGTGGGTTGGTGGGTGGGGAGGATTGGGTATGTTTTTTAATGTCTTTTAATGTATTTAATGTATTAATGTTGTTCGCCGCCTCGATCCATGTGGAGAGGCAGGATAGAAATAAATTTTATTACTATTATTATTGTTGTTGCTGTTGCTGTTGTTTCTCATTGAGGAAACACTTGTGAATATTGCTTACATTTCCAGCGAATGGCCACAAAAATCAGATACTATCACTTTTCCATATCATCTGAAGAGCAATATTTCGTTCAAAAGAAATGGGACAATCTACATGATCTTCCATCAAGGAAATAAATAAAATGATAGATTGGCCCAGCTACAGTTTTACTCAAATGTCTTTTGGAAAATCCATATACCCTGCACAATATTCCGAAAACATTCCACTACACAGAACATCTGCTCAGGATTCCATTGATTAACCTAGAAAAAAATATCTCAAACTCACCTTGCCCTCTAGTAATAGGGATGACATCTTTTGTAGAAGGAGAACTACAGTAGATCCTACCATCTTCAATGCGACTTTCAGATTCTGTAAAATCTTCAAAGGAACAATTCACACCGGCAGAAAGATCAGGGACATTCCAAGCCTGCAGAACGAGCTGAAAGAGTAGACAAGAAAGGTCACACTGAAAAACAGCAAACATTTGTTCTGAGGTACATTAAAGAAAGACTCTAACAGCAAAATCCACATACTGCGCTGTGTCCACAACCCAGCCTCGTCCAGTCTTTCTCAAGGAAAAGACAGTTATCAGATGAAGTGAAAAAATCAAGTCCTATAGAGGATTCAAGGCTGAGTGACATACCGGGACTTCTGACATTGTGACTGATATATTCTTGGGCTGAACAGTAAGCTGGACACATTGCCGTAGATCTGAAGCAAAGCGCTGAAGCTCATCTGCTCGTTCACATCTATCCTTCCGTGAGCAGCTGTGGGAAAGCAGAATGCAATATCTATGAGATTGTGGTGACCTTTGGATATGGACAATATTGTTGTGTTGTGTCCCAACATTCAACAGAAAAAATCTGTGCAGACTTCTCTTTGCCTCTATCAGTGATCTATTTGTCAGCTTGGGTAGCTGTCTATTTATTTCTATACAACTTCTGGTGCAATAAGAGTCATCAAATCAGCTCATAACATTCCAGCAATAATACATAACTGCACACTCCACTCCCTTCTAGCAACACTAAAAAGCATTTCCTATTTACAGTTTAGGCTTTGAACGAAATCTAACTGTTAGTCCCAACTGGAGTGACCAAATATATCAATGGGAATGTAATAAAATAACACTTACATAAATGGCATTGATTCAATAAGTATACAGTTAGTTACAACTAACAATTGGATTCAGGCTTGTGTAAACATCTCTCTTACAATGTTCAGCTTCTTCTTCTGCAGGCTATAAATGACTATAGAGAAAAATCAGCTTTGTTATAGACCAGTATTATGGTGGAATTCAATGCTTCGTAATTTACCTCTGAAAAATAAAAGATGGACATCTTTTCATGATAGTTTTTCCATGATGAAAATTAATCTCAGTATTGGGGTGAATAGTATGTAACACATCTACAGCACAGTCCTGCACATATCTACTTAGAACTATGTCCAACTGAGTTCAGTGGTACTTACTACCAAGTAAGTGTGTAGAAGATAGTAACTCAAAGGTCACAAGAAATGTCTACTGTCATAGGAAACTATTATCTAGATACTGAGGTTTGTACATTACTGCAATTCAATTGGGCTAAAAAAGTGATAGCTTTACTCTTCTGGCATCAGGTTATTTAAAGGCATAAATTATGTTTCTTTTGCAAGATTAAGTAATATTCTCTTTCTTTGTAAGATAGGGGTTTTTTTTAAACCAGGTTAATCTTTAATCCTTATAATTATTTCTAATTTAACAGCCTGAAATATTAATTTCTCCTGTCCAAACTGGATTAACCTGAATCATGACTTTGGGTAACATTATTTGGGGATATTTGCTTCACCTGCACATAGCACTTGCATTCTATTTTGATTATTAAGACTTCTGACCAATACAATAAACTAAACTAAGAATTTACTTAGAAGTTTGAGTAGTTTCACATGTATTTCCAAGCTATAATCCTTACAACAACCCAGTAAAGTAAGGAAAAGAATCATAGAGCACATCGTTTGCACATAGTCCAAACCATTACCAGTATAAGAAATCCACCATCACCACATTCCCTTTAGATGCTGTCCCTCTATTTAAAATGCCTCCAACAAGAGAGACTACCATCTTCTGACTTGGTTTGTTCCACTGCTGAAATACTGCCTCATCAGCACATTCAGCCTAATGTTTAGTCTAAACCTTTTCTCTTGTATTTTGACCCTACTAGTTTAGGTCCTATCCTGCGGAGCAAAAGAAATTTATTGCTTTAAATTGTGCTACTTGTTTTAATGCTTTTTGTAAGCCAACCTGAGATCTTTGACATAGGGTGGGATATTAAACATTTTCATCCTATACTATAACACCCATCTGAAGATGGCAGTCATATCACTTCTTAAGCGTTTTTGCCTCCAGGTTACACTTATCTTTCCAGGACCTGTCTTGAAGGCCTATCATCATCTTTGCCACCACTTGTAGACACATTCCATGTTATCAAAACTCCTCTACATCTGTACATGCCAGAATATCATTGGGGGTGGGGGAACGAGGCTAAGAGTGGCCTCGCTAAAGACAGGTAGTAAGTTGGTGTCAAAGAAAGGATGAGACATGGGGACTTCTGGTATGTAGCTCAAGTCTCCTTGCATGTTACCCAGTCGGGACTCATGGCACTTTTATAATTGAACTAAGCCTGTATTTATATTTAAAAAGTGAGCACTTGGGAAAATTGCCATGTTGGACTCCAACTTCCATTGGCCATACTGTCTGGAAGACTGTGGGAACTGGAAGTCTAACAGAGGAATTTTTCCAAGCTCTGGCAAAAGCAAGGAGCAAGGTTCATCTGTTAGCATGCCATATCTTTCCACTTCATATTATCCTCCTCCTCTGTATGAAACTTATCCTAGATCAGTGGTTCTCAACCTGTGGGTCCCCAGATGTTTGTGGACTTCAGATCCCAGAAGCCCTGAGCATTGATCATAGTGGCTGGGGCTTCTGGGAGCTGAAGTCCACAAACATCTGTGGACCCACAGGTTGAGAACCACTGTCCTAGATGATGTGCCACTTCATTCTACTTTCTGTCCTAAGGGCCCACGCATCACACTCCTCTCCTTTTCAGATGCTTCACAAGCAGCTTCAGATATGGCAGACATTTCACCAGGGCAACCCTGCCCCCTCCAAGTACTCTTCTATCCAGGTATGCTGCCTCCATTTAATGAGTTTAAATGAGTTTCCTTTGCTTCTCCTCCCTGAATCTCTGATAACATTATTTCATTACAGCAAGCATTTTAATTAAGCAGAGGGCAATACAGAAAAGCAGATACACATGCGCCTTTCAAGGTCCTAGTAATCTCAGCGATTTATCTCCTAAGCAAGTGCCAGTTTGACATCGTATTGCGGAGTTCCTGAGCCACCACTGCATCCCACTTGTCTCCCCGAGGTGCTTCAGGGAAAGAGATGTCTTTGAGTTTAATTAAAATGCTCCACTTGGCTAAACAGTCAGGGCTGCAGCTTCTGAGGAGGTTTTCCTTCTATGCCCAAAGGAAGCCCCCTCCCTCATGACTTTTCATTTCAATGTTTATCTTTTATGCTACCCTTCCCCATTCTCCTGTTGTATGGGATCCAGTTGTTAGCCTGAAGGGTCCTGTGTTATAGGCTAGATTAGACTGCTAACAGGAGTGAAAGAGCAAATGACAGAGAAAAACCAAACACTAAAGGGAGTAGAGGGTAAAATATAGGCCTGAAGGCAAGGGTAGGCAACTGTGGCCCTTCCAGATATTTTTAGTCTCTAATCTATTCACCATTTCTCACTACAAGCTTAGGCTGATGGAAGTGGGGAGGGAAACATCTGGAAGACCACAGTTTACCCATCCCTAGGGACTATGTGTTGGTTTATGAAGGTCATTTTACATATTAAATACACATATTTAGACTCACATTTAGAATGGAGTAAGGAACTACCAAAGGCTGTAGGCCTGTTTTGACTCTTGAGGGACAGCCACATATGCCCAGAAGTTAACTTCTTGCTTTTTTTTTTGGGTGGGGGGAGGCTTGCAGAGGTCTTTTTTTATAAAGTAAAGAAACAAAAAATGTCTGAAAACAGAGTGAAATGGCCAATAATGCTCTTCACCCCAGGCTTGGGAGGCACTATTAGTCTTTCAAAGTTATGCCCCCAAGAGTACTTTTGGGGAACCACAAAATGGCCTGGGGTACTGCATATAGTCCATAGGCTGCCTTTTGTCCATGCCAGATTTAGACATATAAAGTCCCTCCCTCTGCTGTTTGCATGAGGATTATGTCGGACAGTTTACTCTTATGGAAACTACCAGTTTGCCAACTGTTCCTGGACTGTCAGTTTTGGAAAAGAAAGGCCTCCACTCCTCCTCAAAGTGGAGCCACTGTCAAAGGCAATAATCTCTGGAGTCCTTGACTTCTTTCCCAGTCTGACTAACAGGCAGTGATGTGGCTTCTGTAGCTAGGTGCTGTCAACCATCATAGGGGGCAACATTTGATGGACAAATGCCCTTGGCATTTTATGTCACGAAGTAGGACAGTATTTAGAGTGGATTTAAATAAGTTTTCTTTGAAGCACACACAAAGCAAGGATAAGATGCTCTCAAATCCAAGAGCAAACAGGTCAGAATGGTTCTGTATTATCACCACGCTTCTCCCATTCTCTACCATTCTATGGGTGTGAAGTAATTCATAATACTTTTTTTTTAATCACTGTCAAGGAAAGCAATGTCTCTCAAGATATGCTGCACACCGATCCCAGGACAGTAAGTTTCTCTTTTGGACACACAGCCTGTGTCAATCTATGCTGTGGAAAAGTAACTCCTGCTGCTTTTCAGAATGGGAAAAGACAGTTTTAGTTCTCAACCACCTACACATTTGATGATCAGAAACCCCCAGTGCACAAGGCAACTGGCAGCTCAGAGCAGGCTGCCGCCAATCAGCTCTGCAATGTATAACTGCACTGTATAATGTGGTCTGAAGAAGCAAGGACTGACTAAGAATGCACACTGGACAGACGGTCCTGCATCCCTGTACTTGCAGCAACCTGGTGGAGACTGCTAACCAACTCCCTTCTCTTGCCTGAGATCCACTCACATGCCACTGAAGCCCAGCAAGAGAAGAGAGTCTTCTACCAGCTGCAATGGACAGAGCAATTAGTCAGTGAGAAGGTCAGAAGGAAATCTGCTGAGATGGCTTGTTTTCTTTCTTTTCAAGGCATGGAATTCAGGGTTGAATATGTACATATTTCAGCAGGAGTATCTAAACTAGTTAACCAAGCAAACCAGCTAATTTTCTGGCAGCCTGTTTCTGAGAGAGGATACAAAAAGAGAACAATAGGATCCTAGCTGTAGTCTAGGAAGGGAGGCTGGGTTCAGAAGACTGGAGAATGTACAAAATGTCAAGGCAGCAGCAGGTCAAAAAATGAGGATTTAAGTAAAGTTTATGGAAAGCCAAAAGACAGCTTCTGAGACAGGGTACATTCAACGGTTCAAAGACAAGGTACATCTTTAAAGATCTAAAGGGCTGCTGTGTAGAAGATGGAGCAAGGTTGTTTTCTGCTGCTCCAGAGGACTGGACTTAAAACAGGGTTCAAATTACAAGCAAGGAGATTCCAACTAAACATCAGAAAGATCTTTAAGAACTGCCCAGTAGTGAGTAGCCTACCTTGAAGGAGGTGGCTGTTCTTCAGTGAAGGGTTTTGAACAGAGATTAGATAGCCACTTTTTCAGGAGCGCTTTTTAGGTGCACTTCTACACTGCTATTGAGTTTGACTACAAGTACTCAGGGGTGCCTTCCAATTCCATGAGTCTACCTACTTTGAATCAAAGATTTTATTTTCCTGTAAAGATTATTTCTAATCTTTCCACAACATTACGGATTGTCATCTGATTTAAGGCCAATTTTTATGTCTTCAGATTTAAAACAAACCATTTAGGATCAAAGGCCAAGCCTGTGAGACATTGTACGTTTCCCACAGAGAATCTGCATGCTCCATCTTAAATGAAGAATGGCACAAATGTTTATTACACAGGTTGGGAAGTCAGTGTAGATAGTGTTGTGTTTTTTTTGGCAAAAGGAAAGAATCATGTTCTGTTGGACACAATGGCACACATGAATTTTCCCATAACGGAACACTCTGTCAGAGGTATGTCCTATTATAGCTCTTGTTTTACCACAAATGCTGTACTATTTTTTTGAGGATCCCAAGACCAACACAATGGGCTGGGACTTCAGATGTCCTGTCCCACAACTGCCATGGGCTCAACCAGCATAGTGAACGGTAAGAAGTTGTGAGAACTGTTGTCTAAAACATCTGAAAAAGCAAAAGGTTTCTCAGCCTGATCTATGATCACCATAATCCTGACAACAATCCTGTGAAGGAGGCCAATATCATTATCCACATAATGTATCTCAACTGAAACTAAGAGGCAGTAGTTTCCCTAAAACTCTTTATTGAGCTCTTAGAAGAGGAGAGATTTGAACCTTTCTGAGTTTCGTTACACCATAAAATGATCCCTGGTTGACCATCAAAACCCATCTAGTTCTGTTCACTACAATAGTCAACTAGATCTTTCAAGGAGCCCACAAACAGGTCAGATAAAGAAGAGTCCACAAGAAAACTGACCTTGACTGTAGAGACTTCATATGCTTTCATGACCAATATACCCAAGCAAGCTCACCTCTCTTTGTAACTCCTATTGTCACCTTTTGTCTATTTGTCTATTACAGTCTCCTCTCTACTCTGTGCTTTCTGCCATGCTGCCTGTTATGCCTGAATTATTCCCTTTCTTTTTCTTAGTAAAGCCATATGTCGTCCATTTCATGCAGATCTTACGCCTATAAGGTAGGAACTCCATCACTTTTTTGTTCTGCACAATGCACAATACTGGAATTAAAATGAAGGTTTTAATAGCATATATTACTGGAATTAGTCATTAGTACTTATTACAGGAATTGATAATGAAGCAGTTGATACAGATCCTTAAGCATTCAAAATACAAAGAACAAGAAGAGGGAAGGAGGCTTCCCTCGATGCACTCACTGTGCTCTTTCAGTCTCACAGGTATACTAAAAGGGCACAGGGTACAAGACAAGAATTCTGCACACTTACATGTTGTGTAAGACACACCAACCGCAGTGAGGATCCCTGGAGCCCAGACATAATGCACAGGTTGTATATTGTTCACAGCTCTCCACTGGCACACGAGTCACCTAAAGGACAAAGAGAAGCAATCAGATAAGGTCTTCTACCAGAAAAATCCACAAAAGGTAAATTTTACCAACAAGAAACTCACCACCCTTCTTCTTCTTTGCCAATACTCAAGCTAAAAAACCAACATGTTAGTGAAAATGGTTTCTGTTTTGCCACCCTGTTCACAAGGGACGACTCTTGCAACCAGTAGGTAAAAACACAACCAAAACTAACTCCTTATTGGTACTAGCGGCATGCCTCTTGGCAGCAGGAAGCCATTGTTTTCTCCCATGAAATACTTTTGATTAATGCAATGTCATCATCATGTTGTTCTAAGTGAAATGCCAGAGGAATGTGATGTGGCTATCAGCCACCATATTTAAAATATGCTACTTCCCTTTCAATAACCATCCTGATGATATAGCTCTCATGATAATGATATAAGATAAGGGGGGTAGAGCCTGCCAGCTACCAAAAAGAGTACTGCTGCTGCCAAAAATCATCACTACTACTGCCACCATGAAGGGCAACACTGAATAAGGTGAGCCTAAAGAGGCAATTTAGCTGCTCTTATCCCATCCTTCCAAATTTGAACTGCAAGTTCTTCATAATAGGACTACTCTTCACAATGAGAGAAAAAAGAAAAGACAACAATTAATTAGAATTGGAACAGTTCTGAAATCCAGAGCAGTTCCTTCCTTCCTTCCAAACAAAGACAGCTTGCCTAAATACAGAGGCCAAATACAGCATCCTCGACATTTGCTGAGGCTGGCTTCACTTCCAGCTTGTAAAGTCAGATTCAACTTACAGTGACCCCACAAATGAGAGATCTCCAAGAGCCCTGGTCAGAATGATACAATGATACAAAATGTGACAAAACCACAACATTTTACTGGTACAAAGCATGGAGTGGTACTAAAGTGGGAGAAGCCCACAATAACTAGGTCTCTGTGGAACTGGATACAGAGATGCTGCACAAGGAAAGTCATTCATACCAAAGACAAGAACCAAGAATGAATAAGGGGAAAATGTAGGTACAAACAATACAAAAAAATGAAGTGTGGAAAAAAGGGTCCCTCTGAAAAATGAGGCAGGATGGAAGTGACAGTACAGAGTTGGGAAATCTCACAGAGACTCTGTTGTTTCTGTGTATACACAGTAGAGGAAAAGAGAAAAAAAGAACAGAGATGTAGGAGGCAAGCTTTGATCAAGGATTAAAATAATTTCCCCAGATCCCATTCCTTGCTATCACCACATTAAAAACCCAAACACCAAGTGTAGGCATGAAAGGGTCAACAAAATATAGGTTAAAGCCCAAGGCTCCTTCTAAGCCCAGTGTTAACGATCTGAGGCATCCTGCTATTTCTTTGAGGCTGGCAATCAGAGCAGGGGGAGGTGGCCCACAGAGGCCTGCTTCTTGCGCTTTCAAGTCCCTCTCCCTTCCCCAGAGGCAACCCTGTATCTAGGAAATTAAACACTGGGGCTGTTAGTCCAGACCCCACCACAGAGCAAGTCCCTTTGAACATCTGCTGAGAAGCAAAAGCTGCTACAGCATTTTCGGAGGAGGAGGGGGAACACAGCAGGAAGACAGGAGTGGGATTGAAAGGCACGGTGAATCTGTTCGACGCACAAAAATATTCCAGGATGTTTGAAAGACAGGGCTGAGAGCTGCTCAATGAACACCTGTGCCAGCTTAAATCCTTGCCTAAAATGTGCCCCAAAGGAGTGTATGCGGAGCATATTCCAGTATCTACCAACACTGTCCTACCTTCCCAAAGTACATGATAACCATCTGAGTCTACTTTTATTCATCACATTATTATTCAGCCTCTTCCCTGGGGAGTTCAGAGCAGAATGCATGGCAACGAGAAGCAGGTTAAAGGTAATGTCTAGCCCAAGAATATTTCAGGACCAAGTGGGAATCTGAATTTAGGTCTTTCTCTAGTCTAGGTCCAACACTTTAGAATCACAGAGTTGGAAGAGATATTATAGGCTGTTTACCCCAATCCTTTGCATGATGCAGAAAATCCAGTCCTAGAGCACTCCCAACAGTTGACTGTCCAGCTTCTGTCTGAAGACCACTGGTAAGGGAGAGCCCTCCACACCTCTAACTAATTGGTTCCATTGGAGAACATCTCCCAGATGTGTAACTAGCTTCCGAATGTGTAACCAACATTTCCCAGATGTGTAACTAACATTTCTACGGTAGCAGAACATCAGGAGGTAGAGTATGTCTGCTCTGCAGATTTCAAAAAAACAAATTTGTGAAACTGGTAATTCCCACAGTCCCTCCTGGGACTAACATGGCAATTATTAAGCTTCTTCTTTGATCATAGCCATCAAAGTGGTCTTGCCCACAGTTCAAGCTATCTGCTATAACCATTAAAACCAAGTACCATGGTTGGGAACTCAATTTTAGTAAATAGTTTCCCTGATGACCACACACACTGGGCAAATGAGTTACATGCCTCCTTTAGGTTATCCGTGTACCTACAAATTTAGCCAACAAGAATTTGAAATAAAATCTGGCTTCTGGGCCACTGGGCCCTTAAGACATATGCCTCATTTGAATAGTTAATATTACAAGTATGAATCATGGGAGAATATGCATGGGCCAGTATCTATGCAAGATTAATTACAGACATAAAGGCTTTGATTAGAACAAGAGAAAGCATGCTCCCCTCAAAGAAAATCCCTGAACAGAATCAATAAGACCAGATATTGTGCTCTTCTCATCTTAAAGCATTCATATAACCATGCATAGAAAAGAGCAATTTCAGCATCACAAACTGGCACTACAGCTCATACTCTTCATTTGTATAGGATCTGAGTATATATAAAGTAACTCTCTCCAATGGCTTGTCTGGCAAGCATGTTGGGGCACAACATCTAGAATCGCCCAGCCAAAATAGCATAACATAGAGTAGTAGGCTGGGAGATTCTAGGAGCTGTACTCCAACATGTCTGAAGGGAACAAGTTGGTAAAGACTGTATTGCCCTCTAGATTCAAGTGACACAGATTGCACTGGCTTCCAAGATATATGACCTACTCTAACTTCTGTTATTATCTACTCTCTTCAGTCTAGAACTTGGATCATAATAGTTGTGCTGATGACAGTGTTGGAGGCAGTGGCAGCAAGTAAAATCACTGCCAGCAGTAAGGAAAAGAAGAAACATCTGAGGACAGTGGGGACAGAAAAAGGAGGCTGCCAGCTCTAAGCCACCCATTTCTTGGATGTACAGAGTCTAGAGAGATTCATGAAGCAATACATTAACAGGGAGGTGACCCAGAAAATGGCCTGTGCCATGAAACAAGTAATTGTCCAAGTCACCTGCCATATGGCCTTTGCTCCATAGACACCACCCGCCCAAAATCCAGAATTCAAGGAATGGGCATGTTAAAAGCTGGCAGTTTCTTCTCCCATGAAGACTACCACCACCTCCCTCTATTTGTATGAGCAGAGAGAGAATCAAATTACTTTTGTGATGCTTCAGTATATGAGCAATACACTACTGTAGGATCTCAACCATATAAATGACCTATGAAAAATACAGAAGTCACAAGAGAGTGCCTTTAGCACAGCTTCTGTCCATAGAGATAACAGACCGACAATCCACAGACAAGAAAGCCATCAGAAAAGGAAGTAGCATTAGGTACATATTCCTCCATGGTTGCCTCAACTAAAAATAAATCTCCTGTGTGTCCATATGCAGATACACTTCCAGAGGCCTGGGCAGACAGTAAAACTAAATTCATAAAGACAGGGTTAGTGAGTAGTCTTCAGCATGGTGGGGTCAAAAAGTGTGTAGGCTTGCCTTAAGGCATCCTTGCGGCATCCTTGCAGCTTTTGTCTTACTACATGATCCCTTCTAGGCTAAGGTGGTGAACAAGGATGGTTTCTGCGGGGCAGGGCACGGGGGTACCAGATGGATGTGTCTGCTTTAGGTAGCCAAATGTTGCGCTTATTTTTATTTTAAATCAAGCACTCCAATATCCAGCAATCTTATGAAAGAGATAAATTATGAAAAATACATATTCTGAATTATTTCCATAGAGAAAAATCAAATCATATGTGAAGAAACTAACAAAGAAACAGAACTTGTGTGCATGGCCTATGCTAGTCAGTTTGGGAAGTGGAGGGGAGAGAGGAGTGACCACACACCTGTCATAGCAATACAGAGTCAGATCACTGGTTCATCTAAGCCCAATCCACTGGTCACAGTGACTGGTAGCAGGCTGAACTTGAGACCCTTCACATACAAAGCATTTTCTCTACTACTGAACTAGGGTAGTCTGTCCCTTCAAACAGTTCTTGAGCAGATGGACATATACTATATTCTGAATACAAAACAGGCTTTGCAATCACCCCAAAACATGGTTTCCACTCCCTACCTGCTCTACACATGCTTTAAAGCTTTAGCCTCCCTTCCAACAATTCCTTAATGTATGTATACAGCTCAACCACAACAGTTCTTTTGCTTTGTCTTTACCTCCTCTATTGGCTGTACTATGTGGCACTTCTACCACACCACAGCCACCCAAACCTTACTTTCATACACTAGGCTCCAATGAATAAATTGTAATCGGATTTTGCATCACCACCATAAGAAAAAAAGCTGATATTTTTCCTGCAAATTACAACATGTGCATGATTTATCCTGAACATGGAACGTGGAATTTCTTTAGAAATGGAATTTCAGCTAAAACACATATTCAAAACTTGGTCCTGAACAGTGAAAGACAAGGCACACATTCACCATGAGACAGCTATAGGAGTTACACCTGGCTCCCTACCCAACTCTTAAGATTGCCATTAAATAGCTAATTTAATAGAATCTTCAGAAGCATCGTAGGGAATTCTGCATTACTTTGTCCCTGTTCCAATGTCTCGTCATAATCCACACACTTCTTAATCTGACAGCAGGACCTGCCCTTAAAGGGTTACAAGCTCTTTATTAATTGCTCCTACAGATTTGATTAAAATCCCCTCATTCCTCAGGCCCTTTAAGCTCTGTTACAACTGCTCATTTAATTACTTTCCACCAACACCCTGATAACAGTAGGCTGTGGATGAGAGTTGTTTTTATTAAACTAAAAGGGAAAGAAAAAAGACCTGCAGAAGACCGGAAGGTTCTTGAGCCACTATCATTACAGCCATTTAAGCAATCTTCCAAGATCTCCTCTTGTTGGATCCAAGGACATATGGACCCTGTTCATAAAATGAATTATCATCATATTTGGCATTAATCAGTTCCCCACACCAAAAGACTTTAATATAGATGGCCCAGATTAAACAAAAGAAAAGAAAAGCTACACCTTTCACCAGTTTTGCTACAGAATGAATGGAAAGCTTCCTCGGCTTTTGCTCACTTTGCTCCAGTAAAATCCTTTCCTGCTCTAAGCCTTCCGCACTGATCTCATGCTTCCAAATAGATAAACATGAACACAGGAAATTTACACCCTGGTTTTAATGCGCTTTGCCCTGTTCTCTAGAGCATGCACACTGTAGCTGCTCTCTAAGGACACCGGTATTTTAGGGAGAAGAGATACATCCACATTCAGAAAATTCCTGGGTGGCAAAAGCTTGGCCTACTGAACACACAGAAGGGACCTGTCTTTTAGATCCCTGCCATTCCCTCTGCCATTACCAGTACTTAGAAGCAGCTATTCTAAACATCGTATCCCTCCTGCAAGAACTCTGCTCAAAATGGCCTCCAGATGATTCCTTACTTCTGTCAGTCATACACACAAAACACATTTCCTGCTGGTACAAAGGTGTTGCAATTCCTTAATTCAATGTGACGATCATTTCTGCACTTTATAGAACCACAAGACTAAGCCATCAGATAGAGAGGCCAATCCAAGGAGCCTCTGCATGATAAAAACAATGTGCTTGCCTGCCAAGAGAGCCTAGCTGTTCAGCAGTTGTCCCAACTGCCTTCAGAGGGGACAGCATGGGGGCTGGAGAGGCTTAGCTATTCCCTCCTTGCTGCAAAGCCCACACTTCATGGCTGTCCTTCCTCTTGCACAGAAATTAGATTTTTCTATACAACTGTAATGGAAGCTTTTTAAAAAGGCAAAATTTATTTTAAAAACCTCCACTGACAACAATGGTAACTTTTTCAAAGTCCACCAGTAGCTCTGCCAAGTATTCTTGTAAAAGGAGCCATGCATAGAAAGAGTAGGATCAGTCCTTCTGTCTTCAGCTGTGACCCCCCACCCCACCCCAAATCATGCCCCTGTACAGCATAGCAATTCTAAACCTTCTACAAGCACTAAGGAAACCTTTTTTTTTTAAGTCCATTTGCTCTGTCGGAGGTTAGCAGGACTGAAACGGAAGCCCATGGCCCCAAGGCTGCATCTGGCCTCTAGGCCCCAGACACCCCACCCTCTACCCTCAGAACATTCCAAACTCTAATCCTACATAAACTGAAACCGATCACATAAAAGCACTAACACAGGCAGAAATGAAGAGGCAAGAAGCTCGAGATTTACTCCAAGCCTACTAAAAGAGATTGAAGTAGGTAAAGGGGAGGGGAAGGTATCACTAGTCACCCCCAGAGATTACTCCTAAATGGTGGATCAAGCCGCCAAAAGCCTCACTTAAGCTAATGCAACAGCCTCAAACTACGCTATCTGTATCCTGCACACCCTCCTTCAAATACTTCATGCCGCGAAGACAATCCACCCTGCAATCACATTAAGCCAATATATTTTCATCTGAACGGTCAAAAACATTCACATCATCCATAGGCCCTGTACGGCTCATGCCCATCTCTGGGAAGAAGAAAAAATTCTGTGAGTCAATCGTGTATACGGAGATGAATGTAGCTTTTGAAATCGCTAGGGACAGCATCAGCTGTGAGATCCCTGGGCAATCAAGTGGTTGGGATTCTTCCAGCTCGGCATGACCATTTACCTATCAAAGGGGCATGCCGGTCCGTTGGGGGAGCCCCACTTTCATTAGTAGCAGGTGTGCTGCCACTTCAGCCAGTTTCTCGATCGTTCCAAACAAAGAGGCCATTTTCACAGAGCAATTTAGCAGCCAGGCATGCGAGCCTGAAAGGGTTAGACAGGCATGCATTCCAAAGGGATTTGGGATTTCAGTAAACGTTGCTAATCACTGATGAAGGGGAGAAGGATTCTACACGCTACAGAAAACATCTGATTTGGTCAACTTAGAGCTGAAAAGAAAAGGAGGGAGTGTAATGTACCAGCAGATTTTTACTTTCTTCTTGCATTTTTCTAGTCTAAAGGGCAATCATGTCTGATATACCTGCGTATCTTTTTTTGAGACAGTTGTATTTCTGCTTCAAAGAGCATCTATATTTTAGTTTAGTTTATTCATTTGCACTTTAATTTATAATGGATTCTGAAGATTATGTACAGATATACAATTAATCCTCTTTCCCTTTAGGTGTCTCTCCCATCTTTCACCATAAACGAAACCTCCAGACACCTTTCACATAAAGCGATCAATTACCTTCCTTAGCCAGTGCAGAATTACTCATCCATTCACGGCTAAGGTGTGACCTGTCACTACTATCGTTCTACTTACGAAACCCACCCTCAAGGATGTATGTATCCCTCACTTTTCTGTCTGTCTATATTTTTGCTATGTTTTATACAGTCAATTAACATTACTTCCCATGCAGTACACATGGAAAAGGTGCCTGTGACTGACAAAAATCACTTGGAACCAGATTAGGCCGGACACCTTGTATTATACAATAATGTTTTATATAAAAGGAGGTAGACTGTATGTGTTTCTGTTTCAATGCCTTAGCTTGCAGTCTCAAAAAACCCAGAATAACGTGGAGTGCTGCCGAGAGTGCATGTTTCTCCATTTATTTTTAAATATCTGATCTGTATGGCTTTTATTCCTATTTACTTTCATATTTGAAGTACAAAAGCAGATGCGCTAAAACTGATGAGCCTAATCGGGTGACTCCAATGACTAGGAGTCCTTTTGTCTTAGCTTTCCCAAAGAAAACTAACCTAGCAATAGCCATTCATACTTCAGAGACCTCTCAATTAGTTTACTATAATGTAGAGCATATGGGCTGCCCTCGAAAAGCATCCCAAAATTTCAAGTGCTCCAAACTCCAACTTTCAGAATAGTGTCTCACACTGGCAAGGCAGAGCATAGCACTGCAGTCCTATGCAGTCTGCACAGACTCCATATTCACACTTCTGGTTCAATTCAAAGTGATCTTACCGCTAAAGCGCTAAACCATCACATATATTTTGCCACGTATTCTTGTTCCATCATCTGGGAGAGAACAATAGATAGGACAACAAACACAAACACTCCTCCCACTCTGCTGCTAGAGAACCCCATATGCCTGCGTCATTTTATGTATGCCCTTTGAGATGCATTGAAGACCTACTGATGGTTGGGGTGAGGTGTTGGTTGAGCATACAACAGTGATACTGACCTGTTAATTAAAAGGGCAAAGATCTGCTAGTTTTCTAACTACCAATTGATGTATTCTTAGGGGATTTTTTTTTTTTTTTGGTTACATTGCTTTGACAAAAAACTGTCAAATGGGAGCCAAGAGTAGCTAAGAGCATAATACAAAAATAACCAAATTTTGCTACTGTCATGATCTTACCTATTCTGGGCTCCCAAATGAAGGACAACATCTTTAAAAATAATCAGTCAGGTCCAGTTCCTAAATGAGGAGAAAAGGACCCTCTACGACAAGAGATCTACTTCCACAGCAAAGTGATTATAACCCGGCCTATTAGATTCACAAGTTCCAAACCTACAATTCGTAGTCTGGAAAGAATTCAGGATCTCCAAACCTACCCTGTTTTCAAGAGAGTACAAGAAAAGAAACAGATGCAGTTTAAATAAAGTTGTCACAAATGGGACAATCCAAGAAACTTGCTATGCAGCTGTTTCTCTCTGTACTTTCTTCCTTTTTTCACAAAGGTCTCCTGATAAGCCAAACAATTTTATGTTTGTTCTTGTTAACTGTTGCAATGTTAGCTTCAACCTATGGTGTCTATATGACTGAGACCTCCAAGAGACTCTGTAATTAACAGACCTGCTCAGATCTTGCAAGCTCAGGGCCATGGCTTCCTTGACTGAATCAACCCATTTGTAATGTGGCTTGCCTCTTTACCTGCTGACTTAAACTTTACCAAGCTTTCTTCATTTTCCAGCTTTCATATCCACAGACAGAAATCAGATGATCCTGCCTTTGGTATTGTTACCACCGTGTACTGGCCTGGCCTTTGGTGAACCCAAGATATCATTTTGATATCATAATTCGGCCCCACTCTGCCTCCAAACTAAGCCAGATATCGCCAGTTCTGCTTTAGGGGGTCTCCCAAAACAAACACCTTCATTACATATGCACGCTGCTACAAAGAGATCCTCTGCCCTGAGAGGGCACCCTGGCGAGCTAGGTACTTAACAGCCGAGCTAGCCGCATCTACATACCAGCTATACTACTGTCAATTCGGACTTTAACTTAATCATGAAAATTCTGACCTTTCGGAGGCTTTGTCTCCAACCCAAAACCTATTGTTTTTGCCCAAGACCAGTCTAGCCTGTGGTCGTTCTTTCCCCTATAAAAACCCTCGCTTTTGAGAGCTCTTTGGAACTCTCGCTGGAACTTCTCCGGAACTCTCGTCGGATCTCTTGGACTTTATTCTGTCTTGCTGCCGCTCGGTTCAGCAGATTCCCCTCGGTCGCCACGCCGAGCTTCCTCTTCTTCAATCAGGATTCTTCAGGACTACAGGACAGGTGGCGTATCACCCATTCCCCTCAAATTCTATTTTCCTTTTCTAGTTAGGAGTGTGTTTGTGCTTTTCTTTAATAACTATTTAATAACTGTTTAATAAATCTAATTGTTGTTTGAATCATTTGCCTGCTCACTGACCGGATCTGTATACATAGGGTGAAAGATCCTGCTGCGTTGCCCTGCCTCTCATTAGCCAAGAGAGTGCTCCAGCTAATTTCCCCATCTTTGCTTAGTTTGTTTTGGTTGTTTGGCGCCCCTCCCGGGACCCCCAATTCACAGGGTAACAGTATGCAATGATATACCTTGACTTCTGAGCACCTTATCCATTTTTTTCACAGATTTCCCTCCAAGCCTTTGTCTTCTTCTGATTTCTTGACTAGTCTCCACTTTAAGGAATGACAGAAAATCTTTTAAAAATGTAACAACTATTTGTACTCAGTTACATTTTGCACATATACCCATATTTAATGGAGGTGCCCTTTCCTGCACATAACCCTTTATTTAGATAGATTCTTGAAACAGTTCCATTTCCACTAGATTTTTCCATAAATATGCACTCAGAGAGAAACTAATCTCGTATATTCGAGATAAACTTCCTTAGTCTAAATCAATGATGTCTACCTTTTGTGATCCTCAAGATTCAATTATACTGACAAAGAATTAGAAATACTATTCTAAGCCCAAGTTACCAGGGAAATTAGAAAACACTTGAGAAAACATAATATTTTGGGTGATGCTACGGCAGATCTAAGGCTGGGATATTCGTACATAGTACTAGCCCTGCTATTCCTCATTCACACAATCATCGGTTTAGCTTGCTGCTACTATAATTGTTATTGTTATCACCATCACCATCACCATCTTTATTTATACCCTGCTTTTTTCCCAGGTTGGGACAAACAAGTTGCTTACCTGTAACTGTGGTTCTTTGAGTGGTCATCTGTGCCCTCACACAATGGGAATCTTCACTCGTGCACAGTAACATTTCGGAAAGTTCCAGAGCTGAGCAGCTTGGTGGGAACCCCTCCCCCATTTGGTACTGAGCATGCTCAGTTCTGCCAAGCTAACGGTCTCTCCGCAGTTTTGAAGTCTGCCAAAGCAGGGACCTGAAAGAGGGGAGGCTGGGCCTGTGTGTGTGAGGGCATAGATGACCACTCGAAGAACCATAGTTACAGGTAAGCAACCTGTTCTTCGTGGTCTCTGTGCCTCACACAATGGGAGATTAAGTAGTTTACCATTGGACGGCGGGTCAGGTCCTAGACGATAGAGGACAGCACTGCACGACCAAAGCAGGCATCATGCCGGGCTCTGCAATCAAGGAGGTAGTGGCGGACGAAGGTCGAAGGCTACCAAATAGCCATATGACAAAGCTCCTACAGGTCAACTCCCCTGAGAAAGGCTGCCAAAGAGGCCACTGCCCTGGTAGAATGGGCATGAAGTGGAGATGGAGCTGGTTGCCCAGAAAGTTCATAGGCAAGGTGAATCGCCCGGACAACTCATTTGGAGAAGTGTCGAGTGGATACTTTATGACCTTTCTGGTGCCCACTGTAGCAGACAACAAAAAGGTGGGGAGTATGGCAGAAGGTCGAGGTCCACTGCAAGTAGAAAGCTAGGGCACAACGGACATTGAGTGACTGGAGAGAACGCTCAAGAGGCAAAGCCGGATCAGGACAGAAAGTCCGCAAAATGATGTCTTGATTTATGTGGAAGTCAGAGACGACTTTAGGAAGAAAGGAGAGGCCTGGACGCAAGACCACTTTGTCCCTATGAAACACCAGGAAGGGTTCATCTGAGCATAGCACAGTCAGTTCTCCTGCCCTTCTAGCTGATGTAACAGTGACCAAGAATGTCACCTTTAGAGCAAGGAGCTGGTCGTCAGACATGGCCATGGGTTCAAAGAGATGATGCATAAGCTGTGAGAGGATGAGAAACAGCGACCATGGAGGAAACGGCGGGGAGACAGGAGGATAGAGATGTTGAAAGCCTTTGAAGAACTGTTTGACCATAGCATTCCTGAAAAGGGCTGACGAAGGAGAACCATGTGGTTGGTAAGTGACAATCGCGGAGAAATAGACCTTGAGAGAGGAAAAGACCAGACCTTGCTCCCAGAGAGACTGGAGGAAGTGAAGCACTGTCAACAGGGAGGCTGGAGAAGGGGCCGCACCGTGAGCCTCCATGAAGGCCGCGAATTTGCACCACTTGTACTTGTAGGACTTGTGAGTGGATTCCTTCCTAGCAGCCGTGAGGACTGCCTAGATAGCAGGAGAGTCTAGAATGTTATCCTCCATGCGTGCAGGCAGAGGAGAGGAAGGTCTGGGTGAAGCACGCGACCGTCCAAGTGTGAGAGAAGGTCAGGCGTGCATGGAAGTCGCATCCTTAGGCCCCAGAAGATGGTGAGAAGGGACCGAGCCAATGTTGTCTCGGTCAATAAGGGGCTACGAGGATGGTGCCTGCCCTGTCTGTGGAAATCTTGGCCACCACCCAGCCCAGGAGCAGAAATGGAGGAAAGATGTAAAGGAATCTTTTGTCCCAAGTGAACTGGAATGCGTCTCTGAGAGAGTGGGGACCCACTCTCACTCTGGAGCAATAGTGGGGACACTTGCTCTTCCTGTAAGTGGCAAAGAGATCAATGAATGGAATGTCCCACTGGGACACTATCCAACAAAAAGTGGCGCTGGAGAGGGACCACTCGTGGTAGTACGCTGTGTCCCTGCTGAGCATGTTCACTGTCGCATTGTCTTGTCCCGCTAGATGGATCACAATCGGATGGATCCTCAGCGGGACACACCAATCCCACATCTGCAGCGCCAGATGGAGCAGGGTGGATGAGTGGGTGCCTCTCTGGCGGTTGACGTAACAGATAGCTGTCATATTGTTGGACAGGATCTGGACAGTCCATCCAATGAAGAGACTGTGAAAGGCCCAGAGGGCCTTGAAGATTGCCAGAAGCTCCAAGGTGTTGATATGCAGATGTTTCTCCATTCCAGTCCAGTGATCCTGGATGGAGAAGTGATCGCAGTGGGCTCCCCAGCCAAGGAGGGATTCATTGGTGGTGATGGTGAAGGATGAACAGGGTTTGGCAAAGGGCATTCTGGACAGCAGATGGTGTGGAGACAGCCACCAGGGGAGGGAATCCCTGACCGGATGAGGGATCCACAGGATTTGACGCTGGTCATTGAGAAGAAGGTCGGAATTCCCGACGAACCAGTGCTGGAGAGGGCAGGCATGGAGGTGAGACAGGTAAGTGACTGCAGACGTGGCTGCCACATAGCCGAGAAGCTGTTGAATGCGCAAGCGGAAATGGACGGCCTGAGCAGAACGGCTGCCATGGCTCAACGTAATACCCATATGCCTTTCATCGAAAGGAACATCATGGCAGAAGAGGTGTCCAGAGGGGTCCCGATGAAATCTAGGGTGCGTGTAGGTTCCAAGTGGGACTTCTTGGGATTCACCCTGAGGCCAAGATCAGAAAAAAGGGAAAGAACAAAGTGAATGTCCTTGTATAGCTTCTGCTTGCAGGGCGCCACTAATAACCAATCGTCCAGGTAGGGATATACCATGATGTGTTTCATGGGGAGGTAAGATACCACAGGGGCTAAGCATTTGGTGAAGACCGTGGTCATGGTGGACAGGCTGAATGGAAGGACCTTTTACTGCTAACAGATGCCATCAACCACAAACTGGAGGTACCTCCTGTACTGGGGGTGAATGGGGATATGGAAGTAGGCGTCTTGCAGATCTATGGACGCAAACCAGTCCCAATGCCTGAGGAGAGGCAGGATGGATGACAGGGTGACCATCTTGAACTTCCAGAGGGAGATGAAGGAGTTGACCGCCTGGAGGTCCAGAATGAGTCGGAGAATGCCGTCTGCCTTCGGTACGGTGAAATACTAGGAGAAGAAGCAGGTGGATCTGGCCAAAGACGGCAGTCGTTCTATGGCCCCTTTGTGAAGAAGGGTATCGATCTTGAGAAGAGTGGGACTGGAAGGATTGGAGTAGAAGACACAGAGAGGAGGAGTATTTAGAAACTTGATGGCGCAGCCCAGACGGACAATGGTTAATATCCAGAAATCCGAAGTGATGTTGCACCAGATGTTGAAATGGCAAGCAAGTCCTGGGGTCTTGGACAGATGGCTTCAGAGATAGAAGAGGGGTATTGGTGGTGACCTGCAAGGGAAGTGAAAAACAGGACTTCGGGGCAGAAGAAGATTTCTTCAAAGATGGCTGACGGCACCTGAAGGACCGACGAGAAGAAGAAGCCAGCAGCGAAGATAGCTGAGAGGAGTGGCATGGAGAACGCGACCTATAGGAGTAGGAAGAGCATCTCCACGAAGAGCGGAACAAAGAGAATCTTCTAGACTTGGTCGATGGATAGAGACCCATCTTTTTCGCTGTTAGATGAGCTTTCATTAGATGGTCCATAGCATCGTCCATAGTCGCATGGAAGAGGCCTTGACCATCGAAAGGGAGATCTTTGATCCTCTTCCGACTGTCTTCAGTCAGGCCAGCAGATCGGAGCCATGCAAATAGGTGAAGAGCGATTGCACCCACCATCACCCGAACTGCACCCTCAACAGCGTGTGGGTAAGATTGGATCTGCTGGTTTGTAAGTGCCACAGATTCATTATAAAACTGGATGGCAGTGGCCCGGTGGTCATCGGGCAAATGAGATATAAGAGGGAAAAATCTATCTCATATGTTACGCTGATATGCTGCCAGGCAGGCCTGAGTGTTGGAGATTCTGGCAATCAACGAAGAGGCTGAATAAAATCGGCGACCAAAAGTATCCAGACAATGACCTCCACAATCAAGAGGAGTCGTATGAACTCTACCACCCTTAGTTTGAGAGGACTCAACAAAGATGGAATTTGGAGTAGGGTGGTCGAACAGAAAGTCAACGTCCTTCCATTGAGTCCAGTAAAGATGTTCCAACCGGTGAGGAATAGGCTGAAGGGAAGTCGGCTGGGGCCACCGGTGCTTGAGCACCTCCTGTAAGACTGGCAGGAATGGGATTGGAGCTGTCGTCACAGGATGCACATCAACGTAATGGAAGACTGAGTCCTGCCCTGTTGGAGCCAGGCCCAAGATGTCAAGACCCAAGGCATCTCCACGAGCATGTCAGAAAACTGCTTCACATCCTCAGGAGCAGAGTCTGGAACTGGCTCTCCAAATGCGAGCGGAGGTGAGGTGTGAGACTGTGGAGTCGAATCCGTAGAATCCTCGTTGGAATCATAAGAACTAGACAATTGAGAAGATGGAGGCGACCAAGGCCATTGTGCTGGAGCAACTGAGGAGGTGTCTGGAACTGAGGATGGAGGAGGAACCGAGATCGGTACGGCAGGTGGAGCAGGACCCAAGACTGGTACCGAAGACAGTACTGGCACAGATGCCGATGAAATCGGTAAAATAGTTGAGATCAGTAAGACGAGGGACTGCGTTGATAAAGAGGTCACCGTAATAGAAGGAGCGGTGGGTGCCAGCTGGTCATCTGGCGGAGGCTGAGACACTGTTGCAGAAACCTGAGATGGAGGCAAGATGGCCCAGTAGCAAGGAGATCGGGAGTGACGACAAGGACAAGATGGAGAGCGTCGGTAGTAAGGTAACCAGGACCGAGAGCAGGATTGGGAACAGCAGTACCAAGATGGAAGATGGTAGCACGATTCCTATGGTGCGCACAATGGAGAGTGAGAACATCGAGGCCGATATGGGGACCAACAACAGACGTTGGGATGCCATCGATCATGATATGCTGGTGAATAAGTATAATAGGAGCTGGGCTGCTCCCTCCAAAGATGCTCATGGCCGTAACGAGCTATATAGGATGCCAATGAGAAAGGCGAATCCAATCTGGCTGACGTGCCATCACGAGCACCATGGTAGCCATGATCCCGACGACAAGGCAATCTACCTCTTTCGCCATGTCCCGGAGAGCAGGCTGCACTAGATTGAGGCTGGTCTCGGGTAGAAGCCTGAGGAGCATCCGAAACAGATGGGTGGTCTATCTCAGGGCAGACAGAAGAAACAACCAGAGGAAGTGGAGTCTGAGAGGACACCTCTCTGGTCTGGGCCGGCGGACATGATGGAGACACGGTTGGCATAGGCCAACGGTTTGGGTCGGACATGAGGTCAGTAGTTGGCAGAAGTGATAGTACCGCCAGCTTGGATCATGCACCAGCAAAAGAGAAGGGGTCTCCAGTTCCTCCACAGCTGATGTCTGAGGCTGCGTCGGTGGAGGCGTTGGTAGAGTACCGAGAGAAGCCAGTCAAGTTGCCGACAGACAGATAGCAGGCGATGGAAAACGGTGTTTGTCCTCCTTCTTTTTCTTCTTGGAAGCTACAGAAGAATGAAAAGATGAAACCCACTTACGCTCTGCCAAGATTGGCACCTTACGAGGCTGCTGGGTTGACATCAGCTGTGGGCTGAACGACAAGGCAATCTACCTCTACCAGCACTAGAAGACAGGAATGCAGGCATTCTCGAAAGCTTTGGGATCCTTGGCATGGACAAGATGGCTGGCAAAGTCGACAGAGCCGATGTCGATACCGCAGTTGTCAATACCGTGGTTGTCAGTACCAAGGAAGGGGTCGACACTAATAAGGATATGGTCAACAATTTTGACGCCGAGGGACCTCACAAAGGCCGCGTGGACACTGAAGCGGTGAAAAGCGCCGTATTCAAAGCCGCTTGATCCTTCAAGACAAGAGCCTGCTCCCAAGAATAAGATTTCAAACGAGAGGCCCTGTTCTTGACGGTCTGCGAGGTGAAATCTTTACAGATAGGACAGGCCAGAACATTATGGCCCTCTCCGAGGCAGAACCAGCACTTGGAATGGACATCGGAAAGCGAAACCTTGCAGCCGCAGGTAATGCACAACTTGAAAAGAGAAGACATAAGAGGGGGAAAAGAGTCTTGAGTTCTCCATCCTTATTTTTTTCCCCATTATTTTTGTATTAACAAAACACAAATAATAGACTGTTATTTACATAAAATACATAATCATTAAACATAATTTACATGTTTTTTGAGTTTTTGTACATTTGTTCGACCTGTATCTGTCAGCTACCATATATGACTATTATATATACATATTAATAATATAAATCAATATTAACTGAATTAAACCCATATTTCTGAATAGAAAACAAAAACCAATGTTACCATTAATTACCATATTATTAAAACAGAAAAAGAAAATTCACATCATATTACATAACTTCCTCTCCTTGTATCCTTCTTTACTTATCTCTGTATCTATTGATATTGTTCTTCTTCTTACTGTTATATCTGTCAGTGTTCTACTTATACCTCTATTATAAAATTCGGATTTCCAAAAAAATCTGATTGTATATACATCTCTGGTACTCATTCCTTTCTGGTTTCCCTTTCCGGTTCTCCATCCTTAGAAGAAGCAAGAACGCCGTGAAAATTCATAGAACAGAAACTACTCAGCGAGGAAACCTTCCAAGCTACTAACTGGTTGGCAGACGAAAAGAACCTGAGGAAAGACCGTTAGCTTGGCGGGACTGAGCATGCTCAGTACCAAATGGAGGAGGGGTTCCCACCAAGCTGCTCAGCTCTGGAACTTTCTGAAAAGCTACTGCGCATGCGTGAAGATTCCCGTTGTGTGAGGCACAGAGACCACGAAGAAGAACCAAAGCATACTACAACAACTAAAAAGACATGGAATACAAAAGTTAAAATAAAATTAATCAGGAAGCATTAAAACAAAGTCAATGAAAAACTCACACATCCACAAAATCAGCAACTTCAACATAGTTAACAAGATAGAGCACCTTTTATCAGACAGGCCATAACCACACATTGAACGCCTGTCAGAACTGTCTTTACTTGCAAAAAGCAAATAGGGAGGGTGCCAGTCTGACTTCTCTGGGAAAGACGTTCCAGAGCCTCGGAAGAGAGAAGGCTCTCTTCCATGTTGCCACCAGATGTACCTGTGAAGGTGGTGGGACAGACAGAAGGGCCTTTCCAACAGATCTCAAAGCCTGGGTTGGTTCATAAGCAAGAATACAGTTCTTCAAATAACTTGTACCTGAGCTGTGTAGGGCTTTAAAGGTCCTCATCATCAGTTTGAATTGTGCTCAGAAACGAACCAGGAGCCAGCAGAATGGTTGCAATAGGGGAGTTGTGTGATCCCTGTAGGCAGCCCCACTCAACAATCTGCTGCAGCTCTTTGGATCAGTTGAAGTTTCCACTTCAAAGCCAGCCCCGCATAAAGCACGTCACAGTAATCCAATCAGGATGTAACCAAGGTGTGTGTCACTGTGGCCAGATCTAACATATCAAAGAATGGGTGCAACTGGTACACAAATCTGTAATTATATTCTAACTAAACTGTACTTTTAATGTATTAAACATAATAACTTTAGGACAGATCATGTTATGTACAGTGCATTTTAAGCAACAAAGTGGCTGTCTATCTGTAAAGTATCCAAATATTGGATTTTCCATTTTTTCCAAAAATTTCTATTTTTTCCTTGAAAAACATGAAAAAAACTGATGTGAGGGCGATCTGGCTGCAACATCTGTCACCCCATTGATCACCAGGGTTGATTCGGCTGATCTGGCTGCCTAGGCGGGTGTCCCCTTCCTCCTTCACCACTCCATGTGCGTCCCTCCCAAAGCCTCACGCTCGGTGGAAGAGGACGACCATCCCAGATAGAAGGAGTGTACCTGTTCTTCGATCAAGGGTATACGATAGCTCCGCTCCCCTGCTACAACCACAGGCTGAATCTCCATTCCCTAATCTGTTTTATGTCTAACCAGGAACATCTCCTGTCTTGTCTGGATTAAACTTCAGTTTGAACACCCTGATCTAGTACATCACTGACAGCAGACATCAGTTTAGCACTGAAACAGCTTCCTTGGAATTAGATGGAAGGTAGAGTTGGAACTGAGTGCCATCAAAGTGCTGGTGAAATAGAATCTCAAAACACCAAACAACCTCTTCTCCCCATTTCATATTTATGTTAATAGCATGCACACAGAACTAAGCTCTCAGGCACCGCACCAAACCAACAGCCATGGTAATGAACAGGGACCCCTAGCACCACTACAGCTGATGGTGTCAAAAGCCACTGAGAAGTCCAGAAGAAAAAGAGGCACGCTTGCCTGTTCATTTCTTGGATTGAAGCATCCACCAAGGTGACCAAAACTATCTCCATTCCATCTCCTGGCCCAAAACCAGATTGAAATGGATAAAAATAATTTATGTCTTTCAGTAACCACTTGAGCTAGGAGAGTGGTAATTCTTCAGCACAGTAGCGTTCCCTTCAATAATGGCCTCACTGCTGCATCCTTTTAAATTTTAAAAGGATGGAAACTTGCTTAGCTGCATTCACTAATCTTGCTACCCATTCAGATAGTCCTCTTCTGGCTGTTTTAATGAACTACAGGTCTAATACCATGTGGTGGCTCTCACTTCTCCAAGGATCCTGTCCGCATCCTCAGACTGAACAATCTAAAAGGTATCCAATAACACAGGATAAGCCAATGTTACACCCAAAGAACCTGTATCAACTCCAGTCAAAACAGTGATTTCATCTGCAGTGTTGTGCAAATTTGTGACAGTTGGCTGTCAAGTGCTCTGTGTTTTCATCCTGTGGGGCAGATCTTAAAAGGTCTCTGACTTCACAAGACAAGACTGTCAGACAACACTGTGAAGATGCAAAGGTAACAGACTGCCATAGCCCCTCCACATTCGCAAGAGTTCAAGACACAGAATCCTTGTAAAAATGGAAAAAACACAAATAACTCCCCCCATGATCCCTCCCCCATTCCCCTCCACAGCTCTCCTCTGCTCCCATTTCTTTGCCTCTGGCCTGGTATTGGGAGGGAGGAGAAAAAGACAAGCTAAAAGGCTTTTTCCTCAGACAGAGAAGAGGGAGGTCTGGGGTTCTAATTATTTCCTGCCATCATTTTGAGAAAGGAGGAATAGGAGCAAAGAGAGTACCTGAATAGTCAGCAGCCAGCAGCCAATACACAGCAGAATGTGCAACCACATGGCAGAGAGGACATTCCTCCAGCAGTGGGGGGGGGCACTGCTCAGCCACAAGGAAAAAACTTCCATTTTAAACACAAGCCTAACAAACCTGGGGTGAGGAATGCAAGGGATGGGAGGAGGAAAGTGGGGTCAGGAGAGGCAAGCATCTGCCTCACAAATAATCAGATTCATGAAAGTCAAACCCACAAATGTGGAGGGAGCACTGTAGTATGAATTCACAGCTTAAATCACCATAGGCTTCCTAATGGGTAGCATTTTTCATGAGCAAAAGAATCATGAAGAATTTGGGCAAGGTCAAATGAACAAAGATGAGTCTGAGCCTTTAGTAATTTGTAAGGAACCATGACAAACTGTTTCACTAGCAAATGTGTTCATATATAAACAAAGAGGACAAATTTCTCATTGAGACTGACTCGAAAGCTCCCTTTCATGACCAGTCATGGCACCGTAGCCAGTTGTTTGTGATGGCTGCCAAGTGCCAGTAATGTAAGTAGGAGCCATTATGTGTACTGCACACTCAACATTAATGCTCAGCCACACTGAGCCATGCTGTAACACCAGACACACAGAATCCTCTGCATTTGCTTTCACCCATCACAGGATGAAATTTCTTCGTTCATTAAAAAAAGGAGCCCCCAGGAGAGCCATCAGAATAATGTTGAATCAACTGCCTGTCATTTACAGAGCACATTTACTGTGATGAGCTCTGCACTCACTCTATAAGCTCAATGTCTAATCAAAACTACACTAATAGAAAGAATGCTGCCTCCTTACAAAATATTTTCAGTTGGTTGTTCCAAGAGTCTGATAGTTCTACCTTAAGCCATGCGGCAAGGCCCTACAATGAAGGAATATGACACATGTACTACAGAAACAGAAAGGGATGTGCACCCAGTTAATGATCCTCACTATTGCCGAGCTTATAAATAGGCACAAGAACCAGCTGTGAACAAGGTTTCATACCTGTTTCTCTGTCATGGTATACAGATATTGGAGATCAGGGCTGAGCACTAAGTCCCGAAGGATGGAGCTCCCTTCGTGGGCTACGACATTCTCATACTGCACTGCCGCACGTCCAATGGGATTGCCAGAATCCACCAGAATCTGAAAGAGGAATGGGCAGTGTTAGTACATGTTGCTATAATTTCTTGCACAAGCAAGAAATGAGACAACTTTAACGTGACAGAAAGCAGAAATTGCAAACTCTCTGCTGGCATCTATTCACTTGTAAAAAGGCTAAAGTTAGCCACAGAAACAGAGAAATCTTGGTAATCACCACTCTGCCCATGTCCCTTGAAACCTCATGGCCTCCTGACAGACCTTTGCTGGGGCCCCTATTGACCTCTAGATACAGATAAATTCTCATCATCTGAAACCACTGGCCAGACTGGTTGAGGAAGACAGAATCTGGAGTCCACTAACATCTGGAGGGCCATGCAGTCCCCAGTCCTACTACATTCTGCTGTTTGAAAAACGCAGTCATATTAGTAGGTCGAAGAACATGATCCCAATAGCATGTTTTGGTTGCCACAGGCAGAAGGAAAAAAGAAATGAACACTCCAGACAAATTTCTCTAACAGGAGTTCACTCTATATACTCTAGCTGGAGATCCTGCAGGAAGTTGGGCCTAATGGTCCAGTAGGCCCCTTCCAACTCAATGGTCCTATATGTTTTTGCATTTGTTTTCTTTAATGAGAAATAATTAGCCATCAATCATATCTGGCCAGTCAAAAGGAACCTATTTCAATTGTCTTACTATTTCAGGAAATCCATCTTGCCATTTCTTTGCTTTTTCACTGAATAAATCATCCCTTGAGACAGACGTAAGTAAAGAAATAACTCTGTTTCATTTAAAATAAAACTACATTATGCACTTCAACACACATTAACGTTGTTAAAATTAAATTTGCCTTTAAGTAAATCATTCTGCTACATGATATGCTAACAGTAGAAGAAGTAAAAATGGCTAGTAAGAACACAGCATAGGCCTAAACACCTTAAAGGCAACAAGTCCCAATTGATTTTGGAAGCTAAGCAGGATCAGCTCTGGTTAGTACTTGGACGGGGGTCGCCAAGCAATACTAATGATGCAGGCTATATTTCAGAGGAAGGAACTGGTATAACTACCTCTGACTATTCCTTGTCTAAGAAAACCCTATGAAATTCATGGGGTCGCTGTAAGTCGACAGGTGGCTTGAAGGCACATACATATACACAAGAACAATACAGATAATTTATGGCAGCCACAAAGGCAATGTAGAGGAGAAGAAAGAAGAGACAAATAACATTCCTTTACTGGGGTGAACTATAAGTGGAGAAAGAGCAGGTATTAAAGCTGTTCAGTCTGAGAACTTCATCCAATTTCATGTGCAATTGCAGTAGTATAAACAAGGCCATTCAAAACTTAATTGCATACAATATGTATGTATATTGGCTTTTCCTCTTTCACCATGCCTGGCAGTCTAACTCTTTTGGTAGGAGATGACTTCAACCAATTTTTTACTCATCTCAACATTTCTCCTCTCTGTATACTTACAGGACAGATATTATTGTGGAGATTATCAAACTTCACAAATACCATTTTAGACAGCTTTTCTCATAGTCTGAAATTTCTAGGAATCTAAGAGCTGCCTGTGAAGGGCCTTCTGGCATGTCAAGAAGGTGGAGCATTCAAGAGCACAGCTTCCCCACGAATCAATGACATGGTGCCTTCAATGCAAAGGTGTATATATTGCGGGCTAGGGGAAAGTATACTGTCATTTCAGTACGACAATCAAGGTCCCCTCCCTGCTTTTTTCCCTATGTCAACCCAACCAACCAGAACCTTCATTCCAGGCATGGTAGGGATATGGTAAATGCTCTAATCCCATTACCACTCACAGTGACAATACAGATTATCTTAAAGAACTTGCTTTCACTTTAGAGGCCATATCCGTATTAAAAGGCATCACAGGGTCAAGTCAGCACATGGTAGGGAGAAGATACAACAGAGTTCATTCTCTTATTTCAACTGCCACTTGGCTTTTCAAAATGAGCCATCTGTAGCTATTTAAAGTATATTTCTTTCTGCAGTGAACTTGTTTTCCACCTGTGACGTGTTACGGTTCAACTTGTGTAAACTGTATGGGCAAGAGTGAGGAGCAATGCTATGTAAACTGATTATCTCTCACAGCAGACAATCTGACTCAGAAACCTTTGGGTACTTTCTCATTCCAGCTCATCCTATTAAAAATGACGTACCACACTATCTGGTCCTGCACTCAAGTCTTTGGGACCTTTAAAGTTGGAATATCTCATCACTGGACAAGAAAGATGGACACTATTAACTTTTCACAAAAAGTGAAAATACAAAAAATATGAATCATGTAGAGAAGGCAGGTTATCTCTTTTTTTCATAATGCTAGAGCATGGGATTATCCAAGCAGGATATTAAGAGGAGAGCCAAGTAAAATGAAAAGGAACAACTTCTTCACACAGTACATAATTACACTATGTGATTTGCTGCCACAAGAATTAACTGTGATCACCAATTTGACTGGCTCTAAAGAAGGATCAGACAGTCTCATCAAGGACAAGGCTATCGATGCCTAACAATCACAACAGGAAGACCAGAGATAGTGAGCCTCAATACGGCTGTTGGAGAACATAAGTAGGGCATATACTCTGCCTTAGGTTTCCCACAGGCGTATGTTCAATTCTTTCCAGGAGAAATTTAATCTGTCTCAGAGAGAGAGAGTTAGAAGGAGAAAGAGAAGCAGAAATCCACTGTATTCCACTGGAACCTTCTTCAGTGTATACAAGTCCCACAGAAAGGAGTTCATCAGTGTATCTCACACCTGGTAATGATGGTACTTCATTACCAGGCACAAAAAACAGTTTGCCAAGCAACTGCAAGAGCTGCCAATAAGAAAGGCCATTCTGTCTTCACCATGTTGAATCTCACATTGAAGATCCTTCCAGCATTTCAGAAAGCAAATCTCTCTTTAAACTTTGATTTCCTGGTTCCGCTTAAAGTTTGAAGAGAGATTTGCTTTCTGAAATACTGGCAGTTATCTTTGTTTTCTGAAATGCTGAGAGAATCCATTTTCCCACACACTCCTGAAAAGCTTTATGGAATGCACTGCTTTCCATCCATAGAGTTCCCCATTCAAGGCTAGGCACTCACAAAGTACTGTGGACTTTACTATTCATGCAATCTCCTCTCCTTTGTGAAGTTCTTGACCTCAACTGTTTTGCAGGTTACTGATTAAAAGCTGAAAGTTGGTGACTAGCAGTCATGATAGCTATTAATCCCAGGATCCCAGGCAGCTTGCCCTGACTATCAGGTGTTGCATAATGTAAGTCAGGAGAGCTGTTGCTGCTCTCATGTTCTGCTTGAGGTTTCCCAGGGCCCTCTGGCTGGTCACTGTGGAAACAGGACACTGGATTGATCCAACAGGGTTCTTATATTCAAGTTCCCATTGATTGCAATTGTACTAGGTAGACAAACAAAATCCTAGATCAGTCATTCAGAGGTATATGAAATAAATTCTGACTCAAACATTACTTTAATGGAACCAAGGAATTTATTTTGCTACTCCTGAGTTCTATTGACTTTACCTCATTACCGGGTTATCCTTCATTTCTGTAAACCCACAACCAAAGCACCGCCTCTCCCCCAATAAAGCCCCACAAAGTGTCTTGCAGCTTCATTTCCCCCACTGCAATAAATAGACTCCATCCATCCATTTGCATACTTTCCAATCAGGCAAAGGAAGTGAGGCTTAGGAGGCAGGATCCTGGCGTGTGGCTGATTAGCATGGAAATGTATGCGGCTCACAAACAAACCAGGGCCCATTTAATTAGAGCAGTGCCTTTGATTCACCGCCAACATCCAGCGCTCACCAGCCCTGGATTATTTTTAGTCAGTTTTACAAAACAAATGTATTTGATTAAGAGAGACACCCCTGAGCTGAGAAAGACTGATAGGCAGAAGCAGAGACGCGGGAAGGTTGGCCTCCCACAGGGAACGGGGCTTGGGCATGTGGTGAAGGTGTCCAGGAATGCAGGTGAGACCATGAGGAGGTCCTACAGGCAGCCTGACAGCTGCATAGCAAAGACACAAGAAGTCCTGGAATGTGTGCCTGCCGCTGCCAATTATTCCAGAAAGCCTTGCAGTACTCTCCCTAGTGCTGCTGTTTTGAAATTTGCCTTACTCCACCAACAGAGCAGAAGACCAAGGCCTCCCCCCCGACACACACTCATAAGGATGTGTGTGCGCGTGTGCACGCACACACACACAAGTTTCTTATTGCCAACAGTTCTGTTACTAACTTCCCTTCCCAACCTTTTCTTTCCTAATTCTACTCATCATTGCAATCCATTTCACATTGGGCAAATTCTAAGATGTATGTGGCTGATGTGTCTTCTTTCTTCACCACACATACCCCACACAAACACACAACAGGGAGCCACAAGAGACCTGGACTCCCTGCTGCAAGTTTCCAAGGCACAAGACACAATGAAAAGAAGCCATGTCAGTCGGTCGCCTCACACACTGCAGGGTAGAAGTAGGTATACCGTACATTTTCAACACATGCTTCTATTGTAACATGTGAAGCTGCCTTTCAGTTAACCTGAAATTCACAGCCCTAGAAGGGGGCTTTGCATTGATTCTGCAAGCTCTTTCTCCTGCATATCAAATATAGGTCATTACAGGAGTCTGTAACCCCCTGCTGGTCAATTATTTCTATTTCAATGCTAAAAGCTTTGTCAATAGGCCACTATCTGAAGTTACTAGAATATCTGCATTAGTAATCAACCTTACTTTCTCTATACAATTGAGGCTTATCTACTTATTTATATTAGTTTCTCCAACTCCAAAGGCTCTGTGCCAGACTCATTTCATTAGCCTGTATAAAAAGGCACAATATGAAAAAAATAGACAAAACTAATGCCAACATATGCACAAAACCTGATTCCTATCACCCCAAACCAGTCCAAACAAAAGATTTTGCAATTATTTCTCAAAGTGTTAAAAATTTATTTAAGTAAATATGCACCATTTTTCTTTTAAAAAATCCACAGTGGTTTGCAATTCCAGAATTAAGGAACCCTTGTCCAAAAATGTGTTCACCAGAAACCATTCATTCCATATTTCCTTGTACAAGTGGTTCTCACTGTTTCCCCCATAACAGTGGTACAACAGGCCATTTTACAGGCTGGTCAGGAACCTCAGTACAACTGCACTCCCTCTATCCAGACAAGCACTGACTGGTCAATGAAGGGGTGAAGGAAGCTCCCAGCCAGCTCTGGAGGCATGCTGAATGCTACACCGCCTTCTGTGCCACCACCAGTTGGATGGCTTCTTCCCTCTCCAACCTGTGGTCTTTTTGATCTGGCGGGGCTTTTTGCTTTGTCAGTGTTACAAACGAACTTAGACCATTTGGTTAGCATAAAATTTATGTTTACTTAAAAGTTAGTATTTACACTTTTGATTTCCAAGCTTATAATTAAAAGTAGTTATCTTGGCTACAGGTATCACATCTTCAAGAAAAGGAATATGTGTTCCTTCTTTTGAAGATGGCAATAGTTTCCCACAGGCTGCATTACCATGATGGATGTGCCTTTACAGTGCTTTTATGGGCCACCTTCATAGCCCAATCAATCAATACTTTTTCACCTGAGTTTTAAAATCAATCCGTTGCTGTGCTAGTAATTCAACAGTAACACTTATCTATTCCAGGATTTCTACAAATATTTTAACCCAATATGTAGTGCTTCAGTAAGGAATGAGTTCTCTAAAGCAAAACATAAAGCTTCTATGACTGCTCAAAGACAGGATGTTTGTACATAGGAGAGACAGATTCAAATCTCTGATCAGCGATGAAGGTAACTGGGTGAATTTAGGTCAGCCTAACTCTCTCTCAGACTAACTTTTCTCAGCAGGCTGTTGTGAAAGTAAAGTAAGACAACTTCAGCTATAACATACTGGACTTCATACAGAAAGGTAGAATACAGGTATGATAGATAAGCTGCAAGTTGAGATAGATCAGAAACAGCTGTCTGTTCTGTAGGACAGGGATATTTTATCAGAAGCTTATGCTGCAACCTTACACATGCTTACTAGCAAGTTGATCTCATTAAACACAGTGGGATCTATCTGCAGGTAAACATGCTAAGGACAGCTTTGATGCCCAACCTTTGGGCATCTTTGCTTTGATGCAGACTGAGGCACACATTAGCAGGAGGGTCTGATTATAGTACAAAGTTAGCCACACACTCCCCATCTGTTTCTTTTGTGCTCTGCTGGTATCTGCTCTCTGGCTCGACAGTATTTGCAGCTATCTCTCAGAATAGGTGGGGACGAAGTAAATACCATAATGCACAGCACATTAATGGCAGTATTCAATATTCAGATTTAACTTGGGATATATGTACCAAAAAGAGTGGCCATCATTGTTATCTTCAGATTTATACCTGGAAGAACAAACACAACAAACAAACACAAACACAATTTTATTACAGAGCCCTGGAGGGGTTAGATATCCATACTGGTGAAAGAAATTCTTTCATGTGAAGTTTACAATGACCTTCCAGAGCACTCTCAGATCCTATTCACCAAGTAGGGTGGTGTGTATGTACCTTCAAGTTGCCTGTCAACTTATGGCAACTCCACGAATTTCATAGGGTTTTCTTAGGCAAGGAATACTCAGAGGTAGTTTTGCTGGTTTCCTCCTCTGAGATAGTAGGCACTGGCAATATTTAAAAAACAAACAGGATGTCTCTCCAACATTTTCACCATTATTTCACCATTTTGTTGTTGTGTGCCTTCAAGTCATGTCTGACTTACAGTGACACTAAGGTGAACCTATCAGAGAGTTTTCTATGAACTGAGACAACGTGACTTGCCGAGTAAGTTTCCATGGCCAGGCAGGAAATCGAGCCCTGGTCTCCAGAGTTGTAGTATAACACTCAAACCAATACATCACACTGGCTCCATCTCACCATTTTACAAACTGATAATTCCCCCCAAAGTTTCCCTAAGTGGTTGTAATGATTCACACTTCCTACAGTGACTATTTACAGATCTGCACTTCTCTTAATATTTTTTCTGTGCTTCATGGTACTCTCAGAAAATTACCACAAATAGGAGTTTAGACAAGCCCTTGGTGATGAATATCAAGCATGCAAAAAGCATATGATTTTTTTTTCCTAATGGCACCAACAGAGCTGTTACTATGCAAGCTGGTCTTGCTCAAAGAGTGAATTTACGCGAACTTACAAAAAAGAGAGACCGAAAGAAATGTTATGCACAGCTGTACAAGCTTTCAGCACACTTCCCCTTTGTTATTCCTCCAGGCATTCATAGAGAAGTGAGCACACTTGCCAAAATGTGTTAATACTTTGGGTCTCTTCTCTATGGTCCCAGAGGGCATTCTGAGAGATCTGTTATAAAATCCATGTGCAGTACAACTTAGTGGCAAACTAAGGGAACAGATCTCTTAAGAGAGGGGAGGACAGAGAAGTTTGATTGCAAAAAAAAAAATGCATAGAAAGAAATCCAAATTTCTTTATTCCCAGAAAAAGCAGGACAACATGTAACAAAGGCTTACACTCCAAGCTTTCCATGTTTTTTTCAGCTCCATGTACTTGAACCCAGATCAGGCTCTAGAAGAGCTGGGGCATGATGATTTTTCCCTATAGCTAAGACCACTGCAGCTGCCTATGAAAGTATCATTCCTACCAAGACTCTTCCATACTTCATCTTCTGTCAGGGTGTTGAAGCAAGCCCGTAGACAGAAAGTTGTCTGTAAATTTGAACAACACTACCAAGAAGTGACTATCTTCCTGCCCTTCGTTTTCCTACTTCCACCCAAGGGAATAAACATTTACCAAAAAAAGCCCCTTATTAACCTTTCTCTTCATCCTGATGCTAGTAATTACTGAAATACTAATAATTACTCCAGCTAATTTCTCATTGAAAATTCAGCTCTCACTCCTCCCAACTCAAGCAAGCCAGTCACAGCACTGTGCTGGTGGGTTCAGGGCAGAATCTCAGAAGTGAAATATAGTTCAAGAATAGGCAGCAGTGAGGAGAAAAGGAGAAAAAAAGCCTAGAAATTAGTCCTGACAGCAGAAAGAAAGAGCATGGCTGGCCTTATCATAAAGCAACACAAAACAATCATTTCAGGCAACAGAGTCCAGATGCGAAGACAATTTCTTCTGAAGAGTTCTGTTTTTGTCTGTCATTAATTTTTTTAAAAAAGCTCCATTTAAACTCCACTGCCCTTATTGTCTATTCCTAAGTGCAATCTCAGCCATTCATTTCACAATATAAGTGCTGCTACTCCTACTTTGGAAGAATGATTGTTGCTATGAAAACACACTACCTTACAGTAGCCTGGACGTTAGTCCCTGCTGTTGCTTTTCAAAAAGGAAAGAAGAAGTCAGGGGTTTCAGTCACACATCTTATGTGTGATATTTAAGGCCCTTTCATGCCACACAATTAGAGCACTTTGATCCACTTTAACTCTCATGGCTGCATTTTGTGGATTCCTGGGATTTGTAGTTTGGCAAGGCATGGGAGGTTTCTGGCTGAGAATTCCAAAGGCGCTCCTTAAATTGCAGATCCCAATAGGAGGGAATCATGGCTATTCAAATGGTATCATTGCACCATACTTGTGTCATGTGAAAGAGACCTTAGTTTGAGGCCAAGGGTAGCAGTGAAGGAAAAGAGAGATCAAGAAGGCTAAGTACATGAGCATTATATGGTGGCACCAATGCATTTCATGTGTCCACGAGTCTAAAAATCTAAGCACTTCCCCAGGAGAATTATCTCTAGGCAACTGTCATTCTGTCTTAGCTCTTCTATTACACTATGATCCTAAGCAGACATATGAAGACCAGTTCCATTTAATTTGAGAAGAGTTATCCACAGTAATGGTTTTGTTTGTTCAGATATTACTCTGGGTAATACATTTCTTTGTTCAAATATTTATAAGTTGCATCCTCTGCCATTCACATGGTGCACAAAGTGGATTACAACAAAAAATAAAATCACACCACTCAACAATAAAATCTGAAGAACAGTACAGTAAACAGTAATAAAGCAACCAGCCAAGACTTCCATATTAAAAGCACAGTCATAAAAAGAGGCTTAGTGATGACAAATCACCAGAGAAGGGTTTGATTCACCCCACTGTGGACAGCACTCTATAATGTGTGTGCAACTATGGACAAAGCCTGGTCCCATGCAGATCTTTACATCCTTGCCTTCATAAAGGCCAGGACACACAACATTATTTTCCTAGCTAGGAATGTAAAGAACAATCACAGATGTTCTCATCCGCAATGAAAAAGGTTATCACAACATGTTGAGACACCCTGTCAAAAAAAAAAGGTTAAGCACTAGGTTTGTTTGTCCTTTAATGAAAGCAAAAAAGATCAGTACTTTTTTATTTTTAATCTTCTGTTATTTTTGAACAAAAAACTTATATTTTATATAAAAGACCCACTGTTAAGTGTGGAAACAAAATTCCTGTGCAAATAATAAATGCATTTCTACAAATACAAATTTCAGCAAAAAATCCTAAAAAATACACTAAAAAAAAAACACTTTTCCAATTTTACACAAAAACTCTAGGTATCTTGCCACCTGGGGAGAAATTTTCAAAATTTTTCATTCTTGTGTTGGCAACCAAAATAAACGACAACATTCCTACCCTCAGCAGATCTAAGGTGCTTATGATAGAACTACCACTGAAAACACACAGGATCTTAAAACTCTGAAGTGTATTAAGTGGGGTGAAGCACTGGCAAACAATGAAGCACGAACTAGTCTAGAAACAGAGCCACCTAATAAAGAGAAAGCCTCCAAATTACAATTGGGAAAAAAAGTCACACATTACCTTGAACAGTGTCAGAAATTCAAGCTAAAACACAGAAAGAGTTTAGGCACCGTTAGTGTAGTAGACAAGTCTGGGCAGCTATTAAACAGAGTGGTCAGAAAATCTCTGCTTATTTTGGTTTACATTTTACAGGCAAGATCTAAGAAATATTCTGTGGCTTATTGTTTGTGGGGGAAAGGTCAACAATAGCATTTACAAACAGGAGTTTTCTCCCAATCCATCTTCTTTGGCATGTCGCCACCCACTGTAAAACTAGCACAGCTGGCACACTGTGCATTAAACATATGAAGTCTAGAAACTGGCTTTTTAAAAAGGTGAACACTAAGAATGTATGCATTCAGTATTTACAATAAATATATGTGGGTCGCTGCACTGTGTGTGTGTGTGTGTGTGTGTGTGTGTGTGTAATAAAGCAGGTATAAAATTTCCATCTAAATAAAACCAGGAGCAGAACAAAGTCAGACTTAAACAATTCCCGAACTCAGGGTACAGTAGGCACCTTCTTAAGAAGGTCCTCTCTCTCTGTTAGTTGCTCATTTATCAACAGACAGCCTGAGCAAGAATTTAAAAAGCAACCTTAAGGTCCAGATTGGCATATATGGGACATGTATATGATCATATTATGACCCACTAAAATAGGCATGAAACGTGTTTCCTATGAAGAACTGCTGAGCCATGGGAAGAGTCAACTGTGGGCCAACTGTGTGTGAGGGAGAGGGAGAGGGAGAGGGAGAGGGAGAAGGAGAGAGACCCACTGATAATAGTGCAGCTATCTGTACTGAGCTGCCCTAATTCCAGTATCCACCAAACTTTATTCAGTCCTGATAAAGGCAGAGCAGAGGTCTCCTAGACTATAAGGTCAATTGAATTGTCTTTATTTGCAGTCAACAGACCATAAAATTCAACTATACTTAACAAAAGAAACTGTGCTGGGCCTTAGTGTGCTAGGGCATACAAGATGTTGTGGACTGTATTTCTGGATACATTCTGAAAACCACAAATCGGACTGCTCAAGTATCATAAGATTTTGGTGGCCTAAGTTGCAAGCAAGCATTACTACTTATATTAACATCTGTTAAAGAATAAAAAACCACCCAGACCTTTCATGCTATAACTATGCTATCTGCTCTACTACTGGAGCTCTGTTTGTTGTTGTTTATTGTTGTTGTTGTGTGCCTTCAAGTTGTTTTTGACTTATAGTGACCCCAAGGCAAACATATCACAGGGTTTTCTAGGTCTGAGTGTGAGAGACATGCCCAAGGTGCCCCCGCACATTTCCATGGCCAAATGGAGAATCAAACCCTGGTCTCTAGCATCCATAATCCAATGTTCAAACCAGTACACCACGCTGGCTCTCACAGCTATCTTTAGAGGAACTTAATCAAATTGCCTGGTTTACAATAAATAAAACAATATTTCATTCCCTGCCCACAACTTGCCTCTTTTGAAGATTTGTATGATCTCTTTGTTTACCTCATCAAAATGTACAGCACACGATCACAACGTAGCTTTGCCACAACATCTGTATTCATAAACTATCTTACTTAGTCTTTCTCTCTCTCTCTCTCTCTTTTCTAATTTCGTGGGCAACTACTTGCCATCCACATACACATGGAGAATGGGTCAGTTCTCTCAGGTTGTTTCCTGATATTATCACAGCCTCACCACTCTTCCCAAAAAGAGGATTTATCCCACCTCCTGCTACACTGAAACCACCTGCAATTGGACAGACCCCATTATTTTATGCCAGAAAGAATTCTGCCCTAAAACTGCTGCTATTGCCAGGCTGCACTACAAATTTCCTGCGTCATTTTGGGGAAAGATGTCCAGATGGCAGTCCTCCACACTAGGAACCTAAATGCATAAACAACCCTTATTATGGGCATCCCCTGATTTTTCTTGAATCTCACACCATAAATTCAATATTTTTTCAATCATGGTGTTTACTTTATAACCACGTATATGCTGTGTTGGATCCTTTGCAGATCTATAGCATAATCATACACACAATCTCTGCTTAGAAGATAGCAAATATATCTGGCATATTGCAAAGGTCTAAAGGAGGGCTGGGCAACTGCAAACAGGGCAGGGGAGATTTTTCCTTCCTGTGTCCATCCAGCAGGCAGCAGCGATACATTATAGCATGCCCAAAGTGATGTGCAGTCACTTCCAACTGCCATTTGACCTATTTTCAGACTTTCTTTTTGTCCGTTTCAGGGAGGCTTTGAGACTGTTGTCTTTTTATGAAGTTTTGGGAGCAAAAAAAAATGCCCCAAAATGTGGTAGGTTTGAGGGACTTGGCGGGGGGCTCCAAGGGTCCACAAACCACACTTTGCCCACTCCTGGTCTAAAGCAATGTACAGGAACAATTCTGTATGCAGCAAAGGGGTATATGCAGAGGTTTAGGATGATTGGAAGGTTTGAAAGTTTTTTTAAAAAATAAAGCAAAGTTGGCACTCCTGTTATGGTGCTGCTTTCATCATCTTGCTCACCTGCTGGACTAAAAATACCATAACACCAATTTCACAAGTTTTACAAAATCAAAGAGAAAGCCCTGAGAATCTCAACCAAGACACCTATGTTGGCAGTTCTAAGACACCAGCAATGCAGGGTTCTCAGAAAGAGCACTCCTCCTACGTTGGTGCTGACAAGACTCAGATGGACATGCCAGGACTGGCAAGGACTAATTTCAGCAGCTACTCACTCTTCTTTCTTTCATTTTTAGGGACTCAATCAATCTCAGCCTTGCTTCCAGATCCCTTATTCTATTCATCATCATCATCAATCTGGTACCTAACTCATTCATCAGTAACCTATAACTCTATCCCATCTGCAAACATTTAATGAGCTTCATCTTCTTACACAACCTGATGATGCCAGGAGAGAGAGAGAGTGCCTGAGAAAGTCAGAAAGAAGGAGGGGGAGGATCCCCCCCAAAATCATAACTGCATCAAGAAAATGTATGTAAAATAGGAAAGCAAAAGTGACAGAACAGTTTGTTAGTATTTCCACGCTGTCAGAGAAAGACAGCAATATACCTTCTGCTTGCCTGCCAAGTTCTGTTTCTAGTGACCTTCCACTTTGGATATGTCCCTTCTGACTTTGGGCTTACCCCACTGCTTGACTCTTATTTCCCCACTATTACCACCCCACCACTCTTTCTCTCTCTCTCAATGCTGTGTGTTGCTTTGTACTCTTATCTGTACATGGCTGTGATTAATTCTCAGTGGCTGGCAGCAACAACAAGAGGGGGGCGCTTTAGTCTGCTGCCATACTTCAAAGGCACAGACTTATCTGCCTGAAACACACTTTGCAGCCTTTTCAGGAAACTCTTTGCAGTTCTACAGGGCTCACAGGGTGCTCAGAAGCAGTGCAAAAGAAAGGTTTATTTATGGTGCTGCATTTCAAAGCCTCCTCTCTTCCTTTGCCACTTGTCCTTCCCCGAGTTCGTGTTTTGTGCTCTGTACTGACACCTGCTGGAAGCAGTGTGGTGAGGCAGTTCCACAAACATGACTTTTAAGAATGGGAAAGAAAAGGCTATTTTGCAGCCATTCCTCCCCCCACCCCCCACGTTATGCTGCTTTGTAAACACTAAGCTCTGACACAGGAATGAAGGGTTATCACTGCTGGCCCAGAATAGAATTGATCTTTGAGATAAAGGACAACCATGCCACAAAAAAGCCACAGGCAAATTCCTCCCTTCAGCATGCCCAGCCTATGCCTTGGTTTATAAACCTTGCCTTTATCCCACCATGCACATAGCATTCAGCCCATCAGAAGGAGGCTGCTGAAACTGGTTGCTCTGGACATTCAGACACAGCAGCCACTGCCCACCCTCTCTCCGCACATGGGCTTCTGCAGTGGATGGACCACGGCTACCAAGCAGGGTCAGCTTGATAGGGTGCATGTGTGCGTGCATGTGTAATAAAAGCCATCTGCTTTGGTCCTTGACCCTGAACCCCAGCAGGGCTCAGACAAAGCCTCCAAGACAAAGTCGGTGGAGAGAACACAGGCTGTGCATTCACACACAGCAGGAGGGATTTAATAGAGATCACTGCTCAGCCAGGTTTCTTGATGGGACGTACAGGCCTTGAGTGGATCTCATAAACCAAAAACCATCTCTCCACATACCCTGTGACTTTTGCTCCAGACAATTTACATCAAAGGGAACCACTTTCTTCACCAACAAAATGCAGCCATTCTGAGGCAGAACAAGAAAGGCAGATTCAGACGCATGTGACAAGGAAAGAAAGAGCAGTCTTCATTGCCCAGTAAACCAGCTGAGTGATTGAGAAAATAGTATTTGTCCCAATGACATCTGTCTAAGGGCTTTATGCAGAAATTATCATTTATGGTTCAACACTATGTGGTTTGGAAACCGTACTGAAATAATGGGACATGCACTACCCAATAATCTGTGGTTTGTTGTGACTGAATGAGTAGTTGGTGTTCACCCTTAAATTTCACCATATTTATTACAAACAAACAGCAACTTCATGATGATATATTATCAGAGGGAAAACTACCACTGCAGGGAGGAAATAGAAGTATTCAGTGGTTCCCCAAATGGATTGCAATATGTGAAATCCTAAGTCACTATGACTGCAAAAGATCTCCCAGGCATCATAAACCATATCCCTCATCAAACAAAAAGACAAACAATGTTATAAGAGAGGACGAAAACACATGCCCTGCAATGTTCTTCAGTGTGAAAGAAATAAAGATTACCTTTTTATTTTTTTGCATTTGTTGCTTTTAAGGTCTATATGATTTTAGGCAACTCTAAATATGCATATATATTTAAAAGAATATACACGTGGAAACAAGAAACATCTTTCTTGCTGGCTCCAGGGTAACTGATTTTAGGAGTTACCAGAACTAAGAACCAGAATCCCATGGCTTTATGCAAGTTGCCCTTTGCCATGAGCCATTAGGGCTGTAGGTGAGAGTACTTCCCCAAGTGACAAAGGATTTCTAGGGTCCCACTGGCTCATGTCACCAGAAAGAGGCAGAAACATTTTCTCTTTATGCCAGGACTTACTCTGGACAGTGATAGTATTTAGAGAGGCTGTAGACTTGTCCTCTAGTCCTAACATCCTGACTCTGAGCCTGGTCTCTAGATCACTAGATCTTACTGATGACAGTTGCCAAGTTTAGGCCCAATTTTGCTATCATAGTGGCAGCTGGTGACTTCCACGGCAATAGGGTGGTGAATCATGCCTAGTCCAAACTTTCAAGGAGCTATTCAATGTGCTCAATCCTACTTGCCACAGATTCAGCTCCTTTTAACTTCAGACTAAAACTTGGAGCAGATTCACTATACTGCTGATATGGAAACCACCAGCTGCCACCAAAGACACGGACATTTCAAAACATTTGGCTATCTGATATAATATCCAAACTAAAACAAAATTCTCTTGGAAACTAGCAACAGACAGCATAGCAAACGCCAATATAAAAGCACTCCCCTATAGTCTATGGCAACATAACTTTCCAACGCTACCTCAGATTTCAAAGGGGAAATCAACGTCCATTTTAAAAGCAAGGCAAGTGGGCTGTGAAAAAAGAAATGTGGCTGAGGATCATGCTGCTCAGCTGTTACCTTTCCCCACAACCAACTGAAATGTAGAAACACTGATGGGAATACGTCTTATCTTTCGATATGAAAAGACTGGGATACCCAGGACCCATTCAATACAACTAATATTGTTTTTTAATATGTCAGGTGGTTTTAGGAAACTGAGTTTTCTGCTTGGAAGCCCTGAGTTTTGCAATGATCTTCCACACCAGCTATCATATGATTCTTCCTATTGTCAAGCAAGACAGCAGGCACTGAAATCTTGATGCATTTGTAAAAGCAGAGGATCGCTCATACCCACTGTACAGCATCAAGAGTGTTTGTCTACCTGTCAGACCATATTGGAAGAAAAACAGCTGAAGTTCGTATAATGCTCAGTGGTTACATACAAGTGCTGGATGAGTAAAGCTGCAAAGCTATTTTATGCAGAACTGCAAATGCAGGACTTCTGAGCATGGATGGGAATTTGGCATCCCTGGAACTGGGAAACATGGCAGATAAATTGTGATAGAAGCTTGTAGATCTCTTTTCTGCTGATAGCCTCCATGAACTAAAACATCCAGTTCCCATATAATCCTGAGGGCACTGGCCCATCAGAATCAGCAGTTGTTCCTATTGTCTTTTCAGAATGACCAGATAATGTGATGTGTAATGAAAATGGCTAATCTATGGCAGCCTCCTACAACATGATGTTTACCCTTTAGGAGTTTTCATTTCTGGAGGTGATCCTGCTGGTAGTAAGGGTGTACACTGGGTTAATGCAAAATACAGAACAGGATCAGGCTGATTTGGGCAGATTTGGAAGACATCTGAATTTGAACTGGAGTACTCTAATGCTGTCAAAACGCAAATCAGAATAGGACTGATGATTCATTAGATGTTTAGCTTCAGAGGAATGGAGAAAGCCTGTCTCACCTAAAGCAATATCAGGAAAACCCCAGGATGTGGAGATGGGGGGTGGGGAGGAGGAGGCTTTATAACTGGCAGATCTAATCTCTAGCGACAGCAGTGATTTTACCAGGATTTTCCAATCCCAAAGTTTTCAGAGTGGGATGCCAAAATAATATATTGCAGAACTGATCCAGCATTTAGCCATTTTTGCTAGATCTCTCACTCAAGGGACTATCACAGACTATCAGTGAAGGCATTGTCCTCTGCACAGCTTCCCTTCATCAGTAATATATCTGAACATAGGTGAACTGAACTGTTGTCTTCCAATCTAAGAAAAATAAATTCTCTTTTAATAAAGATTAATATAACCACAGCTTCTGTCCCAGACCCTGCATTGCTACAACCCAGAAATATTGGAACTTTAATTATGTCAATACAATAAGATCAAAACAGTGGGGGGACCCAGGAAAATACTCAATCTAAATCAATGTTCATAAGAGCAACAAACTCTTAACAGCTCACATCACTGACAGATACGACATTGGTTAGTCTAAACTGATTTAAAATGAATATTATTAATGGGTGGACCTTGGCCACAGCACCAGGCAAAGGTACTGAATTTCCAGCTCCTATTCAGGTTTAAGATTTCAATAGCTGCAGGATTAGCTAGAAATATTATATATTACTTTATCTTCCCCCATACACACTATGCAACTCCTTCACCTTCCTACAATCTGAATCTCAAGTTCTATTAATTAAAGACAATGCCTAAAACTGGCATGGCTCAAGAATTCATGACCTCTATGAAAACAATGGGCTTCTCTCAACAGCTACGGATTTCTACTTCTGCATTTTATTAACTATTTTCTAACAGGCAGGATCATGGTAATCTGTGAATAAGGGAATTTAAAACAATTCCCTTGTCATGGACTGCGCACAACATGATATGCTTTAGATCTGCTTGGGTTTCTAGCATCTGTGTGGGTGGAGAACCTATTAGAACAGACTTCCCCCAGAGGTTTAAAGATCCAGAAGTATGCTTGATGCTGCTGGAGGAGTTTCCTTTTGCTAGAACTGACATCTCTATTTTATGGGAACAGCAGGAATTCAGAACATCCACAATCCAGCACTGACTGAGATTATATGACGGAAAACTCAGCTGCTGTTGCCAGCTCATGAAACTGAGGCCATTTCTGTAGGACAACGCTCTTCCGTGTCATCTCGCTACAGTTCTGGGTCCAGAAGGAGCGCATCAGCAATGCTCCCCTCTGCACCTGCTCAGTCCGTGCGGAAGAGAACGCAATGGCGCCACATCTTCCTTCCACAGCACAGCTGGGCTTTTTCTATTGCTGCACTACAGAAGGAAGCATTGCCAATGCGCTTCCGCACGGCCAGAAGTGACGGGAGTGCCGCGTGACTGTAGACACGAAACAGATTTTTTCCATTTTGCAAAAACTGAACAAGTGCGATGCTCTGCAACAGGATGGCAGCGGGACAGCGATGGCGTCATGTGGAAACACGATCTCCCTACTATTGCCATCCTGTAGCAGAAACAAGACAGTGACGTTGTGCGAAAAGGGACTGAGTCTCTAAACAAAATAGGCATAGCACCTATTTTCAATGCTTCTCCTGAAACTAGTAAGGAGGAAAAAGAGGAGTGGGGTTAATGTCTAGATCATCTTGTAAGAACTTCTCGAACATTTAATTTAAATAAAAATACTGAATTTGTTCAAGTTTGAGGGATTTTTATAGTATTATTTCTTAAGAACCTGCATGTAATTGAGACACAGTATGTGGTTTGGCAGTCACACAGAAACTGCATGAACAGACATAGATCGATCTCTCCATCTATGAATCCTTAGTGAAATGCTGGATTGAGGAAATGATGAAGGCAATTGACACAGTCAGTCTCAAACATCTACTTACAAGAGCCCATCAACGCCACAGTAAACTGTGGCATTAGAGACAATGAAACTTCAGGGACAATAGTTAGAACAACAGAGAAGTATTTGCAACAAATCCAGCTAAACATAGGCTAGAGCCCATATTACAGCCTGCTCCTTGAGAAGCATGTATATTATGTGCCTTCAAGTTGCCTGTCAACTTATGGTGACCCCATGAATTTCACAGGGTTTTCTTAGGCAGGGAATACTCAGAGGTGGTTTAGTTATTTCTTCTTCTGAACCACAGCAACTGATATATGCTGGCAGCCTCCTATTCATTCAAATACTGACCAGGGCTAGCCCTGCTTAGTTTGCAAGATCAGAGGAGATCTGGTGCCCATAGGGTATTTAGGTCTTGCCTGAGGAATACTGGAAGAAAAGAAAAATCATATCTCCTTGCTTCCACTTCCTTACAGGTCAGCAGAGCCACTTCAAGAGACAAAGGGCACACAGGGCTGCAGAGGAACTCATCATGATTCACTGTGATCAATTTGTACAGCACTGAGTAAGTAATATCACTTGGCTCTATTTCAACTTTTGACTCCAGATTAATTGTACGTCTGTAGAGGAGCTAGTTCTGAGTGACTGTGAGTCAATGGAACCAATTTGCCTGGACATGATATTCTGCCAAAGTTCAAAGATCTCTTGATGGCAAGTACATCCAGAACATGTATGACTTTAGAGTGTCTTGAGAACGTAACTTGTTAAAGGCAATGGATCTGCAATCTGCTCTACCTATACAATATGGAATTTGTAAACGATACACAGATCGTAAGAAATTAACATACTAGGGTGGGATGGGGACTATAAGGCCACTTATAAAAGGTACCTCACATATTTCCAATTTGTGATAAGGGTTATGTCGAAAACTCTCTAACAATTCTGATTCCAATTATTCCTTTGCATAGACGTTACCCTTGCTTTCCTCACTGGGAGGCTGCATGGCTAATGGAATGTCTTTGAACAACTCCTGGAAAGTTAAGGTTGTCTGGCTTTGATTTACACATGAAAATAGTTTGAACCTGATGATCTACAACCACACTTTCCCTTTCTGACTTCAAAAACATAGGGCACACCTATCTTCATAATTACAGGGCAGCCAGATACGTGTATTCTTTACCCACATCCAAAAACCAAAGCCCTGCCCTCAAAAAAGCACACCTCAAATCTTTCTCTGAATAATCTGTAGCCACTCCATATAAAAACAAAAGTGAAGAGAGCTGGCACCTTCAGATGGCTACACGCAGACAGCTTAGATCACAACTCTTCTGCTCTTAGTTCTCAACAAGCAAAACATGGAGGAAAAGTAGATGAATTTGAGACAAGCAAAGGAAATGGTTGCCCCAGGAAAGGCCCCCAAATACTAGCTTCACAGCAGGGAGAATATTGTTCTCAGAGACATAATAAAACTCAGCTGCACATACAGGACTGTGAGAATAAGAAACTGGAGACCTCCTTTTGGGAATCATTGTGTAACATACAACACTAGACTTCCCTTCTCAACCAGCTGCTACTGCTGCTGCTGCTGTACCCTACCCAACCCAAAGGCCTCCCTCCAATCCAGAAAGAAGAGCCAGGTGCTTTTCTGCCCATGTATTGAATGTCATTAATATTAATTGCAGGCCCGTTTCCTCCGCTTCTATTTCACCTACTGAAGTCCTTGGGGGCAGTTGTCAGTTTAACACACACAGAGCAGACAGGACATATGACCTTGAGACTAGGTTTGGTATAGTACTCTCCTCTTACAACTGCCAAAATGGTCATTTTGGGGCTGTTTGGAGATCATGGAAATGTAGCAGCAGCAATCCGCAAGCCACCAGCTCTTCTCTCAATGCATGAAGTGCAAATTACCTCTTCAGTTTTCAGAAAGTAAGAACATAAAGTAACAAAAAAGAAGCAAAAGCAAGAACTGTAAAGGCTCATGGCACAACGAAAGCATCATCTAGATTTGACCACTTTCACTCATTTTCAGCATATGCAACCATTAAATTTGGATGCTTAACTTAGGTTTCAGATGCTGAAAAAAATTGTCATTTTCCTGATGCCTATTTCTTTAGTACTCCTGTATTTGTAATTCAATAGTATTTTGAGTTCTGTAAGCACAATTTGCCAAGCACAGCTGCCATGCAGCCCCATTTATTTCTGAATGAAGCTTCTGCAGGCGCAACCATTGACGGTCGTACTATGTGTTCCCTGCCACAAGGATGGAAACAAAGAACCTGCTTCAATTTTAATGAGCACTCTCAATCTCAATTGACATAAACATTCTCAAAGGGTGCAAATTTGAATGTTTGTCAAAGAAACTAAGATACACCAAAGTTCTCATATGATTGAGCAGGTTGCATGCAGGTAGCATCATAAAACAGAGAGGAGGGGATATTAACAAGTATGGCACAAATATTCAGCTTTAGAAAATGAGAAGTCCTTTATACTTAAATTTTAATCTGAGATTTTTGAAAGGCAAATTCCTTTCAGCTCTTCTCTTTCCTCTGTAATCTTACACACAGCTTTCTTTATTCTTCCTCCTCCATATTTCCTATGAAAAGTACAAGTTTATAAAGAAGAGAAGGAAGATGCAAAGATCTAAATTAGGTCCTGAAATCCAAATCAGTCAGAGCAGTGTAATATTTATTCAAAAAGGAAGAATATTTTGAATCCTCTTGAACCTAAGCTCATTCTTTCAAGGAAGCCAATCAGTCGTTAATGGGTAGTTGAGTCTTACATTCTGGGAGGGTTTTTTTGGCTGAAGGAGGGAATATATATATACTTTTGATAAATTAATGAATACATAAATAGTTCACAAGATTTAGCTTTGAGCAGCAGAGCCATTGCACCTGGTCGAGCAGAGCAAAGCACACTAAATGAACATGTTGGATTTAAGATGACTCCCTGTTTCTTTCAGCAGAGAGACCATGGGAGAGCTGACCAAGCACTGCCAGTCCTTGCACTCCTCCCTGCCCACCCCCATTTCCTAGGCACTGGGCCAGGCATGTGCTGGTGGTGAGCTGAAGCAACCTACTCCTTCCTTCTAACTAATCGGCTTCGCCCCTCCCGCTAAGAAGGAATGAGATAGAAGACAATGGCCCCTTTCTTCCCAAGCTGCTGCTGCCAAGGGCTATTAATCTCCTCATAAGGGAGGGGAATACTGGATCTAGGCCAGCATGCAACAAAGTCAAAACTCTTTTTGGGGTGAAGCTTGGAACGATCCTTGTGTGAGCTTATTCATAGGCTCCAAACATGACCCCAGCACTAATTGATGATGCTGTGTCAGCAGAGCTGCACACAGCCAAAGTGTGTGTGTGTGTAACACAATCTTCTCTTGCCCTACAAAAGTCCACCTCTGGTGCAGACAGGTCTCAAAAAAAAATGTCAGCCCTCAAGAAAGCGCAGTGACTTTTCCTTTCTTGAAAACATGCATGTGACCTCAGTTTCACTGCTTCTAGGGCTTTAAAAAAAAACTGGCTGTCCCCAGTAAACAACCTTCCCTTGCTTTAATTCTCATAAGACTACCTAAACCACAAAATAAACTTTCCAGAAATCCTCAGTCTGTGTGCATGGTGTGTGTGTGCATGCGCGTGTTCAAACCTCATGTCTGAGCAGGGTTAAGAATTTGTTATTGTAGATTTTGCTGTTGTGGGCTTTGGTTAAGAGCCAGTGAGGAGTGGGTTACTGGATACTAAATTTTATACAACAGTGGAACGAAGAAAGGGAATAATAAAATTTAGGAAGAGATAACAAAGGAAACTTGGCTCCTACATTCATGAATATCCAATCACCCCACTACCCACAATAGGGTGACAGAGGAATGGATCCAATAAAATCTTGTCTCTCTTAAACTGGGAGCACTGCAGCATGGGATGCACCATCCACCCTGATGGCCAATTGGCAACAAAAAATGCTAGCACTTGTCATAGCCTACACACTATAGATGCCCTGGCCATCAGTATCAGATAAAATGACTTAACAATGTACAAATGGGTTAGCCAGGACAGCATAGGCAGCAATTTGCTCCCATGTGACTAAGCCTGCAACTTGTCTAGCTTACACATGGAAACAAATACTTCTGAAAGGAGAATAAATGGAAATATATTTTATTTGTACTTCTTTCAACTTAAATTAAAATTTGTAGGAATAGCAGAAGCAGAAATTAAAGACACACTGTTGCCTTGAAGTCAAATTGTCATAGAAACCAGATTTCACTAGGTGTGTCTTAAACATACTTTGCTGTTTCTGGTGTACACACTGGGGCAACTGCACACCAGGAGGCAACCTGGAAGTTCATCTCATTTAGACCTAATCTTGTAAATGGGATTGAATTAGATTTACCAGGTGAAAGAACAGAGAATTATCCCCATCTGACTGTGTAGCTTCCAGATCATTTTATTATGTGGGAGTTCAGGCAGAAGTTCATACCCACAAGCCAACAATGTGTTGTTGCTGTGTGCCTTCAAGTTGTTCCCCACTTATGGAAACCCTAAGGCAAATCTATCACAGGGTTTTCTTGGCAAGTTTTGTTCCATTTGTCTTTGCCTTTCTCTGAGATTGAGAGAGTATGACTTGCCCAAGGTTACCCGGTGGATTTCCATGGCTGAGCAGCAATTAGAACCCTGGTCTCCAGAATCATAGTCTAATGCTCAAACCATTACACCACACTGGCTTAAGCCAACAGCATACACAAAGGCAAATGCCAGTGTAGAAAGGAATACAAATCTGGACCACTGAAAGCCTTTCTTAAGGCATTCTGAATACGTCCCTTTTTTATGACCTGAGGAGGGGGAAATCAACACGGTAGTCAATGACTCAATGTATATATTTCTATGGAATTATTTTTGTAATAGTTTTAACAAAGGTCATCCTTATTTCTGTCATTTGATCCTTTCTTGATTGCAAAACATTTTAATTTAATCTTTGCTTTTTTCCAACCCTAGAAATTTATTTGAGGTGCAGGATTATTTTTGTTTAATTAATGTCATGTGAATTGTTGACAGAAAATTGAACCAGATCTGAGCAAATAATGCCCTAACTAGGCAGATTATCACACTAAGTATGGCAGGGAATTTCAGTGAAGTGACCACAAAACCATCTTGTGCCATTTCCAGGCCCTTCTATAAGTTAATGGAGGTTTGTAATAGACGTTGGAGGAGGCTACACTCCATGTGAAGGACCAAATACACAGTTTGGGAGTTCTAGACTCAGCACATAATAGGGGAGCTCATGCAACCAAAATAGCCAGGAGGGATTTTCCTCAGAGTAGGTTGGTATTCCAGCTTTGGACCAATCAGGAGAGGGTGGACTGCACCTCAATTATCCACATTCTAATCAGGTCCAGGCTGAACTAATACAATGCATTCCACATGGGCACATCTTAAATAGAAACAGAAGGAATTTTAAATAAATGCCTTTATGTACAGTCTTTAAAGATTATACAGAGATGCCAGCTGGTGCAGAATATAGCTAGTGATAGAGGCATGGCAGCCAGACCATGTGACATCTACATGGCACCTGCTGCACTAGTTGCCACTACATTTCCAAGGTTGATTTTAACCTTCAAAAATCTTAATACTTTGAGGCCTTTCATGGATAAGGTTCATCCACACTGGCATTTTGAGATCAGCTTCCAAAGCCACGCTCACACACCCACGAAAGAGAAGAACAGGCTCAAGAGCACTACAGATCAGACTTTCTTCGCTGTGACCTCTAAGTGGTGCAATACACTGCCAACTGGGTCCCATCAACAAACCTCTGGAAGAGCTCTTTAGCAGCACTTGTTTTATCTGGACTTTTCTTCTGTTAAGGTTTTATGGGCCATTGAACGGAGATTATTTTAGTTACTATGGCTGAAACACTGCCGTTTTTTAACTGAATGGTATGTCTCAGTTTTTAGCAGGTTTTAATTAATAGCCAATTATGAATGCAATTTTGATTTTTCTGAAATTGTGTTCAAATGAATTGTTGGAAGCCATTTGGACAAGATTTTCCCTTAAAGGTGGCATACAGATCTCTTAAATAAATTCATAAATTATAACTGGGTCAGTGTAAGAGCATCCATGTGGCAGCTGTTCTACATGACAAGAATGACACAGTGCCTTGCTACATAGAAAACTGCTTTTATCACGCATGGTAATACTTTGTCACAAACAATGTTATAACAGTTTCAATTACATTATTCTAATATTGCTGCAACAGTTTAGTAAAGTACGTAGTTATAATTATCTGCATATTTCAGATACAGGAGAAGGACTAAGACTAATGCTTACCTAAGATCAAGTCCAATGAGATATGAATTCAGGACTTCTTCACCCACAACTGACAGGTCTTTAGTCAAACACAATACACCAGTATTAGGTCTTGTCCCACAGTTTCTCTTTTGTGAAAACTCAGTCCTCCTGCACCAGATATTCTTAAAACCATCCTTCACATTTGCAGCTTCATCTTCTCTGTCTGTACCATCGCCCTCACCGTGCTCCCTCTTCCCCAAGCTAACAGCTGCTCTTGCAAGTCCTGAGCCATTGATTTCCATGCTTTGCCCTTCAAAATTCTCCTGGCATTGTGCCTGGGTTGTATTACCTAGTTGCTCAGGAGCAAATATCTCTATTATTATTGCAATTATTTTCCAATCAACACTGTTCTCTGTTGAGTCAATTGAGGGTAGGTGAGGTGGGGGACTGACAAGGAAATCAATGAATAACCTTTTTTCACAGAGTCAGGATACCACAGGGAACCCAATAGTAGGCATTCTGGGCCGTTGTGCTTGCTTAGGGGAGAGGGGTCTGCAAAGAATGAGAGTAGAGATTCAGACTCAATCGTTCTTTATGATACGGGTAATTCTCAGCAGATTGGCAAGATTTCAAATTCCCGATTCATTTAGCTACAGCATAGTTACTATAGCAACAACTTGACCCATCCTCAAATTGGACTGCTGCAATTAAAAAATGCTTGAGGTGACCAGGAATGGGTCTATCTATGGAAAAGCCTGTGAGTTCAGCTTAGCTCTGGTAATCAAGATAAATTCCCACGTGGAGCAGCAACATCTTCACGGATGGATAAGCTCCAGCTTATGGAATCTCACCCACCATGCAAGCCCATCCAGCTCATAGTGCCTCAGTGAGGCCCTCAAAAGTAAGCTCTAGCAGCAGCACAGTCACTTCTACTTCTCTCTTCCCTTCCTCATTTGAAAAAGCAGGGGAGAAAGCAAAGACAGTTCAGACACAGCCTAGAGGAGCACTATCTGAGGCCTCAGGTAAAGCTGTTTTGCTTCTCTGTTGCTTTTCCCAATCAAGAAAGGTGCAGGAGGGAAGGAAGGGAGCTTAGGACACAGGTAGCAATTGACTGATTTGTTTGTTTCCTTCTCCCTCACCGTTCTCCTGGCACAAGAACCAAAGCAGCTTATAGTAATGTACTTTACAAAAGTTTAAAAAAACAGCAATTCAACAAAAATTCCATTAAAAAGCACATGCTTAAAAACAGTTTAAAACACATTTAAGACATAACTGAAAAGGTAAAAGGATGGCACTCTGCTCTCAAACACCCTTCTGCCACATGGTTTAAGAATCAAAAACTTCCATAAATAAAAAAGTCTCTCCTTCAAGTGTTGGTCAAGTTTTTTGGTCTACCGTCCAGATCGGAATTCGTATGTGGTGTTATTTGTATTTGGTAGACACTGTGCAATTTGTACCACACCTGGAGTGGCTCCTCCAGGCACTTGCTACATCCAACCACTCACTACCCAATTGATGTCCTAACTATGACAGCAAGCAGTAGACAACGCCAATACACAGTTTGGTCAGGACTTAGAGGAGCAGCTTCTCCCAACACTGCCCAAGTCTCTTCATCTGCTGTTGCCTGAAGAAACTACTCATTTCTTTCTCCATAGAAGGGAAGGACTGGGTGATGTTAGAGATCACACCATCCTGCTCTGACACCATCTAGCCCTCCAGATTGGTACTGGGAGGCAATTAATATCCTATAGCCATCCACTTCACCACCTTTATTGTGCATACATTTTGCATCTAGCTCCAGTTAGTGGATCTGGTAGTTTTGCATGTGTGTACATGTACACTCAAGTTGTCTGTTGACTTCTGGCAACCATATGAATTTCATAGGCTTTTCTTAGGCAAGGAATACTCAGAGGTAGTTCTCTAGTTCCTTCTCTGAAGTACAGCCTACAGCAGAGCTTTCCCAACTTTTCATGTTGGTGACACACTTTTTTAGACATGCATCACTTCGCAACACAGTTTTACTAGCAAACTGGAGGTTAAACTAACTCCTTCTAAGAGATACTGATACATACATAAATTGTGATAACAAAATTTATGGGGACACAACATATCTCATGAAAACCTTTCAAATATTTCTAAAAATATATGATTTATAAATAATAACAGACATTTCCAAGATTGTAGGTGGCACACCTACACACTTCAGGCAACGCACTAATGTGCCATGGCACACCATCTGGAAAGCCTTGGCCTATAGTACCTGGTATTTGTTGGTGGTCTCCCAAACAAGTACTAACCAGGGCTGACCCTGTGTAACTTCCAAGATCAGAGAAAGTATTTAGGCCCTGGTTCTAGGAGGATACACAAAAAAAAAAGACTTCACAAGGCTGAAGCTTGTCTTCCCCTTCTTGAGGGAGTTTTAGACCTCTTTAGGGAAGAACTGGTTTCCTTTACAATACCGTATCTTTTGGAACTCATTAACAAAAGCAGGAGATAGCTTTGATAACCTTAAAAAGAATGAAAGAAGCTGAAAGCAACTTCAGGAAGAAACAGATAATAAAATAATGCCCTTTTCTGATTTCAAATGGTATTTACACTTCGTGTGTCATGCTGGCTGGCTGCATGAAGACATCACTACATAATCTGTGAAACAGACACTCGAAGGTAATCATTCAAACATTTGTATTCTCGATGTATCAACACCTAGGCTTTTTGGATCTAAAAGAAAACTTGCTTTTTTAATCAATTAAATATTTATTTATATGCATGCACAAATATGTAGAAGACAAATACAGCCATTTCTCAAAGTTAAGGACATCTTTAGGGCTCACCAGGAACGAGCTTTGCTCTTATCTAGTAGGAAGAAACAGAGGCTAGAAGAGACTATCTGTACAATAAATGTAAGTGTAAGTCTAGAAAATTGACCTCAAAGCTTTCTGTTCTCTTCCATAAAACATATTGTGTAATCTCAGACGGTCTCACTTCCTGATCTGTAAAACAGGTACACTGGCAATACTTTAATAAGCGTCTAAATGTTGGAAATACACATGGGGTTATTTGAATGGCATATTTACATTTTAAATATTCCATAACTTCTTAAAATGCTATTTCATAAATATCTTATAAGAACAGTTTTATATATACTCCTTTCACAGGGGTTGGGGTTCAAGACCTTCACAAAAGTTGAAAAATGAGAGTAAAAATAAAAATCAGGAACTTTCTTTTTTTAAAACCTGAGAACACTTCTATAGGAATCTCTAGGTCCTCCAGAGCAACTATATGGTGAACTTCTGGCAGACTGAGCCACCAAGTCATGCTGGAGGACCTAGAGATTCCCAGAGAAGTGTTCCCTCTAGGAATCTTTAGTTCCTCCAGCACAATGCTATGGTCTGCTTCCAGTGGAAGCAGACCACTGAATCATGCTGGAGGACTTAGAAATCCCTAGACCTTTTCTATGGCAGTGGTCATGAAAGAAGAATTTTTTAAATAAATAAATAAAAATAAATAAAACAATTCCTGAATAATTTAACCTGTTGAGTGCTGAACCTGAGACAGTGGACAGCAATCATCCATATTGACAGCTCCTTCAAAGTTAGAGAAAATCCTAAAACAAAAGGGGTTGCAAGCATTTGAGCAGGAATGCTTGTAAAAGCAAGCACCCTCACTCTATTGTTAATAGCACCAAGTGAGGACAAAAGAGCCTTGGAGAGCCCTCTCTCCAATAGGCATGAGTGTCTTTCTTGCTAGGGATTTCTTAAAGGAGAGGGGGGCAGCAGACATAGACACTATGCCTTTAACCTTTTTTTGTGACCATGCAGATCAACCTCTTTCCAAAATATTTTCAACTCTTTCCAGGGCAAACCACGGGATTCTCATTCATCCCTAATTAAAACCAAAACAAATCACAGGAATATGTTAGTCCTTCCGCACTACTGTTTGCAGAGTGGAAAGAAATGCTGTTAGCTAGTATAAAAAGCCAAGCCAAGCCAAGCCCAGCCCAGCCCAGCCCCTGTCTTCCAGTCCAGTGGAGCTCATCAAGCTAAGAAGATCCATCCACATAGGCAGATTTATTAACACCTTTCATTTACTGGATCATGAAGTACCAGAACAAATCAAATGTTATTTTAATGTACATCTAGCTAAGAATACTGCATTGCAATCAATGGGGCACCGATCTCCATCTGCATTCTTGTATAGTTCAAACTGGATTGAGGCCAGTGTAACTACAATGCCATTCAATTTAGACTGAAAATCTAAATACACATATCCAGAAAATCAGCCTAAGCATAATGGGACCTGATTGTGGATAACTAGGGCCAAGTTGGATGTAAAATAATGATGGCTTCCCCATAGATCTTTTCTCTTTCTAGCATCTCAGGGAAGAATTCTTGTTTGATTATTTCTTGCTGCTTTGTCCTACAAAGGTGAAAGAAAATCTCTGTAGACACCAAGTCAGTGAACTCTGCATCTTATTCTGACGAATGATTCTCTTTGTCTGCCTCCAAGCCCAGTGCTCTGAGAAGAATGAAGGAACCATGCCTTTTCTGGTTCCCTGGGGACATTCAAGATGTCTTGAATAAAACAGCATGCCACTGTTTTATCCAGACTCCCTCTTCTCCATTCTGAGTGAGAGGTAATCATAGAATCATAGAAATGTAGAGTTGGAAGAGACCACACGGGCCATCCAGTCCAACCCCCTGCCATGCAGGAACACCCTCAAAGCACTCCCGACAGATGGCCATCTAGCCTCTGCTTAAAAAAGTAACGGGAGCTGAAGTGACTGATATAGTCACAATGATTGATACAAACAAGCAAATAAATACATTTTCTGCTGGAATCAGGTGGGAAGTCCCAAGCCAGAAATGGACTTTTGTCACCTTACACTTTAGGCTTGGTTCCAGAACTGGCTTCAATATCTACACTTCAAATCTCACCACACACATACAGATGCTGGAGAGTTAGGGTGTGAAGAGGATAGCTTAAATCCTTTGCTTCCTGGACTTCTACAACAACCTTCTGTAGCTGCTAAATAAACCACGGGTGTTCCTTAGCTGGTCTATCCCTAGTAGCCCAACTATACCCATCCCAAGGATAAGAATAACAATCTAACACATCTGGAGGGCACCAGGTTGGAGAAAGCTGACCCGAATAGTAGTTTAAGTCTGGAGTATATTCAGGAGAAAATGAGAAATAGCATCTGTCAGATTCAGACACTCACATGAAGCAAAACGACTCTGAGAGGTAAACTACCTGAGAAAATATCCTTTTTATCAGGTCACAATGTCACTGCTGAATCAATTGAAAGGAAAGAGCACCAAAATCATTTCCAGACAAAACAGAGCCAGTGGGACACCCACAGCAGAGATACTGCCTAGCTGTTTTCCCCAGCAATAAAGAACAATTAAAATATTCCAAACTATTTTGCATAATTGCCCCCAGGAAATTTCAAAGGAGAGCTTTAATATGTGTGAGGAAAACACAGCAATGTGAGCAGGAAGGCATAGATATTTAGACATGTTTACATACAGATATCTATACAGGTTGATGCACACACATACATAAAGCACATGAGAATTTCATAAATGGCCACCAGTGACATATAAGTATTTGATGATTTAGCAAATTCCTCTTTCTTTTACATTTCCATCCAAGTAAGAAACATCTCATTAGTCCTATATTTTGCCTTTCTGAAATAAAAATCTCATCTGCTAGAGGTTAAGGTGGAATTGCCACAGCTACTGAAATGAATAACAAATTGGATAAACGACACTAATGTCTCCCTGACAAGCTGACAGACTAGTGTCTTTATTACTATTAGTGAGATATAGCAATCAACATACGGTAAAATAAAGCACAACCTAAAAACACAGAAAGGACAAATATTTTTAAAAAAGAACTTTTGAATATACACAGAGAAGAAAATATCTAATTCAAAAACAGCAGGCAGGTAGATAATTCATTAAAAACTACAGGCAGATTTAACTCAAGATTTACTGTATATACTCATGAATAAGTCTAGAAATTTTAATCAAAAAACTGACTCAAAAAACCTGGGTCAACTTATCCACAAATATAGTATTTGTACTACAGTTGACTATACCTTAATTCTTATCCAAAAAAAAAGGAGCTATCTCCTTCTCTGACTAGAGTGGCAAAAGGTTGAGAACTTAGTTCATTTTGGGAGAATCTAAATGAAGAAACAACTCTCTCTACTCTCTCCACCATGCTGCCACTTCTGGCTTTTTTCCGTGCCTGGGTGGGAAAACAGTGGTGATGGCAGCTCTTTCTCGCACTTCCTCTCAAAGGAGCGCTGAGAGAATTGAGGGGGCCCAGTGCTTTTTTTAGGTTCTCCAGAGATGGACTAAGCCCTTATCTTTTGCCTCTCTATTCAGAGAAGAAGATGGTTCATTTTTTTGATAAGAGTTAAGGTACAGCATTAACTCTTATCAAAACAGAACCATCCCCTTTTCTAAGTAGAGCGACAAAAGGTCTTTCTGAATGCCTGCGCGGGAACATGCCTGTGGTCACAGCCAGGGGCGGTTGGCCCTCTCTGGGGAATGATCCTCCACTTATTTATGAGTCATATCAAAATCCGTAATTTTGACCCACAAATTACCCTCGACTTATACATGAAGTCGACTTATATACACGAGTATACACAGTAATATTTGTATTAAATGTTTCAGCCTGCTTTCATCTGTAGGCCTTAAGATTAAACCCAACCTTACTTCTGGCTAAAGCAGACCCACTGAAATCAGTGGGGCTTTAGTTATCTATGACTAACAAGTTTCATTCATCTCCATGAGTAACACTAGATTTAGTTCTATGAGGATAGCACAACTAAGAAACAGGTACGCAGTCTAATGCTACGCAGGATTACTCTGAAACAGAAAGCTTACTGCTATGTTCACTGAAACTGACTCTTGAGTAAGTCTTGGGAGGTCAGTTAAAACACACAGTTCTGCAGGGAAGGAGTTATCCTGGGGAAACCTGTAATCTAATTACTGTGCAGAAGGCTAAAGCAAGTCTAACAGAATGAAATTAGAGCCCCTTTCAATTTATCACCCTCTTCACAAACACTATTTAAACAACACTGGTTTTTTTGCGGGAGGGATGAGGTAGGGAGGGCAAATACTGAAGCATTTTAATAATCTCCACGTTGGCCTGATGGGCTCTTAACAACTGTTAACATATTAACCCTTCATTAATCATCAAATCTCATTAAACCTTTGAAAACTGTTCAGGAAAAGAATCTTAATGCCAAGTATAATTAGGAAGGCATAAACTGATCACTGCAGATAGCCTTTAATTGTGGAAGGAAAAGCTACAGCTTTGGGGACAAAGAAAGCATAGTCAATAGAATACTCATTATATCTGGGCACAGTACACACCTGCTAGGCAAAACTGCTACCTATAACCCTGCCATGATGAGCAGGCAAAAGATACCTTCCTTTAGTACAAGAGATTATTATGGCTATTCGTAAGGCCCTACAATTACATGCTGAATTCTGTTTAGTTAAGAGATTTCTCAGCATAACCCCACACAGCCACTCAGCACAATCTCATACAGTCTAAAACCTTCTGAACAGGTAGACAACCTGATCCCAGCATGTGCCAGCATCTTTCAAGTAACTTGGCACCTGCCACAGGAGTGTTAAATCCATTATTTCTATGACATGCAATTGGTAAGTCATTTTCCAACACAGTACATCCACAGCGCAAATGTTCAAAATGCAAGCTAAATCCACTGCCCATTCAAGACTGCCTAGGGAGAGAGGAAGCCCTTGCTGTGCTGGCGAGATTGAGCTTTAGTTAGTTAAGAGACACATTTGATCTTTTTACAAGGAACAAGTCTCTCCCTGCTGCCTTATTGTCTGTCATATCTTTTTTTTTTAAACTTTTTTTAATTGACAAATCACATCCAATTAAAGGGAAAGAAACTGAAAAACAATTATGTGTACTATCTAAATACTAAATGGCATATCGGCAATTTTGGGCCACGAAATTCACTTCAGGCAAATAAAAGAGACCATGAAGAATCCATACTTTTGTCAAAAGCAAAATTGTATGTTGTCCATATCTCCAACAAACTTACCAGAAAGTTAGGCCAAAACAACAACCAGAAGTTAGGCAATGGTCCTGCAGAAATCACCATGACATTAAAAAAGTAATGCAAGAGAGCATGAAGAAATATAAGTCTGTTCGTAAAGCAGAACCAAATCATATGGCTGAAGGCAAATATAGGGAAACTATGTTAATTTTATGCTTCAAAAGATCTCTCAGTTAGATATTTAATTCTCTTATACACACCTAGTTAAGATTTGGGGTTTCAGGGAAATGTATAATTTATAAATTTGCTTCAGTGTTCAAACTATTTCCAGTATTAAACTTGGCAACCTCTGACTTCTCAAACGTATCCCTATGCCAGGCATGACTGTGATGTGACATCTCTGCATGAGTCAGATTTTTGTATTCATGTACATCTATTTGGGTGAACTGCTTAATTTCTTGATCATACAGTATGCATACTGGTGACTAATCCTGCAATCTGTGGTATGGTTTTCTTCCTTGAGTTATCTGCTGTCTTGAAGACCATCTAACCTAACACAGCTGTCTCTATGACATGGTGGGAGCACAGCTGCAGCAGCTGAACGGTTACGCGCATAATGGTCAGCCAGGCATGGCTGGGAGGAGCCAGTGGCACAGACCCTACAGAGAAGTGGAAAGATGGCAATGAGGCCAGCCCTCCTGATGACTTGCAGGTGGTGCTTGGTGAATGCACAGCCAACAGCAATATTAACTTTCTTCCAAGGAGGAAAGGAGAAAAAACTGGGTAAAAGAAAGTTGGAGCAGAACTCCCAGTGTGACACTGTGGGCCACATGAAATTTGGCTGAAGGATGCAGGATCCCCATCCCAACTTTAGATGCAGATGAGCTACCCTGACAGCTAAATATTGAGTCAAAAAGCACAATATATTTTAAAATAAATAAATACACACACCAATTTGCTATACGCAAAAATTTCATTTGGTTCACTTATTTGTAAGAACTTTTCAACACATTCAAACTTTTTCAGAAATTTGACAGGAATAACTTCAGATTATAAAAGTGAATGTGAGAGAAAACAAAAACAGTAGATCTTTCATTCCCTCCTAGCTCTGTCTTACACCCTCCAGAAGTCCCTATGCCCCTGACCAACACAGTTTTAACAAGATACCAGAATTTTGTTTGGTTTCTGAGTTGTCAATCCTGTTTACTGCTCAAAGGGTTGCAATAATACACAACTGTTAGTTAGTCTGCTACTGAAGCATTTTGCAAAAGTCAGAGAAAAAGAAGATATTTCCCTTTCCAATGGTATTACTTACAATGAAAAACAAAAGAACAGAATAACAAAAGCATCCTCCCAAGAATACAGTATATTTCTGAATTTGGAATATTCACTTAAACTATTGTGTGTGGGGGAGTTAATTTTGTGTCCGTAGGCAACAAGTAGTCATATCCTGGTCAACAGTTCATAGATGAAAACATAAATGCACTCCTGTGCATGAGTGAATGGGGCAATGTGCTGCCTCAGAGTATGGTGGAGGCTCCTTCTTTGGAGGTTTTGAGCAGAGGCTGGATGGTCATCTGCTGGGAGAGCTTCGATGTGTGTTCCTGCAAGGAGTTGAACTCGATGGCCCCTGTGGTCTCTTCCAACTCTATGATCCTATGATTCTATGATTCTAAAAGGGTAGAAGCTGACAGCCAAACAGCACAACCAAGCAGAGGATGGTGGGGCCAACACAATGGTCAAATGTGCCACAAGCAGAAAATGGAAAGCAAAATCATATTTAAAGAGGACACAGACTTCATTTTAGAGTCATGTTCCCCATGACATTCTTACAAAGAAACTAGTAAAATGTGGGCTGGACAGGGCTACTGTTAGGTGGATTTGTAATTGGTTGACCGACCGAACCCAAAGAGTGATCACGAATGGCTGCTTTTCATCCTGGAGAGAAGTGACTAGTGGGATGCCACAGGGTTCTGTCCTGGGCCCAGTGCTGTTCAATATCTTCATCAACAACTTGGATGAAGGAATAGAGGGCATGCTCATCAAATTTGCAGATGACACCAAACTGGGAGGGGTTGCTAATACGCCAGAGGACAGGATCAAAATTCAAAATGACCTGGACAGATTGGAGAGCTGGGCCACGGCTAACAAAATGAAATTCAACAGAGAGAAGTGTAAGGTCCTGCACTTAGGCAGAAAAAAAAATGGAATGCACAAATATAGGATGGGGGACGCGTGGCTGGATAATAGTACATGTGAAAGAGATCTAGGAATCTTGGTAGATCACAAGCTGAACATGAGTCAGCAGTGAGATGCGGCATCCAAGAAAGCCAACACGATTCTTAGTTGCATCAATAGGAGTATGGTGTCCAGATCAAGGGAGATGATGGTACCATTCTATTCTGCATTGGTTACACCTCATTTGGAATACTATATCCAGTTCTGGGCACCTCAATTCAAGAAGGATATCAACAAGCTGGAACGTGTCCAGAGGAGGGCAACCAAAATGGTGAAGGGTCTGGAAGCCATGCCCTATGAGGAGTTGGGTATGTTTAGTCTGCGGAAGAAAAGGTTAAGAGGGGACATGATAGCCATGTTTAAATATTTGAAGGGATGTCATGTTGAGGAGGGAGCGGGCTTGTTCTCTACCGCACCAGAGACTAGGACAAGGATTCAATGGATTCAAGCTGCAGGAAAGGAGATTCCACTTGAACCTCAGGAAGAACTTTCTGACAGTCAGAGCTGTCCGGCAGTGGAATATGCTGCCTCACAGTGTGCTAGAGTCTCCTTCTTTGGAGGTTTTTAAGCAGAGGCTGGATGGCCATCTGTTGGGAATGTTTTGATGTGTGTTCTTGCATAGCAAGGGGTTGGACTCAATGGACCCTGGGGTCTCTTTCAACTCTATGATTCTATGATTCTGGCTTAGCAATAAATGAATAGCGTATGAACAGCCAGTTAAATCAGTCCTACTTAAAGTAGTGGTCTGGAGAACAGTATTAGTCCATGAGCTGTTGGCTGCTGGTTTATGACAAGTTTTCAGGAAAGAGGAAAAAGAGTTGTAGCCAACAGGAACAATATAGTACAGATCCTTGGACCACTAGAAGAGAAAGATTGCGCCCCATCAGATACTCTGAGTAGCACTGAATTAAATCTTGACCAGCATTCTTTTTTAAAGTATATTTACAGAAATACTAAATTAAAAAGAGAGAGAGAGAGAGAGAAAACAAGACATTACATTATAGGGCAAAAAATACAAAGTTTTGCCCTATTATTATTTCAGTAAGTCATGACCAAAATCCATCACTCAATAAATGTGGTTGGTTGAAAACCTTCTCGTGCTAATTAGGATCTAATGGCCTCCAGCACATCCTTCTTTAATAAGTGTTAATTCGTTTTCCCTTGCTAGCAAACTACAACCACAGAACACAAAGTTCTGTTCTGCTGCACACAGTACACTTCTCCCTCCTCTATCCACAGCTCTTCCCTGTTTTTTCCCCTTCCCCTGACATTTTGAGCCAAAACCTTACCAATAAAGTCTCTTTCCACAGCCAAGATCTGAATAATTCCAATCTCCTGTCCCCTCATAAGATTAGCATTCAGGACCAGGTTGCCTCTGACCATGTGATCAGAACAGGATGCTCAAAGCATATGTTCAGTATAGCAAAGGCCCCAATCTGTCTCCTACATATATACAAACACACACATATATAAATGTACATACAACCCCCCCTACACACACACAAATCTCTATCTTGTCTCCACTCTAGTCAGTTCTGGTCAGGAGTTATGTCATCTACTTAAAATAAACACTTAAAGGAGAGCTACTCCACTGTCACTTTCCTTACACGAAGAGCACCTTTTTTTTAAAAAAAAAAACACCTCTCCTCAGGTAAAGCATAGCTCCACTGCTGCTCTCCTCACATGAAAAGCAATGGTCTCAAAAAGAAAGCTTCTTCTATTTGTAGATGCTGTCCATGAACCTAGAATGCTGAATTTTCCAGGTCTCTGGATGGCAGGGAGAATCACCAGAGACAGAGGACGCTCTTCTCTTCAGATCATCATTCTCCATGAGGAGAACAACAACAGAGAGGCCAGGGCTAGCATGCACCACTCTTTGTGTGTTTATTTTATATCGACCACCTGAAGATCAAATAAGTCTTTTCTCTTCTTTCATGTCAGTTTTTCCCCCATTTTTTTCCTGTCCTCTCCACTCTCCTACCTCACGTTCTTCTCTATTTACAACTTACCAGCAAAGTGAAAACGGATACTTTTCAATTTCCATTGTTCAACTTGATTTTTTAACAATAAATTGCGGGTGGAGGTAGAATCAACAAAGGATTTTCCTCAACCAAATTACCCACCGTATCGTTTCCACACACCTGCAAGCCTCTGCTACAGCTCTGAGAGAAGCAAAGAGAGCTGAGCTGGACAACAGTAAAATATTTTAATTTGCATTTACAATGAGGGTTTTTTCAGAGCAAAGTCTGGGGGGCAGGGACTCAGAAAATGTATATAGAACAGCGCGTTTATAGCCTGTGTCTTGCTTGCCTTAGACTACTTAGTTAATAGTTAGGAGAGCAACAATTATAATGTTGATGTCACCATAACCACTGCAGTGTCCAAGACACAGGACTATATGTACCAATCAAATAAATCGCCTTTTGTGTGATGCCTATCCTGGGATTCAGCTAGAGATGCCAATCAGACTGTATAGTGCAAAAGAAAAGTAAGAGCAAAAAAAAAACATTTTAATAACATTTTCCCCCCTTTCTGACAAAACATTCAGAGCTAAAACAATTCAACCATGAGACAGAAGATCAACTCTTTCAATTATAACTTTTAACAATCAGTGGCGCTCTTCCCAGGCTGATGCTTACTGTTTCATGTAATGTGTTAAGTTTCCTGGGTTTCCAAAAGTACCATATTTGCTGGCATATAAGACACACTTTTTCCTTAAAAATCCTTTGAAAATGGGTGTGTCTTATATACCAGCAAATATGGTAACACTAAAAACATGGGGAAGAGAAAGGGAGTGAAAGTTTTCCCTGCCCAGGCAAAACAGGAAGGGAGGGCGTAGTGGAAGCCTTGATCTATAGGAACACAGACAAATGTTTCTACAGTTTCTCCTTGCCTTCCCCTCCTCTCCTGTGCATTTTTACTTTGCTGGGAGTTTCTGCCCAAGCAAAACAGGAAGTGAGGAGTAGTGATGCAGCATTCTTTTCATTCCCCTCCTCTCCTAGTGCAACACTCCTTCTCTTCCCTTCCCTTCCCGTGCATTTTGCTCACCAAAGACCTAAAAAAAAAATTCTGAAAAATACCCCTGGAAAAGTGGGGTGCGTCTTATATGCCAGTGTGTCTAATACGCCAGCAAATATGGTAAGTCATCCCTTTCAAGATAACTGCTTCTTTCTCGATCATAAGTTACTTGTGGAAAATGTCTCATATGTAGCTCTGATAACTTAACAGTTAAACAGTGCCTTTATAAGTATCTAAGTGACAAGTTTATTTTTTTTTTTAAAAAAAGCAACAAAAAATTTAATGTTCTATTAATGTGAACTATTTTGCTCTGAAAAGCATACAGATTGCCAGACAGTATATTATCTTCCTATACTAATATTGACTATATTATAAGGGCTGTCTATATTCTCAGACTAACCTAAGAGCCTAATCTTTACATTTCATCACCTGCCACACAACACCAAAAGCAGTTGCTTGTTTCAGAGAATACTTGCTCAGTCAAAGGCAGAATGACAAGTTCACCCATGCATAAGTCTCAGGGATCTCATGGATTTACTGTGGCTGGAACTAGCAAGTGGATTTAGACCTTCGCACAAGAGCAGGAATTATGTGACTCTCCAGATGTTATTGGACTTTAACTCCCACTATTCCTCATCACTGTCTATGGTGGTTAGGGCTATTGTGATTTGCAGTCCAACATATCTCAAGGATCACATAATAATTCTTCAGTATGAGATCATTTACTATGATGGTACAAAATACAAAGTTACACTAGTGCTGCACACATATACTGCTAGAATCAACTCATTAAGTCCTCCCAAAGTAATTTTGGAAATGGTTCCTCTGAAATAACTTCTCATTATATTCTGGCACTGTAAACTCCACTTTTTCCCCCACATATGACATGAGGGCTGTGTTACTTCTCCTTCTGAGAAAAGGAATGGAATTTTAAAAGTCACTTCTTTCTCTGCCTACTTCTTTCTTTTTGGTCACCCACTCACCTGTATATTTTCTACTTGTCAGGACATTCCTAACATACTATTCAAGAAAAAGAAAAAAAAACCCAAATGCAACAGTAGGACAATACTTTATTTGGACTACAATCCCAATCATTTGTTTATTTACTTGATTTATATCCTGCCTTTCTCCTAAAGTCGGACTCAAAGAGGTTATACAGGACCCTTAGCATTGGCTATGTTAAATAGGGCTGATGGAAACTGCCATCCAAAAGCATCTGGAGAAATAGAAATTTCCCACATCTGATCTTGTTAGAAGAAGAATTCTGCAGAACTTGAAAGGTTGCTTATGGTATTCCATTTTATTTCTAGTAAATGGTACCGTTCCTTTGGATTCTTCCATCTAAATGATCCAACTCATTTATCTCCCATGTTTGTCTGACTCAGGAAAGGGAAATACAATGACAAGAGCAGCAAGCACCAAAATAATGAATACTAGACAGAGCATTTTTGAGACATGCTTTGGGGCTATTCTGTCCCTTCCTATGGAGCACTGCAACACTGAGAAACCACTGAAATGGTATTCCTCCTCCATCTGGTTTGTTAGATCAGCAATGGTGCTCAAGAACAGAACATCTTTGACATAAGTACTTCCACATGCAAAGCAATGTCTGCCCACCCATTTCTGCAATAAAAGGCATCAAACATATATCTGTCCAAAACATAATTGCCATGCAAATGTTTCAAGAAGGGCATTTACGTAATTTCTCCAAAAGTCTTGTGATTTTAGAACAAGAGGGGGAAACAAACAGTTCCTTTGATTCCAACATCAAAAAGTCAGCAGAGGTCTTGGCTGATTCCAAGGGGGCTGGGGCTGGGGTTGAAGCACTCAAATCTCTGCCCGTTTTAAGGAGGCTAAGGGGCACAAAGTGATGCTAATTAAAGTTTTAATTACTGTAACTAAATGAGTGGTTATAATTACTTTATTCTCCTGGAGACCACAAACTGATTAAGAATCACATGCAGGATCTTTAGGTTGATTTGATTTTTAATTAAATATACTAGAAATGGGGAGGGGGTTGCCAGGAAAAAAGCTCAGCCCCTATCTCTTTCCAGCTTCCTCCATCTCCTTCTCTTAAATCTTCTCCTGACATGTACAGACATAGACTATCATATGCATATTGCAAAGCTACTGTGTAACCCTGGCTGCTACACAACAGTCCTATACTTGCCTACTCACTGAGTCCCCAATGGAGCCTACACCTAGGAAAGTACAGACTGCAGAGTTAAGAGTGTTGTTATATCCTTTTGCATGGGGGTGGGGGAGAGTGTTAGGTGCCTGGGCCCCAGTGAATGCGATAGGAAAAAACCCTCCCTCCAGTTTCCAACTCCCATTTCACATATGGATACTTCCTTTACACTGGGACTTAATTGTTCTTTAGCTTAATTCCCTCCACATCCTTTCCCCCTTGTGTCTGTCTGTCTGTCTTTCTTTCTTTCTTATTTCGATTATAAGACTTAAGCTAAGGACTGTAAAATTAATGATTTGTAAGCCACTCTAGGAGCCCTTCTGGTCAAAGGGCAGGGGTGTAAGTGGTTTAAATAAACAAACAAGGTTTCTGGTGATAGAAGGTACCTGGCATCAGTGAATGTCATTCTCCAGATGACTGCACCTATGTCATGAAATTGTACCTCTTAAACCTGCCCGCCACCTTCAGCAAAGAGCCAGTAAGAGGAATGAACAAGGAATTCTTGTGCATATCCTTAAGCTTTATTTCTTGGCATGGATTCACTGAGTTGTAATGGGATAGCACTTTTCTCTCAGCCACAGTGTTGCTTGGCTGTAAAATAGACAAATATTTTTCCAGAATTCCTTGATAACTTAGATGAGCAAAAACCTTTTACGTACTATGCTCATAAATCCCACTCCTTATTGTTGTTACCTGTCATCAAATTAGTGTTGACCTATGGCAAGCCTCTAAACGAGAGACCTCCAGAAGCCCTGCTCAGATCTTGAATGCTCAGGGTTGCAGCTTCCTTGTTTGAACCAATCCACCTGAAATGTGGTCTTCTTCTTTTCTACCCTTGCCTTATACCAACAAATTATGCTACATCTCAGCCAAAGGGTGACTCTCTTAACCATCACTTGTGAGAGTAATACAAATATGAAACAAGTGGGCTAGGAATGTGCAGTAGCCTCCACAAGGAATTTAACCAACCTTATTATTTTGCTTGTTTCCCTTGAAATTTCTCCAATCTTTCACCAAATGAAAAGCCACTCCAGATTTAATTTTAGATTCATTTTCATCTAGACTGCATTTCATTTCGTGCTGTTTAGAAACAACCTAGGAACATGGGAAACCTTCTGGAAATAAAACCTGTGGCTCTTATCAGAGGTCCTTGAGCTTCTTTCAAAATCCTGTTTTCCTTCTTGTAAAGTCATAGTTAAGGCCATTGTCCAGCAGCCAGCATATACTTTCAATGAAAATTGTCCTAAGCTTAGCTCTCAGCTTCTCCAAGTAAAAGTTGGGAAAGACTCCTGGTTGAAAGCCCAGAATGTACAGATAGCACTGAGCAAGACAGACTAATGGTCCAAGTCTGTATAAAACAGCATCCTACATTTCTAGATGCAATATACAAATTCAATTCACTTCAGATGAAATGTTGACAATTATTTTAGATCAAAATTGCAATTGGGATAGCAATGACTGAGAGAAAAATCTGAGAGGAAAAAGAATGCAGAAATTTTGTAACAAACTCTAGCAAACTGAAATATATTCTCAACTCCTTCTATGTTGTCAATCCCACCCATAAACTGTCTTTCATCCCAAATCTGGTATAAAGTTGAGATATAAGTCAAATAAAGACACCAAATAAGTTATCATCCAAAATTAGACTACGTTTAAATCAATGAATCAGCATCTGGCTGCCAAATATCTTTTTTTTTTAATTCCACAATTTTAATGACTTTGTTTAAGAGATAAAGGTCTTTCCCTGGTATTTTTCATGTGTCCAGAGCTGGCTATGCTATCCTTTTCATGAGTATCCATTTTATTAGTTTCAGGAGTCGGGTAGAATTAAATTTGTAAAGAAGGAAAAGGTACCAAGCTCACATTTCATTAGATTCCTCTTCCAATGCCAGGCATTCTAAAATGCACACTGTACAATCTGCAGGAAAAGCAATTGCCAACTCTGACACAGAAGCAACATCTTAACTAGGATTTTAGATTACATTCTGCAGTTCTGAAGCAGGTGCAGGGCGGGAGGAGAAGGAGAGACTGAGCATGTGCATGAAAGACACAGGGTCCATCCTCTATCCTTCCCAGAGGAATTCCCTCTTTCATACATTAACCCTTATTTTGCATATACCATGCCCCCTGTACTCTTAAGAACATCTTTAAAATGTCTCTATGCAAGCACCTAAAATATTAATGAAGTAGAGCTGCCACTGGAGGGAATTATTAAAAAACAATTTTGCCAAGGTATCCTTTTCAAATAATAATAATACTAAAAGACAAAGCCATAGAAATTAAATTCCCAGTCCCCTACCTCAAATAAATACTATCAGAATTCTAAATGAGACATAATTACCTCGGCAAGGTTAAAGCAGCTAATGCACGCAGAATACGGAATCACCATTCATCATAATCACATCTCATATCACAGCTATTATTTATAATTAGGAGGCACAATTTAAAAAACACATAAAGACGCCCATGCAATGCAGTAATTCATGTGCTATTGCTCCTAGAGGGCCAATTTGGGGCCTTTCGGAATCACTGAGATGTGAAATCCGTGTACACTCAAAACCAGCACATATACATAAACAAAATGCAGCAGACACCTCCAGTAGCTTAGAAGAGAAGGCAGAAATCAAAACACTGAGGCTCAGGAAACTGCAAATGTCCTAAATTAATTGAACATAGCTGACGGCAGGAACAGAATAATGTAAGTGTTGAGAGAAGTCACGAGAGTCCCCAGGTCATCTCAGATGCACAGCTGAGCCACGAATGACAGAATAACACAAGGCGAAGAATTTAAGCATCCAAACATCTACCTTTCTTTCTTCAGCCAGATTGTGTGTGTGTGTGTCTGTGTCTGTGTGTGTGTCTGTGTATTCATTCAGGATATGGACAGGCAAAGCATAGACAGATAAACCTAATTTTTTTGTAGGTTTCTAAGCCAGTCCTCTAGTATCATACCGCAAACTAAGACTCAGAATCAAAGTTCTGGAAGGATCTCTATAAACTTAGTAGGGTACCAAACCACTCTAATACTCTGCAGCAGGACCCTCTGTATATTCAGTCACCTTCATATGTGTTTCAACCATTCTGGCAATATATTAACACAATGTAATGCAAACACCATGTGCTGAAGAGAGGACAAAGTGCCTCATGAGAGTCATACTTGCCTAATTCAAGGAAGAGTCTTTGAAAGCAGTTCAGAAGGTCTAAATGAATTAGCCAAACCAACCACTACGGGGTGGGGGATTCCATGTTGCCAGCCCATCTGACAAACATCCTTTCTCAATGCAAAAAGAGACAGTAATTATAGCTACTTCACATTGCCATGGCACAGTAAGTGGAATGGTGGTTGACTGATTCAGAACACAGCTGGAAGTACGTAGATACATCCACATAATGCTTACCATTCAGGGACATGCAGCAAAAACAAGCTGATGAGCTACAGTTCCTTATAGTTTCCTTATCATGTTCTTAGTCTGTGTCTACAACACAATTTCCCTTTTACTATTCAGGCATCTGGAGCAGCAAAAACTGGGCTAGCGTTACATGGAGTGCCTAGAATGCCATATAAAGATAAAGCAGTACCAGCAAAAAAAATACTAAGAGGACAAAAACAAAATAAAACAAAATTTTACTAATTCTTCCCAGAGGATTTTTAAAAATTACATATTGATTGACTATTAAAATATTTAGCCTAATATTTTATTTCCAGCTGAAATACTCAAAAGACTAGCACCAAAGATTTAAATAAATAAATTCATTTTAAAACAAACAGGTGAAACAGATGCGAAAGCAAGGGAGCAGACAAAAATGAAAAATCTTGTTCTGTAGTATGCATTTTCTCACCTAAATGTTCAGATCAGATTTTCCAGCCCAATTCAGGCATGACAGTGGCAGCACTTTGTGTTTGATGACAGAGCAGTCCTGATCACACAGAAAGAAATGGGGAAAAATCTGACTTGGACAAAAGAGGGGCTTATGCCAGTGAGAAAAGATGAACTCTCTGCTCACCCACCAGTCAGGACTAAGTGAGGTTGTTATCTCAAACAACAAATGACGGGACATGAGACACAAGAGTCTCACAGCATCTGTCTTTTGTCCTCAAAACTAGCCTGCTCTCTTTAAATGCAGTGGAGGATGCTGTCCCATAGGCCATGCTGAAGAAAGAATCAACAGCCTGTTCTTCTCATTCTGGCTACTTATTACTTTGCTAGAGCAACACTCCACAGTTGCCTTTCTTCCAGCCAAGATAAGTTCAGGTTGATTCTCTCCTCTCACGCTTGGAGAGAAAAACTGCACGGAGGCAAACTCTGACCAAGAAAAAGATACCAGCTCCCCAACCTCTCTCTACAAGCAGGCGCGCACGCACGCGCGCACACACACACACACATATACTCCTAGACAACTTTGAGGTTTCCCTGTCACCTACCTTTACTTGCCCATCCAGCCCATCTCTACATACACAAGCCTCTTTTTACACCATGCTATTTGCCATCTCACAAGCCTCTCCTTCACGCTATTCTGCAACCTTCCCTGTCTCCCCCTCCTATTATTCACTAGCCTTCCCAGTGACTGCAAGTGCCCAGGCGCCATCGCACAAAAAGAAACACATTTTTTTTTTGAGGCAGGAGTAACTGCTGTCATTGACAGAAGCCCTCTGCTGGTAGGAAAAAGAAAGGTGACCCAGAGGAGAGACAGCCTATTGCTTTGGTGCTGAGTTTTGCTACTGAAGTTGGGAGATCTGAACTTGCTCATAATTTCAAAATGTTCTGTATGCCTACAGTACTCAAACTTCAGATTTTTTTTGAAATTGAACCCAACTGTTCTGGTAGATCTCCAGTAATGAGCATTACACTAGCATATGTTTATATAAATCATCTTGATAATGATTTAAAAAAAATACAGGGCTTCTCTGTTTTTCACATCAAACACTGAAGGGGGGAAAGATACATTTACACAAACCATTCCAGAAGCATCAAACAAAAGGTAAATCTGTAAATATACAAATGAGGAAACGACACACTCGAAAACATGTGGACAGTTTTCACATCTGTGCTGTACACAGCTGTTGGAGGTTCACTACCAGAATAAAAGAGGCAAGAGTCAAAGCTACAGGAACACACAGAACCACTGCTCTATAGCCAAAGCTTCAGTCTCCTGGAAGTCCAGAAGGGCCTAATGGCCAAAATGACTAGGTGGAACCAGTCCAGAGTCTGAGTTCACTTTGCCAACAGAAAAGAAGTTTCCAAACTGCCACAGAACTATAAATTCCTCATGCCAATTCGAACTGCTAAGGTCAGAACCATGACCTAAATCCAACTGCTAGTTCCACCTGCAGTGGACCCACTAAATCAACCACTCAGTGGTAAGTCAACACTTACAGAACTCCAGTTGAGTTGGATCTGGGCCCATAAATCTTATGTACTGACAATTCCCAACCATCATGAAGGTAAGTCATTAGCAAAGATCAGAATGTACATCCTGGTACGCCTTGATTTACTACCAGACAACATGGGGAATAACCAGAGAATATACCCAGAATATTCTTAACCTGCTTAAATACACGGACAATAAATATAACTAGCAGGGTGTTGTTTTTTTTCCAATTTGAGGACAGCTCAGATTTTTGAAACACACAGATGTAATTAAAAGCCTTGGGTTTGAAGGGAAAGCCAGAGAAAGCTATCTTCCTTTGAAGTTAAACACTTACAGTCTGTTCTTGTATCCCAGTAAAATATTAACAAGCTCCTGATGAGGTTACAGAAAATTACCCCTCAGGTATGCTGGGGAAATACATACATGCACATACATCCAATGACATATTCTATGAACACAATTCAAAACCCAGTTGCAGCCAGGATGCTTTGTCTTTCTTGCATATGTGTAGCTGTGCGACAATTAATACTCACTCTCTCTGGGCCTTAAATAAGGTCTCCCTATCACTATCTGGCTTTCATCGCAAGGCACTGTTAAACCACTAACCAGGAACCAGCTGAGGTATCATGAACTGCAGCCATGTCTGGGTTGAAGGATTAATTTATTTAATATCACTATATACTGGGTAACCTTGGGCAAGTCACACTCTTTCAGCCTCAGAGGAAGGCAAAGGCAAACCCCTTTTGAACAAATCTTGTCAGGAAAAAAAACCTGATAGCTTTGTCTTAGGGTCACCATAAATCAAACACAACTTGAAGGCACACGACGACAACAACAACAACAACAACACAGCATACTTCTATAGTTTGAATCTTCAATAATCTGTGAAGCCTCTTGTTGTGTTGATAAAATAAGATTACATCAATATATTGACATAAGCCAATATAAGATAAATTATTAAATACAAGTAATTCAAAGAGCACAGATTACCACACTTGGAACAGTTACTTTTGCCCACATTGGCTGAGGGATTCTGATAATCACAATGCAGAAAAGTAACTTTTCCAAGGTCTAATTAAACATACAACAAAAAGAATGCAATGTTTTACTGAAACTACACAGAAAAGACCACTTCAATTCTCAAGAACTTCCTCAGCAAGCCACATTTTATTTTGCTTAAAATGCATATAATGTTACACAGCAGATACAGGAGCAGAGAAAGAGAACAAGGAAATCTCATGTTCACAGTGAGAATGCAGGTATGAGTACTTGTCCTACATGTAAAATGAGGACAGTTTATTAGAACTGTTGTGAGAGAGACAATGACAGGGATGAACGAGGAGGACAACCACTGACACATTTACAGTCCAAGTGTAACCACACTTATTTGGAACTAATTCCATTAATTTCCACACAAAATACTTCTAAGGAAGTGTGGTTAAAATTCCACACTTAAGCCAAAGTGTTTTTGGAGTTGGACAAAAGAAAGTGAGAGACCAAGGGGGTGGGGGGAGAGAGAGAGAGAGAGAAAGAAAGAGAGAAGCCAATGAAAAGAGAACTGCAGGCCTTGGGCAGATGTTGAACAAGACGCCCTTTTTGTAATGATATTTGGAGCATATTCTTAAGAGTTAGCTAAGAACTGCCCAAGGGAGACTCTCAAACAGGACTTTTTGTGTAAGCCTTGTGATTATTATGGACTTTATGAGTTTCATTAAACTGTAAAAAGTAAAACAACAAACCCCAAATCTCAAGCAAACATATTACTAAAACGGTCAGTCTTTGCCAAGAAGAAGGCGAGAACTCTGCAGAACTCTGGAATCTTATTCTGACATCCCAATATTCATTCACCCTCAGGGAAATTAAGGAACAGCACACAACGCAGGCAAGAGTTCTGAACAAAAAGTGATGAATCTGCATTAAGGGAGAGCCCCCAAAAGCCTCTTCCCCCAAATCAGGGCTGCACTGTACTAAAAGATATAGGGAAGGGACTTGGAAAAGATTCAGCAACTTATACTCAACTAGATCATCATCATCATCACCACCACCACCACTTGTACCCTGCTTTTTCCCAGGTTGAGACTCAAAGCATCTTACAACAATTAAAAAATCATAGTTAAAAACCACAAAATACAATAGTGAAAACACAATTAAACAATCAAAAAGAATTAAAACAAAATTAACATGCATTTAAAAAACCATTAACACATCCATATCAGGAATACAATTAACAATACCCAGTACATTCTATCAGACAGGCCACATTTAATCACACATCAAATGACTATTGGAATAAAAATGCTTTTACTTGACAGTGGAAAGAAAGTAGGGAGGGTGCCAATGCGATTTCTCTGGAAAGAGAGTTCCAGAGCCTGGGGACAGCCACTGACAAGGTGCTCTCTCGTGTTCCCACCAGAGGTACTTGTGAGGTATTACAATTCCTTTTTTAATTTTACCAGGGAGTACAGTATTCAAAAGCATATGATACCATCATAATCTTTTAGCCTTTCAACCATAATCTTTTAGCCCTTCAAACTGTTCTACTCTTACTGAGACAGCAGATGAACCAGATTCATTGCACATCTCAGAACTGGTTCTGTTTCCTTATTCTTCTCATGCACAAACCTAGTGCTCATGTTGTCCGAAGAAAAAGAAAGAACCTTACTATCTATGTAGCAGTTCAGTAATGCATGCACCAAATATAATAAAGAAAAAGAAAAGAATTACAAGTGCCGTGAGAGAGAAGTTGTTAATGAATTGCATAAAGATCACAAATTTGCCAAATACCTCTCTAGGTTAAGAAGGTGTCCGAATCTCACTATAATACTGCTACCCATGTTCTTATTTCCCATGGGGGAATCAAATCTAGCAAGAGAAAAGTACAGTTTTTCTAAGAAAGAATCCTCCTGTCTGCCCCTTCCAAAAAAAAAAAATCCCTTAAAAGAACTAAAAAGTCTTTTTAAAAATCTCTGAAAAAGAAACCTGTGATTGCAACTGATTCAGTGGAATTTACCTAATTGATCCCTTCTCTTCGAAACAGTCAATCATATCTCCTGTAGGCAACTTGAACACAACTGATCACATGAGAAATCTATTCACTCATGAGTGTTTTAAAGTAAGAGTTGTAAACCCATGCACAACTGAGTTCATGTAAGATCTCTTCCTAGAGAAATACAACTAAGTGCAAGCCATTTTGACAAAAGGAAAAAAAGGAGAGAAATGTTTTGAAAACTGTTAAATATGCAGATACCACAGATGGAATTTGACTACTGGACCAAAAGGCAGACACACTGTCCAGCCACAACAGAGCAAAATACAAGAAAAGCAACCAGCACATTTCATTGATTAGCCATCACAGCTCAGCTGAAAGCTTCAACAAAACTCATCAGCTGAGCTGAGGCGAGTCTCAAAAATGAAGCTTTCTACCACTTCATACAAGTATATTCCCTGGTGGCTGTTCAAGCTCTCACTGAATAGAGTTCAACCAGAGAAATAAACATCTCCCTGGATGTTTTCACAAATATTTTCACAACCCATGGCTTATATGTGTTTGGGAGAGGAAAGCAAACTGGAAATGTGCATGCGCCACCACTAATAAAATAACACATTTGCTAAAGAAAAAAATAGTTGACATGGTATGAACAGTGCTAACCAACTTATCAAATGCACGGCATGAATTGTACAAGTTACCACTGTTTTTCTAAGTTCTTTTACATCTTTCCCTCCCCACACTTCATGCTCCTCCTTCTATACACACACACACAAACACGGACACACACAATGTCAGGTTTTATTAACAATGATGCAGTTACTAAGCCCTGCTGGCAGGCTCTTGTTGAACAGCCCCTTTATAGTTGTGAGAAAAGTATAGTCCATGAGTCACATGGCCTTTGAGGACGTTTTTGTGGTCTTCTAAGCCCCCTTTTATTTTTTTAGATTTTTTATTTGAAAAATTGTTTTTGGCTCATAATGCCCTTAAATGGCACCTTAGAGGCAGGGAAGCAATTGCTCCATGATTTTGCTTCCTTCCAGGTCCTTCTGGACCTGAGAGATATTTTTTTGTTTTTCAAGAGGAAGTGATCCAGAAGCTGATTTCTATCTCACTTCCTCTTTTTTTAAACAAATGCCCTCCTGGTCCTAAAATGCCACAGAGAGCACCAAAACACATTAACTTCCTCCTCTGTGCTCCAAGGAGAATCTGGGGTACAACAAGGTAAATTATTTTTGAGGGAGTGGAGCCCTCCAAGATCCCATGGGGCAGCAATCCAGCCCTCAACTATGACGGTTGCCCATTCTTGTGGCTCACCCTGATGGAGGTCTTCTGTTATCCTGTGAATTGAGCGTCCCGGGAGGCCAAACCAAGCAAAGATGGGGAAATTAGCTGGAGCACCCTCTTGGCTAACGAGAGACAGGGCCACGCAGCAGGATCTTTTATCCTATGTCTACAGCGTCAGGTCAGTGAGCAGGCAAATGGTTCAAACAACAATTAGATTTATTAAACAGTTATTAAAGAAAAGCACAAACACACGCCTAACTAGAAAGGAAAATAGAGTTTCAAGGGGGAATGGGTGATACGCCACCTGTCCTGTAGTCCTGGAGAAGCCTGATTGAATAAGAGGAAGCTCGGCGTGGCGACCGAGGGGAATCTGCTGAACTGAGCGGTAGCAAGGCAAAGTGAAGTTCAGACGATCCAGCGAGAGTTCCGGAGAAGTTCCAGCGAGAGTTCCAAAGAGCTCTCAGAGTGGGGGATTTTTATAGGGGAAATAACAACCGCAGGCTAGTCTGGTCTTGGGATGAAAACAATAAGTTTTGGTTTGGAGACAAAGCCTCCGAAAGGTCAGAATTTGCATGATTAAGTTAAAGTCCGAATTGACAATAGTATAGCCAGTATGTAAATGCGGCTAGCTCGGCAATTGAGCACCTAGCTCACCGGGATGTCCTCTCAGGGCAGAGGGTCCCTTTGTGGTAGCGTGCATTTGTAATGAAGGTGTTTGTTTCGGGAGGTCCCCTAAAGCAGATCTGACAATATCTGGCTTGATTTGGTGGGAGCAGCAAGTAATAGCCATGCCTAGCTTCGCGCGGGCCTCACAAACACTTGGCTCGTGGCAGAGTAGGGCCAAATTATGATATCAAAATGATATCTTTGGTTCACCAAAGGCCAGGCCAGAACATGGTGGTAACACTTCTCTCCAACACCCATCTCTCTGAAGCCCTTGGACCTTCCTTCTGCCCTTCATCTTCTACAGGTTGAGCCATCCCTCCCTTGAAAGAAAACCTCCTCTTTTGATTTCCAGACAAGGTCTTTTCAGTCTTGTACCAGAGGCTCCTTGCGCTCTAAAACTTCTCAGTTGAATCTATAGTACCTAGAAATAATCAGCTCTCCACATTCCACCCTAGCTTAACAGTTTGATGGGCATTCCTCAAAGAAGGCTTGCCATAACTAAAACCTGTTCTCAGATTTCTTGTGACTGTAAATGAAGCTTATAACTATTGTATACTTGATTTTAAATGGACCCTCTTTCTCTCTTCTGTCCCTTGCCCACAACATTCACGCATAATTTTCTGGTCTATAGCCACTATTCCCCTAACTTGTAAAAAGTCCTAAGGCCCCAGCTGCTTTCCTCTCCCAGTACATTTGATATCTGAATACAGATCTATTAACAGGCAAGCTTAAACGCACTTAAACTCACTGATTTTATGAACAGCAAGAATCCTCACCTACTCATTCTAATCACAATATGCTGACAAACCATACTATCAAATCACTTTCTTTCTTACATACTCCCCTCTTCCCACTCCTCCCCCCTTTACATCCTGGTGAGGGTTTGACAGAACCTTGTAGCATTTTGCAGTTGAAATTGGCAGGTCTCAAATTAATTGATTACAATTTTACACAACAACACGTTTAGCCGAAAGTTGGCCTGAGGCCTGCTTGGCTTGCCACAGCTCCCCAGACACTTTTCACAAAACCTCTAAAAACTTCATAACAAATCTAGGCAAGAGGAACAGATTGCCAGTATGAACCACTCCCTGCCAAAAATCACTCCCCTTCCTCCCCTCTTTCTTCCTCCTCAAACCTTCTCTAAACTCCCCCAGTGTTTTCCCAGCTCTTGTTAATGGCTTGTTAAATCATTCTAATCTTCTCCATGGAGTTCACGCCTCCAAATTCCATGTAGCACTGATGCAGGCTTCATTCTTGCATGGTTATCAGCCTGCTAGTTTCCCATGGTAAGCACTGTAATGGTTTCAATGTACACAAACTGGCTTGAGAGAACTTTGGTTGCGACAGGCCCATTCTCCTTTTCCCATTAGATACCCAGTAAGAACAAGGAAAAAGATCCAGTAGGCAATCTCACCATGGCGCTACCTTTCTGTGGTGGTAGGACTGTGTGCTCTCATGAGGCAAGAGGCTACGTTGATGGTAGCACTACTGCTGGTAGGGTCTCCCATGTCAGGCAGCTTTTTGCTAAAAAGCCGGACTAAACAGCCACCGGACAGCACAAAACTGGCAAAATGATGCACTCGTTTACTCTAAGATTTAATGCTCATCACCTCTTGCAAACAATAATTCTCATTGTTTTGTTTCTCTAGCTTAGTACACCTTGTAATTCATATTAAAAGAGAACCTGAGCCAACAATTCAAATGCTGCGTAATTCTCTGGCTGAAGCAAAGAAAGGCCAAGGCAGGCACTTCAGTCAGGTTAAGACTCCCGCTGCAAAATGTACACATTTGAATCCACGTTATAGACAACATATTAGACAATACGCAGAAGATATCTGAAGTGTCTTCTGACGTGCTGTGGATTTGTTTGTTCTACTCAAAGGTAACACAGACAACTATAGCTCGAACAGCGTAAGGCAGAGGAGCTGACCACATCCTGGGTGCTAATTCTGACTTTAGATGAGAAGAGGCCATCCAAGATCCATTAGACCTAAAGAGGTGAAGTTGGAAGTTAGCCTGAAAAAAAAAAAAACTGGGGAAAAAAAGCTCTCAAAGACATTTTTCCCCAAGAAAAATAGAAAAAATAGATTATGGAATGCTATCCTTTAAAATGATGAATAAATGATGATGAATAAATTGTTTAAGACAAGGTATTCATATATTTACACATGTGCGCACGCACACACACACATTATTTCTAAAAATTGTGCAGACTTTTACACAAGAATATGTTCAGTAACGCATATCACTGGAAATAAATTTCACTGTTTTACCAACGTTGATCGTTTCATCTAGTTCAGGACCTTATACCACCATTTGTAACAATCACATTTTTAAAAGTAAATTCCATTTATAATTATCTTCTTTATAAAATTTACCTTTATCTGACATAATGCTTTTATGTCAAGACCAGTAATGCATAACATATTTTAGTTTCTTAAAGTAATAAAATCACTTTTAGCAATCTGGAAAGGGGTTAATATTGAATTTTTCAATTTTGCCAAATTTTCAAAATTGTTTTCTGGGGGGGGGAAATGGGGGGATCTCCTATGTGTCCATTAGATCAGTGTTTGCCAACCAGTGGTCCGTGGTCTGCAAGAAAAATTTGATGGTCCGTGCCCCACGAGGGAGATCGCCCCCCCCCACTGTCCTTTCTCACTTGCGCCGGGCAGCATTGCTCCCGCAGCGGGGAGAAGGACAGTGAGGGGAGAATCTGGTCCTGCTCACTGTCCTTCTCCTTGCTGCCAGAACAATCCCACTTGGAGGACCAGATCACGCCCCCCCCCCGCCACTGTCCTCTCTCACTTGAGCCGGGCAGGATCACTCTTGCAGTGGGGAGGACAGCGATGGGGGCAATCTGGTCCTCCTCACTGCAGAGGTGGAGTGAAAAAGGGATGGGGGCGGGGAGCCCCGAGTGGCATTTTTTGGGAGGGCGACTAAATAGAACTGCCACCCAGATTTCAGCATTTATCCTGTGGGAGTAGAAGTGGCGAGGCACTGCCTTCTTCTCTTTCTCTCCTCCTCCTCCTCCTCCTCTTCCCCTCCTGGTCCCCCTCCCCTCTCAGCCTTGGCTTCCCCACTGCCCTTTCTGTAAAGACTGGGGCTTCTCATCGTGCTCTTTCTCCATCGGGCAGCATTTCCTGCTTGCCTCTTTGTTCTTTCACTTGCAAAGAAGGGGGAGAGAGGTTTCTCAAAGGCTGTCTCAGGTTTGTGTTGTTTTTTTCTTTCCCCTTTAAATTGAGCACAGCTTGAGCTCTCAGCAGTGGAGGGTGGAGGGGAGACTTACCTGGCGTATGTATTGTGGTTCCTTTTGTGTGGCCAGCTTTTAAACGGGAATTTCCTCTTTACTAATTAAGTTTAGAAGCACCCTCAGCAAATAGCCATCCAGCCTCTGCTTCAAAACCTCCGAAGAAGGAGACTCTACCACATTCCCAAACAGCTCTGACTGTCAGGAAGTTCTTCCTGAGAGGTTCAGGTGGAATCTCCTTTCCTGCAGCTTGAATCCATTGCTCCTTGTCCTAGTCTGTGGAGCAGCAGAAAACAAGCTTACTCTATCTTCAACATGACATCCCTTCAAATATGGTTATCATGTCTCCTTTAACCTTCTTTTTGTCAGGCTAAACACACTTGGCTCCCTAAGCAGCTCCTCAGACGGCATGGCTTCCAGACCCTTCACCATTTTGGTCGCCCTCCTCTGGACACGTTCCAGCTTATCAATATCCTTCTTTAACTGTGGTGCCCAGAACTGGACACAGTATTCCAGGTGAGGTCTAACCAAAGCAGAATAAAGTGGTAATTTTACTTCCCTTGATCTCAACACTATACTCCTGTTGATACAGGCCAGAACTGCACACCTTTCACACATTGTCCCTTTCACATATACTGTTGTCCAGCCAGGTGTCTCCTGTCCTGTATTTGTGCATTTCATTTTTTCTGCCTAGGTGTAGTACCTTACATTTCTCTCTGTTGAGATTCATTTTGTTAGCTTTGGCCCAGCTCTCCAATCTGTCAAGGTCATTTTGAATGTTGAACCTGTCCTCTGGGCTATGCTTTTGTTATAATTAAACAAGTTTTAATAATTTTGTTATAATTAAACAAGTGCATTTCATATTAATAAAATGGAACTTTCATGATCATTATTTTATAGATGATTGTACCTTTTAAAAAAAATTCATGTTAGTGGTCCATGGGATTCAAAATTGTGAGTTTAGAGTTTAGTAAGGTCCAAAAGGTGGGCGACTGCTGCATTAGATCAAGCCTTAAATCAGGAATCTCCAGAGGTCACACACTTGGAGACCCTTGCATGAAGAAACTATCTTCTCCCCCAACACACACATACACACAGAGTGACACCATACATATCTCTACACAAGTACAGACAGCAAGACTGGAGACAACAGTGCCGGATTCCAAGGTAAAGGCTTTCTGCTCCTCAAAGAAGAGACAGATTCTTAAAAGGATATTCTGGCCTTGGAGGATTAAAATTATCTGTCTAGTCCTAACCTTTGGACAGATTGTTCTGTTCACTGGATACTTTTTAGGGTGCTGCTTTGCTGCCCTGTTCCCCATGAGCTTCCTGACAAGGTGTGGCCAAGCAGCTTACCACTATCTATCCATTCAAACTTGAGTTGTTTATCTCCTAGTGGGGGAAGAAATGTGAAGAGCTCAAGTGAAGAAGGAAGTTGCATGAGGAGATTTTCAGTGGCTAGGCAAGAAGGAAAGAGAGTAAACACAGAGCCCATTTTTCCAGCGCACATTCATTCTTAATCACAGCTTTCAAGAATGTTTTCCGGCTTTACCACCCCTCTCCAAAAAAAGAGTCAGGAGACTGAGCATTTCCTCAGTCACAGCTAGTTTAGTAATGCCTATGTAAACTAGAAGGAATCATACTTTTCTCAAGTGAGTGTAAGTACAAAGGAGACCGGCGTCTAATCAGTGTTTCACTGGTGTTCTTTGCTGATCTGACAGAATGGCAAGGGTGCCATTCTTTATAGGGAAGGCTGACATGAAGCTAAGCCACTTGATCAGGACTGGCTGCACCATGCAGCAGAATCATGTGTGTGTGTGTGTGTGTTGTGGCTCTCCATGTAGGAACCACTTTCCATGAACTACTTGTCACACAGATTACCACTGATTACACTACTAGAGCAAATGTATGAGAAAGGGTCGCAGTTGAGCTCTTCTTTTATGAAGCTGAAAAACATTCAGAGGTCAGGATCAAAAATCATGAAAGACAGAGGAGGGCAGCTTTACTCTTTTCCTTCCTTCCTCCACAAAAATTCTGCCATTCTGGATTTATCAATTAAGACTCTACAGGCAGGTCAGAAATCTGATTGTTTCAAAGAAGACTGGTGGCCTGAAATCACATGTTTGGAAACCAAACCTGTGACTAGGATAAACCAAATGAGAGCACCACTGCACACTTGAACTAACTGCCTTGGAAGATACTGTTTTTTCTTTGTCATGCTACAGGGACCAAAATAAAAGTGAATAATCAGAAAGGAGAATTCTAACTGAAACTATAATTATTTTTGTTAATTGTGTGGAGAAAGGGAGTTCTGTATATTGTTTTTTATATCACCTGTTCCAAAAGCCCAATAAATGAGTCAAAAAGTACAAATCCGCCATTTTGGCAATACCTTCTTGAAACAAGTCCCTGAGTGATTGGGTTTTATTGAAAGCAAAAACTCAAACCACAATCTGGTCTCAAAACTAAATCCCACTCTAATCCAGATGCAAAAACATCTCCCTCACCTCCTTCTCTTTCTGTATTCTATTCTAAACCCTGTTCTTCCTGAACAAGCCCCAGTGGCAATAAAGAATTAAGGAAAGGGGAGGGAAATATTTCTCTGATTCTGTGCAGATCCAGGGTCACACAGCTGAAGTTCAGCAAGAGCCAAATAGGGTGGGTTGTTTGTGAGATTTCATTTTCTTGGATAAACAGAAACATCCTGTGTGCAATTTGAAGTCCCTATAAAAATAATTTTAAAAAACAGCAACAGTCTCAAATATTCTAGCCTATGCTAAAATCTGGCATTCTTACAACAGTTCCTGTGAAACAAAGAAAAGCCCCCTAAATTACAGAAGAGAATTTAACCAAAAAAAAAAAAATCCTACAAACACCTGCAAGTTTAAATTGCACACAATGAAGTCCATCAGAGATCACAGAGCAAGCTCAGTATCTGAGAGGACTGTGGGAAAAGTGACCTTAAGATTAGGGCCATATGTATCAATGGACCCTTTGCGGTTTGCCTGACAGCAGCGTCAGAAGTCCAAATGTGATCGGCTGGAAGCTGCCATTTTAATTTCCCACAGTGCCCTGGAACTTGACACAGTGTCACTCCATAACTTTGTGGGGAAATTAAAAGAGAGTTAGAGAGAGACTGTCTTGTAAACTCAACCATTCAGAATGGAAGCCTCAAGATGAATGTTTCTGCAGGGTTCGAGAAGCTGCCACAGGAAATGAGTACCATAAGGGAATCCTAATTCTTTATTTCTAAGTCTAATAAATGCTTTGCTCTGTTCTGTTCCATTCCTTTTTGCTCAGAATACGTGCACTTTACCAGAGAATGTTACTAATGGATTGAAACACAAATTAATATTTATTGCCTATTTTTTGCCTGGCTCCTCCCTAGCTGATGTCACCATCTCAAAATGAACCATCTTATAGATAATACAGAGAACCTCCCCCGAAAAAGGGGGGGGGTCCAAATGCAAATCACTCCTGGAAAAAGGCTGGAGGTAAAGAAATTCAATTAAAGGAATGACAATTATTTTGTACCACAAAATAAATTTTGTACTAAACCAATGATCTCCAAAGTATACATGCACAGTCTACAAAACACCTCTCCTATTTTAAAGCAGGAAAGAGCAACCCTAGAAAAACGAAATCACTAGGCAGCATTCCTTTTTATAACTTCACATAAATTCATCTGCAGCTGTTTGTTTGTAAATGTCTGTTTGTATGGGGGGGGGACTTCAAGCTCACTTACTCTTCAAAGAGATCAAATTGTTAGCTTACTTCCACAAGAGAAGTCTGAAGTTTGGTGCTTACATACTGTAAAACATTCAATGGACTAAAAATGGTATGCTGTTATCTCTCTCTTTTCTCCCTCAAAACATCCAATATTTCCTAGCCGTCTCATAATAATGGTTTGCATTAGCATCATCAGCAACCAAAACACGATAGGTTCAACAGAATGGCAGGGTAGAAGATTTCTTTTCACAAAACTCAACAATTCTGTGACTAGGAGAGGAGGGAAATGAGATGGCAATCAGGAATGCATCTACATTTGTGGAACACAATCCATGTTTTGTAGTACTTTTAAAGATACACATCATATACCCCTACACTGCACAAAAATAGTGGTAAAAGATATGGGAACGTTCCTGAAGGGCTTTCCAAAGATTTTGTATTAATAATTGGGTTAGGCTCTACTACTTTGACTAAATGATGATCAATATTACCTATAATCTGCCTGTCACCCTGTATTTAATTCCAAATTTCCCTTTTCCTCTCAGACACAGAAAACTAAGGTAATTTGCTAACTGCTCAGAAATTTCCCACTTTTCATTTCCAGATATATACTTTAATGTTTAGAAATAAAAATAACATGAAGAAATAGGATACTTATCCCAACTTGCTAAAAAGGACCATGTTTTTAATTTTAAATGTTTAGAGTATAAATGCAGATTTGTTTGGAGAAAGAAGACACAGAGAAAGAATGACCTTTAAGAAATAAATGCGAAACTGAAGGTTGGGAAGCCAGGGTTGCCTGTGCTGCTTTTAAAATGACTGGAGGTGTTAACATTTTCAAGAAAAGGGATCTGCATATTTACCAGCTATCTAAAAGACTGTGCTGTGTAACGGACATTGAAGCTGAATTTCCTCAACATATTTTTGTTTCTCATTTACTTTTCTAAGCTTTATTTCATTCCTCCATCCAAGTCATGTTTCAAGGGCAAGTTTAGAATATTTTCTAAATATAAACATTTGTTAGACATTTTCTTAATCAATAGATTCTGCACAGCTTCCTTCTTTGAAACAAACCCAACACTCTCATCTCTGCTCTTCCTGTTTCTCACTACAATCACACTTTTACTGTTCAGGTCCAGTCAGAGAGAGCAACGTGGCCTGAAGCTCTGTTAAATACAGCACGAAGAACTAAGAAAAAAATAAAAAATAAAAAAATAAAAATCTGCCAGGAACCATTATCCTAGTACACAGTTACATAGGAAAGCAGATAATAGCCACACGCTTGACCCAAGCTCACAGCAAAGCTGACTCTCGTTATTGTTTTATGTCCCTGCAGAGCTGGAGGATGCGAGCCAGGTTTCTCTTTCAGACTGTAGCACAATGTTATTGTTTGCATGACTATCATGCACCCCAGGGACAGATGCTTGAGTTAGAATGCTGAAGGAGAGACTGAGACAAAAATTGTCCCCAAAGAAAGGCCCATGAGTAAGAACTGATTCATACTGATTCATACCCTTGGCACTGCAGAGGCACAAAAAATATTCTCCACTGGATCCTTGTGTAAAAAAAATCTGTTTGGAAAAAAAGAGGATTCTAGAATACCTGTCCTTTAAGAGGAAGTTCTCACTGGACTAAAATGTCCCACTGTTAAACTGACTGTATACAGAAGCAATAAGCCTGTTTGCAAGTACTAATCAGTATCCACTTGAACACACGGTCATTCTCTCCTGACTATCAGGGACGGTAGAAGGATGGAATTGCCTCCAGTCAAGGCATCTTTATGTGAGGAAATGATATTTACCCAAATCAGTGATGATGAAAAACAAAAAAAGAGAAACAGAAGCCATCCACATTAACCAATAAAAGGTTTAAAAAGTGGTTCCACAACATTTCTAAGAGTCCGATTGCAACATTATGCCAACATAAATTTAAGAATAAGACTGATCTGAATTTAATTGTAAATATATACAGTTTAATGGAACATACTATAATAGTTGAGTACTACAGTGGTCCCTTGACTTTTGTGAGGGTTCAGGGCACAGAACTCTCACAAAAGTCAAGAAACCGTAAATAGTTCCCCCATGCCCAAATAAGCACTCCCCCTTCCATTCTCTTCCAGGGTTGCCTCCCCCATTCACTTGCATTTTGCCTGGCCGTGCTGTCTTCCAAGCTCACAAGTGATAGGCAAGTGAATGGGAGGGGCAGCAGCTGTGTGTATGCTTCCTTCCCATTCACTTGCGTTTCATCCAGCCCTGCTGCTTTCCTGGCTCACAGGCAATAGGGAAGTGAATGGGAGGGGGCACTGACACAACTGGAGAAGGCATGTGTGTCAGGCTGCTCTCTGCCATTCACTTGCCTTTTGCCCAGGTCCATGGAAGGAAGAGGTGCATGCTTTTTACTACAGAGGAATAGGAAGGGGAGAATGGCAGGGAAAGGTAAGTGGGCACCTCGCGAATAATCAGGTTCACAAAGGTCATACCCACAAATATGGAGGGAGAACTGTACTTCAAACACTGAAGCCTATAGTACACTGGGCCCACCATATTTCTGGGGGATTGATTCCTGGATGCCCCCTGGTGGATACCAAAAACCATGCATGTTCAAGTCAGCCTCTCAAGGCTTGCAGAAAGACTGCAAAACTTTGCAAGGCAAGGCTTATACAATAAGCCCCTGTGTTACCATACCCTACCACCCCTCCTACGAAGTATGTGATTTTCATAAATTGGACTTATTAATGAACAGAGAACATGATTGGGGGCATGTTGACTGGAGATGCGTTCAGGGTCATGATGGTGGGAAAGTCCAGACAGAATTATGGAGAAAACCCCAATGGTGACAGGTTTGTGCTAATTCCTTCACCACTTTAGGCTCTTTGCATTTTTGAACACAATGGAAGACAAATTTCCCAATAAATCTATCAGAGGACATCCCTTGATCTATGGAGATCTCCCCTATACACCCTACTTGACAAAACATTAAGAGATTCTCATGAATCCCATCCATCACACGAATCACTCCGGCGTTAAAGTAATGAGCCCATTCTGGACCCCGTTGTCAGTCTCATGGGAAAGCCATTACGGCTTTGTTAACGCACCCTTTCAGAGTGTGAAACAAGGTATAAAAATCTGAGCTTCAACTCCAGCCAACTGTAGTATGTAGTACAAAGTATGTAGTGCCCCAGATTGCCAATCCTCCATGCTACTCTCAGGCACTATCTGAGTCCCTCCGCTGCAACCTCTTTCTTCAAGACCGGTACCTATCTCCCCCTTTTCATCCCTAAAGTCTCTCTATCCAACCTTTCCTACCTCACTTTCCGATAGCCTTGTATTTTTCTTAAGAGTGTCTGCTTTCTTGTATGTTTGTCAATTCAAATAAAATACTTTAACTTTAACTGGAGTTGTCTCTAACTTGAGTAGCCCAAGACCTATGTGCTACCTTCAAGAGAGATGGCACAGCAATATTGACACAGGGATCAAGATCCTTGTTTGGATCTGATAGTACATGAGATCCTCAGGCTCCGTTTCTGGTTGCCCAATGACCAATTCTAGAGCTCACACCATCCTCATCATCTGCTTCACAAAGCAGCAAAGATCATCAGGAGGTAAAATAAATTCATGCTCTCCCACAGTGGCTGCCAAGGAGTGAATTGGTGGCGTGATAAATGAAGCAGAAGAAGAATCCAACTCAGAATCCTTTTATAATAAGGAATCCTGAATTAAATACTTGCTAGTATGGGGTGGAGAAGGAGAAACCCAAAAGGATCAAAAATCTGAGAGTGAACCCACAGGTTCTGGCACTGGCAGAGGTGTATGAAAGGCAATAGCTTCTGAGGCTGAGCTGAATGTGAACACTGAGCAGAAGGCTGAGCTAGAGGTGCAGCATATGCACAGGAAGACTCTGCATCCAATTGTTTCTGTTGAGGAGATTGTGGTTCACTCGGTACTAAAAGTGATGGCCTCAATGCAGAATGAGATGGTTGAAAACCAGAATGCGATCACCCATACTGGCTATATATTTATGGTATGATGGGAAGCATCAGTGGGGAAGTGGTTCCCTTGAACTATGTTGTTGGTATCGTGGTAAAGTGGTCTTGAACCATGAGAATGCCACCAATCATAGCCATATTCTTTGTAATCTAGCTCCAAAGAAAGGGAGCAACCACACCAGTAATATGGAAGGTATCTACTGATGGTGCAGTGGTAACATTCATATTGTCTATGGCAGTAGCTCCCAGAATCACATCCATCCCAACAACGATTACAGCAATGATGGTATCGTTGGCCTGGAGAATGCAACAGTCAACTTCTGGAACCTAGATCTGGATCAATCCATACCATGAGACCTCTCCAAAGACGATGTTAAGCACCAACATCAAACTGATTTATCAGGTGGGGAGGTGTAAGAGGAGTTTTGTTTTTTAATGGTGTGTGTGATGCTGGGAAACAAACCACTTGACTTTCACACAGAAACCCAGGGGACAGTTACAGAGCATCAGGAGGCAATTCTACTATCTTTCTTCCAAAGCCATGATGGCTTGAATCATCTGAGGAGATTCCACCACAGAGGGACTCACACGTGATTCTTGAACTGGAGAAGAGTGATGGGATTCTGCCAACACCAGTACCAGTGCTTCACCCTTTCTCGCACCTGTTCCATACAAAGGGGCTGAACCTCACACTGTGGAGGGGATGACCTAAGCCTCAAAACATCCTTCTCCTTCTGTTTTGTCTTACATCATCTCATTTCAGAATGACATTTAGGAGAACAGGCCTCCACTGCAATGAATCATCTCAGTGTTGATGGGTCTCAAGACTGAGCCTCCAATTCAACCTCATGAATTAGTATCAATGACTCTTAAGCTCTAACTGCTGAATTGGAAGCAGGTCTCTTGGCACCATCTCTAGAACCTGAGTCTTGTAAACACTTCTTAACAGTGAAACTAACTGAGAAGCCAGAGGCAGTTGGTGTGGAAGAGGATCCTGGAACTGAACCACATCACATGACCCAACACTGTGGCCTTCTCCAGGGAACAGTAAACAGTGTGAATGACCATCTATACCAGGGATCTAAGCCCTGCAGGAAGTACATTTCTTGAACAAACCAAAAGGTATTTTAATCACTTAGAGAAACCATAACCAAAGATCTGCAAGCCAAAAGCGTAGTCAAAAACTCAAAGTCAAAGTCAAATGTGAGACAAAGGCCAAAGCCAAATCAAGATCTGAAAGAAAAGAAACCAAAACACAGTTCAATAGTGAGAATCCAGGAAAAAATAGTAAGAATACGAGATACAGCTCATCAACAGTTCCTTCAATGCTGCTGCTGCAGATGAAAAGGAACTGAGGGTCTGAGCAGGAATCAGGCTGGACCAGGGGAGTAGGGCCTACCACCAAAACACGTAACAGTTCTAGAAGATTCTGAATAATGCACTGCAGAGGTGAAGTAAACCCATTTATGTCAGTCACAGAAAGCACAAAGAAGAAATATGCAATTGTAAATCATAATTCACTTGGGCCTTGTCTCTCTAAGTTCCCACCCACACAGAAAATTCATAGCTGATGTCTATGAAGCCCTCAAGATCTCTTCTCTTTGTCCTCTTACCGCTACCAAGACCCACTAGTGAATCCCAATCCAGAATTTGAGAAGTGGAAAAATTACACCTTTTACAAATGCATCCTTCCTCTTTAAAGCAAAACCCTTAGAATTCTGCCTCTAAAAATGTAAATTACAGCTAAAGTAATTTCCTTACATTTCCTTTTTCTGCACACGTGTATATAAACGAAAAGCTTGCTTTCATGGAAATCACAACTCAAATCTCATTGCCTCCATTTCATATAAAGTACCACAGGGCAGGGCCTCTCCTTCCTAAGCTTTCTGGTTCTAATAAACCAATTCATTTCTACAGAGTCTATAGCTGATTAAAGGAAGTGAAGCCCACTACAGCAAAGCTAGCCAATGTACTCTATTTTTCATCCAAGACTGTCCAGGAAACTTCATCTAAGAAAGCTTTGCAACACAAGCTGTGTGGGCTCCATGTTCGCACATAGGACCTGGAGCCAGAACCTTCCCGTTTCTAACGCCAACTCTGATTCCACTGCTCTGTGACTTCACACCCCTCTGACTCAGTTTCTCCATTCATACTCCCAACCAAATTACCATGAGGCTGAAAAAAAAAAAATGAATAGTGCTCTAGAAGTGTGACCATTGCTAATACAGCTATTTTCCATAAGCAATTCCAGCTATGATCAACCTGGCTGTGATTTGGGATTATTTGGGAGAGCTTTATAAACATACAGGGTCTGTGTCTTTTTTTCTTTTTTTTCCCATCTGTGAAATTTTCACTGGCATTTCTTTTTAAATGGCTGCTATTTAGATTTAATTAACTTTAATGAGAAACAAAGACTGTTTTTGCTAAACAGAAAGCCAGGTGTTTAACCGAGGCCTGGAGGGAGGGATAAGACTGTGCCCACCCACCATGAAAATGCTGCACATTGTGCTCTTCACACCTTTCAGACAGGGATGGTACTCACTGAGCCTTACTTCTCCCTGATGAGCAATTCTCATTTGTATTTCTCTGCTATCAGCGGAAGAACTGTGAACATAACCCAGAATCTCTGCCACCTCCTATCTTTTCATCTCCCTCTGCCCTTACATATAACTTTATATACTTTGTGTTGGACTTTATTTCCCCCAAAGTGAATATGAGAAGCAGCAGCAACATCTCTAGAAAACAAACCAAGATAGTACTAGTCATGGAACAGTATTCTATGTTACATCAGAGTGCTGACAAGAACTCAGTGGGTAATATTTTATACTGCATGAACTTTCCTATATGGTATACACATTTATATTAACAAAACTGCCAGTATTACAGTGAACAGAAGAGGGTATCTGGAGAAGGATTTATATACTCCTAAGGACCACAGGCATATCAGAACCTTTTGTGGGATCCCTTCCATCTATAGTTGGACCACAATCTTCCATTTGAGAGAGAAGAGAGGTTTTTGTCCTCATTAACAGCAGTGTCCCCAAGTTCAGTATCAAGTGAATAGCTGCCATGCTCTGCTATGAAGAAAAAGAAAGTCAGAATTTGGATCTACCTTGCAATTTCAGCCATAAAGAATCAATTCTGTTTCTGCCTGTATTACTTGTATATCTGCCTAATTCTTGGCTTCTGCTTTCTGGCTAGATAGTAGTACAATATATTGATGGGAAGGTACATAAAGGGTGTATATAAGTATATTCGCACACAGGTACTTATCACTGCTTATTTGTCTTTCACTAAATTCCATTCTTCTGAGTAAGGTGTAATACTGTGTCAAGCAAATCACATTTTAACCATGTTTCATTTATTAATCAGATGGTGATTAATGAAGTGATTTCATCAATGATTATCAAGTAGTTTAATAACTGATTCATCAATTCCTGTTGGATGATAAGAGAATTTGCCAGGTTAACAGCTTGCTGACAAACTTGGCTAATAACCATCTGTGACACCGTCTGCTGATGCATTTCTAACCATTTATAATCCATGTGTAAACACACTTAGGTGTCATTTATTAAAATTTTACAAGTAAGACCTTGATATCAACACTGACCATTAAGCTGGTAATACATTGCTAAGAAAGTGAGTGCATCTGTCTTTTATATCAGCTAACAGGCACACTGTTAATATGTTATCCTTATAACAACCTCACAGGCCACCTGTCAGCTTCCTCACACATCACACAGACAAGCATTAGGCACCATAAGAAAAGTTCTAAACACGTGCCCCACACCCATTCCCAGTATCCTGGAGAGGCAAAAAAATAACACCCAAAAAGCCCTTCTCCTTAATCAGCAGCTACCATGTTCTTATTCTATTAAATTTCCACTCTTCTCTGCATGCAATATATCCTTTACAAAGAGAATGCCTGATCGTACCTCAAAAGGTCTCACTAGTGACTTCTTAACTCTAACCTCTAAAACATGGGAAAAGGTCACATGTGATTCTTTTTTTTGTTTCTTTCTTTTTTTTAAGGGCAAAACTTGCTAGTTCGGCTACAACTAAAAGATGCTACCCAGGCTGTTTACTTCTGAGTCACAGACAAGAAGTTGTGAATCAGCATCCCAAGTTACTGACCGTGTAGCATAAATAAGGTCATTACAGACTAAAGCAGCAGTGTGAACCTATGGCCCTAAACTTGGATATCAACTCCCAGAAGCCTCATACTGCACTGCTGGGATTATGTGGATTGCCATCCAAAAAAATCTGGAGGGTCAACATCTGGAGGGTTATTCTAGATGCCTTGTCTAGAATGATCATATAAGGCCACTATAGTTACAATGTTCAGAATGGTCACATAAAAAGCCACAGTAGCTTCAGAGCAAAAGAAGGATTTTGAGGAGGAGCAGTATTTCTACTCTGGATCCTCCTTCCAAACACCTGTGGTAACTGACCCACAAGGAGACAGCCATCTTACTTTAAAGTACTGAGACTGAAATGGCCCTCTCTGTGGTGGGGAACAGCTGTCCTTCATACCTATGAATTTATTAGAGTTTTAAAATGGTATAAGAAACTTTCTCTGACTCCAAAATAGCTAATTCAACTCAGGGCCTCATCTTTTAATGCAAACCTTCAAGTCCTATTGGAGTGAATCAAATTAAAATTTAGGTGGGCAAAGTGGATAACAAGCAACAAAAACAAGAACTAGACATACAATACAATAAAGAAAAATGAAAATCACTATCAGACTACTGCACTTATATAAAATTGTAGATTATGACCTTCTGGAACACTGGGGTCTACCTTTTATGGCCTCATTCTATGGTTTTTGCAAGTGCAAGACAGAAAGACTTTAACCTACTTTTAATATGTTGGCAGTTTTTCTGAGGCCTTCTGGCCTTTTCTTCCCCTCTGTGAGCTTTCCTTGGATCTCTCCTTGTCTACCTAACCTCCCAGTGAAAATCGAATGTCAAGGCTTTCCTTAGATTTCTCTTTGTCTAATCTTCCAGTAAAATTCTAACGTCAAAGTGGTTGCATACTCATTAATCAGTGTGTGTGTGCGTGCGTGCAATTGCCTAGTTTACTTCTGAGGTCCCAACAGACTGAAACCAGGCAGGTTGGTATGCATTCTTTCCAGGCATGGTCACATTGGGATTAAGAAGCCTTTTATTTAACATAATCATGAGGATCTGTAAATACCTCCAAAGCTATTATGGCTTTTTAGGATTCTGTGTATGTCCAAAGTTCATGACACTTTATAGTCCCAAGAGCAAACACTAGCTTTGTTGAAATAAAAATGGCAACAACTTTATTGGTTATAGCTCAAGAGTCCTTGCATAGCAGGAGACAACAAATCCAGGCACTGGACAACCAACGTACCACCTGATAAACTGTCACCCCAGCCTGCCAGTTGGGAGAAGCCATGAGATCATAAAAAAATGGGAGCTCACATGTGTGTCACCACAGGTAAAGTAGGTCTAACTAACCTAAGCTGGCATATTGTTACACTATTTTCCCCCTAGACTTGATCCAGCTCAATGTCAGCCAAAATGGTGCAACAAGCCAGAACTAAGCTGAACTAAGATGAAAGTCCAGTTATAACATGTTCCCGTGTGGAAGTGCAGAAAGGAAACATCTTCACAGGCCACCTGTTGAGGAGCCATCCCCACTCTATTTTGGATGGCTAGGAAAAGGAACACTTAAGAAGACACGCTACTCACAGCCACCCACACAGGGTACAAACAGAGAACCCAGTAAGGCAGTGGACTCACATATAATACGACACAGTACTGTACAACGACATGTCTTAAAAGACCAAGCCATGCTAGAAAGGAGGTGACCTCTTCCATATGAAGCAGGTCTAGATAGACAATGCCATTTTATGAAGTCTGAAAGGGAAGAGAAGCACTTCCATGTGATTGTGAGCCCTGGAGTTTTCTATGTCAGCCCTAGTATAAAGGAGGAAAGATGATTCTTAGTGGGATATAGAGCTATAACAATAACAAATCACAAACTGGAAAAGAGAAAAGAATGCTGACTAGACATTAACACACTGTTCCTCTAACTGTTTCAACAACCACAATGCACAGTTCATTTTGATCACCATCCCACCACACACAATCTATTATTTTGAGGACATGCACCTAATACATAATAGCTTTGTGGTGTACATTTCTCTTGCTAAAAGTGTTCCCATATACTGATGGTGGCTGAGACATTGCAGCCAATTGCTTGACATGCCCTTCCTATAAAACAAGAGAGGGTTAAAACATCACTTTCTCTTGCCCTCAGGAAGAGCTCTGGAGAAAGCACAAAACGGAGAATTAGCAACAAAATCCTGGGCACTGGTACACTTGATCAGCATTAATCCACCCAACTTTCTCTAATGCTAGGCCTGTTCCTTGTTCTGCACATGCTGGAAAAGATAATGCCCAGAGCTCTTCACTAACAAAGAGACTTCTAGCCAGCAGAATAGGTGGAAGAAAAAGACGTATTTTGCATAGTTTTGATTAGAGCTAAGTTGGGTGGCGGGATGGAAAAATTAAAGAGGAAAGGAAAATCATTTGGGAGCACGAGTGACCTTTTCAGTACTCAGCTCAGAGTTTGCCCTAAACAGACCTCTGTGGCCAGAAATGTTATGTATTATTAACCTCTTTTTCAAAAAGAACAACAACAAAAAACTTACTGCTGATTCATGCTACCTAAAATCTCCTGGGAAGCCAAGTTGGATTTATTTCCAATTTATAAAGTGGCTTCTGAAGAAAAGAGCAAGGCAGAGGGGAAGCAAAGATGGCAACTTAGAGCTTTTTGGTTCTGACAGGAGATCTAAAAAATATGCATTCAGCCCTGACTGTTTAGAACAACATCCCGTACCCAGAAAAAACAGTGCCTCCTTGACCCCCAACATTGAAACAAATTGTGTTCCAAGAGCAAATTACTCCTCTTTATAAAAAACAGTTGAAATTTCTTGCAAGAGATGTAAAGGTACTAGGAAGATTGGGATAGTGTCTGCTGTGTTTTGAAAAGCAACATGGTGTAGTGATTGAGCATTAGACCATGACCAGGATTCAATTCCCTGCTCAGCAATGGAAATTCACTGTCTCACACACACAGTCCCAGTAAACCCCATGATACAGTTACCTTAGGGTCACCATAAGTCAAAAACAACTTGATGGCACACAACAACAACAACAACAACTCTGTGTTTTAACTTCTCCCCTACTCTAGAACAATTAATGACTTCAGATGATTTTCAGTGGCATTAGGAAGCAAATGCCTGTTCTTAGCTGATACTGACCTGTATAAATATGTACAGTTGATCCTCCATGTTTGGGGGTTTGGCTTTCACACATTTGATCCTTTGCAAGTTTCTTCAACCCTTCCCCCCCCCCACTTCAAGCACTTCTTTTCCAGGGAAATCTTCCCTCTTGGAGGCTCTGATCAAGTCATGCAGCCCTTTGCAAACCTGTATCTAGTCCTCCTCCTTCTCCACCAGCCACTGCCTGGCCAGCTAAGAATGGCTTCCAGCCCAATTTCTCAGCACTGCAAACCCTCTCCTAGTGCCCCTCACACACCAAGGAAGGAGATGGGCAAGAGAGAGGAAGTATAGGGCCACCATACCAACCCACCCTCTTTCCTTCTCCTTTCTCTGAGCTGGTTTGACCCTTGGTGTCCACTCCCCCCACCATGACTTGCCCCCCTTCCCACAAACACACATATTTTGATATTTGCAATTTTTCCTTTTTTCTGAGGGGCCCATGTGCCTAACTCTAGCGCATGTGAAGGGCCAACTGTGTATTGTATCAACTACAACCTGCAATAGCAGAGTCAGCAATGGACCTCTATGACCAGTTGGTATATTTTTTTAAAAAACAGGACAACATGTTTTTACTTGTTATCATTCTAAGCATCTCCGTACTGCATCCCATTATATATAAAACTCACATACATAGCAGTTTTCTTCTGCTTCAACCTCATTCAGGTTATGCTGGCCAAAACATAAATCCGTATTCTTTTTTTAAAAAAAAAAATCTAATGATAGAGTGAATGGGAAGTAAAAGTTTACACACACTTGAAAACTCAACATGAATCCAGTGAAATCTGTTTTCATGTACAGACAAGCAAGTGCATCTGTGGGCTTCAGAACTGCGCTTAAAATAGAAAAAGAAATATCCCCCTTCTCAAAAGAATGCAGAGAAAGAGAAAAAGCACTTGAGGGGCAATATGAGCGCTTGCTTACTGACGAAACAGCATCTCACACAGCTAGGGGCAAGCACATTGCAAAAGCCCAGGGCAGAACGCAAATTGCCTCATTAAATTTCATCACATTAAGCCAGTTTCATGAATTTAACATTGTCCCTGGACTATTGTTTGTCTGAAAATTAAATTAAAACAACATTTGTTCTTCCAATGAGTTTGTCAATTACAGAGGCCAGAGGAGGGTGGAGGAGAGAGAAGATGCAGGTCTGAAGGGCTTAGCCAGTTGTTGCTTTATCTTCCCTTCTTTAAGAAAGAAAATGAGGGGTGGTAGCTGTTTCTAAAAGAGCAATACACAGCGCTGTACCAGTTGGAACAGCATGGCTGACCTCACATCAGCAACATAACACCAAAAGTTCTTAAAGAAAGTCAGTACTGTACTTCTTGTATCTGATCAGGCTATTATTTATATGTTTCTACAGAAAAGGTATTTTCTAGAAGAGGAGTTACGACACATTTGGAATTACTTTTGCAGAGGTTTTCAGCCTCTCCATACTCAGTTACTTGTATTATTCAACAATTAAACTGTTAGTGTAGAAATCTCAGCCTGAGTATTTCCAACCATCCATTCACATTCTTCAACTCATGATTTGAAATGAAATACCTTGTCACATGGTGCTAGTTCCCTTTCCCATTTCCAGCTGCTAAATTACATTAAAAGGATGCTGAAAATAAATTCAATAGCTTTCCTGTTATTGCTTTTCATGTAGGCAATTACTGTAGTTGCCACAAGGATGTTTAGCATTAGCAAATGGGCTTGACAATCACAACGTCTCTGCTAAAATATCTTCTATGTTATGAAGACATTTTAGGCATCAGCCTTCGAATCTAGCCCTTCCGGCAATCTTATGCTGCATTGTACCCCATTGATAAACCTTCCACGATGGCCTGCTGTTTCAGTTGTCAGGTTATTATTCTACTATGTATCATCAGGCTCGTCTTCTTCAGTTTTCTGGGACAGAGAATAGAAAGCACCAAAATGTTCCCAATAGGAAACCTTACAGTCATTGCATTTGCTTTTTAAACTGCATAATGCACAACTTTTGGGGTTACAATGCAGAGGCCTTTTTTTTCTCCACACCCTAAAATACAGCCTTTCAGGAGTGGAGCCCATAGTAATATAGCCAAGGGAACAGATTTACACCTAGATAAAAAGATTCCAAACAATATACAAATTAAAATAAGTGAAAAAATTGGTAGGGAAAAGCTGTCAAAAGGAAGCACTGAAGTTGTGCCTGGGGTCCATTTTAGAAACTTGGTCCCTACTACTTTAATCTTCCATGCTCACACTTCCAGTTTTGAAATTCAGCTTGTATTTGTAACCTGACTTACAAAAAACAATGAACAACTCTAGGCCTTCCCAAACCATATTTAACACACACACAGAAAATTATGATCACCATATTTAACCCACCATGGATCCCTTTGAGACATCGGGGTTCCTTCACAAGGCAGAAGTGGGCAGCTAGTGGAGCTTACTGCCACCTCCACTGCTGCCCCACACCATTTTTAAAGAGGGACTTACAAGCCTTGTTTGCAGTTTCTCAGTCTCACAAGGCTTGCAATGCCTATTAAAAATGGCTTAGGGAGGCAGGAAATAATTCATGAATAATCAAATCCACAAAAGTGAAACCTGCAAATGTGGAGGGCTGACTGTATCATCAATTTAACTGATAATATAAAATACTGCATCTTGATTTTACATATTGTTTCATTTTGTATGTTTTACTGTTGCTATTCATCACTTTGAAAAATGTAAATACAAATGGTTTATACATATCCATCCATCTATCCATCCATTCATACGCATACACATTCACATGAATATTGAAGCCCTGCTAGCCAAGTGCGAAGGTGGTGACTCATTCCTTTCTTTCCCCCTCAAATGTTCTTTGGTGTCTCCTGAGTAGATTATGCTAATGATGTCAGCTAAGCAAGACTTTTCTGATGAGTCTGAGTGGAGGATAAGACTGAGAAGCCATAAAACTCATCAGTTTTAACGAATCACTTTAAACCCCCAGCTTTGTTCCAATTGTAGCCTAAGACAGGATTACCACACAGGTCTCGAGTACTGGGTGATGAGCGCCTTAGCCCACTAAACCCATTGGCATCCCTAAATCCCAACCAGTCACCATCCCTATCTGGCATGCCCTTTGATGAGCACAGCCTTTGGTTATTTGCAATACCGTAACATACCCATGGATTACCCCAGTTACCTTGATCTGCCTGATTGTTTACCTCATTCCGTACAGCTTAAATATAATTCAGACACAATCAAGACTGAGAAAGATCCCTTTAATCACAGCACTCCATACATGTTTCTTCTGGGACTGGTTGGTTTAGGATTAACTCCTTTGTTTGTGTGTGTGTGCGCGTGTGTGTGCGTGCACATGCAGACTGCCTGTTGACTTGCGACAGTCCCATGAATTTCACAGGGCTTTCCTTAGCAAGGAATACTCAAGAGGTAGTTTTTCCAGTTCTTTCTTCTGAGATATAGCATATAGCACCTGGTATTCCTTGGCAGTCTCCCATGCAATAATAACCAGGTTGACCCTGCTTAGCTTCTAAGATCAGATGGGACCTGGTGTCTTCATGGTATATAGACAGTTTTCCTACTCTTGAGAAAACTGAAAAACAGATAGAACAAGTCTCAAAATGGTCCCACTGCAAAAGACTGGTGCAGATTTGTTCTTGTAGAAACAGCAAGATGCATGTCACTGGCCTCTGCTACTTGCACTTGCTCTCACTCTTTGACAAATCCCATCTCAGATTTTCCTTCTATTTCTTTTTGATCACCAAAAGCTAGCTAAATTGTACCCCTTATTCCTTCTCAGCAGGCTCAATTCAACCATAAGGTCAACTTCATTACTCACCCAACCCCCATCTCAAAAAGGCCTACCAATAAATAACTAGGGCGAAAAAGAAGGATAAAAGAGAGGCCCAGCAGCAGCTTGCCTTGAGCTTTTGCAGGCCTTGGACAAGCAGGTGGAGCCAATGTTAAAAGCACAGCCCCCCTACCAGGGTCCATGCAACATAGATGAATGCACTGTGACTATCAAATGGCTCCAAGAATTATGACAGAAGCAGGCAGCAGCTTTCAGCAACAGAAGTAGCCCTTCATTCCCAAAGCCCTTCACATTCCTCTTTCTATTTCACTGCTGCCTGAACCTCCACTTCACTTGTGATTTATGGTAGATTTGCAGCCCAATCTGGAAGCCTCCACAGCTTCAGTCACATGTACTGGTTGTTGCTATAGGAACCACAGAGGTCAAGTCAAGAAGGAACAGTAAAAGGTGACTTACCCTGTCATCACTCTTGTGTACGAACATGTATAAGCAGAAGCGACGGAGGCCTTCCTGGTTAACACACTAACACCCATTCCAGTCTGAGATTTGCTGCAGTAGACTTAAGACGAGCACAACATTTCCACACTGACAGGGAATCGCTCAGACCAGATGGATGCCAATTGTGATGAAAACCCTTATCCTCAATGTGGAGCCCAGATGGAATCCCCAAACAGTCGACCCCATTAAAGCTCTAAGATTTCTACCAAAACATGGGTAACAGATGGACAGACATAGGGATTCATTCAGAGTTACACAGCAGCCTGACCCATTAGTCCAGCTCTGTCCTACCCTGGCCTAGCTTGTGCTGCTTTTGCCTTAATTAAAGATAGTACCACCAGCTTTGCTGGCTTTTAGCAGTCAACACCCTTATTGGGGGAAAAATTCCCTACAACTTTTATAGGTGGGATTATAGCATCTTTCACTCTCACTCACACCGACCCACAGTCTTGCCTGTAATACCTTATTGTCCTCATATGAAAAAAACAATGCTATTCCAACCTCTCCCCCAGCTGAATGGAGGGGGGACATGAACAACACACCAGAAACTCTAGATTTGGCAAGTTTCAAGTAGTTCACTCTTCCATTTGTTTAAAATGGATTTATGACCTCATGAACTTGCTATATTGATACTGAAGAGAATGTTTTGTATGGTGAGACACCTTGGAAAGATTGCATTCTTGAAAAGTGGCAAAGATACGCATTAAATAGAAACAAGCAAGCAAGCAAATAAATAAATAAAAAAGACAATAGATTTAGCCACACACACATACGTCACTGAAATCTGAACTTGCCTATGCAGGAAGAGAGATCAGAATGAGGCACAGAACAGGCAGCATTCCACCAGTACCATTAATCTGTGTTAGTCAGGGACAAAGGCTTGCCTTGGAAACCGGAACAGCCACTTTCCATACCAGCAAAATCCATGGGCAGCCTCTGTCTCTAGAATAGACACCTCCATTATTTACCTAGGGGTGCTATTTCACCCTCCTCCTCAACTCCACTCTCCCCACAGTGAGGAGGCAAATGTGGAAGTAATTCTGCCAACAGAAAAGCCTGAATGAATTAGTGTTCCTGCTACTGAATGAACACAATGACCCTGACAGGAGGATCCCCTCAAGAATTTGGGCCTCCTGTCTCATTTCCATCTCAATGGTACAGCTTTACATCACCACCACCAACTCCTTCTCAGCAGGAGTTTCCACAGCCAGGTCATTTCCAAAGAACTACCTCTGCTTTCTTGTCATACAAAGAGGCCTGGGTCAGAGGTGAGGAAGGGAGGTTGTTCATTCAAAGGGGATGGTGACAAAACATTTGGCAGCTTTATAACTCTCAAAATCCCATCAACCAGACAGGGCCCCATAAGAGGAACTGAGAGAGAGAAAATTCACAATAGAAACACCTTTACTGTTCATTTTGCTTCTTATTTTCTGCTCTGGGCTACAATGTTCACATGCATCCTGACAGAGAGAGAATCCACAATAAACATCAATCTCTAGCTGCTCAGAAAGCAGGAAGAAGCAAGAGGGTGTCTGTGTGTCTTGATGTTGGAGTGTCATGTTTTGCCGAGACTTGGAAATATCTCTGCCAGGGCACCTGCATCTGACAACTGAATGTCAGATACAGACAACGTGCTGATGTCTTGTATTACAGTTATCACATGCCCCAGCTAGTATGGCCAATAGTCAGTGATTATGGCAATTGTAGTCCAAAATATCTGAAGGACACTAGATTGCCTACCTCTGCTATGTGCTAACATTCCATGTATCTATAGCACTCAGGAGAGCAGCAGGCCATGCCTGTTCATATCTCTTGTAGCTTGATGAACTCTTTCCTCCTGGGCCAGTGAGTTTGCCTGTTTTATGGGTCTGTCCCTGGCTGCAGGACTCATATCCTTTAACAAGGATGATCGGAAAAAGAAAAAAAAATGGGGAGGATGCCCCCTCAAATCTGTCTGTCTGTCATTCTAAATATAGTTACATTTAGCCAAAGACCTGACTGAGCAACAGGATCAAAAACCCACTCTTAAATAAGAGAAGCATGTTGCTTCTTCCTCAGTTGTGCAATCTGACTGATACATAAAATTAGCATCTTAGCCCTAGAAAGAAACACAAGAGAAAGAAACAGCTGCACTGATTCCTGGCTTGTACCATGGCAAAGAGCTATTAATTCAGGTGATAAGCATTGTTGGTTAAACTTGGTGACAGATAGGCATCATTAACTGCTGCTGGTTCAGCACAACACTGCTTTGCAGTAAAAAGGACCAAACGGTAAGGCATGGAAATGCACGAGTTGGCAAAATGTGGACAATAAAACAGCAGCTGGGATGGGTGGCAAAAGAGACAACAGAAGATAGAGAGAATAGGGGGGTTCAGAGACCTGTCACAAAAGCCAGCTTATTTGATGAAACTTTAGCAACGATTAAGATACACCTAAGAAACTTTGCTGGGACATATGCCAGAGCTTCTTCCTCTTCTCCAGGAGCAAAGGCGTCACTCTTTTTCCCTACTGGTCAAGGAGCCTGCCTGCTGCAGTGAGTGGAGAGACAACCCTGTTAACAGGATGTCTTCTTCCACTGCACAAAAAAGGCAACAGTACAGACGAAAAGACACTCCCTTTGAAGCCATCTACTCTTTTCAGGGTTCTGAATTTTTATGAGTCTGGAAATTAAAAAAAAAAATACATTGAAGACTCCATAACTTATCGTGCATTTAGAAGAATGGTCTCCAACCAATCTCATAACTCCCATGGGAGTGAAGTACAAATTTAACCCCTAGACAAAATTTTCATGGTTCTCCTTCACATAGGAAACATAGGAATTGTCTGGCCTCTGGGCCACATGCAGCCTTCTCAGGGCTCCAGTGAAGCCTTTAGGGCTCCTACAAACCTTACAGAACCCTAGCAGACCCCGTGCCCTCCAAAAAACTGGCTGAAGATAACATGCTTTTCAACCCAACCACTATCAAGAATCCATGAAATGATGCTGCCATCCATTTCCAAGGCAGTAAAAATATTCCCACAGCAACCAGGAGTGACACAATGTCACTTCCAGTCACCCAAAGTGGAAGTTTAAACAAAGCACTGCTCCTGAAAGTATCCAACTCTGTTTTACACAATTACTCCACTATCGACAGACACTGATTCACACGTTTCTTCCCCTGCTGCCTTTGTTTTTTGAAATCCATCTGTACAGCCTTCCCCAATCTGGAACTCTCCATCATCTCCAATCAGCACAGAGCACTGAGGACGACCGCTCTATAAAAAATCCATTCTCTTTAGCTGTCATAGAAAAAAACAGCAGTGGAAACACAGCTAAACTAGACACCTCTGTTTTCTCAGGAAAGGAAATTAAAGCGCTAGGAAAGGAGATGCAGGGAAAGGAAACAATTGTCTTTTTTCATTGTGACTGAAGGAGCCAGGCTTCTGCACTCTGTCCTAAACCTCACTATTACAATAAGAAGGGAAGAGACAAACCCATCCTTTACTTTCACTAAGTCCAAAGTGATATTAGTCTCTTGACAGCCACATCATTCAACCACATTATACTTGTTAATTATCAGCTCAGGATTTCTTTGACTTTTCTAAAATTATTTTTTAGTGTCTCACTCCCCAGACATACACATACTCCCTGGTCATATTAGCGACAGGAAGAAGTGCTCAGTTTTTTAGAGCTGGTGTTGTCTTGTCCTCACCTCTGGGAGCCCCTGATAAGTGTTATATATCCTTTGACACCAAAGCTAGGTATCTGTGAAAAGCCTGCTAGACAGTCACCTTCTACTTCCATTCATCTGCTCCAGCAGTAAAGACTTGCTGGTGAAGATAATATGCATGGCTGTCTCCAGCGTCTGATGAACAGAAGCCATGGAGATGTGCAAATTCAGCACTTTCAGGGGCGGGGTGGTGGTGATGGTGGTATCAGTGTTTGGTACTGCCTCTTATACTACATCAAAGCTGGCTTGAATCCCAAAGCAGGGGATCATTTCCCTTACTGTGTTTACCTATCTACACTGTACTGAGTGTGGAACAGATTCTAACAGAAAGTATAGCCCATGAAGCATGAGAGACTAAAAGAAAGAAAAGAAAGACCATAGTAGTGCAGAATTGCAACATACTGTCTCAGTGTGTATCCACAGCAATGCAAAGCACAAAATGAAAACAGTAATTCCAGGGGTGGGGGAAGTTGAAAACTTGGTTTGATATAGTTCTGTTCCTGACAGTGAAACTGATCAATGGATGGAATAATACACAAGAATCCCATGGATCCTGCTGTGAGATGTCTGAAGAAGGGCAAAACTGATCAAATCCATACAACCCTTTTCCATGTAGCTGTTATTCAATGCAAATATATTCAATTCCATGTTTCTGTTTAACACAGATATACAGAAGCAGATATTAAGGGAAGTGTTTCAAACCTAAAAAAGATGATGGTTCTGGATCAGCAGCATTCCTGAAAGTTTGAGTTGAGCCATCCCTCTTCCTGTATTACGTTTTAAGTGCACTTTAGAAGTGCCATTTGGGAATGCTGACCTGTCATACAAACCCCGGCACAGAAAGCATTCATAAGCAGGAGCCTCTGAAGAACATCTCTGACAGGCACAAGCAATAGCCCTCTGTCCTGAGTTGGCAGCTGACCACTCACACACAGTCTCTTTCTCCAGCCAGTCAGGAGCCTCTGGGCAGACTTCACAGGAGAGGGAGAGACTCCAACCCTGTTTGGAAAAGGGTCTTATCGGGCCTGCTTCTAAAAGGAGAGTCAGCTGCTGTCACATTGCCCCCCTGCCCACCGCCACTCTCCAACTCTTCCTTTCTCTCAGAGACCAATGGTTATGGATAGATTTATAATTGTTTCCTGCAACAATCAAACATCCTGTTTGGAACTGGCCAGCTCAACAAAGCCAGATGCTGACAAAGAGCCCATCAGCTCCCCTTTCCCAGCTTGTGGATGAGAGGAAAGGATATTCAGCTGGGGCCAAGGATTGTGGCTGGGCCAAACTCCACTCATTCGCTCCCGCCTCCCACTCCCCAACTTAACACACCAGAGCTACCAGCCTTCACCTTTATTAAAAGGGCCTGTGCTTAAAGTGCTCCCGAGGGGCGGGGGAGCTTGCTGAGAAGCATTTGATGGATTCACTTTGGCAACACTTGGCTACCTTGTCATGCCATTAACGTTATTGCTATTGAATGGAGGAAACGAGTAAGAGATACAGCAGCAAACACAGCCAAGCGCAGGGAGGCCAGAAGACACAGGACACCCTCTGCGGGAGCTACCTGCCTTCTAAGACGAGAAATCATGGGAGCCTTGAGAGATTATAGAGAGAAAATGGGGAGATTCACAGGAGTGGGGAGAGAAATCAGATCGAGACAAAAAAAAGAAACCAAAGAATGAGAACAAAGGGCTCTTGTAACAGCACAAGACAGCTGGCGTAGCAATCTCCTTGTCTGATGGGTCCAGCACTCCTCTGCTGGCTACAGAGAATAAACCTTGGAGCTCTCTGGTGGGAGGCTCCCTCCACATGACAAGCATATGACATTCCAGACTGAGAGCACAGCAGGTCAGCCCAGCACCCTCAAGCCAAACACTGAACACCCAAGCAGGGAGAGGAGGGCCAGCCCTTAACTGGTTCCAAACTGTTTCTCTGGAAGGCAGAGAGAGGCAGAGAAAGTTAGTGGGGAGAGAAATCTTATTCTCAGAAATACAGTTCCCAAGTAGGGGAGCGAAAGAATAGCACAGGCGGGTTGATAAGACACATCACATTCACATTCAGGTGGCCAAAGAGAAGGCTAACTCCATCGCCCACATTTCCAGACCTAGAAAAGAGGTCTGATCTTTATTTGATTTTTGTGCAGAGACATCACGTAAGGGCATGGGACTAAGGAGAACAACTCTGCCAGTATCCACTATGGAAAGTAATGGTTGGAACTTAACTATGCTACACTGCACTCAGCGCACTACACTGCACTGAGAATATTGGGTCATATTTAGTATGATGACAGAGTCCAACTGTGGCTATAGCCACAGTATAATTAATTTGCACAACAAGGAATCTAGTGTGGTTTCTTTGGAATCCTGAAAACTTCTGATAGCCTTATTTAAAGAGAGGTCTCCAGTCTTTAAAGTTGCGCATTTAAAAAAAAAAAATCTGAACACATTAAGGCAGTGTATCAACAACTGAAGCCAGAAACAGAGTTTCTGGTAATAAAACTTTGCCTCACAAAGTACCTCTATATCAAGTCCCGTGGTATCTTTTGCATATATCTATTAAGTCATCCACCATCAAATATACTACTATCTTTCCCACTATCTTCCCCAAATCCATGACCATACTTTTAAAATACTGTAAATTACAGTACACATATATATTTCAATAAATCACATTTATTTTGGGTACAGAATTTAGATTTCTTGTATCAAAATATATCTTATTTCTTTCTCCTGACTTGGGGAAAATCTATCACCACTCCCACCCCCTGGTTAAGTGCAGGACGCAGCCACATCACAGACACACTTGTCAATCCTGTCAACAGGGCCACAGGCAGTAAATGGGATTACAGACAAGAGCAAAGAGCTTGGAGTGTCACAAGCTCACTGTGACTGATTGAGAGGCATTACTGGGGTTGGGAACGACAGGGTGAAAGGGTGGGAGTGACAGGAAGCCAAGGTCGAAAAGTCTTTGGAGAGTTGCAAATAAAAGAGAGGCTGAAGGGTTTAGAGCAGCTTGGACTATGGATGAACAACAGAAGGAGCCAGTGCAAGCTGTATGCTGGCCATTAAGGGCCTGTTAATCTGAAAATTGACAAAGGAAAGTGACACAAGAGACAAACTATATTGTTTCTGCTAAAGCACTTGCACCCAGCACTGACTTCTAAGGGCACTGCTAACCTCTCTGCTTTTTGAGGGGGAAAAAAGTTTGGTGTAAGTTGCCATGCAAACTCTGACAAAGTACTTGAAAGCACAATTACACGAGAAATTTAAGACAATTCTAGCAGAACACGATCATGCATGCTTAGCCAAAACAGAGGGATTTGCAAGCAGAAGCTCCTTAAACAACTCCACCTCTAAGCACTGGCACAAAGAGCCACCCCCTAGAACTGGGGGAGAATTTCATTCACTTCAGCATTTTGGGGGAAGTATAAGAATTTTGCACAGAGTGAATCAATATTTTAAGAACCAAAACACAGATATCCTTCTGTATTTCCACTTCTGAGAATGTCATGATGTCATTCTCCAAGCAAAACAAAAACAAAAGCTCTGTGTTGGAGGGAAACTCATACAAAAATGCATACAGTAGTAAGGGAAATGTACAAAATTATTAAAGTAAACTGCTTGCAAAAATATGTTTGTATTAGACAAAATTGTATACAAAAATGTATGAGCACACGCACGCACGCACGCACGCACAGACAGGAAATAAACCCCAAAATGCATAAAAACATTCATGCAGACTTTTTAAAGTCACAAACTGATGCAAAAATAGGATGGAAGAATCTAAGATTAGAAAAACAAGAAACTGTAAAAAAAAACAACGAGTGAACAACAGAATACAGTCTGCCCTCTGCATTTGCTAGAGTCAGAGGCATAGGATCCCCAGAAAAACAGGCAAATTACAAATATCAAGTGTGTGTGTATTTGTGGGAAGGGAAGCATGGTGGGGAGAATGGGCACCCAGGGTCCAAGCCAGGTCAGGGAAAGGGGATGGAAAGGGGTGGGTGGTCAATGTGGTGGCCCTATACTTCCTATCTGTCACCCATCTCCTTCCTTGGGTGTGGGGGGCACTGGGAGAGGGTTTGTGGTGCTGAGAAATCAGACAGTGAGCCATCCTTAGCTGGCCAGGCAGTGGTTGGCCAAGGAGGAGGAGCAGAGGCGAGTTTTTAAAGGGCTGTGCAGCCTGATGGAGCTGCCAAGAGGGAAGGTTCCCCTAGAAAAGAAGCACTTGAGAGGGAGCAGGAGTTAAGGAAACTTGCAAATAATCATATTTGTGAAAGTCAAACCCACAAAGGTAGAGGGCCAACTGTAGATGGACAACAGTGAGAACAAAAAGAACTGTCCATTCCAAGGCGGAGCAGTACATCATAGTATTGTTGACACTTCTTTCCAACATTATGCCAGCGCAATGGCCCCATTCTCTCACTGGAGGAGGATAGAAGCTGTAGGGGACAAATCCTGCAATTTCATTGACAGGAATTTTGACATATTACATGCTTGAAAGAAAGGAAAACTGAGAAAGACCACTTGAAGAAAACTGCCCTCAAAACTTTGCAATGCACCAGACTGGCAAGACATTTTGCTGAAACTGGCTCTCCTAGGGGAACTCTAACAAACTGGGATGATACAGTAAACTGGTTGGTGACTAGATCTATTCCAGCTTCCCCAGCTCTTTTTTCAACATCCTTTGCTGTAATGCTCCAAGAATGTGTCTAATGTATCATCAAGGACTTGTCTACACATGACAAATCACCTCCCTGAGATTTCCATGGGGATATCAAGGTTATCTTATGTCTCAGTGGCAGCTTGCTTCTGCTGATTTTGATGGGATTCTGGTTCTCTTTGCTTAAAGTATGTTGACCTCTATTTGACCATACTTTGCCTTCCTCTAAATCTTACCCACATTTTTTTTTTCCTTAGCTCAACATCATACCCTGCCTGAGGTAGATGTTCACACTCTCAAAGTGGGGGAATGGGTAAATGTTTTAAATATTTTACATAAAAATATTTTAGTAACAAAATGGTGCAGTGTTATTTGAAAGCAGGAATGTGAGCACATGTTAAAACAAGGCCTCTGCTCACCACAGACAGGGGGAAACAATTCTTAAGACTCTACTTTATCAGCATGAGTGATGAACAGAGAGACAGAAAATAACCAGGGCAGGATAACCCACTTAACACGAGAGATTGTTTATTTTATTATTGTTATCATTATTAAAAAAAAGATGAGCCAACAAAAACAGGAAATCAGGCCACATCAGCTGTAGCTTCCCTGGGAGAAAATAAACAAGCTGAAGAGGGCATGAACTCTAGTGGATGGGTACAGATTTTGGAGACCTCCCCAGTGCTTTAGCAGCAGGAGCCATCTGGTTTGGAGAAACAAACTGGGTTAGGGGAATTACAATGGAGACTGGACAGGCAATAGGAGACAACAAAACATTCCCCATAATTCCAGACCTAATCTCTCTTCCTGTCACAAGAGGAAGGAGTGCATATATCCTGCCAAAGCCAGCATTGATTCAGTCTTGGAATCCAATTTAAACACTTGCATTTAATTTCTTTTATTACCAGCAAAACAACCATACTCCGTAGAGCCAAGGGACAAACACATGAAATTCAACAAGGAAGGGGAAAGAAGGGAGAAAGACAACAAACAACAGAAAAAGGTCAAAGAATAAGAAGTCAAATTGAATTTGAACCAAAGATCATACTTCCCCTGAAATAGAACAGAAGGACAGAATCTTTATTTGAAAGCTACCATTGAAGTGGAACAGAAACAAAATAGATTCAGGTTGCATGTTCAGAAAAAGGATGTTTTAGAAACTGGCAGGGGGGTTCACTGCTTGGCCCAACTACAACACAAAATAAAGCCTTTGCATGTGAAAGCAGTATTTTAAAATACATTTTTGGTTACTTCTGTTTCCTCTCCCTGTCAAGGCTGGAAAGCACTCAAGATAAAAATCTGCAATTCTGTAGCACACTAGGATTTTAACAAGACGTGTGGAAAATAAAGACAAGATATCTTTTCTGTTCCCTCATGATGCAGTTTCTAAACACTTTTATAGTTATTCAAGTTGTCACTCAAAGCTTTTTTTGCTAAGCATTAGTGTTCTTTTACCTCAGCCTTCACTAACCCCAGCGCCCTCCAAACATATGGAACCACAACTCCCATCATTACCAACCAGCATAGCCAATGTTGTGGGCACCTCATTTCAAAAAGGATATTGACAAGCTGGAGCATGTCCAGAGGAGGGTGATCAAAATGGCAAAGGGTCTGGAAGCCATGCCCTATGAGGAGCAGCTTAGGGAGCTGGGTAGGTTTAGTCTGCAGAAGAGAAGGTTAAGAGGGGACATGATAGCCATGTTTAAATATTTGAAGGGATGTCATGTTGAGGAGGGAGCGGGCTTGTTTTCCACTGCTCCAGACACTAGTACAAGGACGAATGGATTCAAACTACAGGAAAAGAGATTTCACTTAAATCTCAGGAAGAACTACAGTCAGAACTGTCCAGCAGTGGAACATGCTGCCTCGGAGTGTGGTGGAGTCTCCTTCTTTGGAGGTTTTTAAGCAGAGGGTGGATGGCCATCTGTTGGGAGTGCTTTGATGTGTGTTGCTGCATGGCAGGTGGCTGGACTGGATGGCCCCTGGGGTCTCTTTCAACTCTATGATTCTATGATTCTAAGAGGATATCAGGCTAGAAAACAGGCTGGAAGAGCCTGCAACTTCATATTTTCATTCCTACTATGACTCTCTCATTCCTCTGGGCTTCAGCTCAGTTTGAAAATGAAAATTCAGCAGATTTTAGAATCTTTTCCAATCAGAGTTAATCAACACTTCACTGCCAGAGCAATCTAAAGTGATTGTGTAATTGGGCCAAACCTGCATTGGCTGTTGTGGCAGGTTTTTTCCTTGGTACACAGTGGAAGTTGTCCATTACCTAATCCCAAAATAACACAAATGAACTTCACTTTTTGGCCCTGAAGAGCACTAGTAATGTAAATGATCTTGTCTTTAATGAGAAGGCAGGAAGCCACCTACTCCCTTGGATGCACCAAAGCACTAAAGGGGAACTTGGCCAAGATCGCACTGTCTGTGGCACAGTCAAAAATAGAATCTGATCGTATGACACTGAGTCCTCTGCTTAACAAGTATATTCTTTGTATTCTCTGAGAGCAAATATAAAGCATCCAGAAAGTAATCCTTATGAACAGAAGGCACTAACTGAATACTTGTGCCAGCAACAGCTACCCTACTGTATCACTTCAACAACGTATAAATGTTCTCACACAGACACAAGCATACCGTTTAGCACCCCAGACAAACTCATCAGATTCTCATTTTCAAGCACATTAACTTAGCCATGTAAATAGTAATGACTGGGAGTGGGAAGTGAAGTGACTGACTGAATGATAATAAACTGACAAGTTGGATAGAGGTAGATTAGAGGGTTCAGTGAAGCTGATACTACACAAAACCTCCATAGATGGCCAGTAAAGGATGCAAGAATCACTCAACAGACTTTCTTAGCCTCATAAAGTTGCTAAAAATATTCCTCCATCAGAAGTCTCATGTAGGACAGGGGGAGGCCCATGCAAATAAACCACAGGAGGAATGAGGAGAAGAGAAGAAAACGTCTGCATAATACAGAAAGGTACTCCTGATTTCTTAACCATGGATCTAGTGCCATGATAACCACATAGAGAAAGTCTGTAATTTCCAAGGAGGCCTGACTAGGTAAACAATGAAAATAATTTGTCTCTATAAATACAGTTGGCTTTTTCATGGAAGAAACTGATGGGTTCCTGGCTGGATATAATACAAAAGGTTCCATCATACAGCAAAGATGTTAAGATTACTTACAAATTTTCTTGTCTTCACTCTCCCAAAGCAGGGGGGGGGATCTCTCAGCATTGACAGAAACACACGTTATTCTTTATTTTTCAAGAATGAAGGCTCCTGTATCATTTTAGAGACTAAATAATTTAACATGCCATAAACTGTTGTGAACTGCATATCACTTCATCATATCTAGAGTTTTATCCAGAATTTCAGACGTACATGTAATACACATGTTTGCATCTACATTATTATAGATGTAGATCTACAGAACTGTAGATCAGGGGGATATTAAATGCAGAAAATATTGGAACAATTACATTAACAATAGAGAGTCCTGGGACATCTCAATTTTTGTTGTTATTGTTGCAACAAACTAACAGGCATTCCCTGTGGAAATTATTGATCATGTTCACTCAACAAAACTGTGATTGTTGATAACACAAAACACCAGGGTTCTAGGTCAGCCAAATAATATACATAGTATAATGAGAAACTTTTACCTCAATTCAGGCCTCTGGAGCTAGGCTGAAAACTTTTGGTTAATTGTAACTCAGCAGTATTGTCTAATCTCCCTTTGACCTTCTGTTCCTCAACAATGGCCTCTTTAAGCTCTGAGGCAGAAGTGTCCAGGGCGCACGGTTGGGTCCCAGAGCATCATCCTGTCACTACTCAGTTATGGATGGCTTTAGCACAGCATTACTCTCCTCCTTCTTAAAAGTAACATTTGAAGCAGTACCTGTGAACCTGAAGTTCACCTTTTTGGATACTGCCATTCCTGATAACAGATTTGTGTCCGATATATTTTCCTGCAAAAAGACTGGCATGATTACAGCATAATAAGTCATACTTATATTTGTCCAACACACTGAGAAAGAAGCAGTTAAACTCAACAAACTCACTAGCAGATATCTCTTCTTCTACAGAATTCTCTGGAATTTTACCTGTCTTTTTTATGGCCTACCCACTTTCTTATCATTAAAGAGACTTCTCACTGTGTCTAGTACTAATCTTACTGGCCCCATTCCTTATCTCTTTCTCACTCCACTGACTAGAATTGGGACAGACTCTAAATTGTTCTCCTTTCTTCTGTAGTCAGTGCTGAGATTATTTATGCAAACAATCTTAAGAGAGAAAGGAAGAAAAATACAGAAACTCCAACAGAAACTTAAAAGTCCAGACAGTCCCCCAAGAGGTGTACATAGGTTTAATCCTCTCCCCAGCACCCAATGACAGAAAAATCTGTCAATATCCCACGCCTGAGGCAAGATCTCAAAAGGCTTCATGTTCACCCCCTCCCTATCAATATTTAAGGGACCTCTTTCTTCCTTGGAATATATGCTGGGTTAACAACAGATGGTAGCTTCCTGAACAACCAGGCTGCATGTTTCAAAAACATAAGGAGGAACTAAGCACTGGGACAGTAAACAAGGCCACACTGCAGGCCACAAAGAAGCCCTTCCTCAAGCTATTCTCCAACAGCCCCTAATTAATAATAGCCTTTTGTCCTCTTGCTGTGCCAGCTGAAGCAGCTCTGAACTTAATATTAGTGTCTATGAGTGGAGATCAGAAAAGAAAGTGAATGGGATTTTTCTATTTTAACTGTTGTGTAAAAAAGAGAATTTTGACAAAAGCTGTTTTCAGTGTTTCACAGGGGTAAAAGAAGCTGTATTGTCTCGTCTGAGGAAACTACCACAGACAAATATGGAGTTGTGTGAAAGATCAGATCAGTAAATTACTCCTGGTCTGAAACAGATTTGCAGGCTCCCCAGTCAAAAAACAGAAGCAAAGAGGAAGTGGCTTCTGCGGGACAATGCCAGCATCTCTTTTAAAAAACATCTCTGTACTAGAGACACCTTCACAATGGCAAAAGTTTGTATACAATCCCATGACTCCCACAGTCTGCACATGATAATCCCATGACTACAGAAAATAAAGGCTGGGGAAGTGGACTGGGGAGCAGCAGCAACAGCTACAGCTACAGTTCTCTGCCACAATCCCATGTTACCACAGTGTCCTGGCCTGGCCTTTGGTGAACCAAAGATATCATTTTGATATCGCAATTCGACCCTACTCTGCCACCAGCCAAGTGTTTGTGAGGCCCGCCGAACAAGCGCGAAGCTAGGCATGGCTACTACTTGCTGTTCCCACCAAACCAAGCCAGATATTGCCAGATCTGCTTTAGGGGACCTCCCGAAACAAACACCTTCATTACAAATGCACTCTACCACAAAGAGATCCTCTGCCCTGAGAGTACACCCTGGCGAGCTAGGTACTTAACTGCCGAGCTAGCCGCATCTACATACCAGCCATACCATTGTCAATTTGGACTTTAACTCAATCATGCAAATTCTGACCTTTCGGAGGCTTTGTCTCCAACCCAAAACTTACTGTTTTCACCCGAGACCAGACTAGCCTACGGTCGTTCTTTCCCTGATAAAAACCCCCAGTTCTGAGAGCTCTTTGGAACTCTCGCCGGATCGCTCTGGACTTCTACTCTGCCTTGCTGCCGCTCGGTTCAGCAGATTCCCCTCGGCCGCCACGCCAGGTTTCCTCTTCTACAATTGGCTTCCCCAGGACTGCAGGACAGGTGGCATATCGCCCATTCCCCTTGAAACTCTATTTTCCTTTTCTAGGTAGGAGTGTGTTTGTGCTTTTCTTTAATAACTGTTTAATAAATCTTAATTGCTGTTTGAACCATTTGCCTCCTCACTGACCTGACGCTGTAGACATAGGGTAAAAGATCCTGCTGCATTGCCCTGCCTCTCGTTAGCCAAGAGAGTGCTCCAGCTAATTTCCCCATCTTTGCTTGGTTTGGCTTGTTGTTTGGGCGCCCCTCCTGGGTTCCCCAATTCACAGGGTAACACCCATGAGAGGAGGCTGCTATGTCTGTGCTCTATCTCCCTCTCTCATTTTTTGACCTCACAAAAAGAGACTGAGAGTGAAAGTGTGTTAGAGAAAGAGATATGCAATACAGAACTATAAGAGATATAATAGAAAGATACGAGAGGGAGAGAGAGAGAGACAGAGAGGAAGATATAGATACAGATATAAGCAATGGTTATGCCAGGGTTCCTACAGTCATGTTTTATATGCTACAGGCATATAAAGGTGTGTGAGAATTCCTAATAACGTTTATTAATTTACTCCAAGATTGTGCATATAAAGAAATGGATTACGATTCACAAAAATTCACACTACAATAACATATCAGTCTTAAAGAAGCCACGTGATTCTTTGTTATTTTGTTATGATTCTTTGTAGCCTGAGAGACTTAGGTAGCTGTAGTGTACTCCATTTAGTGTAGATATAGATATACATACCAGAGTTCAGATCTCAGCAGTGGGCTTTATTTAAAGGTACTTGTTTGTCCAACATAGAAAAGAAGATGCTGGACGAGAAGAATTTGGGCCCTTCGATCTGATCCTTCAGACCTTTGTATGTCCATATATTGACACAAAGATTTAATGGTGGGGTTGTTTCTTTTTAAGGCAAAGAAGGCACACACACATTTTTACTCAAGTGCCTTGACAGCATAACATTCTAACACCAAATGCAGTCCAGCATGCTGATAGCTTTAAAGCCAGAGGGAGATCCACTGAGAAATGGGATGGAGGTGCCAAGATACTATGGGGAACTTTGCAGAAGTATCTAAGATCTAACAAAAGGAGAGAGGTAGAAACCACAAAGCAAGGCAGAAGGAAACGGTACACAGGTTGAGCTTGCATGGAGAAAGTGGGAGGGAGAGTGGGAGCAGAGAAGCCACATGCAGCCTAGCAGGGCAACCCTGGCTGAAGTCCAGGACACAGCTAGACCTCTGCCCTCCCAAACTAATATCACCACCCTAATCTTGTTACCGCAGAGGAATCTATGCAGAGGAAATCCGGAACCTCATTCAATGAATAAATAAATGGAGCCCCCAGCAGCTTCCAGCAGCTTCTTTGCTAGTTTGTGTCCCTTCAGCTCAAGAGTGACGGGCCAAATATTTCTAATACCTCTTAACTTTGCCACCTCTGCCTCACGATTGCTGCTGCTGCTTCTCCCCATCCTCTGCCTAAGGGGTGCAGGGGTATACAGCAGAAATCTCACTAAAAGCCAAGTAGTTGGGAGAATGCGGAGAAAAGGGACTTTGGAATTATATATATTTGGTGTAGGAGAATCTAGAGGGCAAACACGCATGCATGCACACACAGTCATTTGATTGCAGGTCCCACATATGCAGCAGGGTTTTTAAAAAGAACGTTTGAGGAAATGAGGACTGACTACAAAAAAATTCAAATAAAGAAATCCTGCTTATTAGGGGGACCTCAGGGAGAAGGTCAGTGAAATGGATAAAAATCTTTTACTTGCCTGTGGTAATTTCCAGTCTGTTAGTGTCATGATGTTTTAAGTGTCACTTGTCTAAAATGGGTATGATTATACCAGCATTAAGGAAATTGAGATGCTAAAGATTCTAATGTATGCCCTGTTCGTTTTAGCTGTTGCTAATAATATACACATAAGAGTCATTTTCAAAAGCTCTGAAGAGTGAGAACAATGGTGAGGATATACTAAAACTATTCTCCAAGTAAGATCCCTTTCCTCTTTAATTCTCCAAAAAATCTGGGTTTGAAAATTGCCATCTGATTACAAGAATGATGAAGAAAATCCATCTCCCAATGAAGACACAGGAAGAGACACGAAGAGAACAGACAGGGAGGAAGAATGGGGATGACAGATGAGACAGGATGGGGAAGGGCAGCTCAGGGGCCAGGCTGCAGCTGCAACAGGTGTTGGTTGGCAAACCATCCTCTGAGAAGCAACTGTTTGAGAGATGGCTAACAAGGCACTGAAAACAGAGCCAAGCCTTCCTAGAACAATAGTGCTCTCTGTTAGCATCTGGAACCCTGGACACATGCAAGAGGGGTGGGGCAGCATAGAGACAGGAGGCTGCTGCCCATGGAGGACTCAAGCAATGAAAAGCGGGACCCTGATTACAGTGCAAGGACATGAGCTCAGATTCTTCTTTAAGCCTATCTTCCAGAAAAGACTTGGCTTTCTTCCCCTTTGGCCTCTGATCCTGCACAAACTCTGGATACATTCAGGCAGGAAGGAGCACAGTCTGTATCTGACAATACAGAGTGCAAGGATTCTCTACTGGTTGCAACAAAGCCATACATGGATTTGAAAACACAACAACAATCCCAGTACACAGTGCTTCTGAAAGGCAAATGAACCATGGCTTTGCTGAGCTAGGATGGGCTGTTGAAAGGCCTCATTCAGTGGAAACGTATGGCCATTCATTACTGAAGGGAAGGAATTTTCTTCTGCATTTTGATTTCACAAGTCCAAAACAATCTGGAAAAAAAAAAAAAAGCCTCAGAGTTAAGCTCTGGTGAGCCCTAAGTCAAATTAAGCCTTATCTTCTTGACCTTTTTCCAGCCTTGCAAGTTCATTAAGCCATTTTGCTTATTTGTTTAACCTCATTTCTAGATGAAGCTCTCTTGGTGATTCATCCTGACATAGTGAATGGAACATCTCTATACCACACTTGATACATCTGAATCTATACAACGAAGGCTCAAAAATATTTGGATTCTCCTGAACTAAGACAGAGGCTGGAGTTGTTACTTTTTTTATCTCTTCTAGTCCTATGATTGTATGATTACTAAATATTTAAAGCTAAAGCACTACTCCCAACCCCAACAATTTGTACTACCAGAAAGATGAGAATTAGTTTGCCCAGTTACAGCCCAGAAAAATACTTCTCATCTCTTTAACAGCACTGCAGTTCTCATGGAGGATACAACTCAACAGTCCTTAATTCAATTTTTCTTCTAGTCACCTCAGCCTTCCCATGTAAATAGAACCTTTCTTCTGCAGAGTTATTTTCAGGAGAGGGATAGAGCAGCTTCTATTGTCCCAATTCTAGGAGGGAAAATAAAATCTGGGAAGTGGGTGTACAGAATGGGTTTAAATCAGTCTTTTTCAACCTTTTCGCCCTGGATGAACCCTTGAAATAATTTTCAGGTTTCAGGAAATCCCTGTACAAAAATTATAGGTCTTTTGTAGAACCCTCAACAATCTCTCACAGAACTGTAGGGTTTCAGGGAACCACAGTTGAGAAAACCTTGTCTAAGGTTTGTCCTTTCTAATATTATAAGCCTTACAGTCTACATACTTCAGCCAGTGGCTGCCAAGGGAAAGTTTGAGGAAACTGTTGAGGACACAGGGGAAATGTGCCCAGCCACAGCCCTTCCTTCTGCTCCTACATTCCTTCTTAAGGGACTGTGTCTGTACCACCTCTTTTCAAAATAGGAAAAAAAAATTCAGAGTGCAAGGTACACTTTTTCTGGCCACACAGCTTCTGGCTCAGCCACTCTGTAAAGTGACAAAGGGAAATGCTGGCACAAGCATTACTGCTTCTACATGAAAAGATTAATAACCTTGCCAGGAGATTGGAACAGTGCAGACAGTGCACTGTGTGAAAGGCTATGTTACCAACCCACATTCCTAGCTATTTCTACAGTGCTCTTAGGACAATCATCCATCAATACTTTTCTCCTGTAGAAAGTTCAAACACTACCCCATCACCACCACCCTTAGGAACCCTGCAGGGCTGCTATCTCTGTCCAAAGGAAATGCCTTGGGATGATATTAGCTCTTTTAAATTTAGCCCTCCTCATTTGAAGATATGAAACTTTAACAGCCCACTAACAAATACTAACACTGGATTTTAAAAGCAACCAGGATTCAATACATCAAGCATGCTTTTAAGAAAAGGCAAAATCTAGTGCTACACAGGACCTTTCCTGCAGTGTTTTCTAGCCTTTATATCTCCTGAACTTCTCGGTCTTGTCTCTCTCAAGTATTTTGTCCTGTTCTCACCAATAACAGCTGCCTAGCAAGACACACATATCTGTACCTCAATAGCAATCCCTCACTCCATCCCTCTAGGGTGACCAGCTGAGCAAGGCAAGACAGGAGATTTTTTGGGAGGATTGTCTTCCTTCTGTAGCTGCAGAGACAGCCAGAGTCAGGGTCTGATTGCACAGGGCTCCATAGGAAGATCAGGTAACTGCTGAGACAGCATCCTTCAAGCTCTGGCAAAGAGTTCTTGCTGGAAGAAGTCATGCTCTCGATGTCACTCTGGGAGCTCCGCCCACACCAGTACTTCAAGGTTAAAGCAAGGGACACAGAATGCTCTACACACCATAACATATACTTCAGGAACCCCAGTGCCACTCTGCTGTAGCTAAAGAGGTTACTCATATAATTACTGGCTGCCAGAGACATCTGCTGAAGCATCAGCAGTTTTGCATTATTTTGGACTGAATGTATGCATTGATAAATTCGTAACATGAAATGAAATTAGTTTTAGACTTAACTAACCCTGTATTTAAATACCCTGCCACCTTGTTACCCTGGAGCTGTTTCCTAGACCAGGACGAGGCTTTCATGCTCATTTGCTAGACCTCTGCTTCATCAGCCCTTCCAGAAAGTCAATCAAACTGGCAGACAGAGAGAAGTGACAAGGCAAAATGCAGAAAGTATATAAGAGCAGGAGGAAACCACCACCTCAGGGAGAAATTTGCCAGACAAAAAGCAATCAGCAGCAATCAGCAGGGAAAAATAACTGGATGCATTGCACACACGGTTTCAATGGTTTCATCGTTCCTCCTCCTACACTTCCTCTACACACTCACATATGCAGAACTGTACCGACAGGGAACTATTTAAAACCTGCAATTTTGGAACTTAAAAGAGGAAGAGAGAATGACAGAAACGAGACACCAGACACCTCAGATGGCATATTGATCAGAAAGGGATGACAATTTGCCTATGTCTTCTGCCAGCCCTCATGGCAGCAGAGGGACCAAACTCCTAACAACAAGAAATCTCTCACAACCCATTACGACTAGAGGCCACCAGCCATTCCGGTGCCTCTCTTGATCAAAGAGAAGACAAGAAGCATCAAGAAGAAATTAGAAGAACCAAAACAGAATGAGGAGTGTTTACTGCTACACCAAAGCAAGTGAATGGCTTGGGAGTATCAGCAGAACAGCTGAAAGCCTAGATTACTGACTCAAGAACTGCCAGAGCTGCTGCAAACCAAGACTTGTCTTTCCCTGTTATTTCAGCTACTATGTACACCCTTAACACAGAAAACCACAAAAGTCCATGGCTGTAAAGATCTCTTAATCTTCTTTGTCATTCTAAGCTGCTGGGAGACTATATATGTTTCACTGTTTCTGTGCTGAAATACTTCATAGCAGTCCACCCTCGGCTCTGAATGTTGGGTAGCCCTCCATATTTTAGTAATGGGATATGTAGTACGAGTTAAGTAGCAGCTTGCTTGTAACAAGATATGGGAACCAGAGACCGTTAGATAAACAAAAGCTAGGAATGCACTGATAAGCTTAGCCAGGCTGCACCAAGACTTCAAGGTCTCTTGTGGGCGGGAAGATGTACTCTTTGTATTTTAGGTTTTTAATCTTGCTAATTGCCTCCAGTTCATTCACTGAAGTCCTGTACGAAGTATCATGCTCCTAATAAATAGTGTTTAATCACTGTTCTATTTGTGTGTGTGAATTCAGTTCATGACACCAAACCTATGCATTTGCAAAATGATCTGTGTCACATTTTGAACATTAAAGCACCCAAATGATTTCCTAGCTGGAGATTACCACCAGTGGGTGATATGTGATTCATGAATAAGCTGTGAGATCCAAAAACTGAAATCATTTTAGGCAACGAAGGGGATTAGGCTTGGCACAACAGGTGTTCTGCATGGCTCCTACTCGTCATAGCTGGTCTGATTTAGGCCTTGTTATGAGCAAAGGAACACTCCGAATATTTAAATCAAGGATCTGGAACATCTTTGAAGGATGACTGCCAAGTATGAGACTACACTTAGAGCCATCCTCTGGTGTATATTACATATAACAGCAACACTACAATATTAGAGTTTCATAGTTTTTCTAGAGCTGAGCTGAGAATGCTGGAGGGGAAAAAAACCCTCTGACATCAAATCTGTTTGGTCCTCCTAATAAACAAAGCATCCCTTCCTAGCTTACAACAATCTATTTTGTCTGAACCACATCCCCTAGAATGACCTTCAGTTTGGCTTCTAGCCAGTCATTTCAATTTAGATCCACTCATCTAGAAATCAACATCTTGCTTACTCTGAGTCTGCAGAGGTTAGAAGTTTCCCTCTCTTAGAAAAACACCAGCCACAGACTGATGACTCCAAGTGAGAGACAGAGCAAATTCGGTACACAAAATGTTCCATCACTCTGTGCACTGGGATATAAAGGGGCAACCTACTCCAGAAGCAAGGGAATAGAGAGGTATGAACACCAAATTATCTTTTTAGCGATATCTGTGACAGGAACGTGACCCTGTGCAACTGACTGCTTTTCTTCTTTTATACAATGGGAATAACGTCATTAATGTCTCCTGAAAGAACAGAAAGCTGAAAGAATTACAATTCCCCTGTTTGATACTCACATGTAAGTGTTGATGTTTGTGTCACCAGACAGCACCATCCACGTGCAAGGAAGAGCTTTTAGCAGAAGAAGTTGAAAAAGTACAAAAACTTAGTGAAAACCCCTATGAGGGGCAGGAGGAGATTCCAAAAACAACCCTCTGAGAAGGGACAGGAAAGGGATAGGAGGAAGAGTGGAATAGGGTACCCGAAAGACAATGTGACTGAGAAGTGCATTCATCAACACAAAGTTTCACTTAACTGTGAACGCATTTTTTTTTCAAACTGCACTGCCTATATCACATCACCAGCAACAGACCACAGTTCCTATCCCACATGCAAGACACAGGCAAAGGTCCATATCACTAACTTCACACATTACTTACCTCATACATACATCTAAAAATGTACAGTGCAGCAAGCACATGTACGTAAACGCTTATCACATGAGTACAAAACACCAGGGAGCTGGAACCAGCTGTTAAGTGCACATTCGCAACAATGCTTCCACTGCTGCTTGAAGGGCTTTTGCTGATTCCCAGAAATGGACAACTTAATCTGTGCTCAATTCGATACATGGATCCCCATCTTCCTCAGTGATTAATGTATCCAATACTACCACTACAATGCATACGCTAAGCCACTGAATGTCTTCTCCTCTGCATTCATATTTACAGGCAACTACACTGATTTCCTAGAAAACACTTGTAATCTTGGAAAATTAGAAGCTTAGCTCAGTGAGGAAAAAAGAAAAAGATCAAAGGCAAAGGAGGCTCAAAAATTCAGGCTATTCTTTAGTTTGGCTCCCAGAATCAGCATGTCTTGGCTTGAAACGAGCCTCCTACTAGGTTGGGTGCTTCTTGCAATATTCTGCTAGGGCCCTAAAGACAATTTTGCCTGGTTGAAGATGCAGTTACTGCCGGCTGTGTTTACATAGGGAATATCCAACAGTAATTATAGGAATGATGTTATGATAACAGGAAATCCATGCTCTGTGGAGATACTGAAGGAAAGTCATACAGTTATTTCCTAATTATCAATAAAAAGGAGACTTTGTGTAGCTGGAGAAGGGTGAGTTCCCTGCACTTTGTTGACTTTGACCTACAGATGGTTTAAATCATTTGCATCAGAGTATTCTGTAGCCTCCAAGACAGATCCTTGTTCATGCATAGTTATCAGCGCTCTTTGGATTCTGCTGAAAGAGCAGAGTTATCATCCTTAGGGAAATGTGTCTGTTTTGTGTAACAGAGGCAAGCAAATGTACCAACACTGCAGATATGAACAAAGAAAGTAGAAAAGCAACTCCATGGAAAAGGCAATCAGAGCAGGAAAAATGGTCAATGCAACTTAGAAGATAGACAAGCAGTATCTAAAGCAAGGGAGGCCTGGTCTGTACAGAACTTACCAAACAGACTAGCTGAGTCTGCTAGTTGCTGTTTACCCTAGAAACTTGCTGAATAGCTTCCAGCATGAAGAAAAACAATCTGGTTTTAGCAAAACCATACAAGATACTGAGAAAAGCTCTGCTATGTAATATTCGACTGTATTTTAAAATACTGCTGACTTTAGAGAAATTGTGTGATGAGCAGTACTTCTGGTGAAAGAAAACTCAGATTGAAAGGATGCTAGAAAAGCAAGTAACAGTTGCTCAAGGTCAATTCCTCCCATACAGAAATAGCTTTAAAAGTCATAAAGCAGCTGTGAGCAAGGAATTATCTGCCCTTCTCATTCCAATCACTCTCACATTTGGCTTGAACTGCTTAAAGGATGTTTTGCCCACTTAAGTAAGACACACAAAAAAAGAACCCTACAAATTCATAGCAATAATTTCATAGCAATAAAGTTGCTTACCTTTTTTATCCTGCCACTTCGTGTGCCAGTGAAAACCACAGTGTGTCCACGGTAGTCATAAGCAGCCACAGATGTCATACCATCTTCTTTGTCCACAAAGAGTGGCATTCCTTCAATGGTGACTGTCCCACCCAATGGCTGGTTAAAATCCTGCCCACAGAAATTGTCATCGATTTGCAAGGGCTGTAGGAGAGGAGGTAACAGAGAAAAAACAAATAGCAATTAACTGTTCTGACAATATTTCACAACAATATTGTACATTAATAATTGCTAATGAGAACAGTTCTGCAAGGTCATAAAACTGGGCTCCCTTAATCCAAATCCTAGAAGCTTCTTTAGGAATCTATGAGTGCATGGGGAAGTGGGGGAGAGAGAACTTTCTTCCATCTCAGAACTCTACATGAATCACAAACATGTTCTAAGTGATTCAGGCAGCCTTTCATTTCACCTCTGTTCTTTAAAAATGTGTCAGATTTACCCCAGATATAATACTCAGACAATCAAAATCCACAGAATACTTCCACCATTTTCTATCATCTGTCAAAGTCTTCTCAGAAGAGCAGGAAAGGGATAACAGTCAATGAAACCAAAATAAGGAAGTTAGCATTTCTCACAGGTTATGTCTTTGTCTCTTTGTCTCTTTCTTTCTTTCTTTCTTTCTTTCTTCTTTCTTTCTTTCTCCAATAAAAATCAAAAGCACAGAGTGCTAAAGTGCTGCTGGGATGCAGCTACTAAGAGAAACTTCACAAATCACAACAGAAGTGCCATACATATTAAAATTTACTGCATACCAGCTTCTACCCCAAAACAAAGTGGTAAGCTGTTTGATTTCAACTGCGTGCTTGCTATAGAAACATGTCATAGAGAACTAAAACTGGCCTTGGATGCCAGCTGTGTCCTTGCTATCTTGAAAGGCAGAACTAGGTACAGGTTACATTTTAATGTGTTTGACTTTCTTTCAGGAAGAGCTTCACAGTAGGGCTTCCCTTTTCTCAAGGGATCATATTTTCTGGCATAGTTAGGAAGATACTCAATTTAGGCCCATAGGGCAGAAATGCAAGAACCTGAGTATCTGTGCAGATGTAATGTTCTCAAATCCAATTAAATATGGTTTCTTGGAGTGCGAACTAGAGGTGCAACTGCATATATTGTCCTCACTATTCCTTTCATGTGTCCAGCTTTGACAAACATTTCCTGACTTCCAAGCCATCTGGACAAGACTAATTAGATGAGAAATTTGTTGAAACACAGGCTAATTTTACCAACCAGGTTTATTTTTATTTATTTCACTCCCATTCCCATTCCCATTCCCATTCCCATTCCCATTCCCATTCCCATTCCCATTCCCATTCCCATTCCCATTCCATTATAGGCAGCTTTTGACTATATCAAATGACCCCTCACAGGTTAGCTGTGAAGGCAACTGTTCTGTTCCTTTGTCTCCTTCCATGGCTTCTGCCGCATTAATACTCCTAGGGAAACAATACTTTACTGAAGAAAGTATCAAAGCAATCAGGCTGCTGCAGTTTTTCAACAGTTGATTTTTTTTCAGAGAATGAATAAACGGCTACTTTTCCCAATTCTTTGTTCTTTACACTCCTTGTTCATTTAATAGTTCCTAAGAGAGTGCTGACCCACATACCTACCAATCTTGCCACTTTGCCAAAAAGGACTGAATGATAGAAGAGAAAAAACACAACTGATCAGACCCTGCTTAAAAGTTAGCCCTTAAACCACAGCTTCCTGATTTGGAGGTCAACTGTGGTTTACGAAACCAGGAAGACTTTGCTGAAGCTAGGCGAGCCAGAAGGAGGAAGGAAGGGACAGTCTGAAGAGAGAGCACACAGCCTGTTCCCATTCTAAGAAACCACTAGAAATATTAACTTGGGTTGTAGCAAATCTGTTACCTAATCACTATTGTCCAAGTGGCTTGAGATACATATATGGCACTAGCCTGCTTTAGCAAACAGGATGTCTTTAAATACATAACTTTTGCTTGCTCTTTAAACAGAACAGCTTCATTCTGTTCTTCCTGTGATTATCATCACAGGCACCACCATCTGAAAGTTCACTGCACTATGTCTGAAAAATAAAACAGAAAGACTTAGGGTTTGATAAGATATGACCCAATTAGAAAAGAAAAGTGGAAAAGTAAAATACGCAAGGCGAATAGTCAGTGAAGAAATCTGCTGTTGGAGAGAGGGGCCTAGCAGTAGACATAGCAAGGATGTGTGTCGCTGTGTGTGAAAAGGCAGCAGCAATCTTGCTGTATGACAGCTGCCTGGTGCCTAAACCCACATCTGTTAAAAGCACACAGAGGAGGGAATATAGTGCTGTAAAGATGCACAGCACTATGAAGAATGTGCCTATCCTTTTAAAGTGGCCAAGACATTATGACCAGAAGCTGTCCCAACAGAGGCTAGAACTCTATGCATTTTTATTTAAAGCAACACCACTTGAGAAATTCTTCCTTTTGACTTTAATCAGCACCTCAGGGATTCATTGTATAGCTCTTAGCATCTGTGCTTCAGGGCCCAAGGGGAGTGGCACTATATAAATTCCCCACCTGTGCACTTTCCAATCCTCCCCCAGGCCATGTCTAAATAGGGAATGCTGGATCTTCTCAGCTGTAAGAGGAATGTGCTTGCAAACTACAAACACTCACATGCAAACTACAGAATCTGTCCATACACATTCCTCTCTGCAGTTTCAAATGGACACCACGTTTCCCACATCCTGTCCTAAACTGCTGGGCCTTGTGTCTGCACAGATGTTAAACAGCTCCTCCATTCTGCCCTAGAGACACACACAATTGAACAGGGGATGAAGTGAATCCCATCCATAGAACTGATTAGAGGTGTTAAACAGAGGAGGAGGAGGAGGAGGAGCAGAGAGAAATGCCTGCAGATCTGTTTCAGAGCCTGCAGTTTTAGAAAGCCAGGTCTCAGATGGACAGGGAGTTAGTAAGACTTTTCAGACTTGTCCATCCATTCTTTTCACACTATCAACAAATGGTAAACGTGTAATGACCAATGTGTTACTTGGCTTTATCAATAAAAGGGTATTCTAAAACATATGGGAAAAGATATGTTAATAATTTCATGCTAAATTCAAGTGTCAAAACGCTGGAGGCAGACCTACAGACAATTTTAAGACAGATTTCTGATTCATCTGGAGATCTTCCTGGAATGAACTAATTTTATTTCCTCTGGAAATGTCTTTACATACTTAAAACAAATCTGCCAAGGGACTATTATTTGCACTGCAAACAACATTCCTGCAGGGACACATCATAACTTAGGGTGTTTCCAAAGATTACTTCCCACAGTAATTGCCTCAGGGGAAAAAAAGTGGAACAAGAATACATGGTATTTATTTGTTTGCAAAAATTATTCTCTCTTTCTTTTTCTGGAGAAACAAGCAAAACAGTTAATATCAAAATTTAAAAGCAATCAATTTCCACATGGAACCAATTTCTGAAAAGGCAATAAAGAGTACTACAAACAAAAAAGATCAGATGACCCAAAATGTTCCTCTTCACAAAAGAAGCAAGGCAAAAATAAAATTAACAGCTAAAACAAAGGCCTCCTGGAATAGAACTGGTTTTATTTGGTGTTGAAAAAACATCAGGAATTTTCTCCTCAGGCAGGGAGTTCCAAAATCTGGTTGTTGTCACTGCTGTTGCTACGTATCCTCAACTCATTTCCAACTTATGGCAAATCTAAGGTGAACTTATCACACAGTTTCTTTGCAAGTTTTATTCAGAGAGGGGTTGCCTTTGCCTTCTTCTGAAGCTGAGAGAGTATAATTTGTTCAAGGTCACCCAGTGGGTTTCCATAGCTGAGTGGGGATTTGAACCCTGGTCTCCAGAGTCAGAGTCCAACACTCAAACCACTATACCACACAGGCTCTACTGCAACACAAAAAGCCATCGTACATTCCTACTCAACAGGGGACAATCCTGGCAGTAGGACCTCCTCCACTGATCTAGGCAGACCAGTAGCATCACACAGAACAGACCTGGGCATTGTACGGCCCCCAGGCCACATACGGCCCTTTGATTGGCTCTGACCGGCCCTTGTAAGGCTAATTGGAAATTACAAAATAAATATACTTTCTAAGGCCCTTTCCTCACGGGGGGGGGGCCGAAACGGGGCCGCGCACGCAGGGGCAGAACTTACCTGCGAGTGGGTTGCTCCATCCCTGCGGAGAGTGCGGATCCGCCGTTCCAAACGCCGCCGAATTTCGGCGGCACTCGGCAGCGTCCAAAATGGCAGCCGGCGGCTTCCGGTGGCGCTCCGCCAATCAGGACAGCGCGCCAGCCAGAAACCGCCCCGGGCAGATCGGCAGGGACGCGCTACCGCGTCTCTGTTCTTCACCGGGGGCTGCTACGGGGCAGCGCGGGTGAGTTTTATAAAAACCACTTGCGAAGGTGGTTTTTATAAAACTCACAGTGTCACCCCCGCGGCTGCACTAGAAGAGTTTGAGGTCTAGAACCTCACTTTTTTTAACTGCTCTAGCACATCCCCCGGTGAAGAAGACCTCCAGGAGAGGTCGCTCTAGCGTGGCAATATGCCCGGCCCGCCACAATATTTTTAGTTTCTCATGTGGCCTCATGGAAAAAATAATTGCCCACCCCTGACATAGAAGGAAGCAGTCTTTTAAGCGCCCCAGTCCCAGGCTGTTTAGGGCTTTTAGAGATTATGAACACCACAACGAAGTGGACCTAAAAATGACAGACAGCAAGCATATCCTTTTAAAAGAGAGAAAGTACATGAACTGCATTACAATGATGCTAGTCAAAATTGTAGTTGCACTTAGTATCAGCTAGGGTTTCCAAACAGCTTTCAAACACCACATATTAATCATGTTACAGAAATCCAGTGTGGATGCAACTGAGGGATGTGAAACTATGGCCAGTTCTATGATCTCTAGAAACAGGCACATTTAGCACAACAGGTTGATCTGCTGAAAGCAGCTGAAAGGCCTTCCCTCCTCCCTCCCTCCCAACTGCCACTGCTCTGGCCTTGGGGGGAGAGAGAGAGAGAGAGAGAGATGAAGACGCAGTACCTGCTTGACTTAATCCTGCAACCCCACTGCCACCCTTTCCTTGTGTGTCAGTGTCCTTAGACTGTAAACCTGATGGCAAGGAACTGTTTTAACATGTTCTTTTTCTTGTAAAACATCATGCTAGACCAACACCAACACCATCACAGGACAAAAACAAGGCTAGAAACAGGTGTCACCTTGGAATCCAGAAGTTAATCTGGGTCCAGGAGCACTCCCAAATTGTAAACCCAATCCACTATGCCTGACTCCTCACTCCCCATCCTGTTTTTATCAGCTGGCAGAGGCAAAGGCTGAGTGACAGGCAAATGACCTCACACATCCAAGAACTCTGTTCACATTTTCAGACTGAACAAATGGAAAGATGGCACAAATGGGGGCAGCGCCACAGTTTCTGCAACATGCTCACAGACTCTGCTGATTGTCCATGTCAACTAGCCACAAACATCAGAGGGATGATCATGGCAGGAGTAGCAACAGAAACAGAGCCTCAGCTACACTGCCAGTAATAGACAACAACCTTGTCGGTTAAACATCCTCTTGCAAGTGCAGAGCCAAACCAAAGCTTTTCAAAAGGGAGAAAGTGAAAAGAGCTAAACTAATGGCCAAATGCCACTATGTCTCAGCCAGAGCTTTCCTTTGCCAAAGACAAGTGTAGAGTAATTCTCCTGAGGCATCCTTGACTCTAGATGGGCTGCTCCAAGGAAATGGCAGGAGATAGATTGCTCTCACAGGGCTCTGTAGCTGAAAGACTTCAATCTTGGCAAAGTACAGTTTGAGTGAAGGCTTTTACTGTACCCAGAGATTAAGCAAGTGCTTCAGTGCCACAAGTAGGGTTGCCAGACTCCTATATCTTTAATAGATCCTGGATCAGGGAGATATGGTGTAAAGTTTCACCAGGGGGAATTAAACAGCATCTCTCCCCCTCCTGCATCTTTTAGCTACTGTGTCTCCGTGCCCCCCACACACACAACATGGCCATTTATTGGTCAATGAAAGGTGGGAAGTGGCACAGAATCATTCAACTACATAGCTGGATGCCCAGCACGGAACTTTATACTACATATTCCTGCTATAGAAGCTGTTAACTATTAAAGATGCAAGGGCCTTGCCACATATCCGTCTCAATAACCTTAGCCAAAACCTTGGCAGTGCATAGACATGCCCACTAGAAGCATTTGGAAGGGGACTGACTGACTGACTGACTTTATTTATTGGCAGAAGCAGGTGCAGCCCTCCAAGCCTCCTGCGGGCTAATATGGCCCCCTAGCCTTCTACAGTTGCTTACTCCTGGCTTATACAGTGCAATCTGCTCTGTTGTGAATTTTGAAGTGATGACAAAGTAGATGGCAGGAGAAGGTATTTCATATAACGCCCAAGTAGCTTATAGCACTGAAATGGTTATGTTCTTTTAAGTAACTAAACATATCAACTTTGGATACTTCTGAGGAATGGGAAAACAAAAGTGACATTTTAAAAATTTGAGACTTTAATGGGAATGGACTATTTGGCAGTCTTGAAATTATAACTACTTTTTGCAAGGTAACTTTTAAACTCTGTCCCTTTCCTCCTTGTTATTTGTACATCACCTTAAAGCAAATGTTTTCATAGATATCTGAACAGAGAAAACAAAGTCTGTGCGGACCAAGCAGCCCAAACTCCCTACTTTCAGGTCAAGGTGCAAACATGTTGGGCAAAAATGTTCTCACAACCTACGTTGTATCTCAGCTGCCTAGCTAAAGCCAACCTCCAGAAATGAGGTCTTCCAACAATTTAATTTTTCAAATGGTATTTCAACCCAAAGCATCAAGTGATTAGCATCTGGAGAGGTCCTTACTCTTCCCGGTCAACCTTTTCTTGTACACCATTAAACTGTTCTCATTTCCTCCATGATTATGAGATCCTCACTGAAAACATCTGGTGGGATAGTCCAATCAGAGTCTGCGAATGCTCAGAGAACCCCATCTCCCACACTTCACAACACAGGGAGGGAGGAGAGAGAAAGGACAACAGCATTAACATGCAGTATGCATTCTCTCTTCAGCCTCTGAGGCAGGTCTGGTGCTGGGTACTAAGAGAGGATGACAGGGAGATGTGCAGAAAACACCACAAGGAAAGAGGGAGGGCTGGGTCAGGAATGGGGAAATTTCTTGAACCATGAAATCTGCTCCTATCTTCCACCGCAGCAGGAAGAGAGCTGTTGCTATGACAACATCTGGTCCAGCAGTCTCTGACCATGAATTTCAGGGTCCGGGGGATGCAGACAAACAGAGAGAGAAATAACTGAAGAACTTAAATGTTTTGACCAGCAATATATCAGCTCAATTACCCACAAGGCTTTCAGTGGGACAAAGGCCAGGAGGCACACACCCAAACCCCTATTCTGCTAATTCTAACAAGATAGAGTATTGTGGTAATCAAAGAGCAACAGTTTCCAGCATCCTTGAGCTGCGAATGTTGACACCATACACCCTAGACAGACAGTTGCCAGACAAAGCTGAAAGAAAATCACCACTGACAGAAGGGTTTGAGTTTCACTTAGGGGCTAAACAAGTTTCCAAGGAACAGAGTTGAATCCACAAGGTATGTCCCTTTGGAGACTTCGGAAGAAACTATTGTGTGTATTTAATTGTATTTAGTATTTAAAAGGGCAGCTTCAATTAGCAAAGTGGTTAAAGCCTTACCAGTTATCACATCTAATGTCTCCTGAAAAAAAGACTCTTCAGAGTAACTAATTCATTTGCTTTGAGGAGTAACAATAAAATTAAAAGTGGACATCAATTCATCACGTGCACTCAGTTCTCAGCCTTTAGCACCAGCTCCTTTTTCCCCTTCTTCTCATACGGTTGCACTCCCTTACTCCACAGCACCAATCCGTAGACAGCCCAGCCTATATAGTATGGGCCAAAACCTTCAGGGGCCTCTTCAGGGGTCATATATTCATCAACTGAATAATCAGCACACTTCAATTCTTAAACACCACCAAAAGATACTCTTCAGATTCAACTGGTTGCAATCCTGTGCCATAGTTTCTAAAGAGTAAATCTCATCAAATTCATTGGGAATTGTTTGTGAATCAAAAGGTAGAAGATTCGGATCCCCTAATTTTTGGTAAATGTTGTTACAGACCCATAAATTATGTGGGAAAATAAAAAGCGAGTTCAAGTGTATGGAATTTCTCAACAAATTTGTCACACTCATATTTTTCACACCAACTGTGATTACACTGCACTAGAAGTATCATCTAGGCAGGATATGAGAGGCAATGGAAGCAGAATTCTATTTCTGATAGGAATTTTCCAGATAGTTTAAGCCTGACACATAGCTTTCAAATAGATCCTCATTACTAAAGCTTGCATGACTGCCGCCTGCTTGTGTAAACCTTTGCCTGAAGCTAAACAGAGCATAGGAGACCCAAACAATAACAGGGACACTACAGAAAATGGCTTTTCCCCTTCTTATCCTTCAACCTTTCCTTTTCTGTATTACAGCTGGGGCATCAGCCAGTAAGCAGTTCAGAACAGGATATAAGGAGGCAGGGGTTGAATGAGATCTCATTGCTTAAATGATCAAGCCTTAAAGCACAAGGTTCACAATCAAAACATTAAAAGTTTCCTTTTAAAAAAGTGTTCACAAAAACTTTATGTACATGGCTCCTTAGCGCTAAGAAGAAATGTTCTGAAAGCCTTATTATAATATTCCCAAAATAACACAAGAAAGACCACTTTTGTGTCAGTTAAATCTTCTAACTGTGTATCTACTCAGTCTAGTAGCATGATTTTTGAATACTTGCTGGTTGGCAGTGGAAATCGATTAGCAGTAAATGAAATGTGGGCTAATACAAACAGCTTTGAGGCTGGATGAACACTGAGCACGAGTATTTTTCATACACAATTTGTATCCAATCAGGATGCCTTTTTAACCATCTAGCCATTTGTAGTCCTTCAGGCCCAAATCCCTGTCCTCTAGGGTGTTTTCCGTAGAGCCTAGCACAGAACAATTCCTCTCAAGTTGTGCAGTTAAAGGGCCTACGCAGGCAGCGTGAGAACTTCAGCAGTCACTCATAAGTCCTGCGTCTTTGCAGGAAAAAAGAACCGAAAGGAACAGAAAAGCTGAAGGAGCCCACACAGGCCTAGAAAACCAATTCACAGCTGCAATCTCTTTTGCTTGCTCAGTTGTTATTGAATCCACAGCTCATCTTAAGAGATGCTTGTGATGAGGAAGCAGCAAATAATTGGGCCTAAGGTATTATCCACAACATTGAAAGAAGGAGACTTTACCTCCAGACAAGAATGTCCCCTTTCCCAGTTGGGAGAGAAGGAGAGGATCCTACTCTACCGCTTATTTCTACATGTCCATTAATGCTAGAAGAAGCCAATTTAAATACAGATATTTAAAAGGATACAGTCAGCCCTCCACATTTGCGAGTTAAGCATTTGTGGATTTAATCATTTGCAGATTACTGGTGGGGGGAGTGAGATAGGAGGAGGAGGAGGGTACATGCAAGTTCACTCACTGATGTGGTCAGGAGGGAGGAAGGCATGTTCACTCACTCCTTCATCAGTGCAGCTGGTATGGAAGGAAGGGGATGGGACAGGAGGAGGGCTCACACATGCATTCGCTCATGCAGGCAGAAGGGGATGGGATAGGATGAGATGGGTGTCCCCCTTCTCCTACTCCCATTCCCCGGTTCCATCCCATTCCCCCTCACCTTGCAAGAGTGAGTGCGCAAGTGTGGGAACACATGTGCAGCTGGGCCAAGTCACCCCATCAGTACAAGAACCTTTTTGTGTGTATTAAATATGGTTGGAGGGGCTTATAACATTCATGGTTTTTCCATTTTCATGGGGGTCCTGTGTCTCAATCTCCACTGAAGTGGAAGGCTGACTGTGTATTAAAGCCAAACCAGTACACAAGATATCATTTAGGTCTTTTAAAAGCTTACATGAAACTGTAGGAATGTTATAAAGTTGTTCTGTTTTATTTCGTGCAGGAATTACATCTTAGTGTGAAACATGTGGCCTATCATATTTAGAGAAAAATCTATCCTAGGATGAACTAAGATTTATTAATATCTAGGGGTGATTTTCAGCCAATGTGTACCAGGAAAATTGAAAGTTCAGCAATGTCAGCTGAAGTATTAAGAGAGATAATACACTTTTGAATGGGACAACTCCACCATCATTCTATTCACCTTTAACCTTAGCCAGCTGACCTCTGCTCTTAAAGACCTTTACATTATGTCTTCATTCCTTCAGCTCTCAGAAGGTACAGCTTGGTAGCAGCAGCAGGAGCGGTTAACAGAAAGTTCAACTCCCCAGAGGGGCAGAAGGAATGCATTTATGCCCTTGCATCACCTCACTGCCAATACAATCTTTGTTTCACCGTGCTCAACACACTCCAATTTGCAGCTTCCTCAACCTCGTCTGCTGCTGAATATGCAAGAGCATAAATGTTTACGGTGTTTACTCTTCTCTGCTTTGTCTCAACAAAATCTCTGGGAAGTGACAAATACAGCTGCATTCCAGGGCTTGCAGAAGAGTGCCTGCCTCCTGCCTGGCATGCTACAGTGACGCCACCTCAGTAAATAATTATGCCAGCAATTAGCTTCTTGGCAGCAAAATAACTTGTTAGGGAGGCATAAGCAGGTGTCACTGGAATAAGAGACCAGATCCAACTGGACTGCTTGGTGGGAAGAAAAGAGAGATGGAGTTTTTCCCACACCTCTGGAAATTTGAAGGGCACTGGCTATTTTTATTTATTGAATTGATATCCCGTCTTTCTCCCAAGATGGAACAATATTAAGCTCTTATGCCAGTCCATCATAATCAGCCACATGATGTAGGACAGACAATTCCTTCCTGACAATTGTAGAAAAGGTCACTGACATCCACACTACTTGGTGAAGTACACATCCAGTTTTCTGATTAACATGTGCCTTCACTCCTCTGCCTATAATGAAGCCAAATTTTTTTATTCATTCATTGAATTTACACCCCACCTTTATCTTGAGATGGGATCTAAGGCAGCAAACTCAAAATTACAACTAGCTAAATCATACTAATTACGGTATTTAACAGGTACAGCACCTGTTTTCTCACTAGGTATACCGGTCTATATTGAATTTGTCCTTCATAGCAAAACTTACTTCCTAAACAATGTTTGGCTATCAAAACAACATCACTTGCTCTCTCTCTTTCCTTCCATTTTGGCCATAACAAGGAACTTGCTTTAATTCATTCCTTCTCTGGGGAAATGGCACACAACGTGAGCTAGCTAGATATCAATGTATGAACCCATCTTAAACTAAGTGAGAGCTCTCGTCTATCAAGCCCAGTTTTGTCTATCTTAACCAGCAACAGCTTTTCCAAGATCTTGCTCACTAACTGCTTCCCGAAATCCTTTAGCTCAGTGGTTCTCAACCTGTGGGTCCCCAGATGTTTGTGGACTTCAGCTCCCAGAAGCCCTGAGCACTGACCATAGTGGCTGGGGCTTCTGGGAGCTGAAGTCCACAAACATCTGGGGACCCACAGGTTGAGAACCACTGCTTTAGCTGAAAGCATAATGGAGTGAATCTGGGATTCACTACATTTAAAGGGATAATACTCTACCTCTTGAGCTTTGGTCTGTTTGAAGCAGGAACATCAAAACGTTTTTAATCTTGGTTGCATTGGCTTATTTTGAACTGCTGCACACATGTAAGTATTCATGACATAGGATTCAACTTAAACCAGTATCCATACAGCAACACTGGTGTGTGCTTTGGTCATTTCTTGAGAACAAAAGTATCTCACGAATTTGCAAGCAAATACTTTTTTTTTAATTAATTTTTATTAAAAACATACATATTGTTAAAATTGTAACACAAGATTACTTTGATAACATCATTATTTCCTACTATATACAAAATATATATTTCTATGTTTTTCATAATATAAAATTCCTCTCATTTATAACTCCAGTATTGTTATTTAAAGCTTTTTATCCTTTACATTACATTGACTTCCATTGTCATTTACCCAGAGTCATTTCTTACACTATTGCTTTAATACATCAGAAACTCCTTTAAACTCATATGTGATTTCTATGTTGATTGTACACTTTTTACACCATTTTCTCTGTCAGCAAATACATTTTTATCCTCATTCCATAATTTTAGATGTAAATCCATCTCTTTCGATCAATGGTATACATTAATCTGTATTTCATTCCTTTCATCTCTGTTTTAAATTAACCATTACTACATTGTCAATATCCAATATCACCCTCAATATTAGTTCCATATCAATATCCATTTTTATTCATATATTCAGTTACTTGATGCCAATCTTTTTCTACCTGATGGACTTGTTTCCCTTTTAACTGATTTGAAAAAAAAATCGAACTGCTTCAATTCCAATATTTTTAAAATCCATTGTCCTATATCTGGGATTGCCAGCATTTTCCAAAATCTTGCAAATATCATTCTAGCGGATGTTATTAAATAAAGTAATACTCTTTTATTTTTCTGTTGGAAATTTTTATCCAGCATGAATGTCATATTTAATAAAAAATGTTCTGGCATCATAGGGAAAGACACATTGAATATTTCTCTTATGACTTCATATATTTTTAAACAATATTTCTTCGTAATTGGACAAGTCCACCATATGTGGAAAAATGTACCCATGTTGACCTTTCATTTCCAGTATTTATTATTTCCTATGTGCTACATTTTTTCTACTCTTTCTGGTGCGAGATGGTATCTATACATCATTTCAATGGAATTTTCTTTTAAATCTTGTGAACTAGTGAATTCTGCTGTGTCTTTCCAAGCCATTTCCCAATGTTCGAAAGCAATTTCATGTTGGATGTTCTTTGCCCATTTTATCATTATATCCTTTACTGTTTTGTCCTCCAATTTTTGATTTATAAAGTATTTATAAAAGTAGGAAACCTTTTGTTTTGTTTTAAGGAATATTATTGTTTCTAATTCATTATATGTCCTTTGCAGTGTAATTCCCTCTAATTTTTGATCCATTTTGAATCTCTCTCTCAATTGCAAATAAGGGAACCAATTAATTTTAATACCTTCATTTTCAAGTTCTTCACGTGTTCGTATCCTGATCCCTACTTGTTTGTCATGAATTGTCAAATCTTTATATTTTATCCAGTCTTGGTTCTTATCCTTCCATCTTCCATGAAAAGCTTCTTGGGGGGAGAGCCAAAGTGGTATTGTATTATACATGTTTTTCTTAATATTCATCCAAATTCTGATTAGTGATTTCCTTACATAATGATTCCCGAAATCTTTATCAATCTTTTCTTTGCCATACCACAAGTATGCGTGAAAGCCGAATCTCATGTTTGCACCTTCTATTGTTAACAATCTTACGTCTTTCAAAGTAATCCAATCTTGGATCCATGTCATAGTATTGCATAATAATATAAATTTAAGATCTGGTAGGCCACATCCTCCTTTTATGTTCTGTTAACAACTTCCACCTAATTCTGGATTTTTTACCTTCCCAAGCAAATACTTAACACAGAGGATCTGAAACTCATAAGGTTGGCGGTGAGTGTATGTTGAGATGTGGTGATAAAAATGTGCAAGATTTATGTGGCATTTAAATGTTCTTTTAAAGTTAATTGGTAAGTTGAGACACCTTTTGATAGTATAACGAGGACCACTCACATAGATAATAATATTTTTAAAAGTTTATTTAAAATGTTTATTTCAAATATTTATGTCAACCACAAAAGGCCTTTACTATCAAACAGGGGAAATTCCCATTCTAATTGCACCACTATGAAACATGAATGTATCATTTCTTCAAAAGAATGCTCTTTTCTTCAAAACTTCTGAGAAACCAAACATAATTTGACACATTTTTAAATCTATTTTAATTTTTAATTAATATGTATTACTACTTCTGTCAAATATGGAGGAAATTGATAAATTTCTAATTGCTACTCTAAAAGCGCCAGATATCATATGACCTTAGAAGCTAAGCAAGGTCAGCCCTGGTTAGTACTTGGATGCGAGACTGCCAATGAATACCAGGTGCTGTAGATTATATTTCAGAGGAAGAAACTGGTAAAGTAATCCTTGCCAAAGAAAACCTTATGAAGTTCATGGAGCTGCCATTAAGTCGACAAGTGACTTGAAGCCACGCAAACACATTAAAATTAAAGATGCTAGATTAATTCTTCTCAAAATGTGAGGTCTACGTGGATAGCTACAGAAGGTACATGTGCTGGCTTCACACAGAAAATGAGTATGCTGAATTCTTATACACACTGACAAATACTCAGAACTTCCATAAAGGTCCCAGTAGAAGGACACAGAGTTCACACACAGACTGAAAAGGCACTTTGCTAGGGTGAAACATGAATGTCTCCTTGATTCATTACTTTACTTGAAGCCTACTTATGAGGGCAGTGAAGGAGTTGACAGGAAAGACAATATTCATTCGTTTAACTTTATTAAGTGGCTAGTAATTCAGCTGTCCCTTAGGGCCATTCATTTCAGGGCTTCCTGACATCTTCCACAGAAAGAACTCCATGAACACCCTTGTTTCACTTAAATATAAATGTTACATTAAGACTTAGACTGTTAGTAGCTGACAAAAAAAGAACCTTAACTTGAAATGTAAGGGCCATAAAACGCATTCTTTTAATTTCTACTCAGAAGACGTTCCAGTGAGTAGCATGGAGCTTAATTTAAGATAAATGTATATAGGAATTTGGCATTGATCCTCAACTTTGACACTTACTTGTGATTCAAATTGAGTCCTATAATATACTGTTGTTGTTATATGTCTTCAAGTCAACTCCAGTGTAAGGCAATCCTTTCCTAGAATTTCTTGGCAAGATATATTTAGAGGTGGGTGGCCAGTACCTTCCCCTGAAGCTGACAGAGGAAGACTTGCCTATTCCATGAATGAGTGGAGATTAGAACACTGGTCCCAGCACTCAAACCACCATACCATGTTGGCACTTGATGTCCATTACTATAATGTACTAAAATTCACAAATAAGAGTCTAAAAAGACTGTGTCAAGGATGAAGATACTTTTGACAGTACTATGGTACAAATATCAGTGCAGACTATGTTTGTGACAGTGATGAAAAGTAAGAACAGCCAAACATTCCAGAATATAACCTACACTTGGAAGAGCTCCAGTCAACATAGCCATCCATAGCAGCTGGGGGATCCTTGGCATTGTCATTCCCCAAAGTACCTTTTAAAGACATTATCCTATTGCTCTAACACATTAAATTTCCCAAGCTACCAGTTCTTGGAAAAATTCTAATTTAAAAATTATTATGAACATACAGTCAAGATCCATACATAGAAACAGAAGAGAGAGAAAAAATCTGATGAACAATTTACCAGAATTCTAGGACAAGGAAACTGAACCAAATATACACTCTCTCCTGCTAGAAGAGCCATGAACCAAAAGAACTGGTAACACAAATTGCTTTGCGTAAAATATTGCCAAGTAGATATACAGTTTCTTATCCAACACTGAAAAGAACTAATGGAAAAATCAGCCTGAATTCTCACTTGTGTTCCCATTTACTCAAGTTATTGTGCCTTACTTGTGTATGTAAACCTGGCAAGAGGCCAGGTGAACTTGGCCATCATTTTTACCCTCTAAAGCATGTGCTGGCTTTAACCAGGATCCACAAACGGAGCAGTAAGGAGACAGGAGAAACTGCAAAGCAATGGCTTACAGTGCTCAGTAGAGCATCCCAGCCTAGGTCACATTTTCAGTCTGATAGATTTCTGGTTCAAAGCCAAGGCAGGAAAAAAAACAAACAAGCTGGAATGAATTCTCCAGCCAAGTGTGTTTCTCAGCACTGGGGAGGAACTGCAAAACATCTCCTGAGCTCCCAGCCAAGTCTGACAGTCTTTCTCTTCCTAGATCCAAAGCAACTCTGAACAAATCAAGACTGCCTCACAGGACCACAACAATAAGTGCAGAATCCTGCTGGAATCCTATGCCAGTTTACATGGCAGCAGGAGAAAATGCTGAGGGCACAACGGCCATGAAGGAAGTAAAGCACTAGGGAAAGAGATTGCTTGGGTCCAGCAGATTTTATCTGCCTTCTCTCTCTACTGCTGCGCAACCCTAAGAAAAGGGCAACCACTAGGATTCTGATCAAGGAATTCTGAGGGAAACAAAGTGCCTTCTGCCCATGCAAGAAATCCTGGCCTCTCTCAAGCATGTCTGTGTGAGGATAAATGTAATGTGTGAATCTAGTTATCAAAGATCTGGCCAGCAACATACAAAGAGACCTCTACAGCACTTTTTCCAGCTGTTGCAATTAGTGATGGGTGAGCTCCTCTCAGCTCAATTCAGAACTGGGTCAACAATTACAAGCATCATTGGAGAACAATAGAAAAAAATCATAGTGTTGTGTTTTTTAAGAGTTTTAAATTGATTTATAATGTTGGCTACACCTTATCATACTGCCTTATCGTTTTCAACTGTCCCTCGTTTATTTTTGCCCTAGTCATTAATATTAGCCACAGCTGTGCAAACACTCCCCTTCTGTGGTAATTTTTAAGACTCCAGGGAACTGTGGGGAAACCCAAGGAAGCTCAGGAATCCTGATGAAAAGAGGACCATATAATCCTTGTTCTTGTCTTTAATACTGAAGACTTAGGCAAGAAAAGTATCTGGCTTTGTCAAAAGCTAAAAAGATCAAGAGAACAGGGGGCAAAGAGAGAAACTGAGGGAGAGAGAATATATGAAAGTCTTCTGCATAAACTATAAATCAATACTATTCAAGGTGTTGGTCTGTAGACTAATAACAGTCTATGAGCTATTGCCTGCCAGTCCACAGTTGTAGATAATGCGAACAAGTATGGTGCCAGTCCTGACATACTGGAGAAAAAACATTTGCCAATCCCTGACATCAGACAACTTAATAAGCACTGCTGTAAAGCTTGCCCAGAGTCCAGAGCTTGGAAGCATTTCTTTTTTGGGCTTCCAGCTAGTAGGTCATTAGCCATGGTGACTGTAGAAGTCTGGAAGTTTTGGTCCCAAAAAAAGCAACTTTTCTACTACATTGGATAAATTCAGCAAGTCTGCAGCTCATCTGTTGCCAGTGTTCTAGAGCTCAAATGCCATTACCAGAAGTTGTGGCAAACCATAAACACCATCTTTCAGGGATGTTTGCTTAACTGTGTCTAAGCAGAGATCAGTGCCCAGCACCCGGACTGAAGATATCAGCATCTCCTCTGCATGTATAAAATCTTGTTTTACATTGTAAGCTGTAGAACAGCTATTTGGGGAAATGATGTCTGTGTGATATTAAACCCACCACAAATGATCCAGGCAAAATTTGTATTCCAGAGCAGCTGATGACAAACTCTGATAACATAACTACTTGAAATCACGAGATTTGCTGCAAGCAATATCTGCAATTGCTAAGTTCACCCATTGCCTTGTCCTTGCGAATGTGTGTACCCAAAGAGGACTCAGAATACTCCTGTGAAGAAGAAAATGACTGCATCAGCCACTGACTCTGAGACATGATAACCAATGCTGAGAGTGGGCCATCAATCCAAAAGTTGCATTCTCATGCTCACATTTCCCATTCTTGCATCATGCTGATTCAGCTGCCATCTGTAAAAGCAATTTCTTTTGGGGGAGGGGAAAGCCTGGAGATTTAAAGAAAAGGGAGTTTAAGAACCCACATGACACAGCTCAAATCAAGTAGACAAAGTTCATTTTCAGTTTTTACACAACTCCCCTTGACTGGAGCTAGATTAAAGGTCTTTTGGGGCAATCATCATCTGCACAACAAATGGGCATTTGTTTCCATTTGGCTTAGCAGAGCCTTTATACCAACTTCTTCAAGGAAATGTTATTGCTGCAGATATAGTGCATTTTCCAGAGCATTCAAAGTATAACATTTTATGCATGGATGTATGAGATTCCCCATTCCTCCATCATTCCCCTAAGAACATGTTCATTATTATTGCAGCATGGAAGGTGGTTGCAAGCATAATGATACTTACTAGATAATATGCTAAGCTTGCAAATGCTGCCTTTGGGGGCTAGAACTCCTACAGTCCTTCAGCCATGGCCAGTGGTCAGGCTAGCTGGAAAAGTCTGGAAGTTGTATTCCAAAAAGTAACTTTTAAAACTCTGGGTTCCAGGAATGCTCTGAGGCTTCCTTTTTGCTTTTCCTGCCATGCAGATTCCCTACCCAGATCATGCCCTAGGCCAAAATCTGCAGTACATCAGGAAGAACCATCTGTAGGCTCTCTGACCCTGCAGAGCCTGAACCAAGGAGCTGGCAGAACTCTGCATCTGGGGGAATGTATAGTCATCAGGGCCTGTTACTGCTCAATGTTTCCAGCAAGTGAGTTCTGAAACTGTGCTCCAATGAAAATTCCTTAACATTAGGATATGAGAAAAACAACTGTCTACTTTTCTGTCAACACGGTGCTCTTATAGTCTCTGTGCCTTTGTACATTTGCAGTCACATTCTTCTGTGCCTACTTATCTCAGGGCAGAGCTCAGGAGAATAGCAACTGATGTGAGCTACACTTGGCTCCCCAAACCATCACAGCTGGCCAAGAAACACTGTGAGAAGGAAGGGACGGAAAAGAAGACAGCAGAGAAAGGCTTCTCCTTCCCCTGAGTCAGCAGTTATGTGACCCAGCAGGCAGAAGTGTAACAATTTCATCATTTTCCACCACAATTGAATTAGTTTGAAGCCAAAATCAGATTTGAGAGCCCAGCACTCTTGACAGCAAACCCTTTACTTTGTCAGGCAGCTGTTAGCTGTTTCCCTTGGAGCCTGGAGAGGAGGGAGAAGGAGGGGTTGCCTGGGACAATTACAAATGGATGCCTGTGCACAAGCAACTCCAGGTGGATGTGGATGAACCACCTGCTTCCACAGAAAAACTCTGCATCTCTGCTGTGTTTGTAACAGAGAACAAAGGGGTGTGGGGGTATTATCTAATTTCACAACTCCCTATAGATGTCTGAGCAAGACAGAGCTCTCACCAAACTCCTGTTCCTGTCACAAACCCACACCTACCCTCCAGCTCCAAAAAGCACAGCCTGAACTGAAACTAGCTCTACTTCCAATACATTTGCTGTAATTGCTGTGTGCCTTCAAACACACATAAAAGCGAGGAGAACTATCACTCCCTCAGCTCATAGTGGTAGGAAAAGTTTCTTTTTTCATGAAAGAATCTTCCAGCTCAATTAAGGGCACTGTAGACCAAAATTTTTAATTTCCGAAGCTCTCCTTCTAGGTTTATAATCTATTCATTGTGGGGCAGAAAAGTCACCATACAAGGGGCACAGAAAAGGAGCACCATTGCTTCCTCCTTCACATTTTAGATAGAACTATTGTCAGATATAAGAAACAACTATAACAAATATTCTTTACACACACATTCTCAGGCTGCCTTAGAATCCTGCTGGCAACCTTCTTCTGTGCCACTTTTCACAGACTCATAGAATTGTAGAGTTGGAAAATATTTTGATGGTCACCTAGTCCAACCCCATTCCAAAGCAAGAATCCAAATCCAAAGTTAAAGTATTTGTGACAGATAGCAATACAGATTCTTTTTAAAAACCTTCAAAGGAGAGTCCAACATCCTCTAACGCCATCCATTCCACTGTCAATCAGCTCTAACCATCGGAAAGGTCTTTCTGACATTTAGTCCTAACCTCCCTTCTTTTCACATTAATCTACTGATTCAGATCCAATCCAACCCACCCCTCCCCGTACAGCAACAAAAAATAAGTATGCTCCATCTTCTATGCGACAGCTCTTCTTATTTTTTTAAGATGGCTATCCGGTTGTATCTCAGAATCTCTCCTCGAGCTAAACATGCCCAAATCCCTCAACCATTCCTCATAAGGCTTGGTTTCGAAACACTTTACTATCTTCATCCTCCTCCTCTGGAACGCTCCAACTTATCAACATCCTTTTCCAACTGTAGTGTCAAGAACTGAACATAGCACTTCAAGTGAGGCTTCACTAAAGAAGAATGGGGTAATACTTTTACATCCTTTGATCTGGAAACTATAGTAACATAAAACTGCATTGGCTATTTTGCCAGTTCATCACCCTGTTGACCCACGCTTAGCTTGTAATCTACTAAAAATCCAAGATCACAGGCTGCTGTCAAGACAAGTGTTATCCATTCTATAGTCCTGCATCTGATTTCTGCTGTGTGATGCAGAACCTTAAATTTATCTCTGTTCAATTCATTTTGTGTTGGCCAGTTCTCCAGTCTTTTAAGATCATCTTGAATCCTGGTTCCATCTTCTGAGGTATTCATTTCTCCTCCAGTTAGGTAACATTGTAAATTAAATGAGCATCACTCACTCCCACTGTTTCATCCAAGTAATCCAGTGTGTTGAACACCACCAGGACAGGACAGAAACTCTGTACTGCCCCATTTATCAGTTATTTCCAGGATGACAAAGAGCAGATGGAGCATTATTTGGCTGCAGCCCATTAACCAACTGCAAATCCACTAAAAGTAGCACTAGTGAGCCCACATTTTTCTAGCTTGTCCGCAAGAGTATCATGGGACAGTTCATTGAAAGCATTACTGAAATATAAAAACTTAATCCACAACATTCTCTTGAGCTACCAAGCTTGTACCTTTATTGAGGAGGTGGAATAAGATTAGCCTGCAATGACTTGTTTTTTGGAAACCTGGCTGGCTCTTACTGATCATACTGATCTAAGTGGTTCTGAGACCATCTGTTTTATTCTCTGTGATAGATCCTTCTCTGCTATCAGTATCAAACTGACTAGCCCGCAGTCACTCAAATCATCCACCCCTCCTTTTGGAAACAGGGACAATATTTGCCTGCTTTCAGACTGTAGAGCCCTCATGTATTCTACAAGAATTCTCAGATTACAGATGAAGGCTCTGAGATTACATCTGCAGATCATTTAGCAGTTTTCTTCCTTGTGCCCCGACTACCATCTCACTGAAATCCAAAATTACACCCTTCCACACTTCACCAGCATCAGCAGTAGCAGGACTGACATACCAAAGCACTAGACACAGTAGAATACGGCTTTTAGAAGAAATGCTATTAGAAAATAATATATTAGTATAAATAAAACAATATTATAAAGAAACAGGGAAAAAGGAAAGGAAAATAAAATTGGAAGGAAGGATAACGATCATAAAATCATTATTTAAACTGACCTACATTTGGTTCACCATGCTAAGGACTTTAAAATGCAACAACAAGAAAACAGTAAGATCAGTGATTTCAACTGAGAAAAGGACCTAGAGTTGCAATTTAGATTACTGAAGAACCTCCCATTAGTTTTACCTCTTGAACCACAGAGACATTGTCGAGGACTATGTGTCAGAAACTTGCTGACCTGTGTAGCAAACTTTTTCTTATAACTATTTGTAATCTGCTTAAATACTCTAAAGCACCAGATTGTGTCTGATCTTGGAAGCTAAGCAGGGTCAGCTCTGATCAGTACTTGGATGCAAGACTACCAACAAATACCAGATGCTGTAGTCTATATTTCCAAGGAAGGAATTGGCAAACAACTCAAGCGTATTCCATGCTAAGAAAACCCAATGGAATTCATGGGGTCGCCATAAGTCAACAGGCAACTTGATGTATATACATACATCCCCAACATACCATATGGCCCAAAATCAGAATAATGGCAGTGGAGTCTTCCTCCCCATAATAAAAGGACAGTGATTAAGTAAGCCACTGGCCTGATCCTTGCTGTGCTGCAGTGCCATCCTATCTCATACTGGGCAACCAGTGGTGCTTGTAGATCATCAGCCAAGCCAGATAGATGATCTGAGATACCAATAAGAGCATGGTTGCACTTACATAAACCATGGCAATAGTGTATGGAATAGACTGGGATCATAAAAGTCCCACAAACCTGGCTTACCAGCCAGCAGGCACTGCGAGCTATGGATATCTGTTCTCCTCTCAACTGGGAAGCAGCAAACTGCCATTTCTACCCTTCCTGCAAGCAATAAGGAATTGTGACAGGGATCCTGCTGCTGATTGTAGCACTGGAGATTGCTGGCAAGAGGGAGTGGAAACAACACTCTGCTGCATGCGGATGAACAGGAGAAGATCTCTGTCACTTGTAGCACCTGTTGCCTGTTAAGACAGGATGGAGGGTGCTGAGCCTGAGGACTGTTAACTAAATAGCAGGTCCAGAATCTCAGCTGTTTGACTTCAACATGACCATGTCTATGTCTACATATTTACCTCTAATAACTGGCAGGTTCGACTACACAGGATCCTGACATTATTTCTGTGGGTTTCCTCTCATTCCTTAGTAATCCCTTTCCAAAGGAAAGTATGATGGAGTGAGGAACAAGACTCTTCCAAACCAAGACCCAGTATGTTTTCAGTTTGACATTGCCAAAGAGAAACTCTGGTGCTCTTCTCCTTGGTCTGCATCACCTGACAGTAACTGTGAATTATTAATATGTAGTTTCCAGTGAAGAAGAAAAGATAACAACCAGAGAGACTGAGGTTCAAATCCCCAGAAAGCTATAAAACCCTGCAAATGAACTCCCCACTCCCCATGCTTAATTTAGCACACAGTTTATTGTCGGAAGTAGAGGACAGGGCTTGTAAACCACAGTGAGATCCTTAGAATCCATGGGAGAATAAAATATAATAGCTATTTTTAATTTAAGTGAACTTTTTACAAAAAAAAAAAAAAAGAACAAAGCAAGGGTAAGGAATATGGTAGAAATCTCACAAGTAGCCATTTTGAAGCCCCTCAAAGCTAAGTTCACAACATGTATAGCTCCTCTACTCTTCAACATGATTAGCCTGGGGGTGGTTTTATTTTCTAAACTGTTTTACTTTTGTGTCTGTTTTGCATCTTTTAATTCCTAGAAGTACAAGGAAAAATTGAACTACTACTCTTGCTTGTGCTGAAGTTAATTTCGGCATGCTTTAAATTTCCAGCCAATAGCATGAGGTTAAGTTTTCACTGCTTTTTGAGAACCTATTAAGACTGATAAAGACAAACAGAAAATATATGAATGTTATCCTATTCAAAAAGAGATTATTTCTCATCATCACTGTTCCCTGAACAGTTAGGTTAAGAAAAGGGAGGGGTAATAGAGATCATGCTGCACACACACACTGGAAAATGGAGTGTACTCAAACAGGGTAAGAGTAAAAGCAACCTGCAGTATATAGATTGTATCAAAGTCTTTGATAGTATAAGAAAAACTATGGATCACTCTAAAAAGAAACTGGTATGCCACAACATTAACATGTGATTGTCCTGAAGTGTAACTTATAAGCTGCACAAGAGTCTGTTGTCTGGACACAATAAGGAGAAACAAAATTGTGTTCAAACAGCAAGAGGGGCCAATAAGAATATATTTTATAACTCTGTTTGATTTATATACAGAACGTACTGAAACATACAGAAAGTGGGACTAGACACAGAAGGAGGAGTAAAAACTAGGGGAAGGAACATCAACAATTTAAGATAAGCAGATGATTGCATATTATTAGCAGAAAATACCAAAGATTACTGATGAAAATTACCAAAGAAAGTACAAAAGCAGAGTTACAGTTTACTATATTTTAAAAATACCCACAGGTTATCTACATAACTTAAAAGTTGGTAGCAAAAACCTAAATTAGAAGAAAGCTAAAACTTGGAAAGTCAGCTATTAAGTAACTATATAACATCCTCAAGTGTAAAGATATATAATTAAATATTGGGTAGAAGCACCCATTCCACAGCATTACCAATGTCAGTGTATGGTTGTGAAACAGGTACCATGATCAAAGCTGATACGAAAAAAGGAAGAAGATAAAAAAGGAAGAAAAAAAAACCTCATTTGAAATGTGCTCCTGGAGGAAAGTCCTACAGATACAGATACAATGGACCACCAAAAAGGCAAACACACGGGTTGATATTAAGCCTGAACTTTTCCTAGAAGCCAAAATGATTAAATTTAGACTATTGTACTTTGGACATATCATACATAAGAGGACATGACTCACTGAAGAATATGACACTACTCAGTAAAGTGTAAGATGGCAGAAAAAGAGGGAGATCATATTACAGAACAGCGCTGTTGATGACTGGAGCACCACCACCACCAAAGTCCCACTGAACTCACTGGGATGTACTTCCACGTGAAGATGCATGGGGACTGTGTGGTTCATTGACTTAACAGGTAGAGAAAATAAGGAGCCAGCATTGCCTTGTGAATAACACAATGTTATCATTGAAAAAGAAAGGGAAGGCTGTCATCCAAAGAGGTTAGGACCCATTCAGCACAGTAACCATCATGCAGCCTGTTAACAGCTGGGGCCCCTGCCTAGGACCAACACCACAGGGTAACTGCAAAGGTACCTGCACAGTGCACACCATCACTCTAAAGAGCCTCCTGGGCCTGCAGATCCCTATCCTGTCATTACCTATTTACCTCACCTTTCTGAGCATGCAAACAGTGAGGAAGCAAAGAAAAGGAGAATTATCCTTCCCTTGCTTTATGTTCTCTTCAGAGCAGCCCTAACACTTACTGTCTGAAGCAGAACAGAAAAATGATAGCTGGAAACCACTCTGCTAGCAATCTTTACCTTCTGATTCCAAGGAAGGAATTTCATGGCATTAGAAAGAATTACGTTAACAGTCCAAACCGTTCAACAGTAGAACAGATTGTCTCAAAATGTTTCAAGTTTTCCTTCACTGGAATTTTAAAGCAGATGCTGGATGGTTACCTGCCGGAGTGCTGTAAGAATGGATTTCCTGCCCTTTATGATTCTATCCTTCAGTAAGTTAAGAAAAAGAAGGAAAGCAGCCTGGAAGCTCCAGATCTCAAACTCACAATGTGCTCCTACCATCAACATCTGAAATGCAGTGGATCCCATTTGGAATAAGCCATGTTTTTAAGTGAATTTTTAAATTATGACATTTTAATTTTTCTATGCCAAATTCAGCAAGAAGGGACATCAAGTCAAAGCAGACAGATTAATGATTCATTTTCAATGGATCTGGGGGCAGGGGAATGGCCAACGATAAATCCATTAATTCCTCATCTCCAATCCCCACCATCCCTATTTCAAACTCTGGCACCATTATTACTTCCCATTGTGTTGAGAATTGAGAATGACCAATATAACTATGTCAATTTTGTTCAACTTGGGATATATCCCAGAAATGTTAACCTTGGCCTTGTGAGGCTGCCTATTCCACTCCACTTTTGAAAGGTCTTTTATATATTACACTCTTATTCTCATCACAAGTAGCTGAAATAGCCTCCCAGTGACCATTTATATTTTATATTGTCTGAAAGGGAACCCAGCTATAGTTCATAAAACAAAGCAGGCTCCTCATCCAGCCTTGCCACAGACTAAACACAATGGAGCAGGGCAATAAAGCTCATGTGTTTGTCTTAGCAACAGCTGATGGGAAAGGCTTCCCTCAGGACAGGGAGGCAGATTTCCCTCTGTTGAGAAGAGCATCGCCAGACTTCTAACTCTGGCTCGGTTCCATTTTCCCTGAAGGGAAAGCTTTGCTTGTAATTGCCCTCAAAACCTGACACTCCAGTTGTGTTTGCTACACACCTATAAACTAGGGAGTCCTCTTACTGCCAGGATGAAACTGCTGACTGTGGAGCTCCCTTGAGTTCATATTCTCCTTAAACCACTGGATTGGAACATCTCAAAGCCAGGATTTTTTAAAAAAAAAACTGATTTGGAACTGGATGTAGGATAAAAGGAAAAATCAGAGTCCAGATTCCATTGGAACTTCCCAAATAGAGATGTAAAGCATTTTCCATCAGTTGCTGCTAAAACAAACACAAGAGCTTTATTGCTTTGCTCCACTGTATTAAGTCTGTGGCTGGTTAATATTCCATCCTCATGCTGTATCATTTTGTAGTGTCACAAGGGCACCAAGTAGTAACCTGGATAGTTTTTCACATCATTGCCCACTTTCATACATGGAAACACCACCTATCTACTGGCCTCTATACTGCCAGCAAGAGCCATCTTTTGATAAGGGGCTGCACACAGCTGCTAGCTTTCTTTCCACTTCATTCCACAACCTATCATGGTGGTAACAATGAAAAGCAAACTCAGGTTAGAAGAAACAATCAGCATCCCTGTTAGAAACATCACTGGTTTCCATAACCCTCATTATTACCTCTTCCCCAGAGTCATCCTTCTGGAAAACTGTTCAGACAATACAATAAAGAATCTCTAAGCATGCTTGAGAAGTAATGCATTTCCCAGGTATTCCACCAAATTCTGTAAACCTATCTAGATAAGCAAATACTACTATCTGGAGTCATTCCAGAGACCTTCTTGCTCTGAAACATCTGTGCCCAGTATTTATCCTCAGTATCCACTCCTTCTTCACATCCAAAGCCAAAACCTTCAAAAATCAGTATAAGTACGTAAGAACCATACTGAATCAAACCAAAGGACAATCTTAGTTCAGTATCTTGCTCATACAGTAGCTAATTTGTTTCTTATGGGAAGCCTAGAAGCAGGAAATCAGTGCAAGTGTCCTTCCCTTCACATTTCTCTGATCCTGGAGATGATATAGTAACCATCCTGACCGGCAGCCACCGACTGCTTTATCATCCATAAATCCAACTCCTTTTAAAGCTGTCCAAGCTAGCAAATATCGCTACATCTTGTACAGTGACTTCCATAGTTTAACTATGTATTGCCTGAGAAAGTACTTCCTCTTATCTGTCCTGAATCTCTCACCATTCAGCTTTAATAGACGATCCTTGGTTCTAGTTTTACCAGATCAGGAGAAAAAGTCTCCCTACTTACCTTTTCCACAGCATGTATAATTCCCTTTATTCATCTTTTTGTAAGTAAAACAGCTCCAAATATTGAAACTTTTCTACATGGAGAGTATTGCTTCAGCCACTTGATCACTTCACCTTAGTTCCCTTTCTCTGCAACTTTTCCATAATATTCTTTTTTGGAGTACACTGATCAGAATATAGTACATTCCAAGTGAGGCTGCTTCATAAATAGATACCTGAGCAAGTCTTACAGTTTGCTTTAAGGTCATCATCAGTCAGAAATGACTTGAAGGCAAACAACAAATGCAAGAGAAATAGGCTAACGTCTATTTAGGTTTTTTTAAATTTTTCAATTATGCCCATAGTGGAATGTGCCTTTTTTACAGCAATCCCACGCTGGGTTGACATTTCATCAAGCTGTTTACCTCAACACCAAAACCCCTTTCTTAGTCAGTTGCTGCAACTTGAGATGTCATCACCATATATGTGAATTCAGGACCTTTACATTTACTAAAACTGAAACCCATTTGCACGTTAATGTTCTTTCTCTCAATTTGGAAATTTCCTTTTGAAGCTCTTAGTGATCTATTTTTGCTCTAACCACTATAAATAATCATTCATCTGTGCATCTAACCACTTCACCTTACCCACTTCCCAAAGAAGTTAAAAAGTACTGGTCCACATACAGGTCCTTGGAGAAACCCACTGTTTACATGTCTCCATTACGAGAACTGACTATTTATTCACACTTTCTACTTTCCATTCTTGAATCAGTTATTAACTCATAAGAGAACTTCTCCTGTTATCCCATGACACAGAATAGTCATGCCTAAGTGAAACAACTCCCCATACACCCAAACAGCAGCTCCAGCTTCAGGTCAGAGCAGGTACCTTAATGCAAGCTTTGGTTTTTATCAAACATGAAAAGAAGAAGAAGAAAGGACACAGATGTATGGAAAAGACTTACCGAGTTTATGCAACCCAATTCCTTGTTCAGAAGCCACGGCAAAGAAAGCTTCCCCTCTCCACGGTAACAAGACTGGATGCGTTCCTTGATTTTGTCTTTGATTTTTTTCAGTGTGAAGAGGCAAAGGACAGACTCCTTTGGTGGCTTGACCCTGTTCTTCTGGCCCTGAGAAAATACTGTGAATAGGATATCCTCATGCTCTGAGATTCCCAGCTGCCTGGCCAGTGCCTTTCCAGGCTTACTGAGATAAGCATCCTGAATGAGGCGGTATTCAATGCCATCTCGAACACAACCAATGGGAAATTCCACATAGGAATAGAATTTGGGGTCATCCACACATAACCGAACTACCTTGGAAGTGAAGAACTGCTCCCCAGTAGAGTCAGGTGAGGTAAGCTGGGTGTCCAGTTGCAAGGTCAGATAGTAGACAAACTGTTCACTGCTGAAGCCATAGATGTAGTAGATATCAAATGTGGGAAACTTAGACAGTGTATCTGACGGTATCTTCAGCTGGGAAGAGACAAACTCATCCTGATAAACAAAGCCAAACATCTCTGCATTTTCCTCACTGTCCATCAATTTACGGCTGGACAGGGTAGGGAAGTACTCAGACTTACCATCGATGGGTGTTCCAATGAAGAGCTTGTTCTGCCCATTCTGTACTTCAATTATGACTCCTGACATAGTTCCTGACTCATTGACACTGGAGAGGTAGTGTTCTTTGCGGTGGTGAGGCTCACCCAACTTGAAGAGGTCATCCAAGCGCAGGAACTGGCAAATGCCTTGAGAAGCACTGCCACAGGCTATCAGCCGGTTTCCAGAATAATCTACCAGCAGCAACTTATTGACATTGTTGGTGCTGACTAGCCCATGTGGGCATGACTGCACACTAGGAGGTGGATAGCATTTTTCATTGTCATCCACTGGCCCTGTCACATGAGTGCGCATCAGTGTCAGATTGTTTGCAAGCTTATAGATCCGGTTGACAGCACCCACATACACCTCCCCAGTTTTGTTATGGACCACCAAGTGTGTCAAACTCCAGTCTGTGACCTGGAAAGTCCTAAAGGGAGAAGAGGACTTGGGAGTACCTTCTGCCAAAGGCAGCCAAGCACTCCCCAGGAGCAGCAGGGTCCAGATGCTGACTGACAGATGGTGCTTTAGCCTCAGGAGCCACATGGCGGAAGAGTCACATCCAGCAAACGCTGTGTATCAAACTAAAAATAAATAGAAGTGAACCAAAAGCAACAGAGGAGAGTGACTGTGGATGTATGTCTCCTCTTCTTCCACCAGTCTCCACGTTCAGGACATTGTGAATGCAGGCATCCTCCTCAGCCCTAAAAGGAAATACAAAACAAACAGAGTTAGGCAAGCAGTTGTGTCACTCAGAACATAACAACACAATAGAAGCTCAGAGTTACAAATATCTCAGGAATGGACGTAGTTCAGCTCTCTGAAATGTTCAGCTGTCTGAGAGAAAGCACTGCACAGAATTTGCTAATCATTCTGCATTCTTCTTATTAAAGTTCCCATGACCATTTTGTGTGTTCACTACAGAAAAAAAGTTGCTAAACTGTTCTAGAGAGGGCTAGTTACTTTACATTCACACCACAAAAAGATAGTTTAGGCTCTCCAAAACCTCTCCATTTTTACAGTAACGTGAGTCTCAGAAAGCATGAACTCAGAATGTGAAGAGAACAACATTATACATTTTGAGCAAAAACTCAAACCAGAAGATCTGGAAATGACTTTAAAAATAACTTAAATGACAAGAATTAAATTTTTTATAAACCCTACTTTATAACCTACTTTATATCTGGCAAAAAAAAAACTCACTTTCTCTGATATCACTCTATTTGTTTCTCCAACTTCAAAGTTTTGAACAGAGGAAGGCAACAACACAAATGTATTTGTTAAAGATACTTACAATACCTCCACAAACATCTGAGTGAAAGAAAGAATAACACAAGAAAATCCATAAAGTTTTAACCAATGTTAAGAAAAAGCCTGACAGCCTTAAAGATATTTAAAATAGTCTTAGATTGTGGGTTATAGAATGCAATTTTATACATAGTTATAAATAAATGAATACTTAGTGGTGGCTAATGTGTCAACATTGCAAAAATATGTGGGTTATCTGTGATGGCTTGGGATGATGAGAGTTGCAGTCTAAAACATCTAGAGGACATCAGATTGGGACGGGCTGTTACAGAGAGTTATAGGGAATGAATAGCATTCTTCTCCACCTTTCCCAGCCTTTTTGGCATTTGTTTGCCAATTGTGCACTCTCAGTAAACCCAGTTTGAACAAAGATACTTGTGCTGATTATGTCCCACAGATTGTGAGCACAGCACCGCCAGTCCTCCAGATCTTCTCAGACAACAGTTCAGCTCCTTAATATTCTGCACTTTCCACAGGATGGTCCTAAACCATGTATAGCCCTTTTCCAACTTCTACTCTTACCTCTTCAGGCCCTGTTTCAAAGACTCTGGTATTGTCACCCACATGCTTTTGAGGACAGCAACCTATTCCCTTTGAATATAGCACCACCAACTTCAGTAAGGAAGCAAGTAGGACTCAGCAATTAACTACAGTCCACCCCATTCCTTAAGTGATGGTATTTTAAAAAAATACTTTTAGAGAACCACTGCCTACACATTTCAACAGTGCAAAACATAAATCAATACAATCTTCCTGTTTCAACCCATATTTATTGGCTCCTACCTCAGTCACATCCCTTGTTTAAGCTTTGACCAGTTCCTAACTCTGCTAGGAGACCGCCATTGTCCTGCTTATCCAGTCGTGCCTGACTAGGTACAGAAGTTTATTTTCAGGTCTTCAATATTTTCCCTTCCCGCAAGCAGGTAAGCAGTCAACTTTTGCTTATTCTTCTAGCATTAGATGGCCTTGAGGCTCATCTGAGGCCTCCCACACACCACAAAGCCACAGAACCTTCCCAAAGACAGGAAGAAAAAAAAGCCACATCCCACATCCTTTCAGTTACCACTCCCAAGAATGCAAGAGCACAGCATCATTTCTCGATACAGGAGACACAATATTTGTTTTTCCCAGTGAGCCAGCGACCAATATCATATTTGTGCCCATTGGATACAACTATATTTTTTCTTTCCTGCTAAACTCTCCAGATACCAACAGCCAATGGCTCTTGGACCAGCATTGATTCATGGATTTTGAGAGGTAGTGCTGTAGAAACAGAGATGGGAAACTTGAAACCCTCCAGATATTGTTGGATGGAAACTCCAACATTCCCACTTGACTGGATATGCTTGCAGCACAACAACATTTGGAGGGCAACAAGCTGGCCCTCCCTTACTGTAAAGCCTCATACCAGTTTCTTTAACCACACCACCAAGATTTTAAAAATAAGTATTCCTACAATGCATGACATTGGGAAAACTAGCCCAGTCCAGTCAGCAACTCCACAAACCCATTTTCCCAGTGAAAGATCTGGAGATTATCACAATCATGGCACAGCACACTCACTTTGCACCAATTGTGAGGGAAGAGTAAAGCAGCAAGAATTCACACCACACCTCTTCCTCCCCAGTCCCTACTGCAAAGCAAAACCCAAACCCTCCCCTTGCCAAAACCTGATTTGTCACTCTCAGTATGAAATTTATCACATTTGGCAAGTTTTCTGCAAATTGCAGGGAATAGACGGGATCATTACACTGGGTACCTAAGACAGTAAGGGTAGATAAAACACATACAGAGAAGTAACTACCACTGGCAATCTAGAAAATGAATTTATGATCACTGTTTGTACAAGTCTGCCTCAAAGCATACTCATATTCTAGTTTCTGAATCAAGGAGTTTTAGCAGACATCAAGACATCTTTTAAACTAGCTGTCTAAATCTAGATTGTGACATAAAGTCTGAAATCTACTTGATCATCACAAATGCAAGGTACTGAAGTTCTGTCTGAGTCCTAGTGGAAGATGCTCCTTTTAACTAGCATTAAGCCATTTTTCCTCTCAAACAATAAAAATGGGAATGGCATTCAATAATACTGAATAAGCCACTGAGGACAAATGACCTGCCTACTACCATTCATAGACCAAAAAACCAGTATTAAGTCTATAAAGAGAAATGAGTTTGACAAAAACCCTTCCACTAATAAATTTTCCAAACATACAGAGGAAAATACTCTACAAGTATCTTCATGTTTAACTCCAGGAACCCACTTTATTCTTGCTGTTTTGAGGGAAAAGCCCCTCAATCCCTGCTTCCATAAAGGAATTCTTGAAAAAAGGGAGTTAAACTCTTCAGGGCCTTCCTGACATCCCCCAACACACACTACCAGCAAGCTAACATATAGTAGTAAAAGCACTCATTGCTTTTCACCATTTACCTAATTGGACTTTAATGCACTGAGTGGTTAGTCCTTAATGAGATTTTACTTTTTATAAAGACTGGAAGCAAACACAGAGAGGGGGAGACAAAGGGGAGGGACCATCACAAATGGAGAGAGAGAAATAAATGGTGACATTTTGCAGAAAGGGAGGGTAGCTGCTGACAAAGAGAAAGTTAAGATTATGGGGCTCGGTTTCAGGCTCTGACACTGATTCCAGGTCCAAATGATTCACCTTTCATCTGCTTTCTCCTTCCCTCTGCGAAAGAGAAACAAAAAAAATTATGTGGATCTGCAAAAATACTCTTAACACCTCCTGCATGACCAAGCATCTCAGTGGAATGATAATCTCTTTTGTTTGTTGCTGCTGCTGCTTACTGAGAGGTGTTTTGTTTCACTTAAGTTTATGTTTTACACGGAATCTCACAAAAAAAAATCTAGATGAAGCAAACGTAAGCACATGAAATGGGATGGGGTATGTACAAAGTAATGAAAAAGAGACCTACTGAGGGAAATACAGAAGGTGTTTATCAATCTGCAGTCATGAGAGGCAGTTATCCTTTAGCTAAGCCACAAAGACTGAATCAGGAGATCCTTCTTGACACATCAACTGTATGAAGCCACACTGTTAACATGGTATATTTTGAAGGGCAGGAGATGATCATGCCAGAATAGCCATGTGCCCAAAAAAAAAAAAATCCATTATGATGTCTCCAAGATATTCACACCCTGCTTTCATATTATTTCTACTGAAAGGAACATAACACTTAGCTTGAAAATACCATCGAAACCACAAACATTTGACACACACGAAAAACACAAACAATATGCCACAATTAGGTGTACAAAAAATGATTACGCTGTAATTTTACACATAGTTATTTGCAAGTAAGCTCCACAGAATCCAGTGATGTGTACTTAAGAGACTGAGCTAGGTTCAAGTTGTAAAACACACTGAGCTTTAACAAATGGTCTTCGTCTAGTTGAAGTGCAGCCTCAAGCTTTAAATCTGAAAAGAAAGCTATCTTGCATAAAAGTACTGTCATTTAAACTGCTGGCATGAAGTAAAAGTAAAGAAGTGTCCCTTGATGGTTTTCCTTATTTGCAATGTCTATGCTCATTTATTGCAAACAACAGCAAAATCTGAACGCCTCATTATCGCCTCATTCAATTAGCAGGGCACAGAGGATCTGTCAATTCACCAGGTACCATCAACTACCTAGGGCCAGCACACTGTAGTGGTCTCAGCCTTAGACTATGACCCTGGAGAACATTTTAACTGTCGTGGCTGCATCCTATGAAATCCCAGAATTTGTACTCTGGTGAGGCACAAGAGATCCCTGGATGTGTCATATACTCTCAGCCTGCAAAAAAACCTGTGATAGGTTCACCTTAGGGTTGCCATAAGTCTGAAATGACTTGAAGGCACACAACAACGTCAACTATCCAGGCAGATGATAGCACGGTTCAGCATGTTTTTGCCTACTTATGCAAGGCTTAGCTGATCTGGCTGTTTCACTTCACATGTGGATATTGCTAGTCTTTGATCAAAAGTTTGCTGAAACATGTTGGAAGTGCTCTTCTTTTTTGTGACAAAGAAATCTATCCTTACTGTTTCTGGGTCTTCTGCCTCTGCTACCAAACTATTTGTTAAAGAAGTAATGTGCAGGAAAACATTTACTTTGCTAACTGAAATATGCATGTGTTTTCTGTAATCTGTGCAAAAATTTCTGCACAAAACTAGTATCTTTCTCTCTTTTTTAAAGCAACACACACACGGGGCACAAGCACAAAAAGATAGACCAACTGGGCAAAAAGACATAAACAACCCATCCTGGTGTAAGAATTCTTTAACAGTCCATACAACGGGACAAAAAATTATTGCAGTTAAGATCAAAGGCACATTTAGAGGGTTATGCAAAAATGAGTCTTGAAAATGAGAGAAAGCTCCAACACCAATGAGGGGGAAAAACTTCCTATGTTGTTGCAAGAAGAAATGCATTTTCTTTGTTGCTGCACAAGAACAGACCCAGTCAGAATGTACTACCTTAAGTCCAACACACTTGGAGTCTAGAAAAGGCTGGTCTAGGAGCAGTTATCATTTCTTCCTCCACTTTCAAAACAGAAATTGTCCCACTATCACCACAGACACACACTAATAACAGTAGAAAAGTGTCTCTTCTAGAGACATAACCTCCATGCTAAGAATTGCTTAGATGAAACTATACAACAAGGATTCAGGGATAAAGCTATACCTGCCTCTACAAACTTGCAATCTCCTCTTGAAATCTATTTGCCACCCTCCATCCCACATCACTCCTGCTCTTTTATTTACCCAAAGTGGTACAGGGAAGGATTGCCTCTACAAAAGGTAGAGCTCATTTAGTAGCAGCCAAAGATTTATGGACATCCATGACAGGCATGATCAGAATCATTTGTCACCAAACAGCCAGAAGAGAAGCCCGCCCCTCTTATGTCTGCAAGCGCTCTAATAGCAAAGCTGCTTCCTTCTTTGTACTCATGCAGTGCATGGGAAACTGTCAAACTACAAACTACCCTCAGGATTATTACCCTCCAAATTCCAGACAGTTACAGAGAACAAAGGATCACAACTAATACCACCCACCATGATGATGAATGGTTAATTTTATTTAATTACACTGAACCCTCCCTTCCTCCAAGGGTGCAGGGTACTGTTTAGCCTCTCACCAATTCTGTGAAGTAGGTCACACTGAGACACTTTGGTAAACTTTTTGGCATACCTTCCTAACCAAGCAGCAACAGAACCTGGTTCTTCATACCCAGCAATCCAGACACCTGTACCATGCTGTATCTCTGATGTTCCTGTAGTTTGAAAGAGAAAGTTGTTAAGTAATTCCCCAAGCAGTGACATCTTCAAAGAAATAAATCGGAATGCATTATGGAATACATAACTACTCTTCTTCCGGTGTCCATTTTATTTCTTTTTCACGTGACCTCCTTGTAAAGAGACTCACAGGATCTTACAAGACAAATACACACTGAGATTTTGCCCACCTCACACTGAAGCAATTAATGGTGGCACAAAGAACACCAGCTACAATAAAGTAGGCCATACAATGGCTGCCACAAGCAGGGCATTCATGTACACAGGCCTTCCATCCCAACTATTAGAAGTCTTTCCTTTCAACAAATCATACCTCTCTTATTTGTTCCAACTGTAACCTCATTTGTTACACTTTGTATTACCAAGTTGTTGCTGTTGTGTGCCTTCAAGTTATTTCTGACTATCACGGAGTTTCTGAGGGCTGACAGTGTGTGATGCACCTAAGGTCATCCAGCAGGTTTCCATGGCCGAGCAAGGAAAGGAACTCTGGTCTCCAGGTTCACAGTCCAACACTCAAACCACTACACTATGCTGCCTCTCTCTACTACCAAGTATCCTTTCACACTATACAGTTTATAGCACTATGCTTCCACTTTAATTGCCATGACAACATGGTATAGAATCTTAGGACTTGTAGTTTAGGGAGGGGCATTTGGAATTCTCATCCAGGGAGCTCTTGTGCCTCATCAGACTACAAACCTCAGGATTCCACCAGATGCAGCCACGACAGTTAAAGTGGAAACACTTTGATTTTATTATGTAGTGTGAAAGACCTCAAGTCTCCATTCCATGTAGCTTCTTAACTTCCTTATTCATACCTGGTCAGTTGCCTTGGGATCAAATATGACAAGATGATAAATATACAACTGCTCCCCCCAAAAAACAGTTTAGGACCTGAATATCTGCAGAAGAACTCACTCTCATGTACACCTGCCTGTTAATTACAATCTGTCAAAAAGGACCTCCTTAATGTCCCACCACTGTGATTAATACTCTATTAGGAGACACAGGAGAATACTGGCACAGCTGTGGGTCCACAGATGTGGAACGCCCTTCCCTTAGAACTGACTTTGCTGCAAGTGTTGACTTTGGGGTCTAGTGAGACCATGGTTTGGTATCTGGTCCACTGGACAATGAGTTTTATTTTATTTATGCTTTAAAATTGTTTTAAATTGTTCAAATTGTTTTCAGATTGTTTTGAAATAATTTCATTGATTATACCTCATTGTGAGATCAGCTGATATAGGGCAAGCTAGAAATATTCAAATAATTATGCACCCAGTGTTCTTTGGCAGCTGCCAGACATGCAGTGCCAAATCAAGTTTGTCCTTTAGTTTGTAAGCCATCTGGACAAGAGCAGGATTATGTTATACTTTATGCCAGGGCTGAGAAACTGCTGGCCCACAGGCCAGATCTGGTCACTCATCTGCCAACCTTCACAAAACAATCAGACCTTTGAAAAAGTGCCTACTTGTTAAAAGGAAAGCCTTTTTGTGGAAGCAGGAGCGAATGCAACTGCCAGGAGTTTGGGAACCACTACAGGAGCTCCTCAATCCCTGTGCCCATGATCTGAATTTAAAAAAAAAATCTTCACACACATAGCCTAAGTGGTATGAAGGACCTTTATTTAGCCTGGAAGTAAACTATTTGTCAACTTATAAATTTTACTTCCTGGTTATATAAGGCCTCTCTTGGGCCTAAACAAGGTAGGGGATTGAATTTTTGGACTTTTGAAAAAAATGTGCTGTGTTTATTACAGAAATGGAAGTAACATAAGGTTAAATATGTGATGTATAATATATGTAATAAGTTATCTGTGGACAGTGAGAGAGGATACTGAATACTGGGGGTGACTGGTAATTACCTGAATGCTAAAGGGACATTAAAAAGGCTGCTGTGTATGGCAGAGTGAGAAACATGAGTTAGTTAGGGATAGGAATCAGATTTAACTAATTAGAGAGAAGACAGTGAAGACTGGAGTGAGAGATGAGACATGTAGGTGAGGGGTTTGAGTTCTGGACCAGCTAGGGTTGTTAATAAGGTTCAGCTAGGATTACGAGAAAAGAGTGAAAAAGTTGTGTGATGTGTTGAGAGTCCATTAAGGTTTATATTAGTTAAATTAGTAACAATAACAATTAAGCACTGAAATTCTATAACCATAAACTTCAATATACCAAGTAAACTTTAACTTTTTGTTGAACTCCTTTTAATAAATCCTCCTTGTAATGTATACATGTGCTTCTGGGATCACTGCACTAGTGCTACTGGGGCAGTTGAGTTGAGATGTACTGTATTAGTTCTGGCAGCAGTTATTCAAGGTTGGTGGTAACTTGAATCCCACAGCAGTGGGACAAAGAGAGGTTCCAACACCTCATGCCTCAGCATTAGGACAAGTGGAAGTTCCCACGGGACCTGGCAAAATTGCTTTCATATCCCCTCAGGGATGAGGAGTGTCATGTTTAGCCAAAAAAAAAATATGCAGCATTTTCAAAGAAATGGAAGACTGGGAAAATAGTGCTTTGTGGGCCTCAAAGATGTAATGCTACCTAAGGCACCACCTGAGGAGGTGATTTTCTTCAGGATGACAGCTGGATAAGAAAGGATTAACCTTTCTTTCCCAGTGGACTGAAATCCCAACAACAATCCTATGCGTGCGTACACACACTCACACACACATACACAGAGAGGCAATGAGATATTTATAAAGAAAAAGCTCCCACCAGTGCGAACAGAAACTTTTTAAAAGCCTAACTGCTACAGGAGGTGGAACCAACAGCTAAGGAAGGGAAGTCACTATGGCAGAAATGAGAACTAAACGATGAAAAGAAAAGAAAAGAAAGAAAAGAAAAGAAAAGAAAAGAAAAGAAAAGGGTACAATTGTTAAAGATATGTGTTTGCATGTTGTGGATGTGAACAATCCTCATTAATATTCACAGCCTCAATGAAAAAGGGGTGCCAAGAAACCTACCAAATAAAAGCAAAAGGCCTTGAAATTCTTTGCCATTTGGCACTTTGCTAGTATCAAAAAAACGGCTTTGCCGCATAGTAAAAATATGTTATTCTTTATTTTCTATCATCTATATTTCATTTTTCTTCCAACATGGTACGCAAGGCGGAGAACAACAAGGTTAAAAAAAATACTGCTAAAAACCAGATGACATTTTTAAAATGTTTTGAGGCAGGAAACATGTTTTCTAAGCCTAAAGCACTGTTTTTGTGCAGAAGACATTGTACTGTACACAAATACATTGAATATCATGCAAAATACTGCTTTTTGCCCAGAAAACACATCTTCTGCTTGTTTCCTGCACAGCAGTCTGTGTACTTGTGCCTATTGTGTATAAATGTACAAACTGCATAAATTTACACAAATGGTACAAACAAACTGTGTTTTACACTGAAAATATGCTTATTTTTGCACAGGAATCAGTGCATTTTGTGCAAAATACAGTTATTTTTGAACAAAAATAAACATGTTTTCAGTGCAAAACACAATGTATACCCATCATTTTGCATTGTGTACTTTGAACAAAATTCACTGCCTCCTGTGAAAAAAAATGTAACGCTTTCTGTGCAGAAAACATGATTTATCCCCCCACAAGACATTATCTGTGCACAAGTATTCCTGTGCAGATGAATTCTGCCAAATTAAGATCCACAGTGCAAGTAGTGCTCAAAACCCACACACAAATCCTTATTTTATGATGGAGCAGAAGAAAATCACTGAAATTACTAGTTCCTGCATGCAGGAATGAATCAGAGATGGCATAAACATGTTTTCAGTGCAAAACACAATGTATACCCATCATTTTGCATTGTGTACTTTGAACAAAATTCACTGCCTCCTGTGAAAAAAAATGTAACGCTTTCTGTGCAGAAAACATGATTTATCCCCCCACAAGACATTATCTGTGCACAAGTATTCCTGTGCAGATGAATTCTGCCAAATTAAGATCCACAGTGCAAGTAGTGCTCAAAACCCACACACAAATCCTTATTTTATGATGGAGCAGAAGAAAATCACTGAAATTACTAGTTCCTGCATGCAGGAATGAATCAGAGATGGCTTACCTCCCTGGTGAACACAGATATACAAAAGAAGAATTGATAAAGAATGTAGATGGAGGAATAGACGGGAACATCTATCTAAAGAGAATGGGTGCATGGAAGGATGGATGGATATGTATGTGAATGACTGAGAATGGGGATGTGGTGGCGGAAGGAAGGAGGATGGTAAGAGAGAAAGCATGGGTAACAATGCTCTTGGGAGGAAAAAGAGAGTTGAGGATTACCTGTTATCAGCTCTAACCTGTCCACTGCTAACATGTACCCCTCCCAAAACTTCCCCGTCTCCAGAGACACACAGCTTTTGGCAGAAAAAAATCTTCCCCATCTGTTTTGTTAACTACTTGGGACACATCTAGCATTTGCAGAAGCGAATTAGAAGTAATAATCAAAATTATCATGAACTAACAGTTCCTACTTAAAAGTACTGGTTTTAAAAAGGATAGTGGATAAACAGAGGCAAAATATTTTGTTTTACAAATAGTTTCATTAAATGCAAAATTCTAAAAGCAAAGCACTGGAAACAGCATCTTCCTTCAAATTCATGGCTGAGTTAGGCTACATGGGGAAATCCTCTGGCAAGCCTTTAGTGCGAGGAATTTCCTACAGGGAGTGGCACTGGAAGAAAAAATAGCCCTAGGCAACTCCTTGACTCTGCTAGGATTATGTGACACTGTCTCATTCGAACACCCAAAGATGTGTCTGGCATCCTAGCTCCAAGGTGCCTAAGGCTCTGCTTGCAAAAGGCTGGCAACAGCTGCTGAAAAATTAGCCTGACCTGGCATACAAAAGGCTAAAATCCCCAGGCAACAAAAAAAGACTGGCTCCTAAAGAGTTACTGCGTACTTTCTGCTAGAAAACATAGCTGGAAAATAAATACGCTGGTGGAGCATCCATGATGACATATCCCCTCAGCAGCTCCACATTTTTATCTGGAAAAGACACCAGCCGAAGCACAACTGGCAAAAGACACCAACGCACATTAGCGCAGACCTCATCCCACTAATCAGCTCTGTGCAAAACTCATCTATAAGAAGCAGAATCTCTAAGAAAGGACCTTATTTCACCTCTGGCCCTTGGACTTCAATATGCTACCCAAACAGATACACTCCACAAGTAGTCATCTTCTCATTACAGAGTCAAAATGTCCCCTTTTATTGCAAGAAATCCAAAACCTTAGAAGCAGCCCATTATGCTGGGTTGTCCTTAGTCTGAAGAAGAAACAAAGCTCCCATACAGAGAAAGATCACTGTGTCCTTGGCTCTTCCAGTGCCAAGCTGCTCTTCACTACAACCTACACAGGAAAATTTTTTATCTGACACCAATAACGTAGGGAGTACAAGTGGCAAAATCGTACATGGGATACAAAGGAAACTGGGAAGATCTAAGAATACATCAGTCCTGTGCATATATTAAGTATGCACACATCTGTTTTTCCTCCAACCTTGGACATTTGACACCACACATTTCCCATTATCAGAACAGGAAGTTTATGAGCATGCTGGTGACCAGCATATAGCACAGGAAAAGCCAAACTGCAGTCTTTTAACAGCATCCTGTGGGCAGCGTTCCTGTTAAGTCCCCTCTGGCTCAGCTCAGGGTAGTAATTCAGCAAGGTCTTGCTTCCATTCCTGACAGTGAGTGCAATTCTAACCAGCCCACGCTGCTGTCTCCAGCGGAGCAGGTGCCAGGTGGAAGTTGCCCTGGATGTTTGCTTCACAAACAGAATTCATAACCTTGTTCCTACCAAAAAATCCCAGACAAGAAGCGCTGAAACAGACCCTGATCCAGATTACAATACAGGAATAGTTTTTCCAGATTTCGAAACAGGAATTTCTTTGGACTACAACTCCCAGAACCTGCTAACCAAAAGTGGCCAATGGACATACTAACTGGGGGTTTTCTGGAAGTTGTAGTCCAAAATGTCAAGGTTGAGATCTTTTCACCAGTATGCCCTAAAAGCACCAGATCCTGTCTGATACTGGAAGCTAAGAATGGCCAGTCCTGGTTAGTACTTAAATGAAAGACCACCAATGACTACCAGGTGCCATAGGCTATATTTCAGAGGAAGGAAAGAGCAAAACCACCACTGAATATGCCTTGCCTAAGAAAACCCTGTGAAATTCAAGAGTCAGTATAAGTTGACAGGAGAACTGAAAGCACATACACACACCACACCACCATGTAACACTATCATCCACGCCTAAATAATGAAAATCATTATGCAATTAAAGTACAGCTACTGACCCTACAGCTGGAACCTGCTCAAAATTAATTTATATATTTTATTATCAGGTTCCAGCAGCGAAAGGTTTGGACACCAAAAGAAGATGGCTAGAAACATTAGTACAATGGTCCAAAAGTCAAAAAACCATGAATAACTCCCCTGCCACCCAAGTGAGTGCTTCTGCTTCCATTCCCTTCCAGGGCTCCCCCCCCCATTCACTCGTGTTTCGCCTAGGCGTGCTGCCCTCCAAGTGCCCTGGGGATGGGCAAGCAAATGGCAGCCCCTTGCGTGTTTCCCCTGCTCCCCCGCCATTCACTTGCACTTTGCCCATCCACACTGCCTTCCAGGCTCACAGGCAACATGCAAGTGAATGGGAGGGAATGTCAGCCGTGCGTGCACTCCTCCCTCCATTCACTTGCATTTTGCCTAGACATGCTGCCTTCTAGGCACCCAGGGATAGGCAAGCAAATGGGAGGAGGCAGTGTCACAACCAGAGAAGGCATACATGTGGGGCTGCCCCCTGCCATTCACTTGCCTTTTGCCCAGATCCGTAGAAGGAAGTCATGTGCACCCACACAAAAGGTAGGGGAATGGAAGGGGGAGAAAAGGAGAAGGCAAGTGGGCACCTCATAAATAATCAAGTTCAAACCCATGAATGTGGAAGAAAGACTGTACTCAATTTCCCAGATGGCAGCACTCTGCCTTAATATTAGTGCCATGCATAGAGCCAAATCCAATCCTCTACCCTCTGAGGGCCACGGATGAAGAAACAGAATGCACCAGCTTCTTGGCCAGACAAACACAGAAGGCCTGGAACTGAGCTCCATACTACTTACCAATGGGAATGGTTGATACTACTCACTATTAAACTGTATCTCAAAAGGTCTCTCAACCCTAAGTCTACACAGTCTATGGCAAGAGATCATCAATGCAAGCCTGAATGCAGCTCCAACTGGAATGCATCTCTTCTTAGCTGAACCTTCAAAGTGCTTTGAGTGTGTCTTTTTCTGGGAAAACCAAATCTTTCCTCTTCCACAAGAAAACAGAACCTCAGGAAGCCAGAGATAGCAGTTCTTCACACAGAGGTTCCTCTGTTGTAATGGAGTTTTGTGGCAGGGAGTCTATCTCACTCAGTATAATCTGCCTGACTCGTTTCCATCAAGTCGGTTTGTATCACTTTGATTGAGCTAAGTAGCTAATCTCATCCCTACAAGCAGCAGGGTGCAGATTGCCAAGCGCCAAAGAAAGCTTAACAATTCAATTGTACTGTCTAAAATAACAGGACTTCCATTATTAATATCACTGTAATCAACCACAGGTAACTAACAGGTACCAAGACAGCTCAGAAGATCCATCCCCGTCCCCTTCACACATCTACATAGGTAAATTGCAAGGGCAAAGTCTGCTTTCTCTCTTAGAACAGAGCTACGCAAAGTGGTAGTCTGTAGACCGATGCCGGTCCAGAACCTAACAACTGCCAGTCCCCAGAAAACTTCCGGGAAAGAAAGAAACAGCTGCAGTCAACAGGCACAAGTTGACAGTCCTTCACACCAGATACGTTAGAAAATTCAAAAAGCTACCACAAACAGATAAAAGTAGACAAAGGGTCTTTCCATCCTACACTGTTATAGTGCTATTCTTCTACTTTCAACATGCTGTGGAATTCTGGGGTTTGTAGTTTACTGAGGGCAAAGAGCTCTCTGGCTGAGAATTCTAAAGACCCCTCTCTAAACTACAAGTCCCAGGATTCCACAGAATGTTGACAGTGGAATAATAGCACTGTAACAGTGTAGTGCAGAAATGGCCACAGAAACTCATGGTCACTACAATCCTGCATCCTTACTGCTGCTTCAAAACTTCCCATTCAGAAAAGTTTTGCTTCTATAAAACTACTAATATAAAAGGAAACCCTGGAAAGAGATTCCACCAACACATTAAGAAGAACTTCTATACAATAAGAAATGTTCCACAGGCAATGCACTGCCCTGGAGGGTGGGGGACTCTCCTACTTTGGGAGTCTTTAAACAGAGGCTGGAGGGCCACCTCTCAAGAACTTTAGTTGTGTACTCCTGCATAGCAGGGTGTGGAATAATGGCCCTTGAGGCCCTTACTGATGCTATTCCTGCATATGGAATAGCTGCACAAACCACAGAGTGGGAGGGAGTCTTCCAAGCCCTCTTGTCTGACTAGAGGAGCCCTGGTGGCGCAGTGGTTAAATGCCAGTACTGCAACCACAAGGGTGTGAGTTCGATCCTGCCAGGCTCCAAGGTTGACTCAGCCTTCCATCCTTTCGCAGGTCGGTAAAATGAGTACCCAGCTTGCTGGGGGCAATTAGCTAAAAATACATTGTAAAACGCTTAGATAACACTAGCTGATAGGCGGTATAGAAATAAATGCTATTGTTATATATATAGAGGGGGCAGAGTGGAAACTGGAGGGGCTGCCAGTACCATCAATATTTGTGTCATCCACTAACAGGTTCCACTCAGGCATCATAAAGGGTTAATTCTTCCCTGACAGCCTTCACTGAGGAAAATGCAATATATCATCAGTTGATTTGTTTCAGCATGAAGTTGCTTGAACAATTTTGTCTAACGAAGGGTAGGTTACTTTACGCCCTTCAGATGTTATTAGCTGGAAATTCTCACAAGCCCTAGCCAACGTAGGTAAAGGCAATGGATCATGGGAGTTGTAGTTCAACACTGGCGGGAGGATTACACATTGCTCACCCCAGGCCTAATGTATATAGAAGTTTAGCAAGTGCAACCTTTTCCTTCAAAGGCCTGGGATCATGGGAGAAATTGCATCTGATTATCTTCCTGTTATAACGTAACCATGAGATGAACAGACCCATCTTTTCTATTCTTTGCTAAGGTCCAAAAGGCAATCAAGTTTGTAATGTACTCAGAGATTTCACAGTGGCAGTGGTAACGCTTCTGACAGTGATTAACTGAGTTGCCTTAATGTCACCAATGGGTGGAACTGACGATCAGCACAACTGGCTGAGCTACTCAAATCATAGACAGAAGCAAACCAGGCAGGAGGAAACTAGGGAAAGGAGGCATCTGGAGGCTAAGAAGGCAACAGGTCTAGGAAAATGAAAGTGAGGCACTAGGTAAGAAAATCAGAAATATAAGTAGGTCCTAATCAGAACTAGGAAACACATGACCCTTCAAGTGTTGTTGGACTGCAGCTCCTATCAGCCTTAGCCAGCTTAACCAATGATGAGGGATGATGGGAGGTACAATCCAACATCTGAAGAGCCATGCAAACTCTACCCCCAAATGGAGAGATCAGACAGAGAAAGGCAAGATGGACAAAAAATAATGGTCAGAGCAGAACAGCCTGCAGAGCTGCAAGAGTCTGAGAGCTAGGGACATCCTGAAGTTCATATATATACCTAAAATAAAAAAAAAGCATAATATTTACCTATCACCTTCCAACGCATCTTTACTTTTGAAATTCTTGCTAAACAATACTTCAATCATTGTGATGAACTATAGTTGCCTTAGAACTCCATCTAAAACTAAGCCATGTCCTTGATAGCTCAAGGTATACAAATTTCACCAACAGGTTGATTTTTCCGGCGAGCTCACTGCTGTCATCTTCATAAGAGTTTAGATATCACACCTCCAGGTGGTCAGTCCCAACAGATGCTGGGATTTTAATGAGCCCTCCAGGTCTGCCTCTGGCAACCAGATGCTCTTTGAGAAGGTATTTAGGTGCCAAATCACAATTTAATATTGTATTTTTTCATCACAAACCCATACGCTCTTCATGCTTCATTTCCCATTTATTTTAACATTTTTACAGGCTGCATTCTCATATGGCACTTGAAGCAACGTACAAGGTCTCTCTGAGTATAAATTCATGGTTTAAATCTATGCCAATCAGCACCTTAAATCTTTAAGACTTGAACCCACTTCAGTGAAAAAAGTAGTTGTGAAAAGCTGTCTCCTAAAACCAAAACATACAAAAAACGAAGTAAATAAAAAATAAAAATTGTTACATAGTAAAATGTGGAAGCAGCATAGCACTTTCAAGTCTTTTAACCTTTATGAGTCAAGAGAGGACACCCAGTTCCTCAGGATCACATTCTATAGAGTCCAGATAGAACTAGATTTTTCCCATAGGGAGACACTGGAATTCTTACTGGGCTCAAGAAATATCTGTCTCTACATTAAACCCTAATGTTTATCCCAGCCAAGCCCAACACTGAACACCAACTTTGTCAATACAACGGAATTCTTGCTATGGTTGTTGTTGTGGGCTTTCAAGTCATTTCTGACTCAGGGCAAGCCTAGGGCAAACCGACCACTGGGTTTTCTTGGCTGAAAGAGAAGTTGTCTTGGTCCTCCTCTGAGGCTGAGAGAGTATGACTTGCCCAAGATCGCCCAGTGGGTTTCCATGGCCAAGCGGGGACTCGAACCCAAGTCTGTCAGAGTCATGTTTCAACATTCAGGCCACTACATTACACTGGCTCTCATGGAATTCTTATGAGGTCAGAAAATTCCTCACCATTCAAGTTTCTTTTAAGCCTAGTGCATGTGAGTTAAAAATATTAAAAATGAAAAGCAAGCTATAGATCCATAGAATTTAGCTTTAGCTTAGCTTCCCTGAGACCCCTATAAAATTTCCCCCCACAACACAGATGCATACACAAGTAGACTGGCAACCTCCCACAATGCAGTTTGTAATCCAGCAACTTGGAACCACATTTTTACAACCAGGATAAAACTAAGGTTTCTGATCTCAAAGTATTTACAGTCTAAACCTTTCCCAAGACACAATTACAATAAACTGCAGAAAAGAAGGAGGAGTGGAGAGGGCGCAGGAGGGAGAGCAATGCAAGATTAAGCAAATGGGAAGTGGTAGATCGATGTCATGCAAATAGAGCTATAGATAAATACTGCTGAAGGGAAGCAATGTTCCTTTGGCAGATCTTTCCAGCCCTTCTCTTTTAATGTATTTCTAGTCTATCTCTATTTATATTTGAAATCACAGTTATAAAAGCTGGAGCAAATAATATTACAGAGAAGACTGAGATCAGGACAAAACTGAACAAAATAATTACTGGGCAGAACATGTAAAGAGTAGATTCTCTAGGAAAGGGGAAAATGAGAAGGCAAGGAAGAAGGAATACATTAAAAAGAAGAAGAAGAAGAAAGGCAGAAGGCAAGCAGAGGGCAGGGAAATACATGGCTAGGGGGCAATATAACACTTCAGGCTGATTCTTCAGCCCCTCAACTTAGGAAATTTCCTCCTCTACTGCACATTAATTAACAAACAGGTTTCTAGTTCACAGGGTTGCAGAGCCTACTGAATCCTAGAAATCAAATGAGTCTGCACAGGGATCTAACTGGTAAGACAATGCAATTCAGTAACCCTGTTCAGGCTTTCTGAAACAAAAACAAGGTGAAATGCATGAAGCGAGGGGCAATGCACGATCCATACACCTCTCCATAACTTTTGTCACCATCTACATGTAGAAGGCAACAATCCAGACACAAACACCTCCTTTATGAGCAGAGGTTCTTCATATGACTCAGAACGGTGTAAAATCCCTGGTCACTTGGCGACCTTTCTGTTCCATAAGAGAAGATCTCCAGACACCATGGCCCTCCTATGTAAAGAGTGACAGAAATGACAGTAGAGGGACAGGGCTGCCATACTCCACCAATTCACCTATTTGTCATATCAATGGGACTGCAGTCCTGATGCTTTAGGTCTGTATGTCACCACTCCTGCTTTCATTTGTCGTCCATCCTGATTCTCATTCAGCAAAACAAACCACACAAATATACATAATTTATCTGAGGTATTTTGGATTCAAATTTTACTTCTGTTTTCTTTTGTTGCTGAGTCACAGCACTGTTCTGCACTCCACATCCAGACTACTTCCTGATGACTGAATTCCCACTTTCAAAACAAATCCAATTTCTGGGGCCTTCAATCTTTAAAAACTGGCCTAACTAGAGAGAAAGAAGCCATTTGTACAATTAACACTTACATCATAGATGGGGAACGTATGAACTGTGGGCAAAACACACCCCACAGAATTCCTTCCATCAACCTATGGCCTCTCCTGCTTGAAATGAACCTTGAAAAAAGCTTTCTTCTGGCACCAACGAGATTTTATTTTAACACAAGTTATCTGTGGGTGAAGCAACCCTCCCTTCCCACCTGCTGTCACCTCCCTCAACACTCCCCCATGTTCCTTCCGTGTATCAAGTTTGCAAAATAAACAAACAAAAACCTTCTACTAGAATAAATAGAAAGTTTTTTTTAAAAAAAAATCTAACTACAACAACCTGTGGGATGTACACAAACTGTGTATATACATTTGCTGTGTGCCGTTGTGTGCATGACACAGCAGGTGGGGTGATTCCAAATACATAGCTTTAAGCTGGTGCACTTTTTGCAAGGAAGTGCATGTGGGTCTTGCAGAATTAGCCACAATGGAATACAGCCTTTAAACCAATAATCTTCCCTATCCCCATATGAATAAATAGCTTTAAATATTATTTAGCCCACATGGCAGAGAATATCCAGATATGAACGACAATAAAGAACATCCTCCTTATTATTCACCGCAGCCCCAACTGAAATTCGAATCACACATTAGCTTCTCTTTCATTTACACACTATTATCAAATGTATGAACAGTGCCTTTTCCTGTTTAACCTTTACCAGTCTGACTTTCATACACAGGGAACACACCGAGAAGCCTTTCTGCATTCACCTGCTTTGATAATGGGAATGTGTGGTATCAGTTGTTCAGGGCTGGGCTGCAGAATAGCCCAAAGTTGTTCAATTCACTTCTGCTCACCAACTCGTAACTACACAACACTTTAAGCCACTGTGACTTCAGATTCTTCTGCAGCCGGGGAAGCAACACACACGACCCTGGGTGAATGAGGGAGTTAGGGTGAATCGTGATCCTGCCAAGACTGCAGAGTGCAACTGTTTTACAAAGGTAGGTATGCTACCCTACTTTAGTGAAAATATTTCCCCCCTCCCCAAATGCATTTCTATCTATTGCTAGTTTAAAAGAGAGAGAAAAAAATCTCTTTGGGAAGAAGGCCCCAGATCACTTCTTTCTTACACTGAAGTAACTCCCTCCTTAAACCTTCCTCAGAATCCATTACCATGCTGTCTCAAGAAAAACAGAAGTTTTTGCAAAATATGTAGGCACATGTCTCCCCGTGTCCTCTGCAGGTGTGATCAGGACCCAATGAGTCTGATCTCCAGAACAGGTTCAGGCAATGAATTAAACAGAGAAAAAAATTATTTTCAAAGCTTCTTCTTGGATGTGTTAACAATCAAGACTGTTTTTTTCCTCCAAAATTCCTTGCATGTATTTATAGCATTCTCTATTTTTCTTCTCAACTCTTAGCTCTTGTATCACCCTCTCATCTGGCCAAAATTCTTTCTAATATTTTCTTAACTGACCAAGCTCTTCCCCCTCTTCATTCTGCCTTTACTCCAACCCCACTTCACAAAATTCTATCAGATCTTACTGGTTGAATTCTTCACAACACTCCATTAGTTTTTATTGGTAGAAACCAGGAGGTGGTAGACTCAAATTTTGTTTGTCTCACCCACATTTTCAGCAGGGATGTGACCTGTGTTTTTTGCAAGCCAGAACAGGACTAAAATTTAACTATACAGGACATTAGCTAGTTGCATATGTACCTTTTTCTGGCATCTGTGGACAAGGAATGAGGAGAGATGTTTAAAAAAATGGTGTTGTTGTGTGCCTTCAGACAGCTTCTGAGTGGGGAATCCAACCCTGGTTTCCAGAGTTGTAGCCGAATGCTCAAACCGATGCATCACATCGACTCACCTAAAATACTTCCTTATTAATTCTAGTTTTGGAAAGGGTATGGATGCTACAGGAAGCCAGTGAAGTCATATGATACAACAAGTACATCAGCCAGTGTCAAGGTGGGAGTGGGATGGATAGCAGGCAGTAAGATTACATTCTCAAATAGTTCCTTGATTTCATGAAAATTTTCTCCTGTCCCTCTTTTTTACCAGGATTTTATCAGTATGGAAGGTTTCACTTTCCTTTGGGATTATTATTAATGTGCAGATTCTGACAACCTAAGATTGTATCACTATTAATGTCTATCTAAAGCCATACAAAATAAAAGAAGGAAAGGCTGATATTATTTTGCTGTATTTAAATCCTGAATGATATAAGCTGTACAGGTCTGGATCAAATTAAGTGGTGGATCAGGCTTGCAGTGACTGAATGAATAAGAAGGCTCTCCTTTAACACACATGGACAGCTGGTCAATCCCATTTTGCATCCAACTCATAAAACACTGAGGCCTATATAAGAGGCTTGCTATCACAAGCACACCTACACTCCCCACACACCTCAGTTCATGGCCAGTTTTTTGAAACAGGATCAACGGCAAACAGAACGGTTTAAATATCAACCAAGATTACAGGTCCTAGACTCTCAGAACAGACGGGGACACAACAGATTGGAGTTAACGCATCCATTGCAGCACTGAAATTCACATTGCAGCACTGAAATTCATACTCGTGGCTTCAAACTTCTCTGATATATCCCAGGACGGAACTTTAAGCAGCATACATGAGGTTGACAAGTAGTATCCATCCGGGTACAGAACAAATCCAAACCCTCTGTAGGACATAATCATCAAGCATAAAAGGTTAAGGACTGAAGTGGAAACACAATCTGAGAAAAACAACTACCACTGTTATTGCACTGGGTCACCATTTGAACTATCCCTCAGAAGTCTTTACAGGATTTGCTTCTGCTCTGTTCTGTCCAAGGCAAGGCACTCTTCTTCACAGATCAACCTGTTGCAAAGGCTTCTGGTTAAAAAAGAAAGAAAATCCGACAGACAGAAATGCATATATTCACAAAGAAACAACAGCATTATTCCACTGTCAGTGTTACAAACCAAAAACAGCCATTTCTATCAGAGAACACGGCCTTCATTTCCTGGACACTTAGCTATGCTACATGCACACATTGCTTGGATGAACCCTTCCCGTTCACCAGCTAGCAGTGTGGGATTGCCAACAGGAGGTTAATTCTCTTCCACAAACACAGCCACCACGGTTACAGGATTTTTGCAAACCCGAAACAGACACCTTGGAGCCAAGCCCAGGTCGGAAATGGATTGCGTTATATATTTTTAAAAGAACCAAAAAGGGAAAAAAATGAAATAAATAACACTCACCCAAAGCATTCCCGCTCAGCAAGTTAATGCCAATTCAGAGAGCAAGGCACAGAGATCTAAAAATATATACCATTATTCTAACTGGACAAAATAGTAAACAGTGCCAAACTTCCTAAGAGAGAGGCGGGGGAAGGGGAGGAGAGAAGCCTCCTCTGCAGTGACTCAGAAAACAACACAATGGGATGCAGCCGCAAAGTGAGACTCAGATGAAGGCAATGAAAAAGAGCATGCAGTGAACCAGACAGCTGTCTAAAAAACAGTGGCTGTTAAAAAGAGTTTGGAAAAGCTACATTTCTGGACTACAGCCACCAGAACTTCCAGTCAGCAAAGGACTGTATGAGCTGTGGTCAAAAAGAGTAACTTCTCCTAGTTCTGGTTGATTAAAATAAATGTATATCAACTAGAATTTGTGGAAGTTACTCTTCAGAATTTGGAGAAATGCATGTGTCTTACAACAAGCCCACATGTTTGTTTGATTCACATATGTAGCAGAAAACTTGACACCAGATAGAAATTTGACCCAGTGACCACATGGCTGACAGATCCAACCATTTCCCTTTTATCCCAGGCTACACAGGAAATTTGCTAACAACTCCACCTGTACAAGGAGCCAAGAGGCACTTAGTGTTTCAAACTCTGGTCACATCTGCTCAGTGAACTGTACTGGGCCAAGACCCCTGCCCAGAGCTGTAGCCAATACACACTTCAAAAGAGCGTTTCTTGGAAAGCCACTGACTTGCTCCCCCAAACACCTGCATCCCGGCTGCTTTCTAGCACGGGGAGTAGAAAAACCTCTTCACCCAGTTCTTGTGCTTCCTGGACCTCTCCTCCCTCTCTAAGCTCAGGAGAAGTAAAAAAAAGCAACATCCTGTGACTTCTCAGGAAGCACTGAGTAGGTCAGTTTAATGCATAATGTTTCCCAGTCTTTTGACAAAGGGTAACGCAGTTGGCGTAAGTCAACAGGCCACCTGAAGGCAGATAACACACACAAAGGGTCTTGCAGGGTCCCTCAAACTCCCATCTTCCTCTCTTTCCTAACTTTCTCCTTCCCTTCAGTCTCACACAGTCCATTTCCCTTCTTCCATTTGAATTCCTGCCTTCTTCCCCAGTTCAGAAAATACTCATATCTGCATTAAGTTAAATATAGATCACAGCCTTAAACCAGATTTGGAATGGAAAACATTGTCACAAGGAGATTTCAAACATTGGTTTAAAGTCAGTCAGGAAGCTGGCATTCCTGTAATTGGCTCAGACCCAATAATTACAGTATGAAATTCACAGCTGCATTCACACTTACTAGTTTCTCAGAAACACTGATCTGCAGATGTCACTGGTGAAATCTCTGAAAACTATTTTCATTAGCAAAGTGAAAAGTAAAGCAAAGGGAAAAAAAGCAACATCAGCAACTGCACATTTCCAGTTAAGAACCTTGCCATGAATGTAACATTCTTCTAAACATACTGTGATTTATGTTCCATTTAATCTTTTTTGCCCCTGCCTTTTCACTACGCCTCAAGTACTGAAACACTGGTACAATTCCAGTGCTCAAATTTTTTGCACCATTGTATAATCTCTCAGTTTATCTCTTGCTTCTCTCGCATTTTGCCCTATTTGACCCATAGTGCTGAGTATGCAGGTGGGGTGTTCATGCTAGAAAAGGAGGAAGGCAAACATATGGGCCATTTCTGCACTAGACTGTTAATAGCGCTACGATTCCACTTTCAACATCCTATGGAATCCTGGAGTCTTTAAACCAGGAAGAAAGACATTCAGAGAAAGTTGTGATGCTGTATTGTGATGTTGTATTCATGACATATGAGATTTGAAATGTAATCTTTACCACAAATTTTGTTTACATGAAACAAAGGCTTTTATATTTTTCAATTTCAAATATATCACAAATAGTAACATTTTATGTGCTAAATTATTAATGAAGCACTCACTATACATTGCTAAAGCAGGCCTGGTATGAAAGTACTGTACATTTTTTCCATGTTTTGCAAATTCTCTCCCCACTCCCCCCAAAAATAATGTCTTTTTTATAACATGGTTTCAAAATTTTCAAAGATTTTACATTTCTAAATGAGAACTCTTGGAGGAACAATGCAGCTTTGGATCCAAAGCGGTCTTTGACCTCACCCCTACTAAACACTCTGTTTCAAAATCCAACACCGGCAGAAATCCACTAGTTGGAGATGTTTGCTTACGGAGGAGTTTATAGGTGCAGCAAGGGCCTCATCCATGGGCATGTTCTCACACCACTACCCCAAAGAAGAGTTCCGTCCCATCAGCACAGAGGCACCTTTGCCTTATCTTGATTCTTCTAAGTCAATAATCCCAAACAGTTAGGATTATACCACTAACGTATCAAAAAGTCAGTAGAACTACAATGTATGATTTTGATAAAAATCCAGTAAAAAGGGGACTTTCATCAAGATATGTTCTCTCTTCCTCTAGGGTTCTGCATGCAGAATTGTACAATGTAGGACAGAAGGCAGTTTATAGCCAACTCACTACCATATATTTTGAATATTAAAAACCTTCACACTGTCTGTAGAAAGACACTTTTAATCTCGTGAGTGATCACTTCAAAGAGAGGAGAACACCACCTTTGGATTCTGATTACAGAAGCAAGGAAAAAAGAGAACATGAAGCCATAGCCTTAGCTATTCCTGCCACCGGCATGTTCTATGTTCACACACGCACATTGTTATGTATCAAAAATACAGTACATTAGTGGGCAAAGTGTTTAACAATAACAGCTATTCCAACTAAATTTGCAACAATTCTGCCACTAGTGTGATTGTAACATGAGACACGCAGAAATAAGAAGAAGACAGAAACATCTGTCCAATCAGTTTACGTCTGAACTGTAAGTAATTTCAAAGCCTTCCGTTTCAAGGTCTAATCTGAAGTGTGTTTGCTCTCCCCTGAAATGGACCACAGGTAAAATACTGACCTTTTCACATGCTTCCTGTCTAACTATGCATCTCAGCCAGTCCTAAAACAGCTCTACCTTTTTCTCTTAATCTTCAGAGGCATATTAAACAGTAATAAACAATTTCAAATAATCTTGCTTTGTAACGCAGAAGAGATACTCTTGCTTCTCATATATAAATCAAAGCATACTTTAACATGTTCATGATGGTGTGTCCTTTAGCAGCTGTGATTAGGCTAGATTTTGAGCTTTTTCAGACATGACACTAAACCGGTTTAGCATTATGTCCAAACCATCCCCGTGCTAGATTTTAACTCCATTTGTGCATACCACCATACCTAACTTCAATATATGTCAGTTAAATCATTAAGAACCAGACTTCCAAAAGGACCATAATAGAAAGGCTTTAAACTTTGAATTCCACGAGAAAGACTATCTATAATATCTTACAAATATGAAATACCACAGTATTCCTTATGGTCCATCTTCAAGCATTTTTAATACTAGGTCTTACACTGTAATTTAATTTTACATGTATTTATAGACATGGGTAGTCCACCTATAGGACACAATCTAGAACAATCTAGAATTTTATTCTTTGACAGGCTACATTGACACCAAAATGACAGAAAGCCTGAAAACTCCTCCTATGAGGAGCAGCTTAGAGAGCTAGGTATGTTTAGCCTGAAGAAGAAAAGGTTAAGATGCCACATGAGAATTATGTTTAAATATTTGAAGGAATATCATATGGAGGATGGAGCAAGCCTGTTTTCTGCTGCTCCAGAGACTAGGACATGGAGCAGTGGCTTCAAATTTTAGGAAAAGAGATCCCATCTAAACATTAGGAAAAACTTCCTGATGATAAGAACAGTTCAACAGCAGAATATACAACCTTGGTGTGTGGTGGAGTCTCCTTCTTTGGAGGTTTTTAAACAGAGGTTGGATGGCCATTCCTTGGGAATGCTTTGATGGTGTATTCCTGCATGGCAGGGGGTTGGACTCAATGGCCCCTGTGGTCTTTTCCAGTGCTAAGATTCCGTGATTCTTCTTTACTATCTTTCCATTTGCAGGCAGAGAATTTTTTATTCCAGTGGGCTAAGGAGAGCTGCTTGATTTTTGGTTTTTGGGTTTTTTAGAGGAGGTTTAATAAGGTGCCCTGTTGTTTTTAAATGCTTTTAATCTTTAATGTAATCTTTAATTTTTTAATGTTATTTATAGCTTAATTACATTTTAATAATATGTTCATATGTTTTAATGTTTTAATTGTATTCAGTTGTTTTTTGTAAGCCACTTTGAATCTCAATTCTGGGAGAAAAGGTGGAATGGTAATCCAGTCCTTCCTCCATATTTGTGGGTTTGACGTTCACAAATTTGATTATTTGCAAGGAGCACGCATGTGTTCTCTCCCCACAACCGAACAAATGAGAAGGGTATGGAAGGATGAGAGCCCCAGAAGGGAAGGCATGCACATGCCTTCCTTACCTGTGCAGGGGCAAAGGGGAAGGGGATGGGAGGGGGAGCCCTGGGAGGGAAGGTATGTGTATGCCTTCCTTCCCCTGCACCCAAGCAAAAGACAGGTGAATAGGAAAGGGGAACCTGGGGAAAGAAGGAACATGCATGCATTCTCTCACTTGCTCAATCAGGGGGGCGGGGGGGGAGATTCAGGGTTTTTCAACTTTAGTGACCATCCTGCACCCTGAACCCTTGTGAAAGTGAAGGGGCCACTGTATATCAATATCACCATTAGTAATATTACTACATGAAAGTGTAAAACTAGAATTTAAAGATATATTTTGATTGTTGCTTTAAAAAGTTATCTTTCATTCTTTATTTGGATGATTACTATTAGTTCTTGATGCTTATTATTGGTTTTTTTATTATTCGTACTACTACGTTGTGGAATGATTTTTTGTGGAATGATTTCTCTTACATGATAGCATATAAAATACAGAATAGGTCAATAGTGATTACATTTCAAAAACTAACTAAGTAGATAATAAGTGGATAAGTAAGTAAATGAGTAAGGAAATATTACAATGATAATGATAAATGATTAGTAGCAACTAAAGTTATGGTATAAAAGAATCGATTTTGTACTTAGATATAACTCTTTAAATAATAATGGCTGTTTGCAACAGGGTGGGAACCAATTTTTTAGTTGTTTGAAGTTATATTACGGTATGTTATGGTACGTTATGTTGAATTATGTATTGTTAGTCTTTTTTTAGTATTGGTAGTTTTTATATTAGTTACATGTATTTTTTTAATTTTTTGGTTGAATGGTGTGTTTGATAATTTTTTTTATTATATATACATATATACACATACATACACACATGCGCGCACACATACACACAAAACCATCACTATGAAATAAAACCCATGTGTCCTGGGGCATATGAATGAGAGTAAGTACGTCTTCAGGGCTCTTCTGGAAGACTGTAACAAAATACACCTTCTAACGACTTTCACCAACATGGTCCCACCACTAAAAAATTCTCGATGCTTTGTGGGCAAAAGCCATCCTCTCCAGATAGGTCCACAGCTGACATACCAACCTAAACTACTATACAGCACTCCGAAATATTTCTGCCACCTTGGACCCTTTCACACTACATAATTATAGCACTTTGATTCCACTTTTACTGCCATGGTTCCATTCCATGGAATCCTTGGACTTACAGTTTGGGGTGGGGTATTTAAAATTCTCAGCCAGTGACCTCTAGCTGTACCTCCCCAAAGTACACACCCCTCCCCCAAATTCTTTGAGATACTGCTGTGACAACTGAATGGAATCACAGGGCTATAACTATGTGGTGGTAAAGGGCCCCTGACCTCCCTCAGTTTGCAGAGAATTCAAGAGACTTTTAAGACTATACAGCTGATTCTTCAAAAGGAGTGCAACCCTATGCAAAGAGAACCCTATCTAAAACAGTAAACCTCCATCTCTTTTGGGGAAGGAGGCCTTTCTTTCTCCTGTGTTGCTCCCATGCTGTTGAAAGCAAGCCCTCTAGAGCTGCCATCAGTTCCCACTCTGGCTGCTTTTAGGAAGAGTATGAAGATAACTCTTCAAATTGCCCACTGAAACTGCTTTGATAGTTTCCTGTCTACTATGATTGTTTTAATGGCTGTGATAAGTTTGATGTTTTTAACTGTGTTATTGTCCAATTTGTTTTAGCTTGTTTTTAATCTGTCTTAAGTGACGCTTGTCAGCCATCCTCAACACTGTTCTTTTTCTAGTGGAAAACCAGTATAAAAAAAAATAATCAGCATGCTGGTGACACCTCAGTCCAAACCACTGAATAAATTCCCCCAGTGGCTTCATGTACAAAAATACCACTAACAAAAGGGAACTTTGTGGCCAGTTCCCAAAGGGTGGCACAGAAGTCTACCCATACCACTTTCTCAGAATGCTTCTGAATGAGTATCTCAGACCACTGTAAAATCATCCCTTCTAGGCCCAACCCACATCCAAAAAGATACCATGGTCAGTGGTCTCCAAGAGGCTGAAAGGGACCAACAGTACTGTCCTCATCCCTTTCCCTGCATAAGACATTCACCAAAGCTGTTTCCGTTCCTTAAATGGGACTCAAGTGGATCAAATTAACCAATGTCATTCAAAACTGCTATTCTTTGGCAAAGAAGTAAAAGCTTACAACGTACTCTGTAACCTATTCATTCCAGAACTAAAGATGCGGGAATATATTTAACTTGATCTGGGAGTGTAAACGCAGTTTGACTTAGAATGTTAACTTACAGAATAGGTAGTTCAAAAAAAATATATATTTGTCCCTAGGTATATTAATGCAGGGAGTCAGAGCAGCGTAGCCATGTAAGTACTGGCTAGGACTCTGGGAAACCAGGGCTGAAGTCCCCACTTAGCCAAGAAAACCCCTATGTGACCATGGATAAGCCACACTCTCTCAGCTTTAGAGAAAGGCAATGGCAAACCTCCTTCACAGAACACATCTTTGCTTCCTGCATCTATCTGTGAAAGGAAGAGCGGAGGGAGAATGTTTGTTGATGAAAAGAAAAGATGTAATGAAGAGCTAGCTCCCACCAGTGTTATTATATTCACAATACAGGTGACAACTACAGAATCTGATCAGGGATCACATCAAGTTGCAAAGGCAATTTTGTATCTGCCTCCAAAACACAGCACCATCTGGAAGTGCCCACAGTGATATTAAATTAGAATGTTATTTCGATTTAACAGGGCCTAGAAAAAGCAGGATGGAAACGGGGGAAGCAGGTATGGCCCAGTACCATACCACCTGCTGACTGAGAAGCACAATGGCAGTTATCCCAAAGGATGCAACTTATAGCCTCAATATATGGGCACTGGTATATTTTGTGGGTACAGGTTTATACCACCTCACCTTTGAGGCACTGTATGCTGGAACCAGCAATCTATAACCCACAAATAGTACTGGTGCATCAAAAATAATGGGAACAGAAGGGGTCACTTGGCTCAGTTTTATGAAGGTCTTGAGCTTCTGCTTATCAAGCAATGTACCATCTCAGCTGAAGAAACTGGTATAACCCTGGCAATTAACAACAGATTTCAGCGTTTGGGGGGCAGAGTCCAAGAAAAACTGCCCAGGTTGAATGGAAAGCCATTCCAGAATATTTTAAAACCACTGATAGTAAAGTATTTCATGTCATTATCAGGGAAACAAAAAGGCCTGTTAGATTAATAAGAAACAGTAGAATAGGTATGATTTTCAAAATCAAAAAGACAACAAATATTGATTGTTGATCTTTAATTCTGTATCAAAAAAATAAAAATGCAGAAATAAGGCAAATAGTATGTAATATATATCCCCAGTTATATATAACAGATCACCTCAAAGTACCACATGCCTCTTAAAACAATGGTTATGTTCAGATCAAAGCTGTAGTATGTGGCCCCATTCCCTCAAAGGTGGTTGACTATGGGATACTGACAATATAATGCTCAACTATAGGTAGGACCAAAATGAACTTTCAGGAGAAACAGAACAGTTGTGGAAAAGAAACATGCAATCCAGGGTTGCCTCCTAAACTGTTAAAAATGTCTAAGGTACTGGATGCATTACATCAACAACAGACCTTTCTCAGTGTTAGCATGTACAGTAATGTACGGGTGTAACACAAGTGTTACACCCGTCTGGACCACTTCTATAAAACAGGCGGAATATCAGATAACTCCAGGGTAATACGGTTACTTTAAAAAGCTGCTTACCATAATTACCAACAACACAATAATATCCAGTAATACAAGTCATCTATGCCAATGGTGGTCACATGATCTTGTAAAAGAAACATGTAATTTCTTCTATTCTGACTACAGATTCATCAACGGGCAACAAAAGGGCTATGTTTCACAGTCTCTTTAACTGACAAACCACTGACTTCTGGGTCAGCTGAAAGATTTTATCATTCATTTAGCCAACAAGTTACTCAGTTTCATGATGAGCAAACAAGCCCTCAGACGACATCTTCAAGACATTCATTCATCTTCCTGTTATAACCCTCTAGATTTCCCTTGCACAAAAAAGTTAAGAAACTATGTCAGAAAGTAGCTTCTCTCCCTCTCTGTCTCTCTGAGAAACCAAATAAGCGAGCTTGACTAGGACTTTCCCACAAGCAGCTACTCTGTTTAGATAAGGTGATTCCTAGTTTCAGTTGGAACTGAAATATTTTCCCTCAGCATTTTCCAAAAAGAAAACACACACACACACACACACACGACACACACACACACACACACACGACACATTCCACAGTCTGAAGAATGTCCCAGAGGGATTCACCCTCTCAACCTTTAATCATGTGATCAGCAGCAAGCCCTCTCCTCCACTTTGCCTTTGGTATTCTCTACCTATTCATGAGGCCTCTTACACAGAGTTCCCATACACCAAAGCTGGGGGAGGAGTGACATAATGAAGGACTGGTCAGGGAATTCAATGGCTGACCTTCCCCTGTTCAGTGAGGAGGAACAAAAGTTATGAGAGGGGGAAGCTGATCCAATAACAGGCTGGGATAAACAAAGCAGAAGCCATTCAAAGCCACTCCATGGCAAGAAAAACTTCATTATAACATAGTAAATGAGCCTAGCCACAAACTACTGTGCTCTCTATACCAGTGCTACTCCAAATGATGGTCCCTGGACCAGTGCTGGTCCCTGAGCCATCAGCTGCTAGTCGCTGGACAGTTTTAAAGAAAAGAAAGAAACAACTGTAGCCAAAGGGCACAGATATGGTAGTTGTCCTTGGCATATTAGGGGAGAAAATTACAGATTCCCTGAACATCAGGTAGCTTAAGTAGCACTGTCTGACCACCTACAAGCCAGGAATGTCTAATAATAAATATCCTTTTGTGCTCTTTTGTGTCTGCTGCTAGCTCAGGTGAACAGTCTCCAATTCCAGTCCAATTTAGCTTCATCAACAAGGCCTCACCATTCATATGACAAAAATTAAAAGCATAAATATGCTATCACTGGACTGCCAACTAGCTTCTGCACCTGACATTACTTGCCACACAAATTGGATCCATCAAATCTTTCATTCATATACGTACTCAAAATCACATACGATCACATACAATCTCAACATATTCCACAGTCTCAAGTGTATCCCAGAGGGACCTACCCAATCAACCTTTAAATCACATGTGATCAGCAGAAAAACCTCTCCTGTCCTTTGTGTTTGGTATAAACACCTGCATGTAAACACTGTATTCTCGCATGCATTTTTAAACTAGTGACAAACGTTCCATCTCTCTGAGAATCCTGTGCTCCCAACCAAGGAAGTAAAAGTAATTGTAAATCATTATAGTCAAATTTTATGCATCTGCGTGCATAGAGCAAATAATTTATATGCTCCATCTAAGGAGATGAAGAGTTCATAATTTTATGCATCTCCATACATATTGAATATAAATTACTTGCCAAATATACAGAGATGCATAAAATATGAACTCTTCACCTTCCTTCTATCTTCCATTCTTCATCTTCTAAAGTAGGGATGGTGAATAGGGTTGCCCCAGGGTCAGATCTATTACCAGGGGCATAGCAGCACTGGACTGCATGGAGTAGGGCATTTAGCCTACCAGCCTCAGCCCCCAGTCCTTGTCTCATCATTTTCTCCACTCCCTCCATCCCTCAACTGCCACTCTCGTGAGCCATGAGCGGGGGAAGGAGGAGGAGAAGTGTAGCAGATCAGACTCTCTATGGTGCTTCCCTCAGACCTAGCCCTAGGCCTGCTTATTTTTTATAAATTTAGTTATCAAACGATTTTTATTCCTGGGCAGCAAACAGATAAAATAACATAAATAACTCCAGGTTAAAAATCAGGAAATAATTTAAACATGATAAAAATGTATTAAATAAGTACATACATACATACATCTTTAAAAATAATGGTGTTTAAAAAATATACATGCTTAAAAGGAATTTAGACCCTAAAGGCATTAATAAAACACATCAATAAAAAGTCATGCACAAGTCAGATGCCCCCAAGGCACTCCACAAGTGGGGCATCACAGTCAAAAAGGCCCTCCCCTTAATCCTCCCCCGTCATATTGCCTCCACTGGTGGGACATTGAGGAGGGCCCTTAAGCAGATCTCAGTTCTCAGGCTGACCCATATCAAGCTGTTTAGTGGCACTACTAGTCCCTTGTATTCAGACTGGACGCAAACTGGCCAAGCCATTTGGCTGGCCAGGGGAGACACGTGAGCTTAGCTGCCTGCTTCTTGTGTGAAAGAAGAGGAAGCAATGGGCCTTGCCATAACCACCAGCCCCATCTCAGATAAGTACTTCTTCATCTCCTGGGGCAACAAAAGGCATCACAATCCAATGAGGGTGCTGAGTCCCCCTTTTCAGTCACTTACTTGCTGACTGGCTTTTTTGATCATTCCTCTTATACTCCTGCCTGCCTCTACACATACAGTTACTCCTTCAGCTCTGTCAACTGTCCTCACCTCTTCTTTTCCAACCTACCACAAGTCAGTAGAGATTTCCTGGTGCTACCTGCCCCTGAGACTTCAGGAACTAAGTGAAGGCCTTGTCTAGAGCTCAGAATCCTGGGTTTATCTGGCCACAGAGTGCATACCCAATCTTAAACAAGGTATGGCATACTGCAATCTCACAGTTCAACCTCAGCACATCCTGCCTTGAAATCAAGATATAGTAAAACGTATGCTTACAGCTCAGCTTGTAAAAAAAGGAAAGAAAAGAGTTTTGTAGTAGCAAGAGATAAAATATATTTTATATATAACCATCTGTATGTAATGATGATCAGAAACTTCTACATAGTAAGACCACATGTATTGAGTTTTGGTCACACAAGCATTTCTGAACGTCAAATCATCATCTGGAGAACAGAGCACCCCTTAATAAGACATAAGTCAGCTGGCGCTTCCCTAAGGCGGACAACTAGTTTAAAGCTTACAAACCTACCGTTAGAAAAAACAAAATATTATATGCAAGAGCAGTGTAGTTTGCCAACCGCACCTCTGGTTAGGGATGACAAACCAGTTGTTTCTAGCCATCAAAATGTCTTCAGGAATTCCTAAAATAAAAATGTCCACAATTTCAGAGAAAATCCATCAGATGTACAAAACAAAGTCAATGAAAACATAAGTCACTTATTCTAGTTACTATACCTATTCCATACCAGAGAATTTCCCAATAATTATACTCATCTACATTTTTCCCACTGCACTTTATGCTGATTATATTGTTGCTAGTTATGTTTGCATTCCACTTTTCTTCTGTAGTACTCTGAGAAGCCCTTTCACCTCACAGCAACTCTACAAACTATGCTAAGTTTACAGAAAGCAGATGTTTAAGGCTTTCCATTAGAGTTTCTAGCCAAGTGGGCTAGGTTGTTGCATTTCCTACAAGTAACCCTAACTATCAGCCAGTACACTATTGTGACTCTCACTGCATTGTGTAAAAAAATAATTTTTAAAAAAGTTCTTATTCTAACAATTCTCAAGGTATGGTGGACTGAATTTTTTCCCCTCAATGTATCAAGAGACCAGTACCACAGTTATGCCACATTATTACCATGTTCACATAGTTTCCTGGTAACTAACACTACTCTGCAGACAAGCACTCTGAATGCTTATTCCACTAGCTTACCCTACATTTTTCAAGATAAGCAGAAATATAGCATTCAGGAAATCTGATGCAGAAGAGCAGTTTTACCCCCTCCCCTCAAAGAACTCTTGTGCTTACTCAGAAGCCACTCCAAAAATGAGACTGAATGTTTTATTCCCCTGGCACAGGAAAAGCTGCAGACCAGCTGATCTCCCTCCTGTCCTCTGGAGTCATCACAGATGCTGGCATTCTCTCCAAGTTCCTATGGCATTCACAGGCAGACACCCAACAAAGACTACTACCTCACCATCCAAACTGCGGCCTCTACTACTTTGTTGTTATTGCTATTTGCAATCAAGTCCAGTTCAACTAACAGCAACCCTACGTATGAGAGACTTTCAAGATCCGCAGTCATCAACTGCCCAGTTCAGGTTTTACAAGCTCATGGCCATGGATTCCATGGTCTTTCTCTGTTCCTACCACCACTACTACTACCACCACTACACACCTGCACTGTTAAAGAGGCGTATAAAATGAATATGAAAGGACAGAGGAAAAGCCAGAAGAACGTTCTTTATCTAGCAAAGATTCACACTGGGAACCACTGACATTATTTATATTATACCCTGACAACATGAAGTTGGCTGCTAATGTGAGAAGACTGGGAAAATACCACATGTCGGGCGAGGCATGGGGGAAAATCGTGAAGGATGAACACCAATTAAAAATTACATGAAACAGAAATGGGATATGCAAATTTAAAAAGAGGAAAATAATGGGAAAAATTGGGATAATCAATTAAGCAAAGATATGGAAAAGAAAGGGAAGTTGAAAATATAAAGTAAGCAGGCAAGCCACCAGAAATTTTAAAATTTTAGAGGAAACTGTAAAAAATTGTATAATCATCCAAACAGGAGGATGCAAGGAAGTGGAATTTATATATCTAGAATTTCATATTGGAAATACCAAAGGAACAGAATCTTTTATGTTTGATGGTTTGTAATTTGTGTTAAGCGATTTTTTATATGTAACATTAAGATGAAATAATTAACCACCGAAGTAAGAAGGAGTGATAATATATGATTTAATTGTCTGGATATACAAAAAAAAAATTTATGTGGCTTGGAAAAATAATTAGAATGCTGGGTAAGCTATGTGTAAATATGGATGGTGCTTTTAATAAAAAATAAATATAAAAAAAGAGAAAATACCACACGTCTTGTTGTTATTGTTGTGTGCCTTCAGGCCACTTCTAACTTACAGTGGCCCTAAGGCGAACCTATCATGGTGTTTCCTGGGGGCTGAGGGTGTGTGTTGTGCCCTAAGTCACCCACTGGGTTTCTACCATCAAACTAGGAATCAAACCCTGGTCTCTAGGGTTGCAGTCCAACACTCAAAGCACTACACCTTGCTGGTTCTGTAGCACATGTCTAGCTGGAAGTAAATGAAAAAAGACAAGCATTGGTAGAATGGGAAATCCTGGATATGGATCAGCAAAGCAACCTGTAAATCTCCTGAGCCTCGACCTCCGACTGGGTGCTAGCCAAAGAAACTCCCTCCCACACCATTGCTATCCCTTCCTATGCTCCTTCTCCATCTTCTTTCTGTAAACACAAGTACCTATCCTCAGATTACAAAACTGTCATGCCGAGTCATTTTATGCAAGAGGTAGTTCTATATCACAGGAAAGTGACATTTTTATTGGTCCAGTAAGAGTGAACTGATAATCAAAGCAAAGGCTGCATTTGCCTATCTTGCAAATACATATAGATTACAGATACCAACATCCCACATTAGACAACTCATGCAGAAATTCCTGCCATTGGTCATTTTAAGAATCATCATTTTGCCGTGGCTTCAAGGACTTCCTGGGTTTTATTATAGATTTTATTTCAGAACAGTTACTAGCAGTTTGGACACTGTGCTTTGTCTTCATGCTTTATACTTTGTTGTCTTAAGTGAAATGAATAATATAAAGCATATTATGGAAGTACATTTCAGCTGTGATATCAAAAGCTGACTGATTGCAGAATCCAAGGAATTACCAAGAGACAGTGCAGGGCATGCCCTAGGTGAGTGTATCTCATGGGGCACTGGGTAAGCCTGCCGAGACATGCTGTACCTATGTGTATGCACAGAGCCAATCTAGAGAGGCAGCTTGGATGCATGCCCTTGGGAGGAAGGCAAATGAAAAACAGGCCATCGTAGTGTGGAGAGAAACTTTTTGGCACTAAGACTGGCATAGCACGCAGCAAAGTTGCTCTCTAAACATACCACCCACTTCAGATCCTTTGTAAAGAATCTTTCGCCCTGACCTTTTGCCAAACAGCTGGGCATTTGTAACCTCAAGCAGCAACATCTCCTGTTCAAAGGAGACGACCCCCATGCTATCCTTCAGCCCTAGCTCAAGAGGGTTTGGTTTCAAAGACATCTGACAGGAGAACAAGGGCAACCGTTGGGCACCTTGTGACACAAATTGTACCCCAAACATCTGTCAGAAGCAATCACCATCTTCCTGTCATTTCCAGTTCCTTTAGACATGCAACAAAGAAAATGGAAGGCGGGGGTGGGGGGAAGATTGCTAGAAGGCAGAACAAGAGCTAGCAAGCACCACCATCACCAGTCACGCTGAAAGAAAAGGAAATGATGCCTTCAATGATTAGAAACAGAGTGCATCTTATTTCCACAATCCACATACACTAAGATATTACCTACATTATTCATTCAGAGCTGTTACTCCAAAACAATGATCTACATTCTTTCTGGCTTGTTGACCTCTGCAGGAAATTCCAGGGTCTTCTATTCTAGCATGCATATGCAAATCACACCACTCTGTTTACTACGTTTATGAGGTCAGAATGGTAGCTGTGAAGCAACTCTGCCTAAGATTAGGGATTCAGTATCGCACATATATATACAGTAGATGACAGTAATAGCTACCAATATAGATACATAAACATAGTCAGATACATTCCACGTAAAAGATAGGAGTTTTGCTTTCTCTGATGGGGGTGGGGGATTTATATTTTTGCTATCTGATCTTTTAGTGTTTATATGACTTTTTATGTTAGCCACTTCTATAATTACAGACAATCATTGCTGTGTGCCTTCAAGTCATTTCTGACTTACAGCAACCCTAAGATGAACCTATCACAAGGTTTTCTGTGGCTGAGATAGTGTGATGCACCGATGGGCATCCAGTGCTCAACTGTGGAATCAAGTACTGGTCTCCAGAGTCATAGTCCAACATTCAAACCACTACAACATGCTGGCCCCACAAAAGAGATGCACAATTTTAATAATAATAATAATAATAATAATAATAATAATAATAATAATAATAATACATGGAGAAAGAGTCCTTGGTTATCCATAGTATACATTTTCACCCAAGTTATTCAACGGCAGTTCTCAGATTCCCTTTGCTTGTGCATATAAAAACAGTTATTCATGTAAATTAAGCATTATCATCCTAGGATAAGTATTTCTAAGGTTGGTACAGTTTACAGTACAGACCAACTGATTCAATAACATATGCTATGTTGTTGGGGGTGAAACCAGGAAATACTTGCACAAGAAGATTGCAAAACATTGCATTCCTAATCCTACCCGTACACTGAATTCACACTAAAGTAGTGATACCAGTGCACTGGCAACAAAATGTGTTAGAAGAATCCATTTACTAGTTTTACAAGACAAATACAAGGAGAGAAAAAACAGTAGAATTAGAATTATGTCTTGGTTGAAATCACAAATTCCCTTCATTGATAGGCAAAAAAGCAATGTGGTAAGACAGCTGTCAAAATGTCCTATGTAGTTTAACTTAAAGGCACATCCAATATCCTTACATCTTATACACGTGGTTCTTAAGAAAAAGAATAAAAGCAATTTGGGGCGGGGTCTGTAGGTTTGGACTCTGAAAGACAATTTGCCTTTGCACATATGTATTAACTTTTTCTATGTCGCACTATGTTTGGCTAGTAAATACTTTGACTGAGCAATCCAGGATCTAGAACAAGATAATGAAAGAAAGGAAATCACAAGAAGGAAAACCAGGAAGACTTCAAAACACAGCGTTCCTCTGGATCAATCAGACCTCCACAGTACTATGAATGAAGACTAGGAACTGGAGATACCACAGCTAAAAGAAAAAATGGAATCTTTCCATGCCACTCAGCCTTACAGGCTGTGATATGTTCTGGCTCATTCTGTGCACCCAAACAAACAGGTCTATGATCACTTCGAGCACAGTGAAGATAGAAAGTACCTCTTCTTACTACCATCACCACATCCAAAAGTTCTGAATCCTGAGAGATATATTAACAGTCACCACAGTGTGTTGATAATTTACAACTCAAGAGATGATTCAAGCTAATATTTCAGAAAATTTGTATAGAAAATATACTGCATATATCATATACATTGTAGTCACTTTTTTCTAAATCAAATATGTTCTCTTGCTCTCTCTCTTAGGCCATGTCTGCACTACATTGTTATAGTGCTATTATTTCACTTTCAGCATCCTACGGAATCCTGGCATTCGCAATTTAGGGAGGGGTATTTAGAATTCTCAGCCAGAGAGCTCTTTGACCTCAGTAAAATACAAATCCCAGAATTCCAGAGGATGTTGAAAATGGAATAACAGCACGATAACCGTGTAGGGTGGAAATGGCCTTAACATGCATGTGTGTGTACATGCACACACAAACACAATCATCCCTCTACATTCGCTAAGGATAGGGGCACAGGACCCCTGTGAAAGTGGGGAAAAATGAATAACTCTAGGCCCTCCCAAACCATATTTGACACACAAAGAAGTATGATCACTATATTCAACCCGCCATGGATTCCTTTGAGGCATCAGGGTTCCTTCACAAGGCAGAAGTGGGTGGCTGGTGGGGCTTAACTGCCACCTCCGCTGCTGCCCCACATCATTTTAAGAGGGACTTACAAGCGTTGTTTGCAGTTTCTCAGTCTCACAAGGCTTGCAGTCCCTATTAAAAATGGCATAAGGAGGCAGCAGAGGTGACAGGAAACAATCCATGAATAATCTAATCCACGAAAGTAAAACCTGCAAAACTGGAGAGCTGGCTGTAATCACATTAGTGATTATCATTGGTGAAACAGGATTCAGGCTTTCCAAGTATTTAAAAACCACATCTGCCCTCAAAAGTATTAATTGTCATTTACCTCTAAAATCAGTAAAATGAGGGACATTACAAAACTGTGCTGTAAAATGTCCAGACAGAAATTTTCTCCAGAAAAGAGCTAACAGCAGCACAGCTGTATCCAAAACCAAATACCTTCAGCACTACCATGTTTTAAGCACTTCATAACACTCCACAGACCCGAAGAAACATGACGCAGCAAAATGTACTGAAGCAGGTCTAGATGCGGCCATCGCTTCAATGGAAGACTGCCAGCAAAGGCCAATATATGCTGCCTTTGTAGAAAAAAGGCAGCATGTATACATAATTATAATTTCAAAAACCACAAATGATAATTCTCTATTAAAAATGAGCATAAATGAGAGCTTTTACTCCTACTGTGTTCTGGTTTCTTTGAGACCAATTGCCAGTTTATTGCTTCCCTTAACCATGAGTGAGCAAGTGCCCAAGGGATCCTAGACAGCCACATTTCCCGCTGTCACCCCCACACATCCCAAAACTGAAGGGGATACTGAAAAATTAGTTTACCCAAAATGATCGACAGCATGCTCCTAAGCCTCTAGGGGGAAGGTAAGTACTAGCCATTCTGCTCCACTTTGGGGGCATTTTTGCCCATCTCTCACCATTTTGAGCCCTGAACATGCATTTTTTCCCAATCAGAAGGCAAACAGACTTCTTGTTTGAATCACTTCCTGTTTTCAGAAAAGGCCAATACATGCCAAAACAAACAAACAAACAAACCAAAAAAGCCCCCTGCTCCCCATGGCTAATAACAGCTCCACAGGAGTCTGAGACTAGTCATATTGGGGCAAAACAAAATACTTCCCCCAAATTTTTTAGCCTGAAGACAGCTGCACAAATGGCCTTGGGAGCTATCAACAGCCACACAGACTGGAATAAAGCTCTCTCCTCTAGAAGCTCATCAGGTTTTAGAAACTTGGCCCTTCATAATTCATAGGAGAAAGATCAGCAGCAGTTGCCCAACTGGTGCTGTTCCATTTGCCAGCTTCCACAGCAGCATTGTCTAGTCCCTGCCGTAACAACCATCCTAGAAGATACTATTTTCCCAAAGGTCCAAGTCATTCTGAGCTATTCTCATTAACAGTTTGTCTTCACTGGCAGCCACAGTCTGGAAAGGTCAGAAGACAAATGTGATGCTTTAGAAAGTCAACAGAAGTCTAGTCTTGAACCTGCCATGCACAAAGGGATCAAGAATCTGCATAGAAACAGCTGCAATATAATTCACAAAATCCAGCTTTTATAATATCAACAATCCTACATACATATTTACTTTGCACATTACAGTGATGCCAAGGATTTCTGCTTCCAATTAACTGTACTTAGGATCTTAGCATACCAAAGTTCACTGGAGATGCAGCCTTTAAAAATGATTGCTTTCAATTTGAGGTTCTGATCTTGATAAATACAAACTACTTTCTCTGAAGGATATTCACTGGTTTATTTATTGCAAAGATAATTTGCACCTTTTCAAGGAGCTGAGGGTGGCCTGCATGATACTTCTTCCTCTCACTCATTTTCCCATCACAACAACATTGTAAAATAGATTAAGGCAAGAAACAGAGACTGACCTAAGGTTATCCGGTCAGCTTCACAGGTGATTAAAGATTTGAACTGGTCTCTCCCCAGTCCTTCTAAGCTCCTAATTGAAAAGTCTAAATACTACACCAAACACATTCTAGACAATCAAAGCAGATATCTAGAGAGTTGCAATTCATAATAAGATGGCATGTCTGCTTGCTATTCCCTTTGGATCCTACTTATGATTCCCTAAAATGTCAAGTTGTTCCCTTCCTATAAAAGTGAGAAATATACATATTGTATTATCCAATGACACACTTCTGTGCATCCAAGGATGGGGAAACCTTGACCTTCCAGATGTTTCTGATTACACCTCCGACAATCCCTCGCCATGCTATGCTGGATGGAGTTGTAGACAAGAACTTCATAATGTCCAACGTTTCCCATTCCTAATGTATCCAGTGTATTTTGCTCAGGCTTCAAGAACCTCATTTTAGAAAATGTTTCACTCCCTTCTCTGCAAAGTTGTGTTTAAAGTTTATATAGTAGTTACATTAAAAGATGCCATACAAAACAACAGGAAAAACTTCACTATTTTTTGCAGCTGATGACTTTCTAAGTCTGCATATAAAGAATTTACCAATATGTGTGGTCAGTTTTTCACATCAGAGAATTGCAATTAAAGAAAACAAACAAGTGCAGCACATTTGCCAATTGTTGCTTAGTGCCCACCATATTTATAGACATAGATGTGCAAACGATGCTAATGAGAAGCAAATTATCAATGGCCCTCCACCTTATGATACAGTTCTTATGGGAGCCTCTGTGAGCAATAAGTAGCATGTTCTTGTCCAGCAGTCCACAAATGCAGTCACCTAGCTGCCACTGGCAACCATATTTTCATGTCTGGTGGCCACCTAGAGATGAGGAGGGTATGACATTGAGCAGTGGGCAGGAATGAGTGCTTAACCCTTTTCTCACCTGCTACACTCCCCTTATGTCTCAGACATGAATAAGATTCTCCTCTTCACAACAATCACCTGGTCGCTGCATAAAATACTTCAATTATGCCTGGTTCTTCTCCCTCCCTGGCACTCCCTAAACAAAGACCATGTTCTGCCTCGAAGCCATGGTGCAGATTTGCCAACGTGTCCCAGATTTTCTTCTGCCTGCAGTGAGGGAAGGGGAAATTCAAGTGAGGACTTGGAGCCACTTTTCACTTCAAAGTTCAAGTCGGCATCACAGCAAAAAGTTTTTAATTGCCTAAGGAGGAGCCAGCCTGGGAAAGCTGGAAGCAGTGAGATAACTGCAGAGCTTGTGGAGTCTCATCGAACCGCAGAAAAGGAGGGGGAGCAGGGAGAGAAAGAATTGTCTGAAAGCCTTCCAACAGCAACAAAACAAAGGGAAAGGAAACTGTTTTTAAAGAGGATGACACAGGCTTCTTTTTGCATTCAGGAAGGGATGGGCCAAAGCAAAAACAGAGATGTGCAGATCAGAGTCCAACTGGATCCACAGCAAGTGCCCTGGATACTGACCTCCATGGGAAGGCAGATGTTGAGAGAGAAACAGACCCCAAGGCATTTGTGTGCTTAACAAAAATACCATAAGCCACATATTAAAAAATCTCATGAAAGTCAGAGCACTGTAGAACTGGCTGATCTGGCATGAGAAGGTACAGTAAGTTCTATAAGGGATGTATAGTTCACACTCAGTTCAGATTAAAAGATATCTCAGTGAAAAGAATACAAGAGCCCTGCCAGAGCAGATCACAAGTCCATCAAAGCTCACAAGCAGGACATGAAGATAACAGCACTTTCTCCTTGTCTTGCCTAGCAACAAGTATTCAGTGGCACAGTAGCCTCTGAATCAGAAGGTACTACGCAGCCATCACGACTAGAAGCCATTGATTGACTTATCCTCCATGAACTCGTGTACTTCCTTCTATCATCTCCCAAAGCTAATGACCTTCCCTATACTGGGTAGTCATGAACACCATTATTAAATTATGGCATTTTTCCAAGACTCTCTCCACAAGCAACTACCTACTGTATTTGCAGGTGTATAAGACACATCCCATTTATACACTGGCAAATACTATTTGCTGATGTCTATGACACACCAGCGTATAAGACGCACCCCATTTTTCAAATAATTTTTTGGGGGACAAAAAGTGAGTCCTATAGGCCAGCAAATACAGTACCTGTCCACCTTCCTGCAATCTGACCTCAACCCTTTTAAAACTTGCATAGCACCCCCAAACGTTATTCCCAGTTCTCATACATACACACACACACATGCACACACTATCTGTGTAGTTTGAGAGGAATTAGGCAATTTGGGGTGGGGGGAGAAAGGGAAGAAATTCTAATCTAAGAGGGCAGCTCATATAGTGTTATGGTGTTCTGCCCTTTTCATTTAAATGATTTACTTGTCTACTCTTCATCCAAGTGAACAGTCTACCTATTAAAACAATTAACTCAACACATTACATCAAACTGTGGTTCCTTGCAGGTTACCATTCAGGGTAACGCACCCAAGCCAGAGGTGAACCAAACAATTACATGACTCACACTGCATAGAACTGAGGCAATCTGAAGCCTTTTATAGTTTATTTAATGAAGGGTTGTGTGTCTTGTGGACCGACAGGTCACAAGCAATCTTGGGAGGGTCCATGTGCACTTTGGGACTCCAGACAACCTCCCCACCAAAGGTCCTAAAACCTCCAAAAAAGCTTTTCTGCTAAAAAAGACCCTCATAGAAATAGGTTAAAAAAAAACACTTTCCAAAGCTATAAAATGCTATTTTAAAGAGCTCCCCAAACTGAAACAATAAAAAAGCAAAAACAAAACAGCAAAATAGCCCAAAACCAGAAGTGACATATGATCATTTCTCATATCCTAAAATGGCCACCTCAACAACTCTCAGGCCCTTTCTGCACTCTACCTGATCCCAGCGGTATCCCACAAACATCCCAGTACAGCCTCTCCCGGGAGGAGTGTGTGACAAGAGTGCTCCCCTCTGCACCAGCTGCCTGAGGGAATGGAGGAGCTGCAATGGCCATGCCTCTTTCTTCTGCAGTGCAGTCAGGCACGGTCTCAGGCTGCACTTGGGCGGGAAGCGTGGCCATCACACTTTCTGAACCTCCACAGGTCAAGAGGGCGATGGGAGGGATGCATGATCACCGGTCATTGACAGGTAAAACCTGTCAATGATTTGCAGAGCAATCATACCGTGGAGGGATGGAAGAATGATGGGACCCAGATGATGTTGTGCATAAGCATCATCCAGGTCCCATCCTTCTCCTGTCCCCAATGCAGGATGATGACGTCCTGTGGAAAGGGCTTCTGTGCCTCACTGGAGGAACCAAAAATGAGGTGGTGCAGCCCTCTGGGTTCTAAATCATGCCCATTCTTGATTTCATAGAATCACAGAATCATAGAATCGTAGAGTTGGAAGAGATCCCAGGGGCCATCGAGTCCAACCCCTTGCTATGCAGGAACACCCATCAAAGCACTCCCAACAATGGCCATCCAGCCTCTGCTTAAAAACCTCCAAAGAAGGAGATTCAACCACACTCTCAGGCAGCATATTCCACTGCCAGACAGCTCTGACTGTCAGAAAGTTCTTCCTGAGGTTCAGGTGGAATCTCCTTTCCTGCAGCTTGAATCCATTGAATCCTTGTCCTAGTCTCTGGAGCAGTAGAGAGCAAGCCTGCTCCCTTCTCAACATGACATCCCTTCAAATATTTAAACATGGATATCATGTCCCCTCTTAACCTTCTCTTCTGCAGACTAAACATACCCAGCTCCCTAAGCCATTCTTCATAAGGCATGGCTTCCAGACCCTTTACCATTTTGGTTACCCTCCTCTGGACATGTTCCAGCTTGTCAGCATCCTTCTTGAATTGAGGTGCCCAGAAGTGGACACAGTATTCCAAATGAGGCCTAACCAATGCAGAATAGAGTGGTACCATTGCCTCCCTCGATCTAGACACCATACTCCTAGTGATGCAACCAAGAATCGTGTTGGCTTTCTTGGCTGCCACATCACACTGCTGACTCATGTTCAGCCTGTGATCTACCAAGACTCCTAGATCCTTTTCACATGTACTGCTGTCCAGCCATACGTCCCCCATCCCCTACTTGTGACTTTCATTTTTTTCTGCCCAAGTGCAGGACCCTACATTTCTCTCTGTTGAAATTAATTTTCTTAGCTTTAGCCCACCTCTCCAACCTGTCAAGGTCGTATTGAAATTTGATCCTATCCTCTGGTGTGTTAGCAACCCCTCCCAGTTTGGTATCATCTGCAAATTTGATCAGCATGCCCTCCACTCCATCCAAATCATTGATGAAGATGTTGACTAGCACTGGGCCTAGGACAGAACCCTGTGGCACCCCACTAGTCACTTCTCTCCAGGATGAAAAGCAGCCATTCGTGATCACCCTTTGGGTGTGGTCGGTCAACCAATTACAAATCCAACTAACAGTAGCCCTGTTCAGCCCACATTTTACTAGCTTCTTTGCAAGAATGTCATGGGGAACTTTGTCAAAGGCCTTACTGAGGTCAAGATATGCTACATCTACAGCATTCCCTTCGTCTATCAAGCTTGTAACCCTATCATAAAAAGAGATAAGATTAGTCTGGCATGACTTATTTCTGAGAAATCCATGCTGGCTTTTAGTGATTATGGCATTGCTTTCTAAGTAATTACAAACTGACTGTTTAATGATCTGCTCTAGGATCTTTCCTGGAATTGATGTCAGGCTGACCAGGCGATAATTATTAGGGTCCTCTTTTTTCCCCTTCTTGAAGATGGGGTGACATTTGCCCTCCTCCAGTCTGCTGGGACCTCTCTTGTTCTCCAAGAGTTCTGAAAGATTACTGCAAGTGATTCAGAAATGACTTCTGCCAGTTCTTTTAATATCGTTGGATGTAGTTCATCTGGCCCTGGGGACTTGAATTCATCTAGTTTAGCCAGATATTCCTGTACTACTTCTCTATTATTCTGTGCTGCATTTCCCCCACTTCCTCACCTGCTCCCCACGCCCCAGGTTGGGTACTTCTATCCTTTTGGGAGAAAACTGAGGCAAAGAAGGTATTAAGTAGTTCTGCCTTCTCACCCCCCCCCCTTATTAACTGGCCACCTTCTCCACATAGTAATCCTATCATTTCCTTGTTTTTCCTTTTGCTGCAGACATATCTTTAAAAAGCCGTTTTTATTGTTTTTGATGTCTCTGACAAGCCTGAGTTCATTCTGTGCTTTAGCTTCTCTGACTTTTTCCCTACATCTCCTGGTTATTTGATTTACTGTTCATCTTCTGATTAAAGTATTTTTATGAAATAAAATTTAAACTTTCTAACTATTTCTGTTGTTTCCTTTCAACCTAATACAGTATTTCTGTTGTTTCTTTCTAGCCTAATGGTAACTCCTGAGACTCGAAGATACAAAGACTTGTTGTTAATGGGCAGTTTTATTTTTCAAACAGGATTAGAAAATACAGCATTTGAAAATGCAACTGATAGTTCAGGACTCTTTGGATAATTTTAATAAAGAGAAGCCATATATAAGGAACATCAGTTTAGCCACAATCCTTGTAGTCTCTGGAAGGTGAACCCCATTTAGCACGGCAGAGCTAAAGGTAACTGCAATGAGGCAGAATGGAGAGAAGTATCTCCTGGTCACTGCTTATATAGTAGAGGTGTCCAGTTCATCCTCTAAACCCTGAAGGCCACTTTGAATAAGAATAAAATAATAACAGTTCAATCAATCAATGTTCACTGAAGAAATAATTATATTCACCTAAGGTAAATACTATATTCACCTAAACTAGGGTGGACAACTGTGTGGGAGCCTAGGACCAATTTCCCCTGACATGGGAACAGCATGAGGGACGCAGTCACTCAACAACGTGGGAAAATACCCAGGTTTTTTGCAATATACTAGCCAGAAAGGTGACCAGAAGTGACACAACATCACTTCCAATTGTTAATTTGGTGGTATTTTCAGGGGAGTGGAAGGGTGCTTAGCATTCTGGCAATTTTCAAGTGAATACTGTCCAAAACTCACAACATTTACTAAAAAAACAAAAAGGAGTTAAGGAGACTTTGGGGAACACACAAGTGTGGCCTAGAGGCCACATGGACCCCATGGGTTGCATGGGCCCTTCCTCTGACCTGTTCCTAAATGTTCTGGACACGTAAAAGAGTCAGAAAATATCAAGGCAGTCTAAAGAATAGAGCTTAGTTTGTAATTACAGGGAACCTCCTTAGTAAGGTTCCAACAACATTGCTGCACTCCCCCTGCCCACAGCAAACAAATGACAGTATAGGCAGCGTATACCCAGCACTAGCCTGCATTAGACAGAGTAAAGACAGCTGTTTCAGGTGGTGGCAGCAGCGGTGGCAGCAGCAGCAGCAGCAGAAACACCTGTCGTTGTTGTTGTGTGCCTTCAAGTCATTTCTGACTTATGGCAACCCTAAAAACAAAAGTCTGGGACTGAGAGTATGTGACATGCCCAAGGTCATCCAGTGAGTTTCCATGGCTAAGCAGGGTCAGAGTCCAATGCTCAAACCACTATACCACACTTGCTCAAGAATTCTGCCCCTCAGATGAAATTTCCCTTCAGTCCCAATTTCTAGCATTAAAGTAACTTAAACTTCAGCTGAATCTTTGGAATGCAAACAGAGTAGATATGAGTTCTAGGTGTGAAAAACTTTCAATATCTCACTCTCTGCAATGTTGGAAATTTGGAGACTGAGAGGAAATTTCAGGGGGTGGGCAATGCTCTCACTCCACCCCCACTCCAAGCTAAGGCTGAAAATACGAACATGCGGAGACAGAGAATTTTACCATATCCTGTTCTGGAAACAGTTTCATCAATTTCTGCATATGTTCCATGCCGCCTGTCTTCTCCCCTCTGTTTCGCTGAAGGCATCAGCCTGAAAAACAGGTTGTTGGTTTTCTAAGATGATGTTTTGCTGCTTGTTCTCCCACTGGAGGTGACAACCCCGTTTTTGCAACATCACGGATGGAAGCAATAATGTCGCCAAAGAGCAGGTCAAGTCAACAGAGCTCCCAGCAGTGCTTCGAGGACCAGAGCTTAACATATTCAAGTAAAGACTCTTTACTGCACATGCCTGCACTTCTAGGAATGACTAAAATGGAGAGCATGAAATGCCGAGGAGTGAAAAATGCACTGTAGCAACTCAAGAGGATTTCACAGATAAAGCTATTTCTAGACCATCTCCTCTTCGATACTACAAACCCTTTTGTATCACAGTCCTCTATCTGTGTACTCTGGGTTGTTATTAAAATTATTATTATTATTATTATTATAGATTTAATACACTTAGGCTATAATCCCAGGTACACTTACCTGGCACTCAGTCCCACTTAAATCAGTGAGGTTTACTCCCAAATAAATGTACAGGGACTGGAGCGGTCAATCATGAACAAGGAATGTGAATAACATGTGTCACTATTCCTCTCCTTTCTAGCCTGACCACTTCACAACCCAAGCACTCAGCATCTTGCAAGACATATCTCCACAGAAGTCAGTAAAGCACAGTGGGCCTAAAAACTAGTAAAGTCAACTCAGATTCTATGTTTAGTTCACTGTCTCCAAGAGATATGAAAACAAGCCTCCCGCATTGTGGAGGACAGCTCTGCCATAGTGAACTTGTAAGAAAACATGAATCACTCAAACACTTATCAGTTCAAAACACCCATGCAATTAACAAGACTTCTTTTTTTTTTTTTTTGGTATGGTATAATTATATACATTTTAATGCAATTACCACCCCGTATTTTGCACATTACACAGTGGGGAACCAAAGGAAGGGGAGAGAGGGAGAGAAAAAGAGAGATACTTATTTATTTCTAGTCTAAGCATTCCTGAAAAATAATAATTTATTGGAAAACTGACTTGTTTGGTGAGGCTATCTGTATGAGAATTAGAAAATGAAGAGAGACAAGACAGAGAGAAGAAAAGAAGAAAGCAGAATGGGTGTAACAGAGTGAGCTTTTCCTTTCTGTTATAAGAGGGTCATTACAACTTTCACATGATGTGATGCCACATATCAACTGGACCCTGGCAACCCCGACATCAGCATCCAATCAACTCCCAACCATTACTGCAAAGTAAAAGGAAATAAATAAAACAAATGACCCTCAGTCGGTTTCCCTGTCCCTGAAGCCGAGGTCATTAGGCAGATTAAAGTTCCCAAGCTTTGGCCAGCGGCATGGTTAGCAAAGTGCAGTTAAAGTGCCCAAATTGGATTACTACTTCTCCTCGGTCTCAGTGCCAACTTGGCCAGCGTACTCCGTGTGTGTGTGTGTGTGTGTGTGTGTGTGTGTGTGTGTATGGCAGAAGAAATAGGAGGAGAGCTGAGGGAGAGCCCTCAGGCTAGTCTGCAAGCTGTCAGCCTCAGTGAGGCAGCCTATTTGGAGCAGCTAGGGAAGAGAAGAGGACTGAGAGGGTGGAGGCAAGTCTGTGTCAAAGACATGGGTGGGCATGCAGTGGTTATTCAATGAGAGAGAAATGCATGCTGCACATCCTCAGAGATGAGGACGTTTGCTAAAACCACACCAACTGTGAAGCCAAATAAGAGACAGGAAGAAGCAAAAACCAATACTGATTCCAAATCAGCTCAGTGGGGGGTGGACAGCAATTCCAAGAATGTCTGAGAAAGAAAAGGAGAATAGGAGCACCCTCCCATTCTCCAAGTGGCTTAGTCCAGTGCTTCTTAGTCTACCTGACATGGGAGACCAACAATTATATTCTTCCAATGCAGTAGGGCTCAGCATCATATTCATGCCTGTCACCTACAACTGTTTCTGTCCTGGAAACTCATCAGGGCAGCCAACAGCATTGGTCCAGAGACCACCACTTTAAGCAGCACTGGCTAAGAGCACACCACATCTGAAGAAGGCCAAGGCACTCAATACTTAAAAGGAGGAAGGGCCACTCTATGCTTGTAAAGAGAACAGAAGCAGCACTGCTATAGAAGCATACAGATTTCAAAGACTTGCACTTTTTCAAAAATCCTGAATATATAAGAGAATACATAACAAGAGTAGAAGGCAATAGGAGGAGAAGTCCAACACCAACTGTAAGGCAACAACTTGTTTTATATAAGGAGTCAGACAATCTTGGCAACTGTAAAATGTTAGCACTTACAAACCTAATCTAATAGAGTTTAACTAACCAATATTCTGAATTCATCTAGCATCATTCATCAAACTGGGATGGAAGGGAAATAATTTTTAACTGTACATTTAATTCTGGCTGAAGTTTAACTTCAAAGCGCAGGACAGTTCTGGCAACTGGAAGGGAATTTAAGCACTTTATTCCACATGAGATTGCACAGGTGCTTTTTATGCCCTGGCTAAATGAGAAACAAAACCTCTAATGTTTATGGTACTTGTTTTAAATTAAAAGGATGACGAGTTAATGCTTCCTTGGTATCTAAGTGGTATTTGCCTGAGGTTTAAAGGGTCTGGGAACAGGGAGTGACATAAAAGAAACAGCAGCAAAGGTCAGCCTGGAACAGAAACACATCATCCAAAAGTAATGGCTGCTCCAGGAGGAAATGCACAGGCACGACTGGGCTTTTTATTTAAGGAGCAGTGTGGTTTCTTTAGCTCTTTTCTAAACACACTGATTGACTGCCCCTAGAAGTGCTGAGTGACTGCTCTTCACAGGGTGAAACTGGACCGGCTCCTCCTAACAGGTTAAAAGACATCTTTTATGAAAAGGCATTACACATACTCAAGACAACCTGAATTTGCTAAGCACACCTTCCTTTTACTCTCCTGTTTTGGAGTCCTACCACAAACAGCTTCAACCCACCCAAACATATCCAGACAAACAAGTTGTGCATATCTACCCACACCTTATCACTGTGCAAGCTGAGGAAATACCACCAGAAGAGTTGCCTTGGGTAACAGAGATAGGTCATAATGAACACACACTCCACAATCCCACTAATCCAAAATAAACAGTACTTCCATCTCACATTAATGCAGGTGACAATTACCATTGTCTGCACTTGGATTTATTCAGTTACCAATGACTAATGATTCTTTAAGACAAGTTGAAGAATGGCAAGGGGACAAATGCATTCCCTTCATTCAGCAAACACTTCTAGAATTCTAGTACTATATCTCTGCTGAAAAAATAAAAGTATCTAATCCACTGAAGAAATTCACGTTTTGTACCCTCAGGTAGAAAGCTGCTTGCCAAGGAACCCTGGAGTGCTACAGAGGTTTCCACAACATGTTCTAGGGTGCCTATTTCTTTCACCTCTGGCAGTGGTAGATCAAGCAAATCTCACTATTCTCTCATGTTGATCTGAGAATGTTCCTCAGGAATATTGCAGGGAAAAATTGGTATTACTTAGACAACCTGTACTCACAGAGAGACAAACTCCAAAACAGGGATTCAACTTGTTTTGGATATCCTTTTATTCCCTTTTAATAATCAGCTCTGTGGTTAGGAGTGTTAATGGATTCTGCTTTGCAACTGGATATAGCATTTGTGGCCATACGTACCTCTGCCTAGCTTAGGTGGGTGCCTCAGCTGTGCTTGATGCTGAAGAAGTAAGGCACTGCTACAGCAATATATGTTTTGGTTTCATTCAGGTGGGACTCCTGTATGAAGGGCTTCTCTGAAGGGTCACTGGAAGCTGTAGTTTTCTCCAGACTGAAGCTGCAAGAATGACTGCAGGCATGTATACAAGGGACCATCTTATCCTGTGACACCTGTGTTAGCTTTAAATTTTCTTTTAGGCCTAATTCACAGTGTCAGCCCTAAATTGTCTGGGTCAAGAACACCTAAAGGATTACCTTGCGCTATACCACTCTGCTCATTCCCTAAGCTCAAGACAAAAAGGGGTTTTATGTGTCCACCCACAATACAAGCATAGCTTATGATGTTAAGAGATAGGACAGAGATAGAACGTTCTCAATGGCTGCAGCAGTATCATGGAACAACTTCCTCCATGGTGGGTAACTTGTGCTGTTGGTAACAACATTTTTATTACGGCAAGCTTATCTTCTAAGCATTTTTTTGTTTAAAAGGTAGTTCATTTGTGATCTTTGCCTCTGTTTTTTTAAATTGTATTACATTTTTTCCTGAATGTATAGTTTTATAATGCACTGTTGTTAGCCACTCTGAGCAGTTCCTGTGCACTAAAAAGGTAGGATATAAAATATTACCCAGCATTACTGATTTTCTCACTGAAGAATTTGTAATAAGCTTTAAGAGAACCCAGAACGTAGCGTGGAGACCACTAATCTAAACTAGTGAAGCAGAGGATTCCTAAATCCACACAACTTAACATTTTTAACAAAATATATTTCATTTATTTTGTTTTCTGCCTTTCCTCCAAAGAGCACAGAGTGGCATTTTAGCCTCAAAACAAACCTGTAAATGAAGTTAGATTAAAAGGCAATGGTATGCCCTCTCAGGCTACCCAATCCAATAACAGAGTGGAGATTCTAACCTGGATTTCCCACAGAAAAGACCAAAGCACTAACTACTGGGCCCCATCAAACAGAAGGTAGTGTGCTACAATGGAAACATGATAAGAAAGGGCCACCACCACAAATGAAACACACTCAGTTCAGTTCACTGTTGAGTTCTATGTATTTTGTAGTCACATATATACTGTGATGCATTCTACAGCAGAAAATAAAAGACCCAGAGTCATAATCTCAGAAGTCTTGATTTATCTTACAATAGCTTCACATTTTTTGTGGTTATCAAGGATACTAGGACCACGATATTTTCCCACAGCAAGCATGGGGTGCGAACAGACTCATGTTCTTAAACAACCATGTACATGTGCCCGACAGCCCCAGCTGACATCCATCATTCACACTTTTGCCTGTGGCAGAAAATGACTGTGTACCTGCAGTAAACAAAACCAAGGTGCTAAAAGTGTGGGATCAGTCTTGGACACAGTAACATAATGCTCCTGGGTGATGGCATCTTGTTTGCCTTTGGTAAAGCAACAAGGAGCCAGCAAAGACACTGAGTTCTTGGTGAAATATGCTCACAGTAGGTCACTCACCAGGGGGTATGCTACAAAATACTGCATCAACTGAACAGAAGCTTCCAGGCAGGCATCAAAGGCAGCCCAACACTGAGCAAATCTGCCACTGACTTTCTGCATTGCCCTGGTCAGATCCCACCTGCATCTTGCCATGATACAATGACAGGGTTGTTGACAACACTGACACCTCCCTCGGAAGGGGTATGAATGTGCATGAATGCAGAGAAGCATCCATGGACATACACAGTTCATGTGACTATGTGTTTTTTTTAACTTGTCCTCAAAACATCCCAGTAAGGTAAAGAAGCACAGTTTTGCCTCACTTCACAATTTTAAAGAGAGATAATAATACAGTGTTATCTTTCAGGGGTACTGTGAGGATAATTGTACACGTACGGCAGGATAGCTAAATTTCTATGGATGTCAGCTTGGTATAAGCATCTCGGATAGGTAATTAGTGCCTCTGGGCCTCTGCCTGCATTTGTTTTATCACAAAAGAGATGGTTTGGGATAGTGATGTGGTTCAGAATAAATTGAGTCAGATGTAATGCCAATAACTGCAACCTGGAAACAAGACTCAGACCACAGGAGGGGGGGAGGTATTTGCCTATAGAAGAAAAAACAGTCAGCCTCCTCAAGAGAAAATCCTCCATTCAGGAAGAATCTGAGCCCTATTACTGATGCCAAGCAGCCAAGGACAGAAACAAATGCAGCATCTGGCGTTGGTCTAGAATCCAGGGCTTCCAGCACTCATGACGAACTTAGATCTCAGAAACAATCTAGTGTTCATTTCCATTCTTGCTCCAACTTTCCTTTTTTGGAAACGGAAAGAAGGTCAAGCTGTTTGTTTGGGGGTCTGGGTAACAGCAGGGGAGAGGAGGGACACACACACCACTAGACAGGGTAGCATTTAAGCTGTTTTCGCTTGGTTAAACATAAAGCAGCAACAGCCCTAAGCCTTGGTCTGCCTTTCCTCTCAACATGTTCATTAGGAAGGTTTTGTTTTTCCTTGCTAACCACTCCCCTCCCAAACAAGTCCAATTTCTGCTTTTAACAGAACAAAAGCTACAGCCCACGTATCAGATGCAAGGTTTGCCTTTCATTCTCAGACGTATAGCCTGGATTCTGTTCCCATGCTCTGGTCCCAAGAAAGGAAGATAAACGGGAGGATAAAATGTCCAGGCCTGTTGTAAGTCATGACACCAAAACCACCAACCACACAACTTTTGAAGAAAGAAAGGTTTTTGAAAGGCTGCTCTCCTGGAGTTTTAAGCCAGAGATATGCTCAGCTTAAGACAGCCAGCATGGTATAATGATTTGAGCACTAGACTATAACTCTAGAGCCCAAGATTCAAATCCCTGCTCAGCCATGGAAACCCACTGGGTGATCTTGGGCAAGTCATACTCTCACAACCTCAGAGGAAGGAAAAGGCAAACCCTCTCTGAGGAAAAGAAAACCCCACGATAGCGTTTAGAGTCTCTGTAAGTTGGAAACAACTTGAAGGTATACAACACCACCAATGTCTAGCTTGGTTTGCTTAAGCAAGCTGTTTACTGTCCACACTCACATCGCCTAGATTATGTCTCCTTCACAGATGGAAAGACACACACACATGTGTATGCGCACATGTGTGTGTGTAGGTGTGTGTGTGGTGTGTGTGTGTATATATGACCCTTGATATATGCAACCTCCAGATCTGAAATTTCAAGCAACCATGGAACATCATGTCCTATACATAAAATGGTGGCAAACATGATTGCAGATGTGCTGAAGCATCTGTGTGCACATCCGAATCTTTTAATAATATGGGACACAATCATTCACATTTTTTGCTATTCTCAGGGAGTCCTGGAAGTGAACCCCCGCATATACAGAGAGTCCACTGTATAGTGATACCATTTTCAAATAATAACCAAGGTGTACCTTGTAACCTAGAGCTGAGAAAAGCAACACACAAATGTTGACATTATCTTATCTCAAAGTATAAAACTGTAACAATGACGTACATATATACATGACTATGGTAAAACAAGGGCCTAAATACCCTAAAGCCGCCAGATCCCATCTCAGCTTGGACACTAAGCAGGGTCAGCCCTGGTTAGCACTTGGAGGGAGACTGCCAATGAATACCAGGTGCTATAGGATATATTTCAATGGAAGGAAGTGGGAAGAACCACCTGAGTATTCCTTGTCTAAGAAAACCCTAGGATATTCATGGAGTCGCTATAAGTCAATAGGTGGCTTGAAGCACGCGCACACACACACACACACACACACAGCAAAGCATGTTGAATCCAGAATACTGCAAGCCAGACTAGGGGGGAATAGTTTGATTTAAATCAGCATTCCCCAACCTTGAATCTCCCCCATGTGTGGGCCTGTAAGACATTGAGAGAAAACCAGGTTGGTGAAAGCTGGTTTAGAAGTTTTCCTTTTAAGCACCATGTTCATTCATGTGCTATGGCTATATGCATTCAAGTCAACTCCAATTTATGGTGACCTTATCACAGGGTTTTCTTGTGCTTTTGTATCAGAATCTTATAACAAATTTAAATATGTATTCATTGTTGTTGTTGTGTGCCTTCAAGTCATTTCAACTTATGGTGACCCTAAGGTGAACCTGTCACAGGGTTTTCAGGGGCTGAGAGTGTGTGATGCTTCCAAGATCATTCAATAGGTTTGCATGGCTAAGCAGGGCCTCCATATTTATAGTCCAACACTCAAAGCACTACACCACACTAGCTCATGTTCATTGACAGTATTATGGAAATCATAAATCATGACCAAAAGTAATACATTTGGTTATAAAAATTTCACAGCAAAGAACAATGTACAGAAAACAAATTTAATATCAAAATAGAAAAGAGCATAATCCTATATTTTCTTGAAATGTTTAGCCCCCTGAAATTGATGGAACATGTTTACATGTTAGAGTCAGCACTCCACATTTGCTAGGTTTACAGGTACAGGACCCTGCAAAAGTGGAAAAAACGCAAATATCAAACTGTATGTGTGTCTGTGGGAAGGGGAGCTAAAACAACGTGAGGAGGGTGGGCAACCAGGGGCCAAATCAGGTAAGGGAAAGGAGGGGGTAAGTAGGCGTAGTGGCCGTATAATTCTTCTCTCCCACATTTTCTTCCTTCAAGTATATGGGGCACTGATAGATAGTCTGTGTTGCTGAGAAATTGGGCTGTAATCGATCCTTAGCTGGCCAGGCAGCAACTGGTAGAGAAGGAGAAGGATCACAGGTGGGCTTTTAATGGGCCATTTGGCCTGATCAGAGCCACCAAGAGAGAAGATTCTGAGAAGAAGCACTTGTGGTGGGGCCGAGGGGGTTAGAGAAACTTGCAAATAATCTGTGGAGGTTAAGCCTGCACATGTGGGCTCCATCAGTACAATCAGGTTGAAGATTAGTTCTGTAGGCTACAATTGTAAAAACTGTAGTAACTGGCTTTCTGAAAACAATAACACACAAACACACCCAATTTTCTGAAATTATGAAGCAGTTTCATACTAGGTCCAACCATTGGTCTGCCCAAAACTAGGGTTAGAAACTTAAGTGGATCTGGAAGCCAATTTCCTGCCCTTCGGTGCCCACAGACTTCCAAAGCACATACACAAAGCTATAGAGTGGCCCTTCCACATTTGTGAGGGTTCGAGGTGCAAAATCCTTGCAAAGGTGGAAAAAACATGAACAACTCCCCCATAATCCCCCTCCAATTCCCTTCCAGGGCTCCCCTCCCATTCCTTTGCCTTTCGCTCTGACACACGAGCCTTCTTTCTCTGCACTGGGGCCAGAGGCAAGGGAATGGCAGGGGGAGTTCCGGAAGGAGAAGACAGACATGTGCCTTCCACCCCCATTCCTTTGCCTTTTCCTCTGGCATGCAGGCCTTCTTTCTCCACATTTGGCAAAACGCAAGGGAATGGGGAGAGGAAAATGGGGGAGGCATCCAAGAACCTCATGAATAATCAAATTTGTGAAGGTCATTCCGGTGAATGTGGAAGGAGGACTGTAATCAGAAGTGACCAGAAGCCCAGTTCTAGTTTTGAAAAACAGGTGTGTTTTTTTAAATGCTAGATAGTAAGAAGGGCCTATGACTTATTTTAAAAGTGAACTGTCTCTCTCAGAAAAGGCAATTCATCCTTACTTAACCCAATAATTGTGATGAGATAGGGATCACAAAAATAGTCTTCAGCCACACTTTTGTGTTGTTGTTGCTTGTGTGCCTTCAAGTCACTTCCAATTCACAGCAACCCTAAGATGAATCTATCTTGAAGTTTTACTCAGAGAGAGATCTGCTTATTTTTCTCTGAAGCTGAGACAGTGTGACTTGCCCAAGACTACCCAGTGGGTTTCCATGGTGGAGGAGGGATTCAAACCCTTGTCTCCCAGAGTCCTAGTCCAACACTCCAACTACCAAAGCACACAGACTACAGTTTGTCCTTCCTTCATCTGGCCAGTATGTCTACTTTGACCAGCAGTGGCTCTCCAACGTCTAAAACAGACTGTTTTTCCCCCTAAGCACCACAACCTTGAAATAAGAAGAAACAACAAGAAATTGCACCTCAAACTTTTTGTGCGCACTGCATATTGCTCTAGTATAGAGTAACAGCCTCTCCCCATAATATATAGAGAACATGACACTGGCAAAGGAATATGTAAGTCAGAGCACAAAAATGAATGCTATTAAAAACGGGGCATATCTTAGTACAAGTATGAATAAGATTCTCTTTAGAGAAGAAAGCTGGATGTTTTGTCTACCATTCTTAGAAACCTTGCCATGGTATCACAGGATGAAATACCCAGTAATCCAACTGTGAAAGGCAAGAATCGCCCTCCGGCTGTTGTTTTTTGTAAAATCTACAAGAGAAGAATATATACATATATTATGCACACTGGGATTTTAATCCAAATAGACAACTTGGGTTAAAGGAAGGCACTGGAAAGATCTGAAATAACGTTACAGCTCCAGAATGGGATGTAGCAAATTAGCATCTAAGTAATCTTTGTAACTCTGTTACACAATCACACATTTGAGATCCAAACTTCCTTCCCACCCACACAGACTCTGTATTGTTTCAGTGCTGCTAGCTCTGTAATTTACTAATATAAAACAAGTTGAACTATGCAAACAGTCTGAACCAAAGGAATTTTGTTAAAAAAAAATCCTCTTATCTTTATAACCCACTTAGGGTTTTGGTTTTTGGGTGTTTTTGTGTTTTTTTTTTTTGCCTGCTAATTTTCTTTTGACTTTCTCACTCAGAATAATTTGGTCAACAGTATCTTGAGAGAAAGATATCGAGTCACTCATTTTACCCACTGAGTATATACAAAAGACCTTGAGATTGTTCAGGAAGCAATTAGATGCTATACAGAGGGAAATGGTGTTTTCAAATGAATAACCTTTGATGCAGTCAATAGCCAGTGCTCATCCTTTGCGTATTGCTCTCCCCACGGCCCTGCCCCTCTGCTTTGCAAAAACAGATGAATAATTTTTATTCCATTCAAAGGGTAATAACCAACTGCATTCTAAGAAATCTGTTTGCTTACAGATTTCATCTTAAACAAGAGAGTAACTGCTTCCTAAAGGCATTTTACATTCTGAACTTCTCTTCCCTGCTGAGTCTCTAAAAGGGTGATTGTAAATGCTAATTGGCATGATATTGAAGAGGATGCACTTCAAAGCATGTGATCATGGAGAGAAATGGGAACTTTGACTTGGAAGGTTAAATTCTGCACCTTTCTCTGATTTACCTGATCCCTAATTGCATGTAAATTATACCCCCTAGCCTCACAAGCCCCCCCTTCTGAGCCAAACACCCACAGTATAATCCTAAACACGCCGCCTACTCAGAAGCAAGCTCCACCAAATGTTCAGGTAAATGCATATAGGACTGCCGCCTCAGTCAGAACATGTAAGAACACTGCTTATGGTGGTGAGACAACGTCAGTGGGCAGAAGGCATATATCAAATGGAAACAAATATTTTAAAAGTCCTTTATTAATAGGACCCAGTCTACATCAGAATATATGCAAAGTCCTCCATTCAAATACATCAGAGCCACACCTGTGTACATGAAACACAGATTTTATGTCTACACCTCTCTCTCTCACACACATGCACACACCACGATTACCAGCACAGTGGTTCTAGGAAAGCAATTCTGAAAGACAAACACAGCAAGCAAGAGCTAGTTTGCCTAGGTTCTGCATTAACGTGCTTTCTTTTCTTTTTTTTATTTGAAAGATTTATTATTTATTTAGACATGTGCCCTGCCTTTCCGAAAGGCTTCGGGATGGTTTACAACCTTCCGTTTGTTTATTGTGGAAGCTTATCCATATGCATTATGACTAACACCTACACACAGACACACTCCACAGTCTCTTTTATTCACTCCACAGCGCTATATTTATCATCTGTGCAAGGAGGCTTGCTTGCTGGGTGGCAGAGCCTCAGAACCTCTCCTAAAACTACACCATAATCAGCGAGAATAATTCATGAATGAATAACCCTTCCGATGGTGTTCCGGCGTTTATCCAGGCACTGTGCAAAAAGAAAAGGCAGGGGGCTCCAGCGAATGGGCACACCATTCCTGGTGCCCCACAGATCTCTCCCTCTCCCTCGGTGACTGAATGGGGACAGATTAAGAAAGAGGGCGGGGGGGCCCTATTGTGCTCCGCAAACTCCGCACACGGATATGAAGATCCATCGGCAGCCACCACCCCAATTCCAAAGAGGGCTCAAAATGCCTGAGAAGGAATGCTAGCTAGTCAGTTCGACTAAGGAAGTGGACAAGCAAGCAAGCCAACAGCGGCTTCCTCTAGGAAGGAGGACAGCGAAAGACCAGGCAGGGCTCTCCCGGCAAGTACAACCGGGCTCGGCACGCAGGTTTTTGACAGAGCAGGGCCGTCACAAAAGGTCTGGTCAGGACCTCTCTTGTTTGGGCGGGACTCCCGCTTCCCCCGGAGCTCCCCTCAGCCTTCAGTTCTGACACACACAGGGGGTTCCTGCACGCCAAATCCACCGCACACTCTCTCTCTCTCTCTCTCCAGGCAAAGTTCTTCAACTCCGGGCACCCGGAGAGGTGAACCTGAGGCGGGGAAGCTCGCGCCAAACCTGGGGCGCGGGAGAAAAGGGGAACGCAGAGCGTCAGACGACCTGCCTCGGGTGACATCAGCTAGGCCTGGGATCCCTCAGCTCCAAGCGCACCCTCTCCCCGGCACCTCTTTCCTACGTCCCTCCCTCCCCACTTTCCCTGTCCTCCTGATGTGGACAAGAGGAAAATGGGGGGGACCCTTTGCCATCAAACTCTGCCCCTCTTTCTCAGGAAAAGGGGGAGGATAGCTGGTGGCGGAAATGACACTGCCGAGTCCGCGCTAGAGCCGGCGGCGACGATGACCGGCGAGTTGAGGAGTCACTTGGGCAGCGCCGCGCTGCCTGCCTGCCGGAGCCCCTTCCCCTTGCTCAGCCTCGGCAGCCAGCAAAGGACGGGGTCTACCCAGTTTCCCGCCCCTGAGCGAAACGCCAAACCCCGCCGAGAAAGAAAGAGGAGAAGGAGGCAGGAGATTGGGATTCTGTAGCAGAATCCCCTCTTCCCAAATCGCGCGCCAAAGAAGGCAAGGCGGGGGGGCGGGTGCAGCTCCTGCGAAAGAGTCTCCCAGCATGAGGCAACTGCGGAAAGGGGCGGCCGGGCGGGCGCGGAGGGCGTGCGGGGCTGCGGCGGGAGCTTTCCGTCGCAGCCCCGCACGCCCTCCGCGCCCGCCCGGCCTCGCTCTACTCTGCTGCAGTCCCGCCCCCCCTTTCTCTCTCTCTCTCTCTCTCTCTCCCCCTCACACACGCCGTCTTCGCCTCGCCGCCGGGGAGCTCCCTTCCTACCTTCTCCTTTCGCCGAGGGGGCACGGCGGGGCGCCTAAAGGCCGGCAAGGGAGTTCCCTTCTGTCGTTGTCTCCCTCTCACCCAGAGAGAGGGGCCCCTCGGCAGGCGGTCGCCCAATTTAGGGGGAGCGCTCGGCGCTTTTCAAGAAAGAGCTCCTCTCTTCCTCCTCCGCCTCCCAGCACTCCCTCCCCGTCGCACATCTCTTTGGGGAGCATCGCCGTGCAAAACCCCACGCGGCTCCCTTTTCCAGTCCTTTCTGCGAACCACACGCGCGCGCACACGCCCTTTGAGTCCGCGGCCAAGGCGGCAGATCTCTTCCTTCTCCTCCCGGCACACTTTGCTTTCTTTTAAAAGAAACTGCAGAAACCTCTCTGGCCGGCTTGACGATCGGCTCCTTCCCTTCGAAGCTTGCCACACGTTTCTTTCGCCCCACCCCCGCTCCCCATCCCGTCTCCTCCCGAAGCCGCTTTCCCGCAAGGAAAATCTCCCGATCACACCGCGCCAGGGAAGCCAGCCTGCCTCTCTCTCCCTCTCCTTCTCGTTTTGGCCAGGCGATCAGCCTCTTCCCCGGCTCTTCCCCACCCCATTCCACATTGTGTGTGCGGATCCGTGTGTGCTCCCGTCTGCCTCAGGCGCTTTTCCTGACTTTACGAGCTCCCCGAGAACCACACAACGCATCCCCACTCACACCCACCCCGAAGCGCAGCAGCGCCGCGACGACAATCATCCCACCCAGCCAAGGAATCTCGCAAACTCCGTTTCCAAAACCCCGCATGCCATAAATGTAAATTAAATAAATAAAGAGCCGCGGGCGCGCCGCGTGCCGAGCTGCAACCCTCCGCCCCCCCCCGCTCCCCGGCGCCCCGCCACTGCCAGCAAAGCAAAACGGAGCAGGCTTCCCCCTGAGCGGAGAAAGGCTGAACATCTCTCGCCTTGCCTCGGCGTGCCTGCGCCTCGCTTTGCCGCGGATCTGTGTGTAAAATGTGTTGCTCCCTCGTACGGGGCGCAACTGTTCCCGAGCCAAGCTGGACAAATGGGGGGGCGGGGGCGGGGGCGGATGCGAGTCGAGGAGAGAAAAAAGGAGAAAGGCGTTGCGATCCGCTTACCCTCCGTTCGCAAACCACGTTCTTTCCTCTGTCTCTCTCTGTGCACAATCACTGCTTTTAAACAAAACCAAACCCGTAACGCTGGGCGAGCTGAAAGAGGGAAAGTTAGGCGGTGTGACTTACAGCTTGGATCGGAGCTCGCTTCGGATGTGCCCGCCATCCTTACATTCCACCCCCAAGAGGCCCCCCGTCGGAACTCGGGGCTCCCCCGTGCCTCGCTCGGCGCTCCTCTGCCGCCGCTGCCCAGCATGGAGGGAAAGGAATGCGGCGCAGGGCTCCCCTGGAACTCCAGCCTCGCTCTGACTTCCCAGGGAGACAGGCAGACGGAGACACGCATCCGAAGGGGGCTGCAGCCGCTACTCCCCGGCTCGCCCGCCTCTCCGCCTCTAGAGGGCGCCCGCACCTGCGCCGACCAGCCCACCGGAGGAGGCGGGAGGGAGGGGAACGAAGCACGGGAGGGAAGGGAGGCCCAGAAGCCGGAGGGAGGCCGGCGCGCTGTTAAAAGGGCAATGCCAGCCGGGGAGCCTTAAAGGCGGCGAGGCGTGCCGCGTCCGAAGGAGTGAGGGGGCGGCCGGAAAAGGCGGCTCGGGAACGACCAGCATTCATGCCCCCGGCTCCACACCGGTCAGCCGGCCTCGCGGATTGGGAAGCGCGATGGCTGTCAAAGAGGCGCGCGCGCGCACCCGCGCACACGCACACCTTTGTAAAGCACGACAATGGAGGGCCCCAAGGGGCCTCCTCGTGAGTAAGTCAGTATTCGTGAGGGTGTTTTGGACAACAAGGAAGAGCATTGGTTTGTTTTCTTAGCAAGCCCAGTTTAGCGGCGGAGTGAAAGCGTCTCTTTAACTGCAGTATGTGTAGAAGCTGATTTGAGACCTAGCTCTTGTCTGCTCTCTACGCCTCATTAAGCGCCGTTCCCAGCGACGGACTCCAGAGTAAAACAGCATTCACATTACCACTTTCGAAATTGCATTTTTGCAGCTGGAGCTCCTGTTATTTAATTCAGTGTTTCTAAGATTGATTAGTCATCCCGTTAGCTAATAGCTGTCAGAGCGACATACAATAAAAATACAAAATCCAAAAACCGTATCATTGCAATCAAAAGCAGCGTAAGAAAACAACCAACCAAAAAGCAGCAGTTCTGACTTTAGCATGCAGCAGAAACCTCTGTTGTTGTTGTGTGCCTTCAAGTCGTTGGGGCTGAGAGAGTGTGACACACCCAAGGCCAGCCAGTGGATTTCCATGGCCAAGTGGGGAATCGGAACCCTGCTCTCCAAGGTCATAGTCCAGTGCTCAAACCACTAAATGCCACTTTGTTCAATAGTGCTATTGTTGTGTGACTTCAGGTTGTTTCTGACTTATGTGACCCTAAGGCAAACCTATCACAGGATTTTCTGGAGCTGAGACTGTGTGACACATTCAAGGCCACCCAGTGGGTTTCCATGGCCGAGCAAGGAATTGAACTCTGATCTCAAGGGTCATAGTCCAACATTCAAAGCACTACACCATGCTGACAAATGCGCACAAGATTGCAGTCTGACTCTATCTCAGAGTGGCTTGGCATCATTTTAGTCTACTCAAAACACATATTCTAAATGTTTACTGTCAGCACAACCACCACTACATCAATATTCCTCCAAGACCATATACAAAAGAACCTCCATTAAGTTGTTAGATCCTTCCATCCCACCCCCCCATCCCTTCCCCAAAAAACAGACCAAAGCTTCAAAATCTGATTCACCTCAAGCTTCTTCCTTTTATAAATCACTTGCTACAGCGCAGCCCATCTCCCATTGATTTTTACAGAGCAGGGCTAGGCTGAGATCCAAAGCACATTTCCTGGGAAGCGAGTTCTGTCGAAATGGGATTTTCTTCCCATTTAGAACCAGAGCGTAAAAGAGTAAAGGCCCAGGAGAAGCCATTCATCTTTCAAGTTTTGATAGTTCAAAAGGACTAAGGGTGGTTTTTGAACAGCCACATTTTTTCCACCAATGTATGGTGTGTGTGTGTGTTTTCCCCTTCTCTTTCTTCTCCTGTGCATGCTTACAGCACCAACAACTGGTAGGAGGAGGAAGCTTCTCACTGGCACTATAACTGGGAAGAGATGTTAAAAATAGATGCCTTATAGAACTGTTTCCCAATTTATCAGATGTGGGGGATCAGCAATAATTTTTTTCCCAATATGCTAGGGACAAGTTTCACATCTGAGCCCATTAGCTAAAATGTTTGTTTCCTGGAAGCTCACCAGGACCTGGCAGCCAGTGGCTCAGCCATCAGCACCAGGCTAGGGACCACCAGTGCCTTACAGCATTTCCTGTATTAGTGTCTATATATGAAGTGGGTCACCACCTATAGAAAAAAGAAAATGCATGGATACCTCAAGTAAAGATATACAAAGTAGAGATGTCCCTGGGCATTACCTCTTTAACAGAAAATTTGCTACAAGAGGCAAAAAAAACATAGAAAGAATTCCTTTTGTTGCTGTTGTGTGCCTTCAAGTCATTTCCAACTTATGATACCTATACCACAACAAAAAAACAGAGCTGCTCAATAGGTTTCAGCAGGCATCTTATTCAAAACTAACAATATGCACATGTGAAATGAAACAACCAGGTCAGGTAAGCCTTACATAAGTAATCAAAAATATTCTGAACTGTCTAGAAACCGCTAGAAGGCTTCTTCCAAACTGCATCCAGAAATTGTTTTTTCTTTCACCACTTTTTTTTCTTAGGATTTCTATTTTAGTAGCCAGACTTACAGATCTATGGATTTGTTTGTTTGTTTGTTTTTGTTTTTTTAGCATTCTGGGGTAGCCTATAAGACAGGCTTATCTGCTCTCCCCTTTTTTTTCTGCTTTGCTGTTCATACATGCTCAATAAAGGATTCTGGAGGCAGCTGCTATTTACCTGGCTGTTGTAGGCATGCACATTGGGCTAATCCCACTCTTTTCCAGCTCAAGTTTTATTTATTGCATTGTTTATTGCAGGCATGTTGCTGCACCTCAACACTTTGTTTCTCCAGCCTTCCATCACCATCCTCCCAATGCTGATCCTACTAAAACACATCCAGCTAGACAGAAGATAAGGAGCAGAAGGGGACTGGGCAGATGTAAAAAGAAGATTCACTGTTAAAACCTTTTTTAATTGGGGTATAGTTGTAAAAGAAATCCCCTAAATAGTGGGAAACTGAACATGCAAAGCCACTCCATGAAGCACAAAATACTTACAATATCACAGTATTATACATTTAAAAAAACACAGTCTCAAAACATAGGAGCAGCTGGTAATCCACTATAAAGTTGGAGTACAATTTTAGAAATCTATCTGCAAGATAAAAGGGGAATGAATTCTCTGTATTGGCACTGGGATTCCATGTCTTTGAGGCAAGTGATTCTTACCTGTTATGAAACATTTACAAGCACTTTCCTCGCAAAGTTCAGTTCAGTTTTCATGCTGTGAATCTCCACATTTGTGGCTGACATGTTTGATGGCCACTGCGAATGTCTGTATGCTCACTACAAGTTCAAATGTCTATACAGTCACTACGAGGTTGTGGTGAATTCATTTATCCAGTTACCAGTCTAAAGCATTATAGCCAGAGAAAAAGAGCACACACTGCAGGGGAAACTGTGTTTTGGCAGTTGACATGTCTGTGGTAAGTTTAACTTGCCTATTGCTCCTAACGGCTGCTTCTCGTGTTACAACTGTGTATCCGGAATTTGAATGTTATGAAAAGGGTGGAGAAAACAAATCTCTTTATTCCCTCTCTCCATGGTACTCATATCTGGGTAAACACTTCACACCCCACCCAGACTACCCTTGTTTTTACTTAGCATTTCCTCATGATGAGGGAAGAATTTTCCCAACATCATGTGGAAAGGCTAAGATTGTACAAAATGCCTAGGAATGCCAGGAACTCACTCAGCGTCAGAGTCACTCAAGGGGAAAAGAGTACTCAAGCTGTTTAATTCTGAACTTTGATGCCAACAAACGTTGATACTAATAAAATCAGCATATGTTGATCTTGTGGTTGCTTGCAGAAGTTCACATTACACCCCAGATTGTTCACTCAGTAAAAACTATTGGTAAGGTGGTAAATCCTTCCCAGAGGTCTGGCTTTTGGGGAGAGAGGGAGCTATCTGCTGCATGTGCTGGGCTGTACCTATTTTACCCATCATTTTGTGAGCCCACCAAGAGAAGAGAAAACATATGCCAGTTGCTAGGACTACCATAAAGTCTTTTTTCCCCAAAGCCCTTGCTTCAACCACTTCCATCTTGCTTTCACCCCCACTCCCTCCTAGCAGCCTCCCATGCCACCACAGTGATTCATTTGTCACTCTCTGTGTTAGCTCTAAGGAACATGGACGGTGCCTCAGCCAGAAGAGAACAACCACTGTCGTACTCCGAGCTCTGTTAGTCAACAGGGAAAGGAGGTAATACAATAAGCACTGGCTTTGTCCAGTTTGAGGGAACTCTGGGCACACTGGCCTCTGGAGAAAGACCAATGCGGGACTTCTGACTGAGGCCATTTCTGCACTACACTGTTATAGCGCTATTATTCCACTTTCAACATCCCATGGAATTCTGGAGTTTGTAGTTTACTGAGGCCAAAGGACTCTCTGGCTGAGAATTCTAAAGGCCCCTCCCTAAACTACAAACCCCAGGATTCCACAGGATGTTGAAAGTGGAATAATAGCACTATAACAGTATAGTGTGGAAATGGCCTGAGTGACCTTGGTCTAGTCACTGTCTCTGAGCTTAACCTACCTCACAGATTTGTTGTGAGGACACAATGTCCAAGAAAGCTAGATATATCCTCTTAAGACTCCCTGAAAGAAGAGCAGGAAATAAATTTGATATATGAATAAATGAAGGCTGGTCTTCAACCAAAATTATGAATGTGGCTTTTTTAGTTGCACCACTTGTCCTTTTCAGCAGCAGACAGAAATCCAGTGTAATCCTCTTTGGCAACTGAGGCAGATTGTAGGTTAGTTAATTAATTAATTAATACCCCATCTTTCTCCTTGGGCAGGACCCAAGCCAGCTTAAAGTTTGATTGATTTAAAGTCAGAATGGCAGCCATTTTAGGGCCCCTTGAGCCCAAGGCAGGTCTGCTGGAAGTAGAATGAAGGGGTCAGTGGCAGAGAAGCAGTATTTCCTACAGCCCATTCCCATGCCTTTTCCTGCTGATGGAAATGGGGCTTTTATGCTTCAGAGCTGTCAGCTCAGTATCCTTCGGCAGCACCGCATTCACTTAACTCAGAGATAAAATTATAAGGAGGAAAAATCATAAAAGCCATAAAAAAAGATTAATTGACAGTTTCAGTTGATTATTTGTCTTTCAGAAGTGCACTCAGTGCCAGCCACTTTTATCATCTCCATTCTTTTTCTCTCCACTCCTTTCTCACACCCCTCTTATCAGTTCAGAACTAATGTTGCTTCTATTGGTAAGAATGCAGCCCTCCTCTCAATTGGTCAGCTCTAGCTCTCCTTCTTGCCCCCGCCCCACTTCCTTTTTATCTCCTGGGAGAAATTAATTTGTTTCTATCTCTTTTTGTTGTTCATTTTTTGTTCTTTTTAGTCTGCACACTGGTATTACTAGGTTTATCACCCCTTCAATGGGGGGCCTCTCCAGTGCAGCTGCACAATCAGCAGCAACAAGCTTTTATATAATATTGTTGAAGCAACAAACATTGTTTTCAAAAGGTTAAGGGAACAAGCAAGGGAAAGTTAAGAATGCCAAAGGGGATATCTACACACTACATATAAATGCAAGTAACAGAATTTTGACATCTGAAAAGAGAGAGAGAGAGAGAAAGAAAGAAAAAGAAAGCTAGCTAGCTTAGAGGGAACATGAAAATTTGGAGTAGAGAAATAATAATGGGGAGGGAGTCCTTAACCCTTTGCTTGCTGACAGTTCCCTGCTCCTAATCACTCCCCAACACTGCTCTTTCTCTTGTGATGGAGTCATATAAATCAATGGTATTTAGTTTCAGTCCTAATAACCTTTCTTGGAGAAAAATCAATCAAAGTGGGGCTTACTTCTAAGTAAATAAGCCTAGGACTGTGCCCAAACAGCTCCTAAAGTTCAATCTGTTATTGTTGTTTTTTCATTTATATTCTGCCTTTCTCCCAATAATGGGACTCAAGGCAGCTAACAACAGTGAACGAATAAAGTTTACACCACTATAATTGAACAGTGTTGCATAAGCACTCTTGTTGCCACTGACACATCAGTGCTGGTGAGCTCTGAAAAACCAGCAGGACATTACTGAAGAGCCCAGCTACATTTGCTCAAGTGCTTACCTGCCACTAGGAGGCAACAGATTTGGAGACAAGCAGTTAGGGTTTTCCAGGAGTATTCCCTTTTGCTCTGATTGTTCAATTGAATGCGTATCTCATACACTGATCTTCTTAGAGTTGGCTTCATGTCCTTCTAGGCCACTTCCTCTTAGACTAATTCTTCTTTTTCTTATTCATGTAGCCAGAGCTAACAATGCCAACATTTCTCTCCAAATAAGTTGTTCCCATTAATAAAATATTCTCTTCCCTGAAGACAATCTTCAGTTAATGAATCCAGTCACAAGCTTCCATAGTTGCTGAGAGAGAGCTTTGTGGATAGTAGCTGTTGTTCATTGAAATGTTCAGCTTTCCTGAAATGCAATTCAAGCTTCCTTTTAAAACTGGCTGTACTAAAAGCACAAGCATACATCTTGAACTTTGGAGATTGTGGTAACTCCCATTCTCTATGTTGTGTGCACTTGTTTCCACAATCACATGCCAAAGGACAGGACTGTAGACAGACTCCAAGTGGCATCTAAATGGTGTCACAGCCTCTATGCATTTGTATGATTCTGGTCCAGAAATTCTCTGGAACTCAGTTAAGGAGAGAAACAAAAAATTCTGACATCTTTGTTCCAAATATAATAAAGTCCTGTTCAAATGCACTTTCAGAGTCAGCTTATTCTGTTTGCTTTTGGGGTAAAAGGTTGTTGGTGAGTTCGGCTTTGTTCCATTTTGTTCCAAGCTATTGAGATTGAGAGAGATTGAGAGAAAGAGAGAGAATATTGACCTTGAGAATGTGCAGAGTGGTATCCTTTATCTCACTACAGCCAGATGTCTAAAATATCTGAGATTGCAGGAGAAAAGACATTTATCCAAAGACAGTTACTCTTAGAACATTTCCTGATAGAAGGCTCTTCATGCTAACAGTTAGAAGGCATTGTGCAAGTATCCCATCTTTTACTCCTTAATCGGGTTTGACTGTTAAAGAGAAAAAGAGAAAGAGAAAGAGAAAGAGAAGAAAAGAAAAGAAAAAAGAAAAGAAAAGAAAAGAAAAGAAAAGAAAAGAAAAGAAAAGAGAATATGGGCCATTTCCGCACTAGACTGTTATAGTGCTATTATTCCACTTTCAATATCCTATGGAATCCTAGGGTTTGCAGTTTAGGGTGGGGCCTCAAATAGCGCTATAACAGTCTAGTGCAGAAATGGCCATGGAAAAACTAGTGGGAAACAAGGTTTACAAATGTCTGAAGCCCCCATAAAATCCAGGGAATGTGATAGGATGATGGTATGATAAAAGCCTAGGCCAGGATCTTGTTGTGGCACAATGCTTGTGCAACTCCTAATTGTACAAGAGATTCTCTCTTTTGTTTTCAGGCACAAAGAGGAATCACAGATCTCCTTCTGCAAGTAGTTCCATGTTGTTACAAGATGTACAGCTCTAAGCAGCCATTAAATGTAGTACCTTTAACTGTATGCGTTTATAAAATCTACAGCTGTGAGTGGCACAATCAATTCCTGTTGTGAGTGTGAACAGGAGATCACAGTTCATATGTATGCACACTCTCTCAGGGATCCCACCAGCTGGGATCAGTGATGAGTCCTCAACAGTTCTGGGGCCCTTAAACACTTGACCCCATCCATTGCTGATCCTTGTCATGGCTACTTTGATTTGAGGAGAGGAAACATGCACTTTTAAAATACTTTATTTTCAAGGAGAAAAGTTACAATCACTGCATATATATCCATGTAGACAGTATACTTCAGTTTGGTTTGGAGTCTGATTTGATCATTTGGAACTGGACCAGATCTGATCCAGATTAATCCAGACCCAATATATTCTGATTCAGACTCTGAATCTGATTCAAGATTCAGAAAACTAGATAGCCAGTCCTCCCCTGTTCACTTGTATTTGGAAACCAAGAATTAGTATTTAAAAAAAAATCTTTACAAATCCACATTAAAGTTGGAGAAAGAGTAGCTTCTGAAGAGATGAATAACCAGCCACATTTCAGACAAGTAATTCTAAGGGTTCTGTACTTGGCACTTGTAAAGTTTGCTGCTTTTCTGAAAACAAAAACAGTTTTAAAACCTGTTCATTACTCAAGCTTGGCAGATCATACTACTTTTGACCTGGCACTGTCCTCCAGATCATTCAGTCAGAGGTGCCTGCTGGAAGAATAGAGCAAAAATGTCACAGCCCTTATTGTGATCCACACTTGGAAGGTATGCATGGCAGTGGAGGAAATTCAGCCCCTTACTAGGATTGCAAATGATCTCTTATTGTAAGAGATGTACTTTATTTAAGGGTTGGAGAGTGTGTCCTGTAGGAGCATTAAATGGGACACTAAAAATTCTGTATTTTGGGGCCAACACACAAGTCACAGATTGTACACCAAATGCTGCAGGAAGGAGGTCTATTGTGAGCTCATTTCTCCCACTGGAGGCTGAGCAACACACTCAGACCGGTGGAAGTAAAATTCCTTCCTTCATAATGGCTGCTAGTGTGCGTGTGCGTATGCATGTGTGTATCTGTGTGCACACACCTTCAAGTTGCTTTATGGCAACCCTATGAATTTCACAATGTTTTCTTAGACAAGGAATACTCAGAGGTGGTTTGGCCTGTTTCAATTTAGCTTGCAGCATCTGGTATTTGTTAGCAGTCTCTCATCCAAGTGTTAACCATAGCCTATCTTGCTATGCCTTCAGGACCAGGCAGGATCTGGCAACTTTAAAGTATGATAATTCCGGAGGTTTGGGGGGGTTCCTGTAGGAACTGAGATCTCACAGTAGTCTGGAAGTCTCACAAGAGATCCTCTTCTTGCATGACCTAAGGTGGCCCTTATATAGATCTGCCTCTCTCTCTGTATATACATATATACTAGCGTATTTACATGGCATTGCCCAGGGTTTTATTTTCTCATAGGTAACACTTGTTAGAAATACCTTAGGAATTATCTTACCCTACCTTAGGAATTACATGCAGTTGAAATACACAGATTTTAATTCCCCAGACTGTGTTGTCCAGCACCTGTAACTCTTCCCTATATTTCCCAATCCAATAAGTATTCAGAGTTGTTAACATTACAGAGGTTTGGTTTCTGAGGGAATATACTGGCCTTCTTTCTTGCTGCTAGGCCTTGTCTCCATAGCAACCAGCCTGAGGCGCAAGAGCTCTCTGGCTGAGAATTCTAAAGGCCCTTCCCTAAACTGCCAACCCAAGGATTCCATAGAATCTTCACAGGCAGCCAATCCTACGAGGTCTTCTCACCTGACACAGCCAATCATATGAGGTCTTCACCTGTCTGACACAGACAGACTTACAAACTCTGACTTTTATATATTGGATATATATAGTCTTGTGCTGGCTGGCAGTAAGGTTGCCTTGTTTCCAAATTATTTTTTTTCTAAATTGGACAGCCAGTGGTTTGCTAATGAGAGGGGAAATGCACTCTGTAATACTTGATAACCTATTTTGCAGTTTGATGGGCAAATTGATTCCAAGTGGAAACATCCAGTTTGGAAAGGGAGGAGCTCAGTATATAGGACAGCAATTTAAAATACCAGTCCTGTGGTATCTTAAAAATTAATTATTTTTATTAGCACTACTTCCTAATCATCAACCCAGAGCATCATAAATTTCAACTACCCCTTACTGCTCTTTTGAAAATCTGGGCAACCCTACGTTAGCTTTGTGTTACACTGATGGATGGTGATCTTTGTCACTATCATATAAACCAGGAGAGGTGAGCATATGGCCCTCCAGATGTGACTGTATCAAATTCCTAGAATTCTAGCTGGTGTAACCAATGATCAGGCATGAAGGGGGTTGCAGTTTGGCAGCACCTGGAGGGCCAAAAGCACTCTAATCCTGATGTGAACAGCTAGCTGCTAGATGAATCTGTGTACTAGGTTGACATGCCAAATACAAATATTCCTTCACTGAAATAGAAAAAGGAAACATTTTGTTTTGTCAAAGTAGCATTGCTGTTGATACTTCTTATTCTTCATGATCTCTCTTAACACTTAAAATGCATTATGACTTCTAAAGCTCTTAAAAGGCTGGGGAGTGGGGTTTCACTGTGGTTTCAGGATCATATTTTAAAGACTACTTTTGGCAAAGGGCTCTACCTCTTGCTGAGTATATAAGCTTTCCTTCCACTACCCCAAAGATGCCTATTGAGAGAGTAGATTATCCTGGATATATCTGAGTTGCAACTTAGTTTTCTGTAGCAAACCAATCAAATGAAACCATTGTGTAGTGCTATCCCACAATCTTCCACAAATGAAAACAAGGACATGTGTGGCCAAACAACATCAGAGTGTGGTGAAGACATTATTAATGAGGAAGTACACACAAGCTAGGGGAAGCTTCTGCAGTTTGCTTTTCCTGATCGAACTAGGAAAGACAATACAGTACTCGGCCCCCTCCTGTCCCCTCTCTGCACTTTTGAATTAATTGAGTGCAAACTCTTTTGCACTTTGAATTCAGTTTGCCTCAACTGAAGTAAGTTCAAGAGAAAGGAGGCAAGTGGGTGGAGGAGAGAGAAACCAGGTCATTTTAAAAGCAGCTGAAAAAATGGGAGGACAGAGGATTAAATGGAACTGTCCCTGCCAAACTGGGGGATAGCTGCAGGATTTGACAATTTTACTCAAAGAACTAAGCCCCACTGACTTCAATAGGATTTCCAGCTAAGCTAGTCTAGGTTTACAGGCTTTATCTTTAAAATTAGGAAAAGAAATGTGGTGAAATCTGTATGCCCTCAGAAACCAAGACAACACAAGCCACTCCAGAGAGAATTAGTACTGGCAAAGAAGAACTGCCATCTAAAGCATAAGACATAGAGGGAAAACTCTAGCAACAATCTCTGGTATAAATGTGCACACACATGCTCACGTACACCAATTTTTACTTGTGAAATGTAAAACAGTATGTGAAAAAATGCCCCCATGAATGAAATTTTCTCCTCCTGCAGAAATGGTACTTCTTGTTCCAAGGTCTCAGTACTGAAGGATCAGGTCACCATTAGGTACCCCCTTAACCCCCTCCATCAACAGCCCCTGGAAGCCTTCTAAATCAGCCAGAGGCAAATGCTGAGATCCCTTTTGAAATCTGCATAAAAACTAGATCCTGCTTGAAACCCAGGCCCAATTTCTGATAACTCAGCAAATTCAGTCCTTGAAGTAGGCCTCCCCCCTCCCCTCAGTACATCTGCCTGAAGAGGCAGAATTTAATACCTGTCTGATTATAACAGCTTTGAAGAGCCTTGATTCAGCGTGTTCTCTTTCAGGTGAGTGTGTGCACCTCTTCCCTTTTGCTCTTTCCTTTCGGCCACATTGCTTATTTGTGTATAGATTATGGCGCCTAGGCTTAAAAGCTTTCAAGACAGAGGAGAAAAGAACGAATGAACCAATTCTGACTAAAGGAAAGCGGACGGCTTGAGTTACCCCCTTCATCATTCATTCCTTTTTCTTTCTCTTCCCAGTTCCTCACATTTCCAGTGACTAAATTTAGTGAATTCTTTTCACATTAAAAACTTGTCAGGTATTCACAACCAAAGAGGCTTCTGCTTTGGTCCCTCCAGGGAGTTACTGAGACAGAGAAAGCTCTTAAAACATGTAAAGGAGAAGGAAGAGAAATATTCTAGAAATCCCCTGCCACCCCTTATAAAGTCTCCTACTTTCTGTGTCTGCTGGAGAGGGGGCACCTTGGCCTCATGTTCTCAGTTACCGTGGCTGTCCTGTAGGCATAATTTAACAAGTGCTTCCCACGCCAGGCACGACCTCCTCGAAGTGGGCAGTCTTTCTCCCCCTCTTCCGTCCTCCCAACCAACCACTTCAGGCATCAGAAACAACAGCTTGATATGTGTGTGGACAACACTGTTAGCAGGGTGAGGGAGAGGCAAGGCAGGGAATGCTGGGAGGGAAGATGAAGTGCTGGATGAGCTTAAACACACTCAAACAAAAAGCACTATAGTTCTCTTAAAGCTGATAGTTACCTCAGGGGACAAGCAACCTGGACAACCAGATAGATATTTGACTCTCCAAAACTCAATGAAAAGTAAATAGTACAGGTGAAGACAAATGATATATTTAGTAGAAGGTGGGAAATGTTGTTTCATCAGAAAAAAATGAGGAGTGGGAGGGGTGTTGTTGCTCTACAACAGCAAAGTTTTGCTAGAAAAATGCAAACAAGGTATGACTATTTCTTTCCACCTAGAAAACTTTGTTGATGCTAGTATCAGAGATGTAAATAGTAATCCATGACCTCTCTCTGGACAATTGTGTTTTAAAGTATTCTTTACTCATCCTTAATGTCAAGATGTATTGCAAACAGGAGAATGATGTAGTGGAGAAAGACTGCATATTTTGGATCTTACATGTGGTAACATTACTTTCATGGGCACTGCATTTCCATGAATCCTACAATGCACCATTTTTATATGCCTGTCTGTCAACAGCCAGAGGCATTTCAGTTAAATTCATATCTCCTTCCCCTTTCCAAACACAATGGCAAAATAGAGTGAGGAAACAATGGTATTTGGCAACAAGCCATGCTGGGCTGAGCAGGATGGGTTGAGGCGTTGGTCCATGATAGGATCTTGCAGTATTGATCTTGAGCAACTTCAGTTGTTGATCAAGTCTGTATTGGTATGGATGAAGCCAAGGTTCACAGAATGAACAAACAGCAGCAGTCACCGGAATTAGATAAAATTCTCAAGTGTAAAGTGAATACCAAAGTGAGGATTGTCCACACCATAGCTGTCCTGATTTCTGTATGCAGTTGTGAAAGCTGGACAGTAACGTGACTGGAAGAGAATCAACTGATCTGCAATGTGGTGCTGGAGGACAGTTCTGTTGATATTCTGGAGTGCCAAAAAGACACATAAATGGGTCCAAGAGCAAATCAAACCTGAACTCCCCCTAGAAGCAAAAATGACTAAACAGAGGCTATAATATCTTGGGCATATCAGAAAATGATTTGATTCATTGGAAAAGAAAATAATGCTTGGAAAATGGCAGACAGTAGGTAGGAGGGAAACTGCTCCACAGATGGATAGACTCAGGCCATTTCCACACTATATTGTTATAGTGCTATTATTCCACTTCCAATATCCTATGGAATCCTATGATTAACTGTAGTTTAGAGAAGGGCCTTTAGAATTCTCAGCCAGAGAGCAATTTGGCCTCAATAAGCTATGAACTCCAGAATTCCACAGGATGTTGAAAGTGGAATAATAGCACTATAACAGTGTAGTGTTGTAATGGCCTCAATTAAGGAAGCCATGGCTCTGAGTCCGCAAGTCCTGAACAGGGCTGTTGGTGATTGGTGCTCTTGCAGCTGTATCATTCATTGGATCTACATAAAGTGAAATCTGCTTCAAATATCACCACCAACAAGCTCCACTGAACTATTGGGCATTATGTCCAAGAAAAGATGCATAGGGATTGTGTGGTTTATTGGCTCACCTTTCTGGGCATCTAAGCAGTGAGGAAACAAAGAAAGGGAGTGTTATCTTTCCGTTGCCTTGTGTTCTGAGGCAGAACAAAAAATTGAACCCCCACGGCACATTGAACCCCCACGCACACGCATATACACATCAAGTCACAGTACTGAATAAGGTTATGTTATTTTTCTACCAGAGGAAAACAAAAATCACACACATCTCTCCATATTTCTTGAATTAAAAATAAAATAATAATAAATGGAACATCTAACAATTTATGAATTTCTCAAGATGGTTCAAAATAGCTGCTTGTATCAGTAACTTTAACTATTTAGATTTTATTTACAGGTTCTCTTTGATTAGAATAGATATACTGTAGTATGATTACTATTAATATGTTTCTGGCCCTTTAAAGAAAGAAGCTGTAATAGAAAGATGGCACTCTGGGAAGGTGAGGAAGACCAGCTTCTGTATTAAATGTTCATACCTTTGCAGAGCTTTCTGTATAAATGTTCTTGAAATGTAAATGTTGGGCTTTGTTTAATCACACTCGAGTATAACACTGAAATGTGTCCACATCTTGATTCAGTGAGAGAGCTTGGAAACCGACCCAGGAATTTCAGATATGTTCTAGCCTCCAGGCCTTCCCCCACTCCCTCCCTGACTCCTGCCACACCTAGCCACGCAATATTTATTTTCACAAAGGATGTTAGGCAGTGGATTTGAAACCGAGGCAACAGATCTTGGCAACAAATACTCCAGCCACTGAAGATCAGAAAATGTGCTGGCAGGAAAATTCCATAGGGGTTGAATATGTGGGAAACGATCCTTCCCATCAAGAATCTTCTCAACCACAGCTACAACTCAGTAACAGCCTAGCCTGTACTAGAGGCTGGATTAAGCACTATGCTTAGTATGCCATAGAAGAAGGCCCCAGAGATATTAAGAACCCCTGCTGCAATTTAATTATCTGGAGTTTCTCACTGTTCACTCTGTGCCACTTCCATTGCACCCTTTCCACTGGACTTCTTTAAAACCTTCTGATACTCAGAATCTCAATGCTCTTTCCTCACTGGAAAGGAATAGGACAATTGCTTGCTTCCAAGTGTGATAAATGTGATAAATTGTGCACATGATTTACCACTTCTCATTGTGCAAGGATATGCCTTAGTTCATATTGCCTCCCACACTGCATCACTGAACAGAGTTCTGTCTCTCCTTCCCAGCACACACACATTTTTGCTTATCCCATTTTCATAATAGGGAAGCTATGTCTCTCAAATTAATATGGACAACATTCTCCTGAAGACTCCATCCTTGGCAAATGATGCTTCACTCCCTTCTCCTTAATTACGGAAATCACCCTTGCTGTTCTGTTTTCAAGCTTCATGTGTGTATGTGTGCAGAGTCACAACTGCTAGTTCTTTCTTACACAACTCCAAATATTTCATGATCATGTGAAGTCCCACCCTCCACTTTAATTTTGTTTGTTGCATCAAATATGTATGGGTTTACTGTCACATTGCTTGTTTTTAAAACATTAACAATCTGAGGAAATTTGTATGCATAGGAAATGCATGAAGACTTGTACTGGGACATCAAGACACAGAATGAAATTGGATGTGACAAGCAGCACTGGTGAGGATACCCCCTTAAAGTAATGGCAGAACCTGTGCAGGATATGGATATGAAATAATCTGCATACTATAGAAGACAGGCCATTTCCGCACTAGACTGTTATAGTGCTATTATTCCACTTCCAACATCCTAGGGAATCCTGGGGTTTGCAGTTCAGGGAGGGGTCTTTAGAATTCTCAGCCAGAGAGCTTTTTGACCTCAGTAAACTACAACCCCCAGAATTCCACAGGATGTTGAAAGTGGAATGATAACACTCTAATAGTCTAGTGCAGAAATGACCTTCGTATTGTTGATTCTATGTGGTATGTCTGTGTGGTGTGTCTGAAATCCTAAAGGCCTTACAGTGGCTTTTCTGTACTTTGATGTAATTTGGATTGTAAAACAGCAGCTTTTGAGAGAGCCCCTTATGGCTTCCAAATACTATATATCATACACCCCAAAATTTCACAGATGAAAAGTGGAATACATGTGGCCAAACAATAATGTGTTCAAAGTTACTAGCGAGCAAGAACAGAATTAGTAGGAAAGGCTACAGCAATTTGCTTTTGCCTGAGTATACAGGGCAAGATTCTGCCGCTCTCCCCTCTCCTGCCATCTGAATTAATTGCATGCAAATGACTTTTGCAATTTGTACTCAGCTTCCATCAATTGAAATAAACTGAGGACAAAAGGAAAGTGGGAGGACGAGAGACAAGCTGGGATATTTTTAAAGGAGCTGAAAAGGTGGGATATCAGATGATTCATCAAGACTGTCCCTGCCAAATCAGGACATTTAGAGGGTATGGTATATTTCATGGTTATAATTGTAGGATCTGCAAAATTTTCCAGTTTTAAAACTGAATTTTTCAGTTCTTTCCCATTCACCTTAACAAACAAGGCATTTCAGATTGAAACAATCAGTTATGCTCCAGGTCTTCCTCATACCCCTAGACAACTGGCATGAAGGAAAGGCGTGAATGAAAGCCATACCATTTTCAGTACTTCTGTTTGCCTCTGGTAGGAATGCTGAAAATGAAAAGATGATTTTGCTTATCTGAATAAAACCTTGCAATTCTAGCTTTTATGTTAAGAGAAGATGAGCAGCACCTGCACAACTCATGGGCACGTTGCTTTTCAATGGTATTCTGTTCTCTGGGTATCTGACTCATCTTTCTCTGTGACCAAAAATTGCTCATAGATTGACTTAGAATAATAAAAAAAAGATAACTTCAAAATATATTTACTTAAATGAATCTGAAAATTGAAGTGCTCTGAAAAAGGGGGACAAAGGTTTGGGTGTAAGCTTTGAAGACCTTGGGGAGCTAAGAAGATGCAGAGAGTACCTTTGCTCAGCCGAGCAGAAGGACATGTTCCACTGCTCATTCTGGATAAAGCACCTTCCTCTTCCATTTTCTCGGCACTATAATCCTTTTACAAGAATCGTTAAGGTCTTTTTAACAGCGGTTTAGAACTGAGTTACGAAAATTTCATATAGCTCTGCCATCTTTGTAGCTTCATTCCAGCTGCACTAAAATTAACTTAACAGCATCAGCGTTCATTGAAGTGCACTGTGCAGCTGTTGCCACCCCCACCCACCCCCTGTAACTGTCAGCAGTAGCAACTTATGCTTTCTAACATTATTGTGACAAATACTTGGAGTAAGAAGAGACAATGGTATGCAGGCCTCTGGAGAAGGGCTTTCTCCAAAGCCAGTCCCAAATTGTTGAAAGTGTTGCCTCCAGAACTACATGCCCAATTCTTTTGGCTTTCAGGAGAAAGTATTACGGAACATGTCTTTAACATGAACTTATTAATCAGTCACACATGTGTTTTGTTTCAATGGCCTTATTAATATGTTTATTTTATTTAGATATATTGTGCTAGGTCTTGGTAATGTTTGGGCAATGTGGTCAGCATAGAAATACTAAAAACTAATAATAATACTCTGGTCACACAGCTTCATATGAAACTGCTGTGTGTGCGTGTGTGTACACCTCAGGGAAATCATGTGTAGCTCCAAAACTCTGGGCTGCATTCTACAGTAGAATGCAAACCGCAGAAGCTCAGAGAGGGTTAGCGGCACATCATCTCATTGGCTGGAATGCAGCCCAAATCAATGTGCAAAATGGCCCTCTAAACTAAAACCATTGCTTTTTCAATAACTGCATTTATGCAGTTACTGGCTTAGATATGCATCACTTTACTTATCCATCTGCCCCCACACCACCCCCAGCCCCTGGCAAGGCAGTCTTTCAGCAGGGGATAACTGCAGCACAGGCATTTGCTTTGAGATTAGCAGATGATAGCTACTGCTGGAGCAGGCAAATATGCATGGTCCATAGAGATAGCTGCTACTATATATAGGATTTTTTTTTTAAGGGGAAGAATTGCTATACTGGATAAAGCCAAGCTCCACCTAGTTCAATTTTCTATTTTGAAGAATGTCTTGGCCAGGCAGGTGCCTCTGGGAGCTGACAAGCAGGACACAACCATGCGGACCACCTCCAGTTGCTTGGCTCTTACAAGTAATACTCGGAGGTATACTCTATTTGAACTGAAATGTTCTATTTAGTTATCTTGGCTAATAGCCATTGATTGGCTTATTATCTATTGACTTGGTAAATTTTTTTTTTTTTTTTTTTGTCTTTTTAAGTATCCAAAGCAACGGAAGTAACCTATATGCTTTAGGAACAAATTCCTTACATTGCTTGTGCATCATGCAGAAGTTGTTCTTTTTATTTTTCACATCCTACTACCTATCCTTTCCATTGCTTCAGTAAGACAAGCCCACCACCCAGACATATACACTCATATGTATTTGTTGTTGTTATGTGCCTTCAAATCAAATCTGGCCACTTCTGCACTACACTGTTATAGTGCTGTTATTCCACTTTCAACATCCTGTAGAATTCTGGGGTTTGTAGTTTACTGAGGCCAAAGAGCTCTCCAGCTGAGAATTCTCAATGCCCCTCCCTAAGCTGCAAACCCCAGGATTCGATAGGATGTTGAAAGTGGAATAACAGCATTACAACAATGTAGTGCAGAAATGGCCTCTATCATAGGGTTTTCTTGGCAAGATTTATTCTGAAGAGGTTTTCCATTGCCTTCCTCTAAGGATGAGAAAGTATGACTTGCCCAAGGTCACCCAGTGGGTTTCCTTAGGCTTCCAGAATCTTAGCCCAACACTTAGATGACTACACTAAGCATGGTCTACATATCTATATGCTGACATATATTGCAAGAAAGAAGAAATATTTCTGTCTAGTCTCTCCATGTTGGCATTTTGTAATGTAAGAGAGAACTGTATGTGAAATCTGAATATCTCTCAGATTAGCTATCATTTCACACCAAGACCTTAGGAACATATGAACATAAGAAGCTGCATAATACTTTTTCAAGGCATTGGTACTTCTAGCCCAGCACTGATTGGAAGTAGCTCTCCAGGATTTTAGGCTGGACTCTCTTAACCCTGGAGATTCCACTTCCACTTCCACTTCCACTTCTACCTCAAGGCCCCTCCATAAACTGCAAACCCTAGGATTCCATCGGATGTTGAAAGTGGAATAATAGTGCTATAATGCTCTAGTGCGGAAATGGCTCTGGTCTTTGCAGGTGATCTCTCATCCAGACATTCACTATTCCAGACTCTATTTACTTGCCAAAACCAGACAAGATCACATGTTTTCCAGAGTGGCATGTTGGTCAGTGTTGACACTGACAAATTGTTACCCTGTGAATTGGGAGTCCCGGGAGGGACGCCCAAACAACCAAACAACAACAAACCAGATGGGGAAATTAGCTGGAGCACTCTCTTGGCTAATGAGAGGCAGGGCAACGCAGTAGAATCTTTTACCCTATGTCTACAGCGTCAGGTCAGTGAGGAGGCAAATGGTTCAAATAACAATTAGATTTATTAAACAGTTATTAAAGAAAAGCACAAACACACTCCTAACTAGAAAAGGAAATAGAATTTCAAGGGGAATGGGTGATACACCACATGTCCTGCAGTCCTGAAGAAGCCTGATTGAAGAGGAAGAAACCCGGCGTGGCAACCAAGGGGAATCTGCTGAACCAAGCGGCAGCAAGGCAAAGTGAAGTTCAGACGATCCGGTGAGAGTTCTGAAGGGCTCTCAGAGCGGGGGATTTTTATAGGGGAAAGAACAGCTGCAGGCTAGTCTGGTCTTGGGTGAAAATAAGTTTTGGGTTAGAGACAAAGCCTCTGAAAGGTCAGAATTTGCATGATTGAGTTAAAGTCCAAATTGACAATGGTATGGCTGGTATATAGATGTGGCTAGCTCAGCAGTTAAGTACCTAGCTTGCCAGGGTGTCCTCTCAGGGCAGAGGATCTCTTTGTGGTAATGAAGGTGTTTGTTCTGGGAGGTCCCCTAAAGCAGATCTGGCAATATCTGGCTTGGTTTGGTGAGAGCAGCAAGTAGTAGCCATGCCTAGCTTCGCGCTTGTTCAGCGGGCCTCACAAACACTTGGCTGGTGGCAGAGTAGGGCTGAATTGTAATATCAAAATTATATCTTTGATTCACCAAAGGCCAGGCCAGGACACGGTGGTAACAAAATAGTGGGAACCAAAGCCAGCTAAGAGCTACAGCATATCCAGAACTTTTCAAAGAAATGGAGCCCAGGGTCAATCTCAGGTGAAAGAAAGAAAGAAAGAAAGAAAGAAAGAAAGAAAGAAAGAAAGAAAGAAAGAAAGAAAGAACCAGTGACAGAAAGTGGCTGTCATGTCACTGAAGTGGTGAATCCACTCTGTGCTTTACATAGAACTTTAAATGAACTATTTTAAAGTTGGAGTTCAGGTTCTTTAAAGTCTGGACTAAAACCCAGAGTGTATTCACTGTCTCTTCCATCATGGCAGCCACCAATGAAGGCCACACCTCAAAACATATCCACTCTTTCTAGCAGTGGTCTTTATGCAAAATAGGTATTCTATAACTAATTTATGGTTAAAGATCTGTAAACCTAGGGTCTACTAAAGTGGAAAGCAGTGGGAAAAGAGGGAGATTGCATTATAGGTGAATTGATTCAATAAAGGAAGCCATGGCCCTGAGCTGGCAAGACCTAAAGAAGAGCTGTTGATGATCACACTCATATGAGGTTACTATAAGTTGAATCTGACTTGACAGCAAATAGCAGTTATCGAAGTCCACAGTCCCCAACTCAAAAATCTCAAGAAGATCTTCTTAACATTTATGTTAACGTTTCTTAGAATATTGACTTGACACAGGATGAACAGTATTGTTTGGGGGCATCCTAGCTGATCACACAAGAAAGCAAAACACACTCTCCTGGTGTACAAGCCAAGGCTAGAGGGGAATTTCCTTGAGCCTGAATTCACTGGGGCTTGGCCTCAGAACAAGTTTTTCTTGGGAAGATTCAGTTGATGTATTCCAGGGAAGTGAAGTAAGTGGATGCGTTTAAACATGTGGAGAGAGCTTGTTATGCAAAACTGCTCTGTACATATCTGGGATAAGGAAGAAACACTTCTAGGTCATAAGAGAGTGTCTTTTAAGTTGACCTCTGTCTAGTGCCACTCATGTTTCATATTCAGCACAACATCCTGCTGAGCTTGTTGCAGTGCTAGTCAAAGTGGTTGTCACTGGAACAGTGCTGATCTACAAGCCATTAGCAGCCAGTCTGCAGTAAGTTTCCAGGAAAGAAACAGTTGTAGCCAATGGGCTTAAATATGTACTAATCACTGGTACATTGGGAAAAATAACCTGCTGGTCCAACACATCAAATAGCTGCAGAAGCACCACCCTACAGGGTCTTTTCTTCTGCAATTGGTCCCCCAGGCAGCCATTTTACTTGTTCATTATGGTGCTATGGATGTACAATGAATCCTCCACATACATTGGAGTTAGGGGCTTACAACCTTTGCAAAAGCAGAAAAAAACATAAACATTAAAATGTGTGTGCATCTGTGGGAAGGAGGTCAAAGCATAGTGAGAAGATTGGGCATCCAGAGTCCAAAGCAGTTCAGGGAAAGGAGAGGGAAAAGGGTTGGATCGGTATGGTGACCCTATAGTTCCTCGCTCTTACCCATCTCCTTCCTTGGATGTGAGGGGGGTATCAAGAGAGGGCTCATACTGCTGAGAAATCGGGATGCAAGCCGCCCTTAGCTGACCAGGAAGTGGCTGGTAGAGGAGAAGGAGTATGAGAGGTAGGTTTTTAAAGGGTTGTGCAGCCTGATCAGAGCCTCTGAGAGGGAAGGTTCCCTTGGAAAAGAGGCACTTGGTGGGGAGGGATTGGAGAAACTCAAAAATAATCAAATCTGTGAATGTTAAACCTGTGAATGCAAAGGGCTGATTGCACAAGGATTACTGTCTTCCCCACACAGATATGAAACTCTCCTCTATCCACTCTAGCTGCCCTTTCAGTTTCAACAGCTCAGAGCTGATGGAATGGTTTCCCCTTTCGCCTGCTGTGCTTATGTTCCTTGAAATGTGGAATTTTCTATTAGAGCCCTTAGTGGGCAGTCTGCAGTATCGTTAATTACATCAGGAGAGTTTTGTGTTCTCTCCATGCTGGGCCATAAAACAAGAGGATTGTTCAAGGATTCTCAGTTCATGTTGAAGGAAGAAGGGAGAAGAGTCAAGAAGAGCTGATAGGGAAGGGCAGGCTTCTGGCTTGCCTTGGTTAGATTGCAAACTTGGGTATTTTCCACATATTAAGCAAATTGACTCTGTTTCTTCAAAGCAAGCTTTTTGTAAAGGCCATTATGGCTGGGAGAAGTTTATTGGTGCCTTAATCTGGGACGTGCTTAAAGATAAACCTGTTTTTTTCTTTTTCAATCAGGGAGAAAATGGCTGGCTCATTTTTGCTTGTAGTCAAAATAAACAAAGTTAGAATGGGATAACAACTACACACGCACACATACACACACCAGTATTGCTAATGTCAGCAATTTAATAATCACAAACTAAGAAAGAAGACATATATCTCAGGGGCAAATTGTTTGTTTGTAGTACTCATTTTCCAGATTGGAGGGAGCTAGATGATAACTTCAAACATTCTGCCTGATGAAAAAAAGACCAGAAACTTGCTTCTGTCAGAACAATAGTTGATATTCTAGTGCTGTTATGTTCTTAATGTTTAACCTGTCCTACATCACAAACTTTAAGAACAATATTTTGAAAAACCTGGTCCTCTTTTTATTACTTTTACTTGCGTTATTCTGAACTGCTGAAAGGATAGAAAGTCCAGAAAAATAAAAATAAAAATTAGAACTTAAATAGTTGGTTTTTTTAAAGGAAATTAGTTACATATCATTCCAGGGCACCCGAAATAACTAGTTACATTTATATTTGTAGTTTTTACTCAAAGTACCTTCTAGTTTCATGTTATGCACCCATAGTTAAAATAGTATAAGTGCTCTGAGAGTCACAGAGGCTGTACTGCCCAAAGGTCATTCAACAGTTGCCATCCTGTGATCTCTCCCACATTGCTCTGGTCATTTATAAAGATTTTTCCCTTGTGGGGGTGGATCTTCCAATTTACTCCCATATGGATGGCATGTTTCAGATCCAGTCAATACAGGCAGTATTCCATTAGAGGGTCAACAGGCACCAACACTGGCCTGATTCCAGTAACAAGTTAAAATCTGGCTCTTCACATCAGTTTTCAGGGCCCAGTGACCACAGCTTGACTCTGACTTATTTGACTGTAAACATCTGGGTCTCCCCCCAGGATCTTTAGATAGAAGACAAGATAAGAACATGTTAATAAATATTTGTGTGTGTGTATGCAGTGCCAACCTAGCGTGCACATCTCCACATGCATGTGTAGTGGCACATCAAAGGACTGAGACCATCGGATCAAAAACAAGGTTTATTTTACTGCGCAGGGATCTCAGTGGTGGATTTAAAGTAAAACCCCCCACTCTGGTTTCAACATACATTTATACATTTTCAAAAACCAGGTATAGGAAATGATTACCATATTTGAAAAATCTAAAAACTACAAAGCCCCCTTTACAGTTTCAGGATGATGATCTCTGTACCAGGGATTTTCCTGGGTCACGTGACCCCAAAAAATCCCCATATTCCATGCATAGTTAAGCCACATACCTGAGCCTCTGATAAGATAAAGAATGCATCTGACTCTTTTTTTCTCATTTTTCTACTTAAGAACTATTCTACTTTAACCCCTTCTTTTCCCCCCCTTTTTATCCAAATTCTATTGCAATTTGAGCATAATCTGCTTAAGCTTGTTGTTGGTGGCACGGGCCCCGGGGGCTAGGGTGGTCTAGGCCAGGCTACCTGGATTCCCAGCCAGCAGGCAGCAAACAAAAGCAGGCCTTGCAGCAGGCAAACGAAGTAACAAAAAAGGGGGTTTTTACCCTGGCAACGAAGGGCAGCTGGGGGGTTCCTCCGGACGGAGCTTCGGGAGGGCCCCGGGACAGACCGACGGCGAGGAACCCACGGTTTTGCCCCGTGCCGGACTTGTCCTCCTTCCGGCCTTAAATGGGCCCCCATGGGCGCCGACCAATCCTGCAGCCCTCACGCAGCTGCAGGTCCTCTGCCTGCCTCACAGCTGCGCGTGATAGGCTGTGAGCTCGCCGCCCGACGCTCCAGTAGCCGACGGGAGCGTCGGGCGGCCTCCTTGGCCTGCCGTCGCTGTCGCCACGTGGGAGGGGGCCCGATGGCCTCCCCCCCGGCAAGGTTCGGCGGCGTCCGGGGTTCCCCCTCGGCAACGGGAGGTCCTGCACCCCCCCAGCGGCGAGATCTGCTGCGGTGCCCGGGCGGCCGTCCTCCGCGGCAGGCGGCTCTGCAACCTCCTCCTCGGCGGTGGGACTAAGCCGCGTCCGGGCGGCCCGCCAGCGGAGGTTCCGCACCCCCCCCTGGCGGTGGGACCTCGGGGACGGCCGGGCGACCGTCCCCAGCGGTGGGTTGTTCCGGGGCCCCCCTCCGCGGTGGCGGAGCCCCCGTCGGCGGCCAGCTGGCCGTTCTCGGGCGGGAGGCCTCTGCCGCGACTCACGGGGGCCGGCGTACCCTCGGCCTCGGGCGCCATCTCCGCGGCGGCCTCCGAGGCTCCGGCGGGGGGCGGGGCCGAAGACCCCGACATCACTCCCCTCTCCACGGATGCCCCCCCCGCGGGCGGCCGTGGTTGGCGGATACCGGCGGTGGAAGGCGAGCACCAGGCGGGGTGCATAAACCCCCCGGAGGTGTCTTCGCAGGACCTTTCCCTTTGGGGCCCCTGACCGCGAGTCGATCAGTTTGGAGACGGCCATGGCGAGGGGGGAGCCCCCAAGATCTCCGCTACCTCGTACTCTGCTTCCCTGTCGACAGTAAGCGGGCCGGGAGGGCCCTCGGGCCCATCAGGCTGCACTCCTGCAGCCGGCTGCAGCAGCGAGGGATGGAATACCGGGGGGACCCGGGGGAAAGCGGGGGGAACTGCAGACGGAAGGCTACAGGGTTTATCTGAGCTGTGATCATGAAAGGGCCAATATAACGAGCATCCAGACGGTTGGGGCGGCGGACTGCAGGAAACGGGTGGATAGCCAGAGCTAACCCGCAGGGGAGCCCCCGGCTGACGGTGTGCGTCTGCCGCACGCTTGTACCCCTCCTTGGCTTCCTCGACTGTTCCGAGGACGGCCTGCAAGGCATGGAGTTCCTGTAACCATGGTCGGCAGCGGGCCACCGAGGGGAACCCCGATGGGCGAGAACCATCTCGGGTGGTACCCGTATTTGGGCCCATAAACGGGGACTGTTGGGTCGAGGCGTGGACCCATTATTGTTGGAATTCGGCCACGGAAAAGGTCACCCAGGAGTCTTGCTGGTGCAACTATAGCAGCGGAGGTACTGCTCCAAGGTCGCGTTGGTTCGTTCCATCTGGCCGTCTGTTTGTGGGTGGTGGGCTGAGGACAGGAGCTGTTTAATGTCCAAGAGCCAGAGAAAGCTCTACCAGAAGCAGGCTGTGAATTGCACTCCCCGATCGGTGACTATTCCTTCTGGAGGCCGGCAGCCGGAAGACTGTTGTCGACCAGGCGGGCCATTCCTTGGCCAAGGGGAGAGCTGGACACCACAAAGTGGGCCATCTTGGTAAATAAGTCCACTATTACCAGTATGGTAGTGTGGCCCTTGGATACCACTAATTAGAATAAAGTCCAGGAGAAAGCGCCAGGGACCGGCTGGGGGGGGCAGGGGTTTCAGCAGCCCGGAGGCCTTGGAAGGGTATTTGGCCTGGGGCAAAAGGGCAGGAGCGGACATCCGGTCCACATCGCTCCGTCCCCGGGGCCCCCAAAAATTTCCCCGCAGGACCAGGTGCAGGTCTTAAAGAGCCCGAAGTGCCCGGCCGGATTCCTGTCATGGCAGAGGCGGAACCTCCTCGCGGCAAGGTCCGGCTGGCACGAACAACCTGCCGCGGTGGTAAAGCAGTCCCCCCCGTCGGGACCATGGGGACGCGGGACCCGGCGCCAGCCTCTCCTGGAACGGCTCCCCAGCCTGGGCTGTCCGTATGCCCTGCGACAAGGCCGTTACATCAATGGTGGCGGCAAAGTTCTCGGGGCGCAGGATGTGGACCGAGCCTCGATTTCCCCGGTGGTGGCATACTCGGGCTTCCGTGAAAGGCGCGCCGCCGGTTGCGGCTGGGGAACATACTGCAGCTGGAAGTTAAAGGGGGAGAAGAATTGGGCCCCCCGTCTGTCGCGGGGTAGCTTGCGGGCATTTTGTTACTCCAGGTTACGGTGGTCCGTCCGTACCTGTACTGGATGCTGGGCCCCTTCCAGGAGGTGGCACCAGGCCTCAAATGCCGTTTTCACGGCCAAGAGCTCCTTCTCCCAGATGGTGTAGTTTTGTTCGGGAGGAGTGAGCTGCCGGGAGTGGTATGCGCAGGAGCAGTTGCCCCTCCCCCGCGGGCTGGAGCGGGCCGCCCCACGGCCACGTCGGACGCGGGTCTCCAGCACGGGCCGTTTGGGGTCGGGGTTTTGCAAGATCGGCTCCATCGCAAACTGGGTTTTCAGACACTCGAAGGCCAGCTGAGCCTCAGGACCCCACCGGAATGGCGCCTTCCCCGGAGAACCCGGTAATGGGCGCTGCCAAAGCCGCATATTCAGGGATGAACTTCCGGTGAAGTTGAAACCAAGGAAGCGCTGCACATCCTTGCGGCCCCGGGGCCGCCACTACACAATTGCTTCTACTTTCCGGTCCATCTCTTCCCCCCCTTGCGTCACCCGGACCCAAGAAGTCGACCTCCCGGAGATCGAAGGCGCACTTCTCCAGCTTGGCGTATAGCCGGGTTCCCGAACACTGCAGGGCCGTGCGGACGTGCTCATCATGCACCTGTTGGTTGGGTGAGTAGATGAGGAAGTCATCTAAGTAGATAATCACGAACCGGTCGAGCAGGTCGCGGGAAAACGTCGTTCAAAAAATGTTGGAAGACCGCCGGACATTCACAGACCGAACGGCAAATATATAGTAATGCCCTATCGGGTCTGGAACACCGTTTCCATTGTCCCCCGCTCGGATGCGCACAGGTTATAGGCCCCCCGCCCGGGCCAGTTTTGGAACACCCCCCCGCATCCCCAGGCGTTCCAAAAGGGTTTCCCGGGGTGAGCGGCAGGGGGTAACGATTCCGGTGGTGATCCGATTGAGGGCATGGAGTCATTGCAGAGCCGGAGCTCCCCCGACTTCTTGCGCACAACAGTACAGGGGCCCCTGCCAGAGACGTGGAGGGACCACAAGCCCGGCGCAGGTTCTTCTCCAGAAAGTCCCCCGGGGAGCCAAATCGGTCGGAGAGGGCGTAGATCCGGCCTGCGGGTATCGGGGCCCCCAACCCCGTCTATAGCGCAGTCATAGACCCGGTGCGGAGGCAGGTGGTCGGCCTCCTTCGGGTCGAAGACGTCCGCATTTCCCGATCAGCGGCAACCTCTGAGGACATGGCCCCTGGGGACCCCGCGCGGCCATCAGGCGCTCCCGGAGCAGTGTTCCTGGCAGTAGGGGGACGCAAACAGCACCTCGCGGTGACCAGGAGATATGAGGGTTGTGGCGCAAGAGCCACGGTGCCCCAAAACCACTGGGAAGTGGGGAACTGGGCACCAGGAAGCGGATCCGCTCGACATGACCCTGGATCTCCAACTCCCCGGGGCGGTCTGGTGGTGACGGTCCTGAGCGCAGCAGCCATCCATCAATCGTCTCCACTGGCCGGGCCTCAGGCAGCGGCTCCAGCGGGATGCAGAGGTCCCCAGCGAACTGGGCGTCGGGAATTGTTGGAGTCCAAAATCATGGGCCCCCACCGGAACGGCCACGGAATCGCCGAAAGTCACCGTCGCGGCCACTAGCAGGGGGTTCGCTTGGGCTCCCATGAGCTTCCAGGGCCTTGGTTGTCAAGCTCCCCAGGCCCCGCAGGCCCTCTAAACCTGGGGTAGAGCGTTTTCCCCACCTCCCTCCGGAATGATTTGGCAGGACACACCCGGGCAAAATGCCCTCCGAGCCCGCAATACAAACAGAGCCCAGCGCGCCAGCGACGTCCCTTCCTCCGGGGACAGTCGTGGGCGAGCCGCGCCCAGCTGCATAGGCTCTCCCAAATCTGACTGACTACTGGATGCGCCGGCCCCTGGTTGAGCAGGTGGCAGTTCCCGGGGCACAGCAGACCCGGGCCGGGCCCCGACCGTAGGCCGCGTGCCTGGGACCGCCGTCCGGTGGGCCGCTGCGCCTCCAGCCGCCCGTCAATCCATAGGGCCTGTTGTATCAGCCGCTCCAGGGGAGGGGGGGGGGGGCTGGGCCAGTTCATCCAGGATCTCGGCTGCCAGACCGGCCCCGGAAATGGTTTTGGGGGGTGGGATCATTATAGTCCAAGCTTGGGGCCCAAAAAGCGAAAGGCAGTGGTGTATTCCCTCACCATCCCCTTCCTTGCTGCAGCTGGCGCAGCTGGCGGCTGCGGGTTTGGTCCGCACGGATCCCCCAGACCTCCCGGAAAGCCTGCAGGAAGGCCGCTATACTACAAGGACACCGCTGTTTTGCGCAGCAAGGGCGTGGCCCCCCGGGCGGGGGGAAACCCGGGCAGCAGGCTTGATAACGCCACCTGGGCCCGTTCGTTCGGGAAGCCGGCCACACCTATGTACAGGCGGCAGTTAACGAAGGTCTGAATCTGTGGGTCCCCTGAAAGGGTGGGGGACAGCAATGGAATTTTGCCGTGGGAGGCCGGACCCCTTTCAGCTGCCCCACCTGGAACTGCAGGGTCTGCAGGGCCCGGGTCAAATTTGGGCCACCTGGGTTCGCAGGTTTTGGTTTTCCTGCTCTTGGGCAGCCACCTGGGCCCTCAAGGCCGCATTCTCTCCCTCCATCCTGCCCAGCAGGTGACGGGGCAACAAACTGTCAGTGGCAGGGCGGGGCCGGGGAGGCTAGGGTGGTCTCAGGCCGAGGCTGCCTGGGAAATTTCCCGCCAGCAGTGCAGCAAACAAAAGCAGGCCTTTAGCAGGCAAACGAAGTAACAAAAAGGGAAGGGGTTTCCCCACCCCGGCAACGAAGAGGCAGCGGTTGGAGTTCCTTCGGACGGAGCTTCGGAGGCACGGGTCCCGAACCGACGGCGCAGGGAATCCCCACGGTTGTTGCCCCGTGCCGGACTTGTCCTCCTTCCGGCCTTAAATGGGCCCCTGGATCGGGGCCAACCAATCCCGCAGCCCTCACGCAGCTGCAGGTCCTCTGCCTGCCTCACAGCTGCGCGTGATGCCAGCTGTGAGCCGCCGCCCGACGCTCCAGTAGCCCGGGGGCGTCGGGCGGCCTCCTTGGCCCGCCCTCGCTGTCGCCACGTGGGAGGGGGCCCCTGGCCTCCTCCCCGGCGGTAAAGGGCCTCGGCGGCGTCCGGGCGTTTCCCCCCCGGCGACGGGAGGTCCTGCAGCCCCCTCTGTAGCGGGGAGTCCTGCGGTGCCCGGGCGGCCGTCCTCCGCGGCAGGCGGCTCCGCAACCTCCTCCTCGGCGGTGGGACTCGTGTCGACGTCCAGGCGACCGTCTGCCCCAGCGGTAGGTTCCCGTCCCCCCGGCGGTGGGACCTGCGGGGACCCGGGGCCGTCCCCGGCGGTGGGTTGTTCCCCGGCCCCCTCCACGGCGGCGGAGCCCCCCTCGGCGGCCAGACCTTCTTTGGACGGGAGGCCTCTGCCGCGACTCGCGGGAGGCTGGCGTACCCTCGGCCTCGGGCGCCATCTCCGCGGCGGCCTCCGAGGCTCCGGCGGGGCCGGAGACCCCGACACTTGTCTTTGGGCCATAACAGCAAAATGAGCTTCCCTCCATTGCTTCAAAAGAGAGGCTTGAAAATTTCATGGCACAAAAAATGCATCCCTCATTAGGAAACCCCTTTTACAATCAAAAGTACAATGCTTAAAAACAGAGCTCTCAGCCAGGCAAGATCTGGTAGCCAGGAGATTAACCATCCCAGGGGTTGCTAACGCCGCTGTCATTATTTGTATTTAAACCCCTTTTAAGTGTTATATTTCAACTTCTACAGTCTTGTTTAGATCATGGAAGGTGACCCTGCATCCTCCTTTGACTATAGAACAAAACTCCCCTTTTCTGGCTAATAAGTAGTCCAGGGCCATCCGATGTTGTAATAGTAACTGATTAAGCTGTTTATTTCTTGCTAGGCCCCGACCAACTTCCCAGTTGCATTTATAGTTTTCTCCAATCTAAAGGGAATCTTTAAAATGCTTCTATGATATTCTTGAGCTACAAATTCCCCGGGTAAATTAAAAGCCCCGTTATCAGCCCACCTCCTACTCTACTACTCTCACTCTTGGACAACTGTTTACCCACAATAACCAGGTCCTCACACTGGCTACTCAGTGATCCCACTAAGTGCTGTTTGTTCCTAATGGCCCGTTTTGTTCTCCCTGGTAGGAAAACTTGAACAGGTAAGGTCATATGCCCAGTTCCCACACACTGATAAGTCCCTGGGTGGTAGTAGGTGGCCCACCCATCAAAATAAAACCATAGATTTGGATCCCTAGCCATCAATCCGGAGCATATACTGCCCGGCCCTGTATAATTGGGAGTAAACATGGGATATTCTGGGTATAAATCTCCAAAGCTGGTTTCATTTAAGCCCGCCTTGGATTGATAAGAATTATTATATGAGCCATACAAATAGAATCTATTACTACAGGTTGAATAATTTCCGACTTTATCATAAAATGAGGAGTGTTTTATATACCCTCTCCACTTAGAATTCCATCTCCCACTATGGCGACAGCAAAAACACATTCCAGGAGAGTAAGTATAAAATTTCAACCGCCTAAATTGGGTTTTGTTTATGCGACTATCAACTTTGGCAAACATATTGAGATTCCTCTTTAACGCTGACTGTAGGGCTCCTACAACCACTTCCGGTTCACTAATGAGGAAGGGCATGAAACCGAAATCCGCTACAGTCTGTGGGTGTTCATAAATTAGAGTGACATTGGGCCCATGTTGTTGGAACATATGTGCAGCATGTTGCTTAAACCAACTGGCCTCAATTGTTCCACACACTATGCCCCACACCCCAATCAACAGTATCCACTTCATTTTCAGAGTTAAATAGGGGTCCAAATCTGCTTATCCCACAAAAAAACTTTCTATGCATATACAAGAAATATACCAGAGCTAAAATTCCAAAAATTATGCACACTACTATTATTGCTAGTTCGCTAACATTCATTACTCCTTGTCCTCATCCTCTGTAGGGGATCTGGCCGTGCGTAAAATAGTCAGCTTCTGGAGTGACTATGGCAGAGCCTAGTCCCAATCTTCTTCCTCTGCAGTTGCTAGATCTGACCGTATGTAGAGCTACCAGCCTCCAGACATGTGGCAGCAGTAGGGTCTAGCCTAGATTTTCATCCACCTGTTGCGGATCTGACTGTGCATAGAGTGGTCAATTCCCTGGTACAACCACAGCAGATCCTACTCTGAATCTTCTCTCCCCCACTTCCGTCTGGATAATTTCAATTTCAGAGGGTTTTCTTGTGATGAGATTACAGTCCAATCAGTAAAGGCTCTTTTTACCCTAGTGTAATGTATCCAAAGTTTCAGCCCTACTACCTTTACTGCTGTGGATGTGACTAACAGCACCTGGTACGGCCCCCTCCATCCTGGTGACAGGGGCTCTCCTTTCCAATCTTTAACCCATACCTCATCCCCAGGTTGAAAGGAATGTGCTTTCGTGAGGAGAGGAACTCGTCTAACCTCTAAAGCATGGGCTTTAATCTTCTCTAGAGCCCTTCCTAATGCCTGCACCTCTTCTTGGAGGGCCAAACTTCCCAATTCCCGAATATCTCCCCTTAACCCTTTTAGAATGGCCGGGGGTCTTCTGTACAACATTTCAAATGGAGTTATCCCAGTTGTCCGATGAGGGGTACATCTTATCCTCAGAAGTGCTATGTGGAGCACATCTAACCACTTGAGTTTAGTTTCCTGGCACAATTTCTCAAGCTGGGTCTTCAATGTTCTGTTTATTCTCTCCACCTTCCTGGAGCTTTGGGGTCTGTATGCACAATGTAGCTTCCAGGTGATTCCTAGGGTCTCTGCCAGACTCTTGATTACTCCATGCACAAAGGCTGGGCTGTTATCGGATCCGATGTGAAGGGGCAACCCATATCTTGGTATGATGTCCTGCAGCAAGGCTCACACTACCTCCTTTACCTTTTCGGTCCTGGTAGGATATGCTTCAACCCACCCTGTGTGAGTGCATACCATTACCAACATATACCGATATTGTCCGACCGTGTCATTTCTGTGAAATCCACCACTAGTGATTCAAAAGGAGTAGATCCTTGATGCTGTGTTCCCCCTTCCAATCTTGGTCCTTGGCGCAGATTGTTCTGAGCACAAGTTTGACACTGTGATGATGCCAACATGATGTATTGGCTCATTCCATCTATGAACACATCCTTTGCTAACAGCTGGGCTAACACTGTCTTTCCCAAATGCATGGCTTCATGTGCTCTCTGCACAACTGGCCATCCCATGGATTGGGGTATGTACCGCCTTCCATCTGGCAAGACCCACCAACCATCTCTATCACTTATAGCCTTCAGGTCCTTTTCAGCCCTCTCATTTTCTTGCTGGGTATACCTAGGGTTCTGCTCACTCAATGATATTTGGAAGAGTGGCGTTACCATTTCTTGGGGCAAATCTTCCATCCCATTCTCTGGTTCTCTCTCCGCAGCCTCCTTTGCAGCCGCATCTACTTTTGGTTCCCTCAAACCATTGGATCTTGTCCTCTCTGGTGCCCTCTACAATGTATCACAGCAACTTTACAGGGAGCCCATACGGCTTCTAATAGATGTTCTATTTCTCTTCCGTATTTGATCTCCTGTCCTGAGGAATTAATCAATCCTTTCTCTTTGTACAATGCCCCATGCGCACGTAGGGTAGTAAAGGCATACTTTGAATCTGTATATATGTTTACAGTAAGTACCTCAGCTAACTCCAAAGCTCTAATAAGGGTGATAAGTTCCACCGTCTGGGCCGAAGTGCCAATGGGTAATGCTCTCACCTCTGTTGTCTTTTCCGCTGTGACCACTGCATATCCGGCCTTTCACTTTCCTTCTCGTACGAAGCTGCTTCCATCTGTATAGTAAGTAACATGGGATGGGGCCATGGGGTGTCCCGCAGGTCTGGTCTGCTTGAATATACTTCATCCATGGTTTGGAGACAATCATGTTGTATAACCTCAGATTCTACTGGGAGCAACGTTGCAGGGTTCAAGGTGGTGCATATTTCCAATTTTACTCTGGGATTTTCATATAACTTTCCTTGATATTTGGACATTCGGCTATTTGTGAACCAATAGTTGCCTTTGTACTCCATTAGGGCTAATACAGAAAGTGGGACCTTCACTGTCAACTTCTGGCCTAAGGTTAATTTATCTGCTTCTTTTACCAGCAATGCGGCTGCCGCTACAGCTCTTAGGCACCCAAGCCATCCTCTGGCGACAGGATCTAACTGCTTAGAAAGGTACGCCACAGGGCGATGCCAGGATCCCAGCATCTGCGTCAACACTCCCACTGCTATTCCTCCTTTCTCATCAACATATAGGGTGAACATCTTCGTCACATCTGGCAGGTCCAGCGCTGGAGCTTCCATCAGTGCCTTCTTTATCTGCTCCCAGGCCCCCTTCTGTTCTTTTCTCCACACATATTCAGAATTCTCCGAAACTCTGGTAGCTTCATATAAGGGTTTACTCATCACTGCAAAATTAGGAATCCAAATTCTACAAAACCCAGCTGCACCCAAGAATTCTCACACCATCTTCCGATTCCGGGGCTCAGGCAGAGCATACACAGCCTCCTTCCTTTCTCGGCCTAGTGCTCGCTTGCCTCGAGTCACTTGGAATCCCAGATACCGCACCTCTGTCTGGCACAACTGGGCCTTCTTCTTAGATACTTTGTAGCCTGCTTCCCACAAAAGCTGAAGCAACTCCACTGTGGCCTCTTTACCCTCTTCCTCACCGTTGGCTGGCAATAGCAAGTCATCTACATATTGCAGCAAAACTCGTTTCTCGGGCTCAGATCGGAATCTTCTCAAGTCTTGACTTCAAGATGTCCCAAAGATTGTGGGTAAGTTCTTCCAACTCTGAGGCAAGCAACACCAAGTAAACTGGGTCTTCTGGCCCATAACGCTATCTTCCATTTGGAAAGCGAATATTTCTTGACTTTGAGGGGCCACTCGGATACAGAAGAAGGCATCCTTAAGATCCAAAACAGTAAAGTGAGTAGCTGTGGATGGAACTAGTCCATCAAAACATATGGGTTTGGCACCACCGGGTGTAGGGTCACTGTAGCCTCATTTACCATCCTCAAATCTTGAATTGGGCGATATTCCTTTGTCCCAGGCTTCAACACAGGGAGTAATGGGGTATTCCATGGAGACCGGCATTCCCGAATTATGTTGTATTTCTTCAGCCAATCCAAATGCTTCTGAATCCTCACCAGGGCTTCTCTGGGCAAATCATACTGCTTCACACGAATGGGCACAGCATTTGGCTTCAATTCCACTATTATGGGGGCCACAAACAGGGCTAACCCAGGAGGATTGTCTTCAGCCCATACTCCTGGGGGCCCAAACATAGTGGGTTGTTTTTGACAAACTATGATCTGGTATCTTCGCCACTCTTCCTCCACTGGGTAAGTTACTGAGATGCTCTTTGGCCCCCTGAAATTTATTTCCATCATCCCATCCTCTTCGATGGAAATCTGGGCTCTCAATTTAGCCAGCAGGTCTCAACCCAATAAGGGCACAGGGCAATTTGGTAGATATAAAAACTGGTGAGTAACTTGGTGCCTCCCTAAATCCACAATCCTTTTTTCTAAAAGAGGGTGTTGTTCCATTTTCCCTGTGGCTCCCACAATTGTTATGGCATTTTCGGTTTTGGGGGCTACTGCTGAATTTAATACAGAATGGGCAGCGCCCATGTCCACCATTATAGGGATGGCCCGGCCCCCAACTTGTACCGTGACCATGGGCTCCCCGGGGCCAAGAGCAGGGGGGCTCGTTCCGTCCTAATTGTAATATTCCATTCCAGCCAGTCCGATGAAGTCCTCAAATCCTTCATCCACCTGTTGCTCATATCTTCCATCCACTACTCTTCCTCTTCCTCTTCCTCTCCTTCTATTTGCCTCTCTTCCTCTTCCTCAGTTCATTCCCCTTCCTCTATTTGCCAACTCTTTTCATCTAGGACATTCATTTTTCCAGTGCCTAACCTGACGATAGAGGGCACACTCATTGCGTCCCAATGGAGATCCACTCCCTCTCTCCAGTTTCCGATATCCTTCCTTTACCGCCAAAGCCATGGTCAATAATTCCACTTTCCTGTGCATCCTCCTATCTCGTTCCCTCTTTTCTTCCTGCTCTCTGTTTATGTACACCTTCTGAGCAACGCTCACCAGTTGACTGAGATTCATTCCCTCAAATCCTTCTTGTTTCTGTAACTTCTTCCAAATATCGGGGTAGCTTCCTCCCACAAACGATGCAGTCACCACCCGGAGATTCTCAGCAGCATCCGGATCTATGGGGGTATACTGTTGGTAGGCATTTAACAGCCTTTCCAAATATTCCCCTGGAGCCTTGGTGGGTCCTTGTGTCACTTCCTGTACTTTGGCCATGTTGATAGAATTCTTCACACCTCTCCTCATTCCGGTCAGCAGAATCGCCCGATATTCCGCTAATCTGTCCTGTTGCTGGTTATCATTTGGATCCCAATATGGGTCCATGGTAGGGACTCGCTCTCGCACCCAGGCATTTACATCTTGCACTTCTGGTCCCCCCCCCTGCCATTGCCACCTTCTTTACCTCCTCCAATATCCTCCTCCTTTCTTCAGCAGTAAATAAGGTCAACAATAATTGTTGGCAATCCTGCCAGGTAGGAAGATGAGTAACCATAATGCTAGTGCACAACTCTATCATCTCTTGAGGTCTCTCAGTATATGACCCATAATGGGTCTTCCAATTCAACAGATCTGAAGAGGTGAAAGGAGTGTATTGGTAACTCGGTACTCACCGGTACCCTCCTTCTTCATTGGGGTCTGCCACCAGTTGACTAACTTGTCGCAATGGTGCGACCACATCTCCACTTTCCCCATCTGAATCATCTGCTTCTTCCATTCCTTTCTGAGGCTTGGACTGTTTAATCTTGGCCTTTTCTTTCTTTCGTTGTCTAAAATCATAGGATTTGGGAGATGCCACCTTCCCCTGGGCAACTGGGCTAGAATCCGCCAATCCCCTGGCCGCGGCTCCCTCCTGCTCCGGGAGGTCTGGTTGCAGGGGTAGGGCTGGTGGCAGCAAGGCTGGCTGCGGTGCTACGTATGGTGGAGGGGGAGCGGTGGGTTCCTCCGGAACTGATTCCGCCAATATCCTTTTCCAAACTTTCACCTGGTCCCATCCTGCATTACTAGCATAGCCCTACTAATTTGCTTCTGACATTTCCTCAACCAAGGGGGTTTTTAGTGACCACTGTGTCCCATGAATCTATGTATGGATATTGATTAGGGTGGCCTGGCTTGCCCACCACCACTGAATACACTGCCCTAATTTGAGCGGGTTCCAAGCTCCCTCAGGGGGCCACGCCACCCTTCACACAGGGTCCTCAACTGTTCGGGTGTCATTCGGGGGTCTCCATAATGCCCACTAAATCCTTTCTTGAAGCTTTTCAACATACAACCTAGAGAGGTTTGTCGGCTCTGCCCCCTTCCCATTTTCTCCCAAAGTGGACAACACACACAAGGAAAAAGGGGGTTGGCCTGTGGGTATGCTGTCCCGCGTGCCAACACAAAGGGGGATGGAGCCACTTGCTTCATGCTGACCCAAGCACCCGGACACTCAGCAGCATGACTGGAGAAATGCAGCGTCACACAATCTTCCTTTCACATATTCACACCAACACGCAACCTCCCACCTCCTGTACCACATCCAAGAGCCCCACGGTTTCACCCACAACAACAGTGGGGTACTAGGGCAAGGCTGAAGGGGTTGATCAGGCACCTGTTCTCCCCGAGTTTGCGGGGAGGTCACTCACCAACGGTCGTGGGAGGGTTCTGTTTTCTGCTCTGACCTCAGGTCCCTTGGCAGGAGTGCCATCGCCAGAGCTGCCACCCCACTCTGAATCAATCCTTCCGACAAAAGAAAGTCAGGGGTGCCCTGGGTTGTGTCGGGAAGGAGCGACAGTCCCGACGCCCTGGCGTCTGCCGAAGTGGGCAAAAGCCCCTCAGATCCCAGACGAGCCCCCAGAAAAATGTAGTGGCGTGTCAAAGGACTGAGACCATCGGATCAGAAAACAAGAGTTTATTTTACTGCGCAGGGATCTCAGTGGAATGGATTTCCAAAGACTGAGAATCCCGGACTCCGGTTTCAACATACATTTATACATTTTCAAAAACCAGGTACAGGAAATAAAAAGATGTGTGAAATACTGAAGGTTCAATTTGTAAAAAACCCGGAATTTTATCTGTTAAACATGACAAATGTTCTTGAGAATACTAGTATTAAGAAACATTGGAGATTAATACTATATATGATAACAACGGCCCACATAGAATATGCTAACATGTGGAAGTCTCAGCAAATACCCACTATTGAACAATGGTGGGGGACATTCATTGAAAACAGAAATGCAGATATTGTTTCTCAGAGACTAAAGGGGAAATTGGATGAGCAGATAAAAGCAGAATGGCAAATTGTAATGGGTAATTGCTGGGAACTTCCAAGTAAAAACGTCTGAATTATGGTTGGAATAAAAGAGGGATAACTGTAACATAACATGAGTGGGGGAGGGGAATCAAGATCAAACATGTAAGATGAACATAGAATTGTGATGCTTAAATTTCATAAGTGAATAGAAATTCAGAAAATGAAAACTAGATCAGAGTGGAAGAACAAAAATATTTCATGTAAAAGTACAATTTAAGATGATGTTTTTTATTTGTGAAACTTAATAAAATTACTTCAAAAAAAAAACAGGTATAGGAAATGATTACCATATTTGAAAAATCTACAAACTACAAAGCTCCCTTTAAAGTTTCGGGATGATGTATCTCCATACCGGGAGTATTCTCCCTGGGTCACATGGACTCCTAAACTCCCCATATTGCATGCATAGCTAAACCGCATACCTGAGCCTCTGATAAGATAAAGAATGCATCTGCCTGGCTTATTTTTCTCTATTTTTCTAATTAAGCAACTATTCTACAATTTAACCCCTTCACATGCACACACATGCAGACACACGTGCTTCCTCAGGTTAAAACCCCTTAATCCTCAGCCAACTCACTCAAGTGTTCATGTTTCTTTTAGCCTATTCTTTATTTGCACTCCCAGCCCTAGTATGTTTTTTCTCCTTCTATTTCTCTTCCACTCCAAAATGTTCATCCAGCCTTTTTCTTTGCTCACTTGCCTTCCCCTTCCTTTATCAGACAATAGGACCTTTTCTCTCCATTTCTTTCTATCTCATAAAAGCTTGGGGGTCCCACAGAGAGAAACAAACAAACAAAATGCAGCTGCCTAGAGGCCCTCAGAAGAAATATTATAGCTATTATGTTTATCTATATCTTATCCTAAAAAAGCCAATGCGATTCTGGGCTGCATCAATAGGAGTATAGTGTCAAGATCAAGGGAAGTAATAATATCACTCTATTCTGCTTTGGTTAGATCTCACGTGGAATACTGTGTTAAGTTCTGGGCACCACAGTTCAGGAAGGATATTCACAAGCTGGAATGTGTCCAGAGAAGGGCGACCAAAATGGTGAAGGATCTAGAAACTATGCCCTAGGAGAAGCAGCTTAGAGAGCTAGATATGTTTAGCCTGATGAGAAGAAGGTTAAGAGGTGATGTGATAGCCATGTTTAAACATTTGAAGGGATGTCATGTTGGAGCAAGCTTGTTTTCTGCTGCTCCAGAGACTAGGACACGGAGCAATGGATTCAAACTATAGGAAGAGAGATTTCACCTAAACATCAGGAAGAACTTCCTAACAGTAAGAGCCATTCAACAGTGGAATATGCTGCCTCAGAATGTGATGGAGTCTCTTTCTTTCGAGGTTTTTAAACAGGATGGTCATTTGCTGGGAGTGCTGTGTGTGTTCCTGCATGGCAGGGGGTTGGACTGGATGGCACTATGGTCTCTTCCAACTCTACAGTTCTACAATTCCTTTTTTCCAGTATGAGACTCAAGGAGGTGTACAGCAGTCAAAACAAGTGTAGCTAAAAATTTATCTCACACCTCATACAAAAATTAAACATGTAATTAAATTATTGATCTAGTAAAAACAAGTTAAAATATACTCATTAAAAGTAAACAACAAATAGGTGATACAGGATATTAAGCAAGGCCTCTTGTCTTTCAGTAATCAGACTTCAAAGGCTTGCCAAACAAAAAAATCTAAACCTGCCTGCAAAAAAGATAGCAAAGAATGTACTGGTCTAACAACTCTAGGAAATGAGTTCCAGAGCCTGGGAGCAGCCACTGAGAAGTGTGTCTCCCATCCTGCCACCAGACTGACCTGTGATGGTAGTGGGACAGAGACAAAAGCCTCCTCTGAAGTTTTCAAAATCTGGGTAGGCTTGTATGAGAGACTACAGTTCTATAGATAACATGGGCCTGAATGTTTAGGGCTTTATAGGTCACAATCAGCACTTTGAATTGTGCCTGGAAACAGACCAACAGCCAGGGGGGGCATTGTAACAAAGGAGTTATGTGCTGTGTGTAGCCAGCCCAATCTGAATCAAAAATGTGGGAAAAAAACTAGTCAAAAATATGCATTATTTTTGTAAGCTCTGTTGAATCTGTGTGAGGAAAAGAGGGTTAGAAGTTTCTTGCAAACTAGATATGTAACATGTTGACTTGGGAGGAAAATTCCTCCTCAGTCACAAATTCTATACAAGTATATCACAATTAACGAAGTAGCTGTGGTCCTGGGCATTACTTCTTTAACAGAAAACTTGGTATTAGAGGCAGGAATAACATGGAAAGAATAGGGATAAGTTCCTGCTCCACAAAACAGCAGTTCAACATGTTTCAGCAAACTTTTTATTCAAAAATAAGCAATGCAACACACGTGAAATGAAACAACTAGGCCAAGTAAGTCTTGCATAAAAAACAAAAGCATTCTGAACCTTCTAAAACAGTGGTTCTCAACCTGTGGGTCTCCAGATGTTCGTGGACTTCAGCTCCCAGAAGCCCTGAGCATTGACTATAGTGGTTGGGGCTTCTGGGAGCTGAAGTCCACGAACATCTGGGGACCCACAGGTTGAGAACCACTGTTCTAAAAGATCACTTGAAGGCTTCTTTCAAAATATATCCAGGGATGACTTTTTCTTTCTCCAGCTTTCAATTTTCTTATAATTTCCATTTTGGTGGCCAAATTTACAGATCTATGATTTTTTAAAAAAAAAGGCCTGCTGGGGCTAGATGTTGCAGTTCATGCATGCTCAGTAAGGAATTCTGAAGGCAGCTGCTGTTTATCTTGCCTCTTGTAGGCAGGCACACATGGTTATAGCAGGCAGAATGCTATTCTTTCTCAACTCAAGCTTCTCTGCACTGTTTATTCTAGACCACACTGTTACAACCTAACACTGATAGTCTGTGTTTCTCTGGTCCTCTTTCACCATCCCCCCAGTGCCAAAACTGCTAAAAAAAATCTGGCTGTCTATGAAGAAAGGGGGATGGGCAAGTGTAAAAAGACTTTGCAAAAAGGAGCTTCTTTGTCAACGGCTTTGCTAACTATGCCTGTATTTGGATCTAGTGACTATAACAATTGTGTATCTACTCAGTCTCCATCTCTATAGCCAGCTGTCTTAATCAACATTTGCTAGATAATGTTGTTGGACAAATAACTCCACCCACTCCAATGGTGGTGCATGAAAAAGAAGAAAGCTTAGGGAGAGTTGTCTCCTTCACCCTTACAGGATTATTTTAGATAACAAATTTTGTCTGTAAGATCTAGTCAATGCCATCCTTATGAGTGACGGAAGAGGGACCAATTAGCAGCTAATGTGATGTAGGAACCTGACAGTTCCCGGAGAACACCCTGCCCATTTTATCTAGGCCACCCTGCTGCATCTGTCAAGCTGGAATGACTCTCTATATTGATATTTCTTAATCTAAGTCTATTTTCCAGGTCATCAACTTGACATCTCTGCACCTCACAGATGCCGGCAAGGCTAGTTAGATTAGCATTGTAATGTTTATCAGTGATTATCTCCAAGGTCTCTGGCTATTTCTGTCCCCTAACTTCCATCTCCATCTGCAGGATCCAATTCATACTAGCTCTTCTTATTCTTATTTTTTTCTCTTTCTAAAAATGGCAACACTGGAATTTTCATACTCTAAGTAGCGTCATAGGATCTCCCCATTCTCACTAAAGTGGTTCCAACATTGCTTGAAATATCCAATCTAGCCTTTAATTCCAGTGTGAAACCCAAAGCCAAGAGCCTAACTTCTCCTTGGGAAAGGCATGACAGTAGGGGAAGAGGAATCATGCTAATGAAAGCTAATAGGTTCCATGTCACTGGAGTAATGAATCTAATTAAGGTTTTAGCCCTGAATGGCCATAGGAGACAGCTACCTGCGTTCCAGCAACATTTTTCATAGGCATCAGATTCCCAAAATCAAAATTTGGGGCCTTCTCTATTTAAATAAAAAGACATTGTTCTTGACACAGCTTCTGTGGGATTAGGAACAAGGTTCGTAGAGCATTTGCACTGCTGCACTGCAGCCGAACTTCCTTCTGTTCAGGCTGTTACTGGTTTGCTTGCATTAACTGGCTTACAGCAGAGAGGTTAGGCATGGATCCCAGAACAGGGTGAGCAGATGGAGATAGCAGGAGGGCTTAAGCCCCTTGCAACAGCTAGTGAGGGCTGAGCTCCCTTTGAAATGATCTGGTGAAATTGGATCATCAAGACTCTTAATGTAGTTGAGCCTCCTCAGGCATCATCAATCAGAAGCATGCTAAATTATCAAGTGCCTAGAAATATCTAGGCAGTGATTGTTGTTGAGCTCTCCTTGGAATAATAAAGACTGCCTGCATTCTATCCCCCCTATATCTACACACACACATAGACACACACTTACTTAGGAGTAAGCTACACTAATCACATGGAGGACACTTCTACATACATATTGCACTTTACAAGAGTCAGTCTTCATATAGGAGGATTTTTCCATGACAGTGGAAGGGAAAAATAATCTGTCCTCCTCCTGCAAGTACTTTCAAGTAGACAGAATTGGCTTGAGGTTTTGGACTACAACCCTGAAACCAGGGTTCAAATCTCCACTCAGCCATGGAAATCCACTAGGTGACCTTGGGCAAATCCTGTTCTTTCAGCCTCAGAGAAAGGCAAACGCACAGGCAAACCTCCTCTGAATAAATGTTGCCATGAAAACCCCATGATAGGTTTGCCTTAGGGTCACCGTAAGTCAGTAATTAATTGAAGGCACACAACAACGGCAACAACAACTACTACTACTAGCTTGCCAATAATGAGATCTACTACCTTAAAAACAGTTCCATGTGCCTTAGGGGCAAGCCTTCTGGGTCCATTCTGTTCCATAATGTCTCCTTCCCACCCCACTTCTCAAAACTTTCTAATCTTCAAGTTATGGATATAATTCTTCACTTGTATCTGAAAATGAGTAGTTTGTGACTGTGAGAGTTTTTCTGTATTTTTCAAGGATTTTTCACCATTAGGATTTTCTGTGCAGTGTTGTTTTTATAAAAAAAAAGTTTGCATTACAAAACACATTGCAGAAGATATCCATCTTTCTAATGGGGTTTCTCACCAACAATGAGAAAATTTGCAAGTTTTTAATACACATCTAGTTTATCTACATAGGCAGCATGTGTTCATATCAAAAGATGCCTTTGGATACCAGCCACTATTGCACCATACATATGGGACAGTAACAAATGAATTTGCCACTGCACTTGTTGTTTTAAGAAAAAAACCCCACACACACACACACCTTCCAACTGCATTTGAAAACTAATAGAGAGAGATTTCATGTATTGAGCCAAATCAAATGAAATGTGATGTCTGTCAGACAGGAAAATATTAAGTGTGCCGAGATACCATCTAGTTCTGGGCTTGAAACCACCTACACCAAAACAAAGGAGATCAGATAAAATCCAGTGGGCTCCACTTTTCCAAGGGTTTGGGTGCAAAACCCTTACAAAAGTAGAAAAACTGTGAACAGCTCCCCTGCACTCCTCTTCCTATTTCCTTCCCTTTTGTCCTAGCACGCAAGCCTTCTTTCTCCGCACCTGGGCAAAAGGCAAGGGAATGGGAGGGGAAGCCTCAGAGACAGAAAAGGAAAGTGCACATGCACCTTCCCCCATTCCCTTGCCTTTTTCCCAGGCATGCTTGCCTTCCTTCTCTGCACTCAGCAAAACACAAAGAAATGAGAGGAAGAGAAGGAGGGGGAAGGCACACAAATAGTCAAACCTGCAAATGTGGAGGGAAGACTAGATACAGGAATATTAAACAAACAGCTGACATATAATAAAACAATCAAAAAGGCATACAGCATTGGTACAAAATAGTTATTCATGTCAGATGGCTGATGCAATCTGCGGCAATCACCTGATAGCAGGCACCCAGAAATAGTTGATACTGACTTTCAAGTGAGTGGCCCCATTGGAATCTAATGGGGATTAGATAGATTGGTCTCTGATTGGACAGACAGAGGCTAGAAATAGTATAAAAGCCACTTCCTGAGCAATAAAAATTATATTTTTATACAGCCTCTAATGAACCTAGCTGTCTCCAACAGCTTTTCTGCTACTGTTGCTATTCCTGGCTGGTAGATGCCATTACAATGCTGGTAAGAGCGAGGATAAGAGAGCCTCTTCTCTAAATAGGAAATAGGCTATATTGCAGGCTATAAGAATATAAATGTTTAAGTTCCTCTATGTATTAATGTATAGAGATGCCAGCTAGAGATAAAGCAGATGATATGAAGCATTCTTTACAAATGTGGGTCTATATGAATTATGTTATAGTGCTGTATAAGAGGGCAATGATTTACAAATGTCAGACTATAGGATATAAGATGTGTAATGCCTTACATAAAATCAATATATAAACAGTGGCCCTTTCCACATGACAACTGTATCCCAGCATGGGGATGCAAGAGGAGCAGGACCACGATGGCGTTTATGCATGAAGTCGTCACAGTGCCACTCTTCTCACGTCGCCAGCTGGTGTGATCACAGGGTAAATCATTGAAGGAGTTTCTCTGTCAATGACCCCCAATCACATGACTCTCCTGTTCTTCGCAAACATGCAGAAGGGCTAGAAGCACGATGAGACGCTTCCTGCCCCAGTGCAGCATGGGAAAGAGCCCTGCTGCACTGCAGAAGAAAGAGGTACGTCCCTCATGCTCCCTTCCACTGTGAGCCAGTTGGGTGGAGTGTTCCTGTCGCACTCCCTTCCCACCAAAAGTGCTGCTAAGATTGCAACTGGAAAATGACAGGATCAAGTAACGTGCAGAAATGGCCTATGTATCCATAACAAGAAGTCTATGCTCCTCCCTAAGGGGAGTAATGAGTGTGTGAATGTGCATGTTTATGTCCATTTGAACAGAATAGCCTAAAAGTTTATAAGCTGCCAGTGTTAAATATCCTGAAAGTCCAGGACTTAAGAGTGCTTAAGTGAGTGCTGATGCTAAACCTGCCTGTTTGAATTTATGCCATTGTTCATGAGTTCGAAGCCCAGGTACTCGGATAGTGACAAGAAGGACCTCCAAACAGATACAGATTAGCTGACAAATAACCTCCAGTTCTTCAGTCTAAAGAGACAGAAGTGGGGAATCTTGTTTCAAAAGGGCAGAGACACAGAGAATAGAGGCTTGCCTTAGGGCACCTAGTGAATGAGCAGAAAGAGGATGCAACTCTGGGACTGCCTGTTTTACAACCTTATTTCATAGCCTCTATGTTTGCTGTCACATTTGTTTGCTGTCAAGTTTACTTTAACCTATAGAAGCCTATGAATGAAAGACCTATATGAGTCCTCATCATCCATGGTCCTGGGGTCAGGTCTTACAAATTCAGAATAGCTCTGGCTTCTTTGATTGAATCAACTCACGTGTCCTGTGATCTCCCTCTTCTCCTACTGTCTTCCACTTTACCAAGCATTATTGCCTTTTTCAAGGAATCAAGTCATCTAATGTCCAAATTACCATAGCCTCAGTTTAGTCATTTTGGCATCTTGTGAAAGTTCAGGCCAGCTGTTGATTTTAGGGGCAGATAAATTTAGTCTTCCTAGAGCCAGTAGCATTTTCATGTGTGTTTTACTACAATTTTGAGGTATACCACTGTGAAACAGTGGCATAAATTTGTGTGCAAAGCATCCTTTGCACTACAAACTTACGATACTATTTTGCACTGGTATTCTCCAGAGTTAGAATTAAGGAACAGGGTACTTCTGAGCAGATGCTCAGCCCAACAAATTGTTTTAGTGCCAGAACCAAGTTGACTGCCCTTTCATACACAAATGTATTGATGGTTTTTCTAAGCTTTCATTATTCCAAACTGGACTTAGGTGAGGAAATTAGCCGCTAGCAGCAGGCTTCTCAGTTCATAACTATTCCCCCCAGCCCATGTGAACAGAAGGGAGCAGAGCTGGGGGATGCCCAGAAGGCAGAACCAGTGAGCAGTGTTGGGTTTCCCCTTCACATGACTGGAATCATATGAACATGATTAGCCAAATAGAGGTAATATGAATGTGGTCATTCACTCTTTTGCATGAACATTTTATGGTAACTCAGCTGATGTGAGGGTGAGTCCCTTGTCTTACATCCTACTCATAGATCCCCTCCATCCTTTAACAATATCCAGATGTGTTCAATACTCATGCTTGTTATGCAAACCATATGCGGATTTACTAGTTTCTCAAACCAATACCAAATGAGATAAAGGAAAGACTCTTTTGTCTGACAGATGGAGTAATGTGGGGCAGGGAGGGAGAAAGGTCTTGAGCAAGAAGACTTGTCTGCACCCATCAATAATCAGGCCAAGACTTGTGGTTTTTTTACGAAGGGGGAAAGGCAACCATGAATGGAGGAGTTCCATTTAGATCAGGGGTGCAGGACTAGGCAGGGGAGCAGCCTACCTCTTTCCCCTGTGTTGTTTCCCATCCTAACTCATCTTCCTGAGGTTGCTATTTGCCCCACAGGGGGAAACACAGGAATACCCATAGACTAGTTGTATTACTATAACTAATAACTTAAGTGAGATGTTTTTTAAAAAAATTACCCATTTCTGTTTCTTTCCTGGTCCACTTCCAAGGTGCAAGACAGCAGCTTATAAAAGGATTTTCATGGAACCTCAAAGAGTTCAAGATGCCATCCTGCTCCTCACCACAAGGCACAGTCCTCCAGCCTTAACCCAATATAACAGAGAGATTGAGAGATAAAAATTGAGTGTGTGTGTGTGTAAAATATTTTAATTTATCAAATTAACTCTCTGCATATGTGCCCTGCAGTGGATGGGTTAATACTTTCCAAAACCACTGTGTGTCACAGCAGAGAGAACACAGTCACTTTATCTTTGTAGGAGTTTTTAGCATGAATACATTACAGAAGAATTGAGAATGGCAGCTGGGAGAGGCCACCCAGCAAGCTTTGTGGCTGAGCACCGTTTTGAGTCTAGGTTTCCCCTGTCCAAAGCCTAACATTTCCCCCACTGCACCGTACTAACTTTTACACAGCAAAGATAAATGGCAAGTGGTGTATAAAGCGCAGGTGGTCTGACAGCAAATTGTCACTTCTAACCCTCACGCAGATCTGCCCTTTGTTCGTATTACATTTGCATTACTATCAACATGCATACTTCCAACAATCTTTCTTCCGCTGTTGCTGACTCCAGTTCCACCTGCCATCTGTCCCACATGCTCAGAGCAGTGGGATCTCCTTGCAGACTGGTGGCAGGATTAGAGGCTAGACCATGGCAGGGTTTGCTTCACCCCACACCCCTACACACGCACTGCCACCCCTACACATACACACATACCTCTGCAATATATGAAATGTGTGTGAACATGGGCATTAACTCTTCTTTTTAGATAATACTGTGAAGCCTATTTAAAATTAAAATGGATGAAGAAGAAGCTGCTGTAAATAATGCATTTGTGGCATACTAGACAGTTTGCAGAGTCTGTATTCATTGCCGAGTCTTAGTTAAAGAAACGCAGCTCTGCCTGCTGCATCATTAAAAATGCATCCGGGTTTCAGCTTCAAGCTTCACATACTTACCACTGAGAAACGGCATCTCAGTTATCCTTCTAGCCTCTTTCTTACTCTCAGCTGCCTCTAATAAATCTCATATCAGGATGTATGCCTCTGGGTTCCAAAGTGAGCAAAAATATACTCTTGCATTTGTTTCTCCTATGCTGGCCCCTGTAGCTTAAACGAGTCCTGCACAGCTCAAGTATAGACCTGAGAGCTGGAAAAACCATGGTCACCTGCATGCAATCATAGGGGTTTTTTTTATTTCAAGTGCCCTGCTTTGCAGCTGGAGATCAGAGTATAGGGGTACCATATGTAAAAGATCATTAGCCATGGGCAAGGCTTCCTTTTGCCAGGGTTTGTTCAAAGCTCAGCCTTGGAATTTCTAATTAATGCCTCTGAGCATTTATACTATGTGTGTGTCTGTATATGCCTTCAAGTCAACTATCAGCTTATGGCAACCCCATTAATTTCATAGGGTTTTCTTAGAGGTCATTTTGCCAGTTCCTTCCTCTGAAATATAAGCTACAGCATGCGTAGAAACATTTTCCCTCAGTTTTCAGAAACTGTGAAAACTAATATCCACACACACTAAGTTTCTCAGATCTCAGGGCCTGGCCCCTTTCTCTAGTCCTTAGGGGAAAAGGGAAGAATCTCAAGAGAAGCACACTGCATAGCAAGTGAGTCATTCTCTCTCTTTCTCTGTATATTTATTTGTTTGTTTGTTTGTTTTTTCCTCACATGTTAGACTTGATGTTTCTGATTTGAATAGCAGACTCAGTGCTAAAACCATATGTTTAATGAGACAATCAGAGGCCAACCCCTGTGCCATTACAAGGGGTGTTTCTTACACCTCAGGTTTTGGCCCCAGAAATCTCACATACCCTTCAACTATTCGGATTTGGGAGAGACAGTCCCAATTAATCCTCTGTCATTCCACTTTTTCAGCTACAGGCTTTTTTTAAAAAATCCCAGTTTCTCTCTCCTTCTCCCTCCACTTCCCTCCTTTGTCCTCAGCTTACTTTAATAGCTGCAAACAAAAGTTCAGACTGCAATACTTATTTGTACTCAATTGACTTAGAGGAGAGGAGAGAATCTTGCCCTTCCCAGCAGGCTCAGGCAAAAGCTAACAGCTATAGTCTCTTTAAGCTTGTGTGTTCTTCCTCATTTCATAACTTTTGCCACCTTGATTACACATTGATGTTGCTTGGCCACACACATCCCAGTTTTCAGCTGTGAAATGTTACAGGATTTTATCTCTGGCCTAGAATAGTTTGGGTAAGCCTAAAATATACACAAGCTTTGAAATCTGTGAACATATCCTCTAGGGGAGTTTAAATTGCAGCACAAGCCACTTTAGAAAATAAATATTGGGCATAGAGATTCAAGCTTTGGACTAAGCACCTCTGAGGAAAGCTAGGGGCAAGAGAAGGAGAAAAGACTTTAGGATTATCAAATATACTTTCGTGTCTACCCAAAGAGAAGGGAGTTACAGTAAATGGTGGTAGAGAGAAGAATATGATAAACAAAAGAAGAAGTTATGCCTAGCATAAAAGAAGCTGCTTTCTCTCAAGTCAGACTACTGGTTTATGTAGCTCAGGACAATCTACTCTGACTGTTGCTAGCTCAGCTGCTTTCTTGTTTGCGGTTAATTGCTATCAAGTTGACTTGGACTTACGGCAACGCTATGAATGAGAGCCCTCCAGGTTGCCCTTTATTGACAGCCCTACTCAAGCCCTACAGACTCAGGCCTGAGGCTTCCTTGACTGAGTCTATCCACCTGTAACGTGGCTGTCCTCTTTTTCTATTGCCTTCCACCTAACCAAGCATTATTGCTATTTTCTTTATGAGTTCTGTCTTTACATCATGTGACCCAAAGGTAGCTCAACAGCTACCTGACTGCTTTTAACTAGAAAGGTTAGGGATGGACCTCAACCTGTAAAGCAGTGGTTCTCAACTTGTGGGTCCCCAGATGTTTTTGGGCTTCAGCTCCCAGAAGCCCTGAGCATTGACCATAGTGGCTGGGGCTTCTGGGAGCTGAAGTCCACAAACATCTGGGGGCCCACAGGTTGAGAACCACTGCTGTAAAGTATGTGTGTTTTACCAATGAACTGTAGGCTATCCCAAAATCATCCATTAATGCTTTGTTGTTGTGTGCCTTCAAGTCATTTCCAGCTGATAGCAATCCTAAGGCAAACTTAACACAGGGCTTTCCGGGGGACGACAGTGTGTGATGTGCCCAAGATCACCCAGTGGGTTTCCATGGCCATGTGGTGAATTGAATCTTGATCTCCAGGATTGTAGTCTAATGCTCAAGCCACTACACCATGCTGGCTCTCTCCATTTGCCCTTTGTTGGATATAAAACAAAAACATTCTGTTGGGGGTTGGACAGGGTGGAAAGAAGTTCATGCTTCTTCTCCTGGCAATTTCCTGAACCTCTGTAACAGAAGTGGGGTTGGGAGCAGAGCTGTTGTCCTTGTCTGGATAGGAGTATCCCAAGCTATGAGAAAACCAGAACCTCCTGGGGATGTCACAGGGGACAGTCCCTGTGAGGTCATTAAGCATAGCACATTAAGCATCTACCTCAGTTTCTCAGAGTGTTGTGTTCAGAAAAACACAAAGGCGAAAGAATGACAAATGTAGCCAGAAACAGAAGGGTAAAAGGAGAAAGAACACAATAGTGGAAGAGGATGACTAGAGAAGGAAGGGAAAGATGAGTATAACCAGGAGATATAGGGAAAGGGAAAGCTGTTTAGCCAGAAGTTGCAGGATGGTGGATAAGGAGAAAGAGGATGATAAAGAGAGAAAAGTAGAATCAAGTATTAAAAGAAAGAAAGGAATGAAGTGTAGAAATAGACATGAAGAAGAAATACATGTTGGAAATTAGAGTTTCCCAGAGTGTTAGCCCTATTTGGGAAATTCTATTGAAGCTAAAACTGTGAGGATTCAGCCTCAGTTAGCAGAGTAGCAGAAGAAACGTGTCCAGTTTTGTCTATAACCTGATCTCAGACTGACTGAAGAAATAAAACAAATGCAGGCAGCTTCAGATTACAAACTTAGAAGACTTTACTAATGAATTCTACATCTACATATGTATTGGAGATCCTACTGCCTAGCTAGCTAAGAATAGAGGTAGCTTCGGTCTAACTCACCATCTTCTGATGGAGATGCGAAGCATGGTCAGAGAGGAGCAAGTGAAGAGTTCAAAGAAAGAGAAAGGAAGGAGGGGTCTCATTCTTTTATAGGACCAATGACCCAAGCAACTATCCTGGGTCACACGATCTGATCACCTGAACACAGGAAGACGAAAGGTGGAGCTTTGGCATGCAAAAGAGAAAAGGTAGCCCTATGCTAACTTTGCCCACTTGTTCTAACAACAAGATGGGGGGAGAGAGAATGCTGGAATTTTCCCAACAATACATCTGTACCACACTTTTTGCTGACAATGATACAACCCATGTAGGAAAGTGGGTACAGAAATGGGACAGTTAACAATAAGGAAAAGCCAGGAACCAGAAATCTTGCCTCAGTGACCCCTGAGTGAGCAAATACTGGTGCAGCTCAGCATTTCCCTGCACTACTTGCTCCATTTTGCAGAACCTATCAGCTGCAGTCTGAGAAAGTTTTGGAAGGGGAAGAGAAAAAAGAAGGGCTGGCAAGGGGGATACCCCCCCTTTTAGGTTCTACAGCAGTCACTTTGAAGAAGCATACTTTTAAAAGTGCCCCTCAAAGCAGTCCCTTCATCTTGAAATTTCACCTCCCCCAGTTCTGAGGTGGAGGGGAGAGAGTCAAAGCCCTTAAATTTGGCAACCCTCTGCTTTCAAATGTTGTTAGACTGAATGGCTACTGGTCAGAAAGGAGGGAGTTGTAGCCCACCAACACCTGGAGGACCACAGTTTTCTCACCCATCTCTATAAAAAAAGCCTTTGGAGAGAAAGACCTTTGGAGGCCCAAAACTTTATCTCCAGACTTTTTGAAATCAGTCAGGCTCATACATCCTAACCATAAAGTAACTAAATAATTAAATGATAACAGCAGAGAAATACGTAATTAGCTTTTACCTCTTCAGGAAATGGAGGCAGCTTAACTGAAGGAAGACACAAAACTTCTTTCATTCCATTGTGTTGCTCTTTGCTGACCAATATGATTCTCAAAGGTTTTAAAAGCAAATTCCTAAAATATGAGGCAAGATAAAATGGCACGTCCCTCTCAAAGTCAGGCGGGCAAGGCAAGAGTTTTATCTATCTGTCATCAAGAACTATTCACCACTGGAGCGGCATAGTTTTAGAGCTGTCTTCTGTGCAATGAGGTGGGAAGAACAGTCCAGTGAGGCTGAAGATAACCAGAAGCTCTGATTATATCCACCTAGGAAAGTTCTCTTTTCTTTATGTTTTGGTTCCTCCCTTTCTCTGGAGTTCATTTCCTTCTAAATATCTGGTTCTAGGGATGTGTTACAAGAAGATGCACGAAGAGATGTTAAGCACACATGGAGGCTGTTTTCATAGAAAGAGTGCCATCTACTGACACATAAATAAGACTCTACAGCATTGTTCACACACATCTAATAAAGTCCATGTTATGCTCCATAAATCTGTAGTGAAACTAAAGTATTGGTGTAAATGCCTACCAAACCTAGCAGCCAAAGCGCAGGTAAGTGCTGCACTGAACTGTTTCACTGCTTGGGAAAGTGGGTAACAATATTATGAATGCCAGCTCAAAACAGAATGTCTCCAAAAGGAATCTTAGATGGAGATCTGATTGTGATAAAGTCAACACATCAGCTGCCTGTGTACTAAGATTAATTTATATGATTTGCTTTTTAAGTAAAGAAAACTTTTCTGAGTTTTTTTCTTAAACAAACAAGGCCATTAGTTCATTGGCATGTATGTTATAGAAGGGTTTTTCCTTTGCTTTTTCAAGGAACAGTGTAGCGAACTTTTTGAACCCCAAGGCTAGTCAAAACTAGCTGTAGATCCTTTTCTACAAGGCCACCTCCTCTTCTTTATGTGCCCTACCCACAGAGACAGAGAGACAGGTGGGAAAAATCTCCACTATATTCTCACCCATCTGCCACAAACACTAGTTATTTTAAATCTGGTGAAGGAAAAAACTAGAGGGTACCAAATGAGCTGAGCTGTAGTTCTGCAGCTGACAAAGAAAGGCCAGACAGAATTAAAGCTGGCAACTGAAAGTATGTCTTGTCTATTACGATAACATGTTTCTGGGATAGTATTACATGTGGCCACCCCCATATCTCCCATGATGGAAATAATATTATTTATAAATCACTGTACAAGACATGAACAAATTCAGAGATCCCACAGCAAATTCTGAGAGCATAAGAGGCAGCTGCTTTGCTGATGTCAAGATACAGTGCAGGAGTGGGAATCATGTGGCTTCCAGATGTTGGACTGCAACTCCCAACACTCTGCCATTGGACATGCTGGCTAGGGCTGATGGGACCAGTTGAAGTCCAGCAACATCTGGAGACCTTTTCCAGGTAGTGTCTGGAAGAGAGGTCACCCAGTTACCTTAAACTAGCCATTCCCTTCATGTGTGGTGGAAGACTCTATCCCATTGCCAGTACTATCAGATATTTTGTTGTCAGTCCAGTCATCTTCTGTATTTGACATTGTGAGAGAAGTCTTGTCTTTGACCTCAGACAGCAAAATTCCTTGGACTGGCCCTGGTATCTCTTTCTAGTGATTAAAGGCAGGATAACAGATTTGCTGCTTATATAATTGTTTAAGCTATTTACGCTTGCCTAAACCTCAGCCTTCCTCAACAGAAATGTTGCACTATAGTTCCTTTCACTCCAGCTGGTCTGGCCAGTGGTCAAAGATGGTGGAAGTTGTATTCTATAATATCTGTAGGGAACCAATTTGGGAAAGGCTATGGATACTATATTAGTAGCTATACTATATTTCTCTCCATGAATGGAGATCAGACTCTATTATGCATCACAGCTGGAATGGCTCATCTCTTGGAAAAGAACAACTTTTGAGAGGATTGGTCAAAGCTACTTAGGATTGTCAGATGGAAATGTAGAAAGGACATGAGAGTCTTTTATGTTTGATCTAGTGTGTTCTTTAGAGTGATAGTATTCCAGACAAAAGTGCATCCATTTGACAAAAAAATGTTTTGCACAGACACAGTCTATGGCTCTGCCCAGCTGCCAGTGTTTGAAAATGTGAACTATGGCTTTAATGCCCACTGTGGCATTTCTTAGCTGGATATAAATGGCCAAGCATTGCAAGTGAGCTAAGAGTTTGAAGGGCTTCCCAGCATTTCCGTTAGGTGTGTGCATTCTCTAGCATTGAGTGATAGTATGTGATTCCCCCTTTCTAGGCCTTCTCTCACTTATCTGAAACAGCATAACCAGTTGTAAGGGGAACTGCATGTGATGTTGGCTGGTCTTCATTTGGGTTGATAGCAAATTCTTCAGACCTAACAATCCTGATTGTCAGATAACTTTGGCATAGGGTACCTGTACTGCTGCATATCCCAGATAACCATGGACATTAAACATTCCTGCACCCAGAAACATCAATGGAAGCTTTGTTATAGCTAACAGTCTATAGCGTTGCTAGACTGAGAATTAGAGAAAGTTTCTGTACCTGTAATGATTGCATAGAAGAAGCCATTTCAGTAGGTGTTGCTTGTTACCTCGCTGTATGACAAGCAATATCTACTGAAATCCCCTCTTCAACAAACCATTAAAGGTACGGGATCTCTCTCCAGTTTTCACTCTAGCAATCCTAGAAGTTGAGGGTGGATGGATGCGCAGACCATTGCTACTTCTCAGCCAGTACAAGTTGCCTCCTTACAGAATACCGCAGCCAGCTGGAGAGGACATCCTTGTCCTCTCAAATCCCCTGCCTTGAAAAACGGCAGGCTACATTGTGATGTCTGTTATTCATTTTTAATTCCATCGGCATAGTTCCAGTGACAGGAATAAAGCACAGGGGCCTAGCTGGTTCTGTCGCAGGCTTTAATTCTCTTTTCATGAGACAATTGAGAACAGCAGGGGGTTGAAACTAGGCACAACAGAAAATGTGTTCAGTGAGTCCCGCCACAGCTGTAGTTTACAAAACGTCTATATCTGAACAGGAAAAAATCCAGACGGGAGATCTTAAAATACCTTCTGTGTGTGTGTGTGTGTGTTCTATGGTAGTCCAGATTTGCCTCATGCTTTCTGAGAAAGTATTTTAGTGGCAGTAAATATAAGGATAACCTTCATTCTTTGATGGAAAATACAAAATTTTCAGGTGTGTGAAAGACTAGCATCTTTTATTTTGCATAAGCAGTTTTGGGCTGCTTTTGCTACAACAGGACCAACATGGTTACTTGCACCTAGAAATTCTTTGGAGGGTAATTCATAGTCAGAATTATCTTTCAAGATGACAGAAACCAGAATCGCTCAGCTATCATGGGATTCTAGATTGTAGTTCAAAAATATAACTTTTCTAAGCACTGAGCCCACCAGTAGAACTTCCACCTATTATGACAGAGTAAGAGATCTTATCTGAGCACTGAACTCTTGAATCTTGCATCTCTTGATTATAAAGTACACAATGAAACAAGGTCCTAAGATTATGGCCTGGTTTACACATGCAGGAGAATAAAGCTGGAATCCTCTTGGTGATTTACACTGGCCCAACTGGGAGTTACACCAGTGGAGGTACTTTCTTGGATATTGTGCAAGGAAGTATCCAGTGCCTTCCTAAACAACGCTCCCCTTCAACTGCACAATAGCAGCCCGATGGTGCCCAGGCACAGCTCTTCTTTGACTTCTTGACCCAGGTGGCTACTGGCTGGCCAGGGGTGTATTCCCAGGTGCGACTGGACTACCACTATGCAGCCGGGAAAAAAAGGAGCAGCCTTCATCCTCCCAGGCCTTCAGTGAGTGTTAAGTGCTGAGGCAGAGCTTCGTGATAAGACACAACCTTTTGAAGACAGAATTTGGGGAGGAGGGGGAAGCTCAGAGAGAGTTCTCTTTCTGTCGTTTGAGGGTAGGATGTAGAAAGTGCCTTGTAGTTCTTGTTGTCTATCTCTGCCGTTTTGACTGTGAGTTTGTCTTGGGTGGCATTATTTAATTGTTAGGAGTCTTCATATGAAATTCTTCATGAATGCCTTATGCTATTCAAATGTTTAATATATTTTAAATGAACTCTAACTGGAGTTCTTAATATAATATTGTATTATAATCATGACTGTTGTATTTGTTCTATTTGTTCAGCTCAAAAACAATGTCTTGTAGGTAACATGGCATATAAATAAACTGACTATGACTGTATCAATTTAAGTTGCAGGTGAGGAAGAAATCACACTTTTAATGTTGTCTATGAAGACTACTTGCAAGTGGAAAATAAACATCCCAGAGAGAGGAAGTGGGACTAGAATGTGTCGCTCCTGACATGCTAGCTTTATACTTGCAGCCAAGAGCTATTTATCTAGAGGGGGCACTGGAAATGGCATTCCTCACCTGCAGCTGGAAAATGGAACAGTCAGCTCTGCCACCTCAGGATCCTGCCATCTCTTTCGGCTGCATGTGTGCAGCAGGCATTTTTAGGCATGGGACTGTATGCTTGAGAAGGCCCAACGGTAGAAGCTAATTGTCTCCAGCAGAGTTCAGCTGAGGGTAATGTACATTCAAAGGCATTGACTCCTGAAGGAGTTTCTCTTTCTCTAATAGAATAAAGTCTCTCTCCCAGGAAAGGTGCTGCCATTGTCATTCTTCAGTTCCTCTACCATTGCCAAGAGCAAATTGCTCCAGCATTAACAGCATTTCATGCTTCAGCACGTGAACTGGTGCAGTAAAGGGAATGCCTCCCCCCCCCCCCATACTCTCCTTCTCTAAAGCTGGTGCTATCAGCAGCACACTTAAATCCTTGTGACACTTGTGTGCTGAGGTGCATAGGCTGCAAGTTCAGAATCACAGCTTTCCTGTAATCAGCCCAAGCAAAGCTAGGATATTTATTGGCATCTTAAGGAGCCACTGAGATTTTTAAAAAGGGTTGGGCTAACAGTGTAGGAGAAGAGACTTAACAAGTTCTGTGTTAGATAGAAACAGCCCCATGAACCAAGGCTCTGCCGAAATCATATCACTTCTTACTAAGCTGCAGTATAATATAGGTTTATTATCCTCTCCTTTTCTGAGATGTAGAGGTGTATGTGCTCTGCATCTAATGGCCGGACTGGTCTAAGGTAAGCACCTTGAAGTCCAAACGATTTTTTAAAAAATGTGTGGAAAATGAGTGTGGACTAGTTACACATGTGTTCTTACTGTCCAGAAGTCACAACAACAAAAGCATCCCTATTGTATGACAAGAAACATTCTAGCTCTGTGCTCAAAATAGATTGTACAAATCAATGCAATGTATGTAAATCTGCCTGTTTCATACAAGCTCATAGAATATGCATGCTTTCCCCTCCTCCCTATAAGGCTGATAATTGTAATTCTGCAGTATTTTACATTCCTTATCAGGAATGCAGTGCCAGAAGGAAAGGTGTGCGTAAATGAAGAGCAGTGCTGTGGTTTAGGGGAAAGTGAATGGAGAGGATAATGGAGGGCAGGTAGCCAGACAGAGAAAAGCAGCTAATGCTGAAGAAAAATTGAAGCCTACTGAAGACTGACTTGATAGTCTTTTGTGCACACTGCCTTTGGCATCTGCAGGGAACAAGAATGTATAAACATTGCCTTGCTGGACCAGATCAAACTCTAGGATTAGAAATGTGATTAGACTAATCTAGCACGTTGTTTGCAATGAAGTGTGTGTGTGTTGGTATGTTCTCTGATTGACTTACAGTGACACCATGAATTTCACAGGGTTTTTATAGGCAAGGAATACTCAGAGGTAGTTTTGACAGTTTCTTCTTCTGAAACATAACCCACAGCAACTAGTATTTCTTGGCAGTCTCCCATCCAAGTACTGACCACAACTGACCCTGTTTAGCTTCCAAGATCATACAGCATCTGGTGCCTTTAGGTATTTAGACGCCCTGTTTGTAATGAAGACTACTGTCCAGATGTCATTTGAAAGTTTACAGGGATAATAGGACTTTGGTTTTGGAGGAACTGTCAGGAATCCTAAATGTTTCTGGGAGTCTCACAGCTTTGCCCCATGGCATCAAGTATTCCAAGGTACATAGCCTCCAAATTCACCTCAGTTGATAAATTTATCTTTGCTTTTTAAAAGTTGTCTAAGTCAGTGACCATTACAAGATTTTGTGGCCAACCCCCCCACAACCTAAATTAACAGTGAACGGTGTGAAGAAATAATTGTCTTTTCTCTCTATCATGAATCTGCCATCAATCAATTTCATTGAGTGACCCTGAGTTCTAGTATAAGGAGGGAGAAGGGAGAAGAAAAGAAAAATCTCTGGCCACATTCTGCATCCCATTCATAATTTTGGAAACCTTCAGCATTTTCCCATTGTTGTTGGTTGTCCCTGGAACCTAGCCTTCAGTGTAATACCGCCACTGTATATGCAGTTTGCCTAACATAATCAATCATAACTAACAGGTTTATCCTTCATGAATGACTGAAGGGTAAAAAGGCATGAGCCATCACCAGTTCATACCATGGATAATAGTTATTGCAATGTAAGAGTTCTCTGCATTTGATGAAGTGGATTCCAGTCCTTGAAACCTTACGCCACAATAATTTTACAGATCTTTAAGGAATCTGTATACTCTAAGTTGTTTCTGCTGAAGCAGACAAACATGGTCACTCTCTAGAAACAGTTAGAAAGAACCCATGTTTCCTAGTGGAACAATACAAAACTGGTCACTGAAATACGACTGAAGAGGCTCCTTCTGTGCATTCTGCTATCTGCCCCTTTTGCCCAGTGAGTTACTGCTCTAAATTTCTTTGTCAGTTTTGTGATGCTGTCTGTCTGCCTGCCTATGGCAAAATTTCACTATGATTAAGTGGCATAATTCTAAGGACACTTTAATTCAAACATAATGTGCTGCAGCATGTTCTCTGCAAAAACTCTCTAAGTGAGCTGGACAGGTACCTCTTTCAGAATGAATTAGTCATGAGCAGGAGGAATATGTCAGGTTTAAAGTGCTCACTATAAATACTGGAAAAGCCTTTGCTATCCCACCACCTACCAACCAAAGCAGTGCTGGGATGGGAACAGCTCAGCCATACAAATCACTTGTATAGCCCCAGTGTCTAAGGCAATTAAGACCAACCTATCCGAGGGGTGGGAAATATTGTTTGGTTTGGTGGTTTGCCTCTTAGCATTTTTATTATGTCTAGCATTGAGATGACAGAATTTTTAAGCCAAACTTATGCAGTGAATTTCCCTCCAGCCTTTTACTGTTCTCCTACTCACCTCAACAAAGGATGGAGATAGCAATTCTATCTAAAACATCTCAAGATGTTTTTTCCCCATTATTCCTTTTGTTCAAATGGGGTAGTTCCCAAACCTGGCTCCCCAGATGTTGGGCAAGTTCCCATAATCTTCAGCCAGTATGGCTGACATTCTAGAATCCAGATGTATTCCAAGAATATCTGGAGATCCAAGGTTGAGAATGGTTAAAAATCCACCCAACTTAATATATACTTCAGCTTTCTAGGTTCAGAATAATACCATTGCTAGAATTTGTTCTCAGGTCTGTTCAGATTACCATTGCCATAACAAAGTTTCAGCTGAATGCATGCTTAGCACTTGCCTGTCTAGTCAAGTTATGTCATCTTTGACATATTAGATGCTTCCTAAAATAAGATCCCTGTACAAATGTTATGCTGCATATGCACTCTAGTCAAGTAGTTGTAAAAATGAAACTCTTTTTAGACATGCAAGGTACATGCTACTCTGGTTGTTCAGTTTCTGATCCTCATATATTGTGGGTTGCAATGTAGAAAGGTGAGATAAAACTCCATGTTTTCTCCTCAGTTGCTTTCACAATACATTCATGTCATATTTAAGGTTTGCTGCTTCCCTACAGGAATGGCCAGCATTTTTTATCACAGAATTATAGGCCTGGAAGGAAGTGAGAGATGGCTAAGTTAAATCTAATTCAGAGCACAGCATGTCCACTGTTTGACAATGCGGTGAACACGGGACACCAAAGACTTCTGTAACTTACAAACAAAAATAACTGTCTTTGCATAGGGGGTTTAAGCAAAGTTATGAAGCTGTCAGTATTGGACCTATTGGCCACAATACTGTTGGTGACGTATGCTGGCATAACCTCCCGTTATGCCAGAAAATGTGTTGTGGGGAGTCACTGGAGACTGAGGAATCTAGTACCTCCACGATAATCCTTTTGACTGCAGCCTCATCTTAAGCCATTGGAGCACACTCCCCTGGGCAATCAGTGGTCAGGAACACCAGTGTTTATGTCCCAGCTCTCCCTCACAGCTCTGGAGGATCCAGTCTTTACTTCCTTCTGACTCTCTTGCCTCCCTGTCAGCTCTGTTCTCTTCTTCCTCCTCCCCTTCACTATTCCTGGTTCCCCTTTTAACCTCCCCGGTGCAGTCGCATAGCGACGTGGGAGTGAGGGAAGGGCAATTCACCCCGGGCAGCAATGTTTTTGGGGCGTCCTGGCCCGTAGCTGCATGCCCTGAACACATCCCACACACTGCAGCCACACACACACACACAGTGGCCACACCCCTCACACCACAGCCCCGCCCCTCTCCTCCCGCCCCACCCCCTTCCACACACTCCAAGCTCTGCCACTGCCCCAACCTTTGTGTTTTTTAAAAACAATTTTAACAACCAGTTCTGGTTGTTAACAACTGCGAGGAACTGGCTAAATGGTATCACTGGCCATGAGTGGAGAGAGAGCTCCTGAGCACAATTTTTGTGACAGGGAAAACGGAAAAGCCTTTCCAGACCAGTAATGTATTTGCTGAAGATCAAGGACGACAATGGCTTTTCCTTTTTCCCAGCTATAAAACTGCAGCCATATCATACCTTGATCCAGAGATGTTCCTTACGGGAGGTATAGCTATTGATTTGGGCAGTTGATCCTTGCCACCAGTGTAACATATCTCTAGAGGTTCTCCTTTCTACCTGACTGCATGACAGTGGATATGACAAGCTGACACTGAGCCTATTGCAATTACTGAAGGAGAACCATAATCCAAGGTCAGATTATAAAACAATGTGGAATGATCTTTCAATGCTGGTTCTTGACTCCATCTGTTACTGCTTCCTGCCATGTATATTTTCTGCTCTGGGATCTCTGGCTGCTATGGATGTTCAAGGCCTTTCTGCACTACACTGTTATAATGCTATTATTCCACTTTCAAGGTCCTGTGGAATCCTAGGGTTTGCAGTTTAGAGGGGCATTTAGAATGTTCAGCCAGAGAACTCTTTGCCCTCAGTAAACTACAAACCCCAGAATTCCACAGGATGTTGAATAATACCAGTATAGGACAGAAAGGCCCCCAGATTTGCTCTAGGTAAAAACCAATTAATCACACCCCTATCCCAGTGCACTCTGTCTCTTCTCCACCCAGCCCCAAATTGTTTTTTCTTTCACAATGGTCATTCTCCCTATGCTGGTACTCATTTAGCCCATACCAATTTTATCTATGTTTATCTCCCTCACTTCCATGCTGTTTTCCCTCTCTCTTCCTCCAGGCCTTTCTTCTCTTTCTTGTCTTTCATTCCCTGCATGCTAGTGCTCAACCAGCCTTTCCGTGTCCTAACTCTTCTTCCAGACTTTTCCAGGCACTGGCAGTTAGTCACACTCTCCTTGGGCTGTTGTATTCTGCTTGCCACAATATATGCAGCCCCATTTTAATACTATGGAAAGTTTTTGCTCTTTGTTACCCTGTTTACTGGGGGTCCCGGGAGGGACACCTAAATAACCAAACAATAACACACAATTTTGGGGGAAATTAGCTGGAGCACTCACTTAAGTTAGTGAGAGGCAGGGTAACTTAGCAGGATCTTGCAACCCAGCGTCTACGGGGTCAGGTCAGTCAAGCAGCCAGACGGGTTTAAAGTAATCAAAATGATGTTTTACTGCATACAAACAAATATTAAAGACGCCACAGTCACACAGCTACCTAAGAGATTAGAGATTGAATTAAGGATAGAGACTTTCAGGGAAAATGGGTGATACGACACCTGTCTCATCATCCTGGACCTTGTGGGAGAATCCGGGGGTGCAGAGAAGAAACTCAGCTCGATTAGCTGAGGGGAGCTCGCCAAGCACAGCAGCAGCAAGACAGGTTGAAACTCAGAAGTGATCCGAGGTTGCTGCGGTCTCAGCTACTGAAGCTGAGGGGAAGGCTCGCCGGATAAAGCGGCAGCAAGGTTTGATGGAAGTTCGGAGCGATCTGAGGTTGCTGCGGTCTCAGCTACTGGAGCTGAGGGGAAGGCTTGCCAAGCAAGGCGGGATGGAACTCAGGAGCGATCCGAGGAAGGTCTCGGAATCAGGGGTTTTTATAAAGTGAATTGGGACTGCAGGCTGTGCCTTACTCAGGTACAACAGTGAGTTTTGGGTGCGAGACAATGTCTCAGAGAGGTCACAATTTAGCATGATTGAGTTAAGTCTGAATTGACAAAGAGGTAGACTGTATGCAAATGCTCAGTGCTTGACCTTTAAGCTTCTAGCTTGCCAAGTTACCTGCTCAGGGCAGGGAGTTTGTTTGTAAACAGCGTGCATACATAATGAGGGTGTTTGCAGAGAGGTCTCCTAAAGCGGTGATCTGGCTATTTCTGGCCTGCCTGTATTGTTTTGGGATATTGCAGCGTTTGATGGCCGAGCCTAGTTCTGGGCTTGTCCAGGGGCCTCTTAAACATGTGGAGAGGGGTGGTGGAAGAGAGCCAAATTATTGATATCAGAATGATATCTTTATGCTATCTCCAAGGAGGCCTAACCTGCAGTAACATCTTTATGTAAATTGTGTGGTGGATCATAAAAGGACTGGCCAGTAGGCATTCAGACTGCTAATTTCCCACTCAGAAGCACTCTTTTCAAAGTTGCTGTATGAGTTTTCCTAGATTCTTTGCATGTAATACAATGGTATACGATCTAGAGTCCAAGCTGTTCATTGCACCTACATGGCTCCTTTTCACAGTGCTCTTGTGCCTTGAAGAACAGAAAGGAAGTATAAATATTGCACAGACACAGTATTCCTAGGAATGGGGTTTCCACAAAGTTTGGGATTTTATATGGGGCATCTAAAATTACCTGATGTTCATTTTTTTCTTATTTGAGTGCCACTTTTCTATGATAAAACCATAGTCAAACTGGCTTCTAGTAACATTTTAAAAAATGCATAATACAAAACAGAACTGTTTCCCATAATGTACTAACAAATTCAAGATTTAAATAATCATGCAATAAACATCCCACACTAATAGATATACACTAATATTAAGCAACCCACTAATAATTCACAGTAAGGTCTAATAAAAAAAGGAAAGAAATACCAAAAATGTGTTTTATCCAAAGCAAAAACATTGTTGATGTTGCTATTTTGTCCATTTATATCCCACCTTTCTCTCAGTAACAGGGCTCAAGGTAGCTAACAACATATTTAAACTGTACAAAACTTCAATAAAAGTATAAACATAAAAGTTATTTACAAAGCAGTTAGTTTAAAAATTGAAGCGTTAGGCATTAAAAGCATTAAAATTAATTAAAAGGCTGTACAAACCATAAAACAAGACAGCATACCGTTAAAAGCCCTTCCCATCCAGTTTTCAAAAGCCTGGTTGCACATGAATGTTTTTAGCTGCTGACAGAAGGAGAGCAAAGAGGGAGCCAACATTGCCTCAGTCACAACCCTTAAAGATGTCCCCAGACTCATGATGGCTTCCATGAGAAGCATCCTCCATAGCTGGAGTCAGTCAGGGCCCAGACCTCTCAAGTCCAGGTGGAAATGGACCAGGTTTTACAGGATTCACAGGTAGTTGGTCTCCATGTACAACAAAACCAGCAGCCATTATAGCTGGAATCATTCTAGGTCCAGCCCTCCTAACACAGGTGGAAGTGAGCCAGACAGAAAAAACAGTTTTTTGAAGTCTCTCTTCCCACTTTTACAAGTAGCAGGAGTTCTTCTGTCTCTTAGGTGTGACATTCTAACTCCCCGGAACTAGGAAACACTAGAACTTGGAAGACCCACATCAGATATTTGAAACCTTTCTCTTTTGGTCTAACTTGCTCAGAATCTTCTAACTGACATGCTGGCAGAAGAGTTTTGGGCGGTTACCATCTAAAAGGTAACTTTTCTAAACTCTGAAACACACACAGAGACATTTGGAGTCAAGATCAGGCAGAGTTCACCAAGCAGCTGGATCACACAGCTGTAGGACTGGTGATGTTCAAACAGTAGAGAGGCCAAGAGTTGAGACCCCATGTTAAAGTGGTCTGCTTCTCAGAAGCAGGTGCAACTGTTTGGATCAAATCTTAAAGTTTCCTACTCTTGAAGAGATCTCCACCCTTGTAAATCTCTTCTACTTTTGAAGAACCTGTTTTCTGCCATCTAGCAGAAGACTAAAGATGTTGCTGCAGGCTACAAACAGTTTTTAATTAATTCATTAACCCTAAGATGCAAACTTTCAGATCCCCTTTAGTTTTAATTTAGTATTCAGGTGTCTAGCTTTCATGATCTTGGGACCAGGATAGAGACAGAAAATACACACACACACTTTTACTATCAAAGGCAGAACAAGTTACTGCAAATAACTCATGCAGAGAAACCAAACAATATACTGCAAGGTGAGATACCTATACACAAAACACAATCCTATGCATGACTTGTCAGAATTAATTGTATTACCTACAATGTGTTTTATTCCTAGTTATGTGTGTTTCAGATTTCAGAGAACCACGATCACTTAATCCATCTGATCTGTGGGAAATTATTTCCCATCTTTGAATATAATTTTCAGACAGACAGAGACCATGAAGGAAATCTCACCTACCAAGAGCCCCTTCCCATTTGTTGCCGATGTTGTTTTTAATAGCGTGCAAGTCCATTCCACTCAACATGGTATCTGTAGTTGCCATACACATGTAGGCCTGCTGCAACTGAAGGACAGAAGAGCAATTCTCAACCAGTGAGTTACAGCTGAATTTCTAAAAGGAAAAAAAAACCTTTTCAGTTAATGAAAGGTAGAGGCCAAAGCAACTAATTCATAATAGATGAAGACTGAGGTGGTTTTTAAAAAACAAAAAAAACAAAAACAAACTTAACATGTTTTATTTAGTCCTAAACTAATAGCTCTGCCAGAGTGGTAAGGTGAGGCATTACTGAAGCCAGGAGATGGGGAAAGTTATGTGTGAACACGACAGATCTAATTGTGTAGAGCCCTCAAAGCCTTTCAACTCAGCAAGCAGTTGCTGAGGGTTTTCTTAATCCTACTTCAGGCAAAAGAGATGACAACCCCAGGAAATTGGCGTATGGCTCACAAATGTTGCTGTATTGCTGGGAAGATTAGAAATCAGAGTGGAAACACCAATATTCAGTCAAAAGATGGCAAGGAAGAGCTGGACGTAACTCAGGAAACCGATCTTGTTCTCAGAAGGGCAGGGCTATTATTTGCTGAGCCCAAGCTAATCAATGCTGGAAATTCTTCTGCTTGCTGGCAGAAAACATTTCCCCATATCAAAACTTCATTTTTTCTACCAAGATTAGACCTACTGAGTCCACTATTTCTTGTTGTTTGCAGCTGAATAGCAATAGAGCTGCATAAGAAAAGTCCTCTGAGAGTTCTCTTTCCACTCCCATCATTCCAACTCAGCCAGCATCCTCATAATGGTACTTTGTCACAATCCTAATGGATGTCATGGCCCTCTATAGGATGGTCCCTGGAATACAGTTGCACTGTACTATGGTGGGAACATGGAAGCACATGGCCAATGTCACCTAAGAAGTCCGTGCCAGTGACTCAGTGTCATGTCCTGCTTCCAGAACATGGACTTGGACTCAGAGGCTGCGACAGGGGGCATGCCAGGATCTGCTGTACAGGAAGAGCTTATAGTGCCAGAAACAGAATAGGAGGTGGTGCCAGCTCCAGCAGAAAGTCCTGCCCCATCAGACAGAGAAGATAATTTACCAGTACCTACCTTTGCTGAGCACAGATGACAACAAGGAGAGAGCCTATACCAGTCACAGAGAATATATAACTAGCAACAATTAATCAGGCAACAGCTGTGTTAGGCTTCTGATCTATATAGCTGCCACCTGTCCCCTCAAGGAGTTGTTAGAGCTTATCTGAACTTCTACACTGCTGAACATTTTGCTAGACTCTGTGTGTGACTCTGGATTACCTTGACTGACTTTGGACTTGCTTTGCCTTAGAATTCTGTTAGACTTTATTTATGACCTTGTACTTAGTGCCTAAAAGTAAGTAATGAGCCAGAAGCTATTCAGTTTGTTTTTGTTTGAGTAATCTGCTGAGCTTCTCTGATTGAGACAGGACGCTTAGAGACACAGTTCTATCTTTCTTTTCTCAGCCTTGCTCTCTTCCTGCTAAGACTGTCCCCCGTTCCATTAACAAATGCAAGGGCTGAATTAGCTAATAACTGGACAGGTACATGTTCACCGAATTCAAGTTTAGAAATAGTGGTGGCTTCCATTTCAATGAGGTGGTGAATCCACTTCAGGTTTCCATCTGAACTTTAAGGGAACTATCCAAGGTACTGAACCTTATTATCAGAATAGGTCCCATATCTTGGACTGCTTTATTAAAGTTCAGGCTAAAACCCAGAACAGATTAACCACCCCCTGATATGGGAGCCGCCAATGCTACTGATGCTAAAGCAACATAAAAGCGAGTCTGCGGGGAGGTAGGGTTGTCAGAAGGAAAACTGGAGAGGGGTCCTGTGCCTTTAATAGAGGAGGGAATTTCAGCAGGTATTGCTTGTTATGTGGTTGCATGACAAGCAACACCTGCTGAAATTGCCTCTTCTGAACAACCATTAAAGGCATAAGAGCTCTCCCTAGTTTTCACTCTGATAACCCTAGTGGCAGGGAGGCCACCTGGAAGGAACAAAAAGTTTAATTCTTCCTTGCACCTGATGGTTTTCCCTGCTGAGTGCAAAATCCCCTTGAAGCCGTGAGGTCCTTGAAGTCCCTCTCCCAAGACCAGGCTTACTTGCCAAGCAAAACAGAGAAGGTTGGAGGTGGGGAGAACAGATAAAAAACTCTCAGGGATGTTTTTCAGGGAAGTGCTCACCTGAAATAAGGGACAGGTGAAACAAGGGACAAGGCTCTTCTTTGGCTGTGTTGATGAGCTCTAGCTTCACCTCTGTCTTAAGGCCCTGTCATACTATACACTGGCATAGTATAATTCTGTGGGATTCTGGGGTTTGTAGTTTTGTGAGGCCCAAGAATTCTGTATGTCCCTCCATAAATTGTAAGCCACAGGATTCCATACAACATTGCCATAGCAGTTAAAGTGGAATAGTAGTGCGATAACAGTATAGTGTGATAGGGCCCTTAGTGTTATGAGGCAAACAGATGCCCTGTCTTATTTTGATTATACATCACCCTGCTATAAATTCCACTCTCTCTGACAAATATTCTTCCACCATTTTGTGTGCTGGTTTGAGATTAAAACCTGAATCTCAAGTGTAGCTACTCATGCAAGAAAACACCACCAAAGACAATAGATGTTGCCAGCACCTAAATGTATACTAGAATCTCACTTGTGTGGGTTTCTAGTTCCTATTATCATTTAGACTGGGAGATATTTCTCCCTCAGAGTCTGTTCCCCAGTTTTCACAATTTTAGGCCCATTCACACATTGATGAGGGGTGCAGGTGTCATAGAAGTCCCGCAGCAGGAGATTTCAGTTGGTTTGTTTTTCACAATATGTTTACAGTCTGCATATGTGTATGTGCCTTCAAGTCAACTTATGGTGCCCTCATGAATTTCATAGGTTTACTTAGGCACAGAATACTCAGAGATGGTTTTGCCAGTCCCTTCCTCTGAAATATAGCCCTCAGCACTCTGTATTCATTGGTGGACTCCCATCCAAGTACAAACCAGGGCTGACCCTGCTTAGGTCCAAGGTCAGGTTGGACCTGGTGCCTTTAGGGTATATATGCATGGCAAAATAACCATGAGGCCACTTCCAGTATAGGGTGTGCACCTATGACATGCACTCTTAATTTGTGATATGTGACACTAGTAATGGCTGATGTCTTGATTTAGTCTGATCTTTTCCTCAAAATAGGTTCAGTGCTTTGGATAGTTCCTTTAAAATTTGAACTACAACACAGAGTAGATTAACTGTTGTGCCAACAAGGGAGCTACCAGACACCACTGTGGAAGAGAAACAGCCCTGTCACACACAGAGACCCCAGCTGGTATCCCTTTCCCCTCTCTTTCTGAGAACACACCCTATAGTACACAACTACCGCGAAGAGAAGATAGTCATCGTTTCAATGTGCTCTCCGGCACTCCAACTTCACATCACTTAGATTACAAAATGCAAAATCTAAAAGAAAATTTCCATTGGTTTCCAAATATATGATTACTTAACCACACATCTGGAACCATATTAGGAGAGAGAAGCTCCTTGAAAAGTATTTTGCGAAAAAGAGCTGGCAAGGAAAGTTATACACACACATGCCCTCTACTCGGAATCATAGATCCTATCAAGTCTTCTTTCCATTAAAAACAAATGGACATCAGGGTTTCATTATATACTTTTGTATGTAACATGTAGTTCATCCCTTTATTTGCTAGGAAACTTTCTATGCCTAGTTTCTGTTTTTATTAAAATTATGTGAAAGTATTCCTTTATTAAAACTGCCGCCGCCTCCACCATCATCACCTTTCCCTTAAATTCTTACAAGCTGCTATCATTGCTAGTTGCATGTTTATGTCTAGAAAAAAATTGGATAATGGTTAAAAGCAAGGCTTTGATATGTGATTACAAACCTTCCTGTCATTCAAGCATATCAAGACACAGATTCCACAGCTCTTTGCAACAGATAATTTAATAATAGTCCATTTGGCATGAGCTGCACCCACACTATCAGAACAGAAACACATAGATGGGAGTTGGGCTTTTCCCCCCCATCTTCTCCTCCACAACAGGAAATCAAGCCACCCTGAGGGCCTCTCTAAAACTTAGGAAGCTGGCCCATCACACATTGGTCCTAAATGCAAAGTCTCTCCTTGACTAAAGATTGCAGAGATCCTGCTGTTTAAAAAAAATCACCCAAACATGATATAAAGTCTGAATGATTTCCTGCATTAGGAGATGCCATTCTATAAAGCAGCTTTTTACAACTTGACAACTCCCCAAAGTTAACTGGCACATCAGCATGGCCAATGGGTAGAGTGGTGGAAGTTGTAGTCCAAAAACATCTGGATGGTGTCAACATGCAGAAGTCTGTTATGTAGCATCCCATTTAACATACTACACATAATCACATGGGACTGATGTTTTGAATATTGCATGGCCATTTATTTGGTGACTTATTACGATACATATTGCGCATGCATGCCCAATGTTGTTTGATGATGGGGAATCCCATGATGAAGGTGTTCTTATCCTACACAGAGATGCCTCTCTTCTTTTGAATAGTTGAGCAATCTCCACTATTGCTTGAAGAGAATGTTAGATCTGATAGATCCCACAAGAATATTTGTTGCCCCCCCAAAGACTCAGTGGCCAGATGGAAGCTCTTCTGGAATAACACACTGTTGCTATTCTATTTGCAACATCCCTATACGGTCTCTTGAAAAAGTAGGCTTTGTGGGTTACTGACTGATTGCCCATGCTGATTACTAATATTCATGTCTCCAGCCAATATGTCTTTTTCACATTGACTTTCAAGCCAATACTTGATTAAGCACAGAGAGAAACAGCAGGGCATGCAAATGTGCAGGTGTGTGTCTGTGTTTTGTGAAAGGCAAAAGATTTATAAACTGTGTTCTATTCCAGTTACAAAGCAGTAATTGTTAATTATGAACAATAATTTATAATAAGTTCTCTTTCATGTCGCGAGTGTCTTTCCATTCCCAAAGCATTGAGGGTACCAAGGAACAGAAGAAAAAGCAGATAACTCATGACAGAACAAAAAGTAGAAAAGCTTTCTATATACTCCTCCACCCTCAATCTGATAACATCAACAGGAGGAATTTTACACCTGTCTTTGAATGGTGCTGAGGGTGACACAATTTTAATAAAGCAGGCTGTTGATAGCAGAACAAAGGAAGCTGCTGTTCTTACCTAGAGTTGTTTCAGTGGAAAAGAAACAACAGGAGGATTCAAGAGAAACACACTCATTTACCCAATCTTTCATAAATATCTTTAATGAAACTATGTCCTGTCCCCCTATGTAATTTTTAGATTACTAGTTTTAATGGGTTTCTGACTGATACAGGTGACCTAGGAATTAGGATCTCTTCATATCTGTATGCTGTTCCCATAGTCTTTAGTTTAAGAAGACAGCCTTTACTTTCTGGTGTCTCTACCCTATAAATTATTATCTTCATTTTTCTCCATTTGGGTGTATTTGGACAGTTTAGACCTCCCCCTTTCTTTCTTTTTAAAAGTATGCACCCATGAACTAGAACTGGTGTTCTTAATGTTCCAGCTCCTACTCCAGATTTCTAAAACTAAAATATCTGACGGAAATGGCCAAATTTGGAGGGCTGTGTTGCTAACTAGGTGGAGTTTGGGAGGTAATATTGGGAGATGTAGCTATGGAGACAAAGCTACATGAGACATGTACATGTCACAGTTCAGGATCTCGGCAATAGTTTCTAACTGTAAGGGTGACTCCAGCTTGACTTCAGAGCATGTGCAGGTTATGAGCATACGCTTTCCTATTAAAGTTTCCCATTTTACATGTTACAGGAGATGATGATCATTTCTTTTGTACTGTAATTATTATAGCACAGTAATGCTTTCTTTATATAAAATAAGCCACACTTCTTTTTGCTCAACTCATGTAGGTAACCCCAGGATAGGATTAAGTTGGGTCTGTCCTGATAGTTTAAATTAGCCTTCTCCAGTTTAAGCAAGCCTGCTCTATAGCTACAAGTGACTACAACTCTCATCACATGACTAAGGAGCATTGTAGTCCAACATAGCTTACAGGTGTCAGGTTGGGGTAAACTGGTCTAAATGCTAAGTGTCAGTGTGCATCTTCCTTTTCAAACCACCCTCCCCAAGCTATGTACCCTGACAGTAGATGTTTCTGAACATGTTTGAGTTGTGGCCATTCCAGAACAAACCAGAAACAATGATTAGATAAAAAATACTACTAAAATTCTTAAGGTACTTCTTTACTGTGTGTTCTGATCTCCATATTTGGTGTCAGAGAGAAATCTTTGTCAATGTGACAAAATATACAAGAAGAGGACATCTAGCTAATGATCCTTGGCATAAGAATAGAACATCCCCATTTTATTTTACTTATTTATATTCATTTTATTACAAATATTTGTATCCCACTCTGAATTCTGTAGGCTTTCAGAGTAACTTACAGTTTTTAAAAAATAAAAGCATAAATAACATCCTTAATAATTCAAAAACAGAAGCATCAGCATAATTTTGATAAGAGAAGTAAACCTCCCAACATAAAAACAGATCTAAGAGCTTGCATTAAAAGACTTGGGCAAAGTGAAAGAATTATTCTGAGGAAAGTATTCCAAAAGCAGAGTGTCAGAACAGAGAAGATTTTTCTCCCGTGGTTTCAGAAGATATGGGGACTTAGTGAAGGATATCATAGAATAATCAAAGATTACGGGCAGTTTCATAGGAGAGGACAAGTCTTCAGGTAACCAGAACTAAATGATTTGTGCTGTTAAAGGTTCTGACACCATCAATGGAGATGTTTGTGCCTTTTTGGTTGGCTTAACAAAACTGTTCCCACAATATTGGCTTCAGAATTTGTTTTGAGGTCAACATGGCTATTCCTGCATTTGTACTAGAAATTCAAGCTAAATGGTGCCATCAGGAAGAGTCAACATTGTTTGGAGTTAGGTATAATAAAGTAGTTGAGCAAGTCAGACCAGTCTCACTTCTCTTATACATTACCTTGAGTAATCATGGAAGGAAACGGGATAGCAGCTGGTACAGTTGTTTTAAGAACAAAATATGTTCTGTTTAATCAGTTCAGCAATCCAGCTGTATTATTTTGTATCTACTAAGGTTTCTTGGAGGGCCTAAATACTCTAAGGACACCAGATCCCATCTGATTTTGGAAGGTAAGCAGAGTCAGACTTGATTAGTACTTGCATGGGAGACCATCAATAAATATCAGGTGCTATGGGCTATATTTCAACTGATAAGACCACTTCTGAATAGTTCTTACCTGTGAAAACCCTATGAAACTCATGAGTTTGTTATAAGTCAATAGGTAACTTGAATGCACATACACACAGTTTCTCAGTAATCTTCAAGAGTAGTTCCTCATACAAGAGTTGGCATCTTATTGATTAGTCATAAGCAGAGTAGAGCCATTGAATCAATTGTTGAATGGTGAGTCAACATGTAGGTAAATCCAATTGATTCAATGGCTTCACTCTGTTCAGGACTAACAAGAGAATTTAGGCTAAAGTGTTATAGAAGTCCAAATACCTTATTCCAAACAACAGACAACTGTGATGCTGCCCTAAGTAGTCTGGGACACTGGAGTCCACCCCCAATGCTAATGTCTCCTCAGAATTTGGGGAAATTATAGCTCAAGGGAGGCCTGCAAAAGGAGGGTAATGGCAGGAGCTTTTCACCTGTGTGTATCAGTACCAACTGTAGAAAGAAGACTCCTGTTAAAAAATCAAAGTATTTTATTTGAATTGACAAACACAGAAGAAATCAGACACTCTCAAGAGCCATATAAGGCTAGCGGAAAGTGAGGTGTGAAAGGTTGGGTATAAAGTGATTGTGTGGAAAGTCCCAAAGAAGGTCACAGCGGAGTGGTTCAACAGTGTCTGAGAGTAGCATGGAGGAACGGATGTCTGGGGCACCATGTGCAGCATAATACGCCCAATATACTACAATTTGTTGGGGCCAAAGCTGGGGTTTATGTATCCTATTTCCTACCCTAAATGGAGTGCATAGAAAAAACAGTAATAGCTTTCTCACAGGGTTGACAAAAGAGTCTGGAATGGGCTGATTGCCTTAACTCTAGGTGACAAGACACTGATGGGAGTCATGACATCTCTTAATGTCTTGGTCAGGTAGGATGAATAGGGAAGGTCTCCATAGTATAGGATCGAGGACTGGTGTCAGCTCACCAGTTTGGGCAGTTTGTCTTTCTTTGTTTTCAGGAATGCAGAGAGCCTAAGGTGTTGAAAGAATTATCAAAACCCAATAGTGTTGAGTTTTCCTACCTAATTCTCTCTGAACTTATGACCTGACCATGTCTGGCTCTTCCAGCCAATGTTACTTCAGCCATGTTTTCCAGCCATAAATATGTTCACTTATGAAAATAGCACATCCCACAGAATGGGGGTGTAACAGTAGCCTCACTAGGTCTATCAAGCAGGAGGTCACAGAAGCTGACATCCTACCCACAATTGGTGGAAAGTACTTTGAGCAACAGAAGTGAATTGGGTCTCCAATGATAAGTCCAGATCTAATAGTGGCCAAAGGAGTGGAGCAGATCAAACCCAGTCCAGACTGTCCCAAGTCAGGTAAACTGCCAATTAACAATGGTACTTCCATTTTATCTCAAATGAGTTTCATTTTATAGGCCATCATCTCCTCCATTACTGACTCCTGTAATGTTACATAACATGTGAGACAAAACAGAGTCCAGAACATAATTGACCTTAGATAGTACTATAATTTTCTAGCACTGACTTCTGAAAATGGCTATCAGAAAAAGCACTAAAGAACACTGTCCCATTTCCCAACCCAGATACCTTAAGCAGAAGTCTACCATAGCTTGCAGTGTTTCAAGCCAATGAAAGGAGGAATTTGCTCCTCCTCTGTCCTTCACCAGGCAAAAGTCATCCACAAAGATGACCAAGAATGTTTCAAGTGCCAAACTTTGGCCTGAAGCTAGATAGGAAGCAATCCAGATTGTAAATCTGCAAATGCATGGATTTGCATACCTCAGTTTCTCAGCTGTGAAATGGGCATACCAAATGATGGCAGTGATTACAGAGATAGGACCACTGGATAGATCATTATGTCCAGGATAGGTGGATAGCAATATAAAACAGGTAAGGTGAGGGACACAAGGGTTTATGCACTTGCAACTTTGATACTTTCTGAGACTTTGGACAAATAGCTATCTCAGATTCAGTTCCTTATCTTTAAGATGGGAATAATAGCAATTTGCTTTTTAGTGATATTGTGAGAGAGGAATAGCCCTTTGAAAATTAAGAGAGTTGTGTAAAATTCACATGGCATGTTATACATGTTATACCGATATTACAAAAATCCTGTGTGTACCAAGTTGCCCAGGTGACTGACAGAATGTATAATGTGTCCCCAGCATCTTTAAGCAACCTTAAGTGAGGGAATCTATGAGACAGTGCATGCCTGCAGTATTAGCACTTGAAGCACGTTAATTTTAATAATAGTTATCAGAAAATAGCACTTTTATGGCACAATATTATGCCAGGGGATTTACAACAGACTGAATCATGCCATTCGTAATTAAAGTTATTTTCATTTCTAATTTCATCTTAATTTCATTCCAATAAAAGATATGACAAATACTACATTAAAATATAAAAACCATTACTTCAGACAATTTCTTTGCATAAGGCTGTTATATTAGAGAACAATATTTCCATGTGAAGCATCAGGAAGACTAGAAAAGGGAAGACATGTCCAGCAACAGGAAATGCTTTCCTCTGAGTCCTAGGGATGCTGTCCTCTCACAGTCACTCTTTCCAATATTGTTTAGCAGGTCATGTAATCTGGACAGCGGCCCACATTTTGACTTCCTAACATGGGAGCACTTCAGCACCCACTCAAGGCGTTGTGTGTGCAAAAACTGTGATGAACTGTAGGACTTGGGAATAACTAACTGAATTAGAGAGTGTGGGTACTGCTGACAGGAATTAACTGAGGGACCAGTGCTGTGCCAGGAAGCTGCAAAGTGTGATGCATTCCCTGCATGTGTCTTCTGCCACAATGGGTCTAGAGGGAAGAGAAATTCTGATAAGTGTGTTTGGAGAATTTCTTCTTCAGATGCTGCTGGGATTAACAGTTCAGGATTTTCTGTGCCAATAAGTTAAGTGCCTGGGAAGCAGCAGCAAAGAGCAAATATGTGGAGGAAGGGGACATAATTCATTGGTAGTGTATATACCTTACATGGAGAAGGTCATTCGTTCAACCCACACTATTATATTACTAAAAAGGTCTTGGACACCTCAACTTCAGACTTTGGAGAGATGCTGCCAAATCAGATGTGAGAATTGTGAGCCCCCCCCCAAGTCCTGATGCTTGCTTAGAGCTTCCAAGCCCTCAGCCTACCCTTCCCCAGTTTTCTGCCTGATAGATGAGACTGGCACAGTTAGTGGTAGCTCACATGGGACTTTGTAATTACAAAATTGGGAAGGCCGTGAACTCCTCAAAGGAATGCCATGATATAATCTTAGGCCATTTCCGCACTAGACTGTTATAGTGCTATTATTTCACTTTCAACATCCTATGGCATCCTGGGGTTTGCAGTTGAGGACGGGCCTAGAGGCCCCTCCCTAAACTGCAAACCCCAGGATGCCACAGGATGTTGAAAGTGGAATAATAGCACTATAACAGTCTAGTGTGGAAATAGCCATAGTAAACAACATCAGAAATGAGTCTTGGATAATGGCGTACAATACTTTAGTTCCAACACTATAGCTTTCTACCTGTCCAGCAGATACCTTTGAGGAAGCTACAAATTGCTAAGGCATTAGACTGGCTGGCAAGGTCCAGAAAACAATGCCACAGTTCTGTCAGTGGAGCTGGGAGGGATTTGCTAATTCCTTGACTCACATTGCAGCCCCTGTGCTCCATCAGTAACTTGAGGCGCAGGGAATAGTGAAACTCCCATTGAGGACACACCATAAAGAGACCAGGAGGTAAGGGAATTGTCCCTCATCTAAGTTCAGCTGATAGTAGGGATGGAAATTCTGTTTTCCCACATCCCAAGTGAAGTCAAGGAAAAGGGATCAGTTTTTCTTCCCATAGTGCTGAAACACTTGGGGATTTCTTTTTTTCCTGCAAAGCTGCCCAGGTGGCACTGTTTCACTGTACCAAGAATATTAAAAAAAAAGTTCTATTTTTCTTCCTATGATGTCAGTGCTTCTTGAGTGGTCAGCAACACCAAATTTCAACCACATTTGGGAAATTGTTGAATACCTATTCCACCCCTAGCTGACAGTACTGAACTATCAGCACTGAATTCAGCAGGCCTACCAGCCCTGAATCCTAGCCCAGATTTATGTGGATTCCTGTCAAATAAACTCAGTGTGTACCAGTAAAGTTGGCTGTTGCATTGACAGTGCTGGGGACCCTACGGACAATCTCATGCCATGTAGCCCAGCACACACATGCCCACTTGCTACGGAGCAAACCACACTGAGCTCCATAGAATTTAATTGTGACTAAATATGTTCAGGTCACAGTTGTTGTTTTTTCTTCTATGGCTTACTGGCTTGGAAACAGTTGAACCAGATCCCCACTTTCCTGATGTGTGCTATCTATCACTTAAATTATTGTGTGCTAGGAAGCTTCAAATCGCGCTTTTCCCTTTTGATAAACCATGGCCCGCCCACAATGTAGTTGTTTGAAAGTGCCTATTCTCACATATTATACTGCAGCAGAGATAATTCTTGGTTCACAGAAGGTATGCAAAGGATTAGCAATCAGGGAATATTTGCAAAGTGTTTAGAAAGCAAAGCAAACACCATACGTACTAATACGGTTATTATTATTTATGTAGGGCCATGGGAGTGATCAGTTAGCATGAGACAAACAGAAAGAAAAAATACTTCAAAGATATTTGCAATCCAAATGATTCAAATGATGATTATTAATATCAGAAAGTAGAAAATATATAATTTGTGGGGAAAGGGGAAGAGGAGGAGGAGGTTGAAGTTGTTTTTTTCTCCCCTTTAAACAGCAGCTCTGGTTTCCTCTCCCTTTGTGCCTCAGTAATGCTATTTCTACTTTCCTGACGTGGAAGGTAGTTGAAATCTGTATACCACAGACTTGATTTTATTGTGTTTGAATAACAATGGCTGCTTAGCATAAATAAATTGCATTTCACTTCATTTACGAAAGAATTTAACAGAAGGGGAAATGGGCCATAATCTGTATTGAATACTTTGGCTGTTCCTTAACCTTGAATTATACAAATACACACACCTCAGCCACCACCTATGCAGATAAACATATTGAAACTCGAGGTAACCACCTGCTCTTAATTTTGTTCAGGTCTTGCCTCAAACTGATCTCTAGTGAATTGGAGTGTTAGGTTAAGTGTCCAGCATGCGTATCTGTGACCTTGGGAGATTTATCAACAGTTCTCTTGTGCTTTTAAAAAATGTTAAATCCACTCTCATGATTCTTACACTAGGTGAGTCCTGCATATTTTTAAATATTTTTTCCCACTATTTTGGTTTCTCCACAGAGTTCCCACAGGAGAGGAAGCTCTGTTTCTCCTGTATAGAAAAACTTAACAGATTTGGTTGACAGATTTCAAACTTTCTACACTGCTTTACATTATAATTATAAATAAGAAAAGGAAATATAGTACTTGTAATCTGCTCTCCACCTGAGCATATATAAGCTCCAGAGCATGATATAATTCCGCTTGGGACAGTGATGGACAAGAAAAAGCTTACCAGCCTCCTCACTGACATCTGGTCCAAATGCAAATCCTACAACTAAATTTACTTTAAAAAATGGGTGAGCCATCCACAGATTTTGCAATGTCACATGGTCATTTCTTAAAGAAATGACCTCCAGACCAGTTTCCAAAACATTGCATTAGTGGTATGTATGTATGGGTTCTTCTTGCTGCATTGTCTTTTCATATATACTAAGCTGCAGTCATATGTATCTAATTCCCAACACACAATTATGGCCCTCACTTGATTTCTCAAACTCTGACTATGTGACCATTTGCAGCTGAATGTGTGAATTAATATGTGACCATTTGCATCTGAATGAGGGGAAATCATGGTGCTAAAGGAGATACAAGTTCCGCCTGTAGTGAATCATCCATCTTAGCTCTTGGCTTAGTCATATAGTTATGCTTTCATTTGCTGAAAGTCATGAACATGTATGTGTCAACAAGCCCTGCACATGGGCAGAGCAAGCCTGCCTCTAACATCCGAACATTCCAGGTTCAGAGAGTCTTTCACATCCTGCTAGCAGGGCAGGGGAAGAACAGTGCTTTAGAGAGTTTAGGGGTGCACTTCTTTCTGTGAGAAGAAAGGAAGGGTAAGATCTGAGACTGGATATTCCTTTCCATGGTAGAGCTCTCTTTTTTTTTTAACTTTGGAGAAGAAGCTCCGCTCTTTCCTATGACCCCTGGCATATGGTAAATGCCATGGGAGAAGTTGCCCTGAGATGTCTAAAGTATTATATCAACACAAGTCCATGTGTGCTGAAAGGGGAAGGGAATCTTTTCATTTACCATAAGACTAAAAGCCAGAATATTTCCTCTAAATAACCATTTCAACCCATTGCCATCCTCATTTCTAGACAGCTCCATTCATAGCAACCACCTTAGACTTGACAAGTATATTCAGTGCTTGTGTGGCTAGAATGTTTAATTACTGACCCAATCAGCCTGTGATTTACCAATTAATTAGAGAATCTCCATTCTTCCCCTCCTTCTCCCATTACTCTCCTCCTCCTTTTTCAGGGACCTACCAGATAACACCACACAATGAGAACTAGCAATTGTTTCTTAAAATAAACAATCTAGAGGTCTGTCACTGTCATACATCAGAGACAGAAGTTATCCACCGACAGAGAGCCAGAGAGATAAGCGGTGGTGTTTGATGTAGGGTGCTTGGCAGACAGGCATGTGGTAACTCTTTCTGCATCTGGACAATTAATCACAGATGCTTCCTCTAACTTAAAACAATCCATCCCCCTCCTTTTCTTTTCTCTAAAAAGACCATGGGAGTTAACTAAACATTTGAGATTAATTGCTGGATTTAGCCCACCTTGCCCAGTGTGGTATAATGTGGTGTAGGACTCAGGGTTCAAATTCCCGCTTGGCCATGGAAACCCACTGGGTGACCTTGGGGAAGTCACATTCTCTCAGCCTCATAGGAAGGCAAAGGCCAACTTGCCAAGATTCACCAAGAGGTGTATGTGTTGGGGGGGGGACCAAACATTCCTATAGGATGGGAGAATGGACTACAACTAAAGCCATTTCCACACTAGACTATTATAGTGCTATTATTCCACTTTCAACATCCTATGGAATCCTGGGGTTTGCAGTTTCAGGAGGGGCCAGTTGGAAATGGCCTGAGTGGGGAACTGAGCAATATAAAGGTTATATAGTAAGAGTGGGAAACTCTTTCTGCCTCAAGAGTTAGATTTCATTCTGAGGTATCCTGTGGGGGATAGATGACGTCAGTGCTACAGCCTACCTTTCAGATCAACAGGTCTCAGCTCACGAACTGATTTGTACAGTACAGAACTGAATGAAAGTCCCGCTCAATCTCTTGCCAATGACTGGACATAAGAGGTGGGTTTGCCAGCTCTGCAATGTAAAAAGCTTCCTTTTCTGTTGCACTGAGGTAAAGGAAAAGGAGGGGTTTTTTTCTTTTGTTTTGTTTTTGCAGGGATGATTGGTAAGCCAGATAGGGAACACTGGTTGCTAGACAGTGAAGCTCCACCCAGACATATCCGCCATCTGCATTTCCAAAAGTGTCTCTAAGAAATGAAGATGATGGCAAGTGCAGCCAGACCACCCACTCTGTAATTAAAAAAAGGGGGAAAAGGGGGGCAAGGGGGGGAAGAGAAAGGACATTGTGGTAAGAAGGAGGAGAATAATGCTGCTGTGAGAAGAAATTGAATGACTCTCTCCCCTCACACCCCAAATCCTATACATTGGTTGCCAGCTTCATTTCCTTCCCGCCACCTTGGGAGCACAAGCAAGCAAGGAGAAGGGAATGGATTCCTCTTTCTTTCTTTTGTTAAAAGAAAGGACCCATTCATTTCATGCCTCCTTATTAGTTAATGGGAAGGGAGCAAAAAGTCTCTTTTCCTTTCTCTCCTTCACCCTCATGACCCATTTCTTCTCATTTTCTTTTTTTGGGTGGTGTGGAGTAGTAATCAAAGAAGATGGCACAAGGGAAAGATAGACTGCATTGCTGGGGAGGGAACTTTGGGGCATCTGCCCAGCAGGACTTAACTAGCGATGGCTCTCCAGGCCTCAGACTGAGGTCTTTCATGTCTGTCTGTGTGTGTGTGTTGTGTGTGTGTGTTTTCCAAGTTGCCTGTTGACTTATGGCAACTCTATGAATTTTTTATGGTTTGCTTAGCTAAGGAATACTCAGAGGTGGTTTTGCCAGTTCCTTCTCTGAAATACAGCCTACAGCACCTAGTATTCCTTGGCAGTCTCCCATCCAAATACTAACCAGGGCTGACCCTCCTTAGCTTCCAAGATCAAATAGGATCAGGGGCCTTTAGGGTATTTAGGCCCTTCTGTCACCTTGGACCTTGATTTTTAAATAATCTTTTAAAACAATCTTTTAAAATGGAGACGGCAGAGGTCTACCCTGGGCCTCTCTGGATGAAAAGCAAATACCACTGAGTGGTGGCCTCTCATCTGCTGAAGGCCCCATGGCTGGACAGGGAGTTTGGACGGGTCGTTTGTACTAGTGTTGCTGCAAAGGGCAGTTCCCTCTGTGGCGCTAGCCAATGAACCAGTCAGGAGGATACTTGTGGCCAAGCTACATCACAGTGCGGTCAAAAAGGTGTGGCAAGGCAAAACCACACAAAACTAGTATTTTAAGCAGAGAAACTCTGGAATGTAGGTACTTACTTTAGGAAGGGCAAAACTTTGCCCTCCTCTCTTTTCACTAAATTAACTGAATGCACACTACTTCTGCATTTTGAACTCAGTTTGCAGCAACTGAAGCAAGCACAGCAAAAAAGGAAGAAAGCAGGAGGAGGAGAGAGAAAAACCGAGTCATTTTAATAGCAGAGACAGAATGACAGAGGATTAACCAGGGCTGTCCCTGGCAAACTGGGACAGATGGAAAGTATGATGCCTTCTTTGGACAAGGGTGTCTGAGGCCTGTAGATTTCACGGGAGTGTATAAGCAAAGTCAGAAGCTGGACTCTCGAGTATTTATGCCAGGCCTGACAAATCAAAAGACAAAGATGGTTGCCCCTCTTGAATTCCACATGCACTTGAAAAACCACATCTCCCTATATCAGACCTGGGCATTGTACGTCCCCCGGGCCACATACGGCCCTTTGATTGGCTCTGACCGGCCCGTGTAAGGCTAATTGGAAATTACAAAATAAACATACTTTCTAAGGCCCTTTCCTCACGGGGGGGGGGCGAAACGGGGCCGCGCATGCAGGGGCAGAACTTACCCGCGAGCGGGTTGCTCCGTTCCTGCAGAGAGTGTGGATCCGCCGTTCCAAATGCCGCTGAATTTCGGCGGCGCCCAAAATGCCGACCGGCGGCTTCCGGCGGCACTCCGCCAATCAGGACAGCGCACCAGCCGGAAGCCCGCCCCCAGGCAGATCTGCAGGGACGTGCTACCGCATCTCTGCAGTTCTTCACCGGGGGCTGCTATGGGGCAGCGCGGGTGAGTTTTATAAAAACCACTTGTGAAGGTGGTTTTTATAAAACAGCGCCACCCCCGCGGCTGCGCTAGAGCAGTTTGAGGTCTAGAACCTCACTTCTTTTAACTGCTCTAGCGCACCCCCCCAATGAAGAAGACCTCCAGGAGAGGTCGCTCTAGCGTGGGCAATATGCCCATGTGGAAATGGCCTAACTTTACATCATGCATGGTCTAAACAACTTGTCAAAACAATGCTATTTACTGCTTTTTATAAAGAAATACAATTAATATTATGCAGAATTGAGTTCAGCCTTTTGGCCCGGCCCTCCACAATATTTTTAGTTTCTCATGTGGCCCCATGGAAAAAATAATTGCCCACCCCTGCCCTATATGAATGTGCCAGAGCCCTGAGATCTGCAGGGGAAGGCTTTCTCTTGGTTCTGCTATCATCCCAGGCTCGTCTGGTAAGGACACAGGAGAGAGCCTTCTCGGTGGCTGCTCTCACCCTGCGGAATGCTCTTCTGTGGGAAGTTACGCTGGTCCCCTCCCTGCTTTCCTTTTGTAGGCGGACAAAGACATTTCTTTTCAAGCAGGCCTTTAATAAGTGAGCTGGAGACCTTTTACTTATTTGTTAGCTATTTTTAAATTTCTATTGGAAGTTTTATAATTTTATATGTCTTAATATTTTGTTTATATGCTCTTAATTTTTTAAAAAAAACTTTTGGAAACCACATTGCATCCCACCTTGGGATTTATTTATTCAATAATTAAAATGGTAATACATAAGCTGACTTGACTGCCCATTATATCTTCATTTTGGAGTTACTGATGGGACGGCATACCCCCTCACACCTGAGGAATGAAGGCCAAAAGGCTCTGACCTCAAAGAGAATCGAACAGTCAGAGAAGCCTTAGGAATGATACTTGCTGCCTCCTAGCATCTGCCACTTCAGGTAGAAAAAACATCTTCTTAGATTAAGGCCATTTCTGCACTATGCTGTTATAGTGCTATTATTCCATTTTCAACACCCTGTGGAATTCTGGAGTTTGTAGTTTACTGAGGCCAAAGAACTCTCTGGCTGAGAATTCTAAAAGCCTCTTCCCTAAACTGCAAATCCCAAGATTCCATAGGATATTGAAAATGGAATAATAGCACTATAACAGTATAGTGCGGAAATGGCCTTAGTGGGTTTTGCCTACTGCACTCAACATGAAGTCTGCTTTCACCATTAGCGGGGATCAATGCATGCTTTGGCCATACCTCTGATCTGCAGCCCATCCTGTGGCTGTACCAGTGGCTCGGTACTGCTTATCAGTCTGACAATCTCTGTTCTAAGAGATACTGCTGTTTCAGGGCTGTCCACAATATTATATCTGCATAGAACTATTTTTGCTTCTGAACAAGATAAACGTAACTGCTCTATTGTCATCTTTATTCCTATCTTTCAGTAACATCTGCTTCAGAGGTACAATAAATTACTGTCTTACCCCACCTACTAGTAGCCAGAGAAGACTGAATTTTTACCAAATGCTAAATAGATCTAATATTTGAAGAGATCTTCTAATATTTGACGTATTTGATTGGCAAAATATGATTTTTTTTTTGCTTTGGTAATATCTAATTATGTATATCTAATTAGAATAATATATATATTCTTGCACTACGGAAATGTACCTGTCACTGATAAAGTTTCAAAAAATCATCTAGTAGAACTGAGCCTTATTGAAGTAACTTTTTAATGTGTAATGCTCTCTACTCTGTATATCCTCTTGATTCACATAAAACCAAATCTGTCCATTTTCATTTGACAAATATTGGAGAGTATATTATTGTGAAGTTTTGATCTGGCAACTCTAAGCAGAATTATTTGCCAGTGACGGCATATTAACTTTCAGCAATTACCAATTTCTGGGATAAGGGCTACATTTCAGATGTCAGAAATGGAGACAACTTGGAAACAGCTTTGGGAAGCAGGCAGTAGATTCTAGTCAGACACTAGATTCAAGCAACACTGTCAGTGCCTGGCAGTAAGAGACTGCGGCAAAAAGAGAGAGAGATTGAGAGAGATACACACTTCCAGGAAATTGCCTGGCACCATGCAGTGCTGACGTCTGCCTGTGATGTTGTAAAATGCAGTGTTTTGACATCACTACAGGATCACAGCAAAGAATTCATTGAAGCTGGAAGAGCAGAACTGAATGGGAAATAGCTTGAGTGAGGAGAATGCAAAGTAGCTGGGCTTACTCAAAAACACAGAACGGAACATGACTGATATCATGCAGATGGTTAAGTCTGAGGAATCACTGAGGGAAGCTGGGGGAAAAATAGAGTTTGCTGCCTACATAAGCTCATCCCATAGCTTAACAGGACTCTTTGTCCCCTTTGATCTTATAGACTATGTACAGCTTTGTGCATGTGAAGCCTGTGGCTTTATGTACATCTGTTCCAGAAGAGCCCCCACACAATTCAAAATGCTAGTCATGACCTATAAAGCCCTGTATGGCTTAGGTACAGACTATATGAAACACTGTATCTCCCCCTATGAGCCTGTGATGTAGGTCTCAGCAAACACCTGCCAGCTCCAAACAACCAGTTTCTTCAGTGCCTTACTTTCTGCACAGCCACTGTTCCTGTGGTCTTTTTCCTTCTGCCACCACTGCTGGTGTGGGTACACTGGCACAGAGCACCAACAGGATTCCAGCCAAAATCCCAAGGCAGTACCCACCTGTATTTCCTCTGACACATATAAAATGTGTCTTGAGATAATATCCTCTAGTTACACTGATTCAAGCATCACCATCTATCCATGGAACGCCACTAAACATGCATTTTCAGTTAGCCTTACACAGGCTGATCATCTACACTCATTAGTGAGCAAACAGGTAAAATGAGAGGTGATTTTCTCTTCAGTTGACAGATGTACCATGGTAGCATTCCCATCAACAGCAGAGTGCTATAAAAATCCAAGGGTTACAGATCCCAATCACAGGTGTATGTCTTAATGTAAAGATAATATTGAATCCCTTTCCCAGCTCCCAAGTACTGCAGAAATAAACCTGAGGTTTCAATAAGCACTACAATCCCTACTATGGGAAAAATAAAAGGGACAAGGGAAGGTATTTGTCCCAGGGACTTTCAATACATTTATGGGTAGCTAATTGGATCCAGTTATGATAAATTACTCCTACACCACACAGTCCTAGCTGACATTGGAATATATTGGGGAGCAAATGTTCTCAGATCTCTATAATATTCATGTGGGATTAATACGTATGAATTACATACAAAGAACAGGGAAAATTCAGCTTCAGGGAAATAAAAATACTTATGTTACTGTAGTTTTCTAGTCTGGGCCTGTGGTATACTAGATATCACTTGATATCAATAATTTGGCCTTCTTTACCCATTCTTCTCCATGTGTTTGCGAGGCCCCCAGACAAGCACGCACACAGGCACGGCAGAAAATAGCTAAACTATTCAAAACCACTCCGGGCTGGCCAGTATTTGCCGGACTGCTGCTTTAGGAGACCTCAAGGCAAGTACCATCTTAAGATCACATTATGTATGCACGCTGTTTACAATAGATCCCCTACCCCGAGCAGACAGCTTGATGAGCCCAGTACTCAACTGTCAAGCACTCCGCATTTGCAAACTGGCTACTCTGTTGACAACTCTGTCTTAACTCAATCACGCAAAGCCTTTCGGAGGCTTTGTCTCCAACCCGAAACCTATTGTATTCCATGGGAGCGGACTAGCCTACGGCCACATTTTCCCCTATAAGACCCCCCAATTTTGAGCGCTTCTTTGGATCGCTCGGATCACTCTTGGCTTCCATCTCGCCTTGCTGTCGCTTCGTTCGACGAACCTTCCCCTCAGCTCCTTGTGCTCCTCTTCTACGGACCTTTTCTTCAGACTACCTGGGCTTCAGGACAGGTATAGTATTTCCCATACAAAACCTCCTCTTAAAAACCCTCTATCCAACTCCTACTTTTATTTCAATAGTTCTCTGTGTGAATGTGTTTGTGTACACGTGTTTGACTGTGTTGTACATCACTAAAGAAAACAATTATTAGTTACTTTGGTTTGCTCCTTGACTCGGCCTGACCCTGCAGACATTGGGTTCAAGATCTCACTAGGTTGCCCTGCCTCTTGTAGTGCTAGCTTGCGCTCTGCTAGTTCCCATTCTCCATTGTGAGCACATGTAGGTGTCCCTCCCGGGACCCCAGGAATCAGGATAACACTTACCACTTAGTATTTTAGATCCCTACCTTTCTTCTAGAACAATTCCTAACACTTTACGTATTTATTAACTGATTTTATACATTTTACTCACTCTTAAATCTGACGACTGCCAAAGCATGTAATAAAAAACAACAAATATTAAAAACAATTTTTAAAAAGCAGCACACCATCAATAACCCAAGTTAAAGAGCAACATTCTAAAATGCTTGGGTAAACAGAAAGTCTTCATCTGGTCCTGAAGGGCAAGAAGCTAAACCCCCAGTGAAATTTTCTGAGAAGACTTTTCTACAGTTAGGAGGACGCAACAGAAAAGGGTCCATCTCAGGGCACCGGTCAGCCTTCCTCCAAAGATAGGAAGACTTGCAAAGAGTCTTTGAAGGGATTTCAGAATGAAGGCAAGTTCACTGGGGTGGAGGAGATAGTTCTTGATTGCTTCATCTGCTCCTTATAATGGTTTATTTTGTTCCTTTCTCCTATTTGACTGGTCACGAAAATGCCATAGATTGTAAGGTAGAATATTGCCATATAAATATATGAAGACTGCATGAGGCCCCAGAGAAAACTCACATTGAAGGCAGACAGCATAAAATAAAAACAGAATATCACAATACAAGAAAGTGGTGAGATTTGCCACCAACCTGATGACACCAGTTTTTTGCAATGAATTAAGTTTCCCTATATACCCACTCATCAGGTACTGGACCTTTCAAAAGGATACTAAACAACCTTAGCACAAGCACAGGAAATGTTACCTGCAGATTCCTATGTGAACATATTTTGGCTCCGTAGTACAGCGTAGATGTGAATTTGTTCCTGTGAGTGCCCAAATGTTGTGCTAAGGGTCAACTTTCAATGTTCAGGCTTCTCCATGTCTCAGGAATGGAGCCACCATCATTGTAACCAGCCCTACTATTATTTATTTATATATAGTTCTATCCCACCATTTATCCAAAGATCTCAGAGCAGCTTACAATAAAGGCAGAGTGAACTGGCTGTATCAAGCTGCAGATTTGAAAGGGCAGCAGAGTTTTAGCAATTACTTTGTTTTTTTACTCCCTGGAATGGGGAGAGGCACCTGTAGAATGTTCTTCCTCACCTGTCAAAATAAACTTGGCTGGGTTTTGGTACCATTCTTCTTGACTTGGGTAGGCTTTTTGGGGAGGAGGAGTGGGGAAGATTATAACTGACATCCAGGCTAAGAATGAGAAGGTGATGGAAAGTGGCACTAGAGGACCAACCTACATCATGGATTGACCTATCATGGCCCTCAGAATTTTGGGAAGTAGATCTGGAGAAGATTAAAAATGAGTTGACAATTTAACTGACAACTGAGTTGGAACTGAAGGTCTGAGATATCTGGAGGGAGGAAGGAAGGGAGGAAAGTATAGATTAGAGTTCATGGAGAGTATAGTATAGATACAAGCTGTAGCACTGACAGAAAGCAGCCTGCTTGATGCTTCTTTCTTTTAAGGAAGATTTTTAATAAAGAAACATTTTCTCCTTGTTGTTAACTTATGCCTGACCAAATTCTGTTAGGGACTTTCTTTGTCTCAGCCATGCACCATCAGAGGCCCAGACAATATATACATACCTGCCCATTTTAGGAGCAACCTTTCAGATTCTGTACTGAAAGCTGGGGAAGCGTTTATAGTTTAAAGGTAAGGTGGGTGACAGGAGCTCAGGTTGCAAAACAAGTAAGTAACCTAGAAAAGGAGCTCCATCACAGGGAGTGCCATTGCTGACAGCTAAAACTTCATTTGTTGTCGATTCCTTAAGCCTGAGTCCCTGGCACTATAGGAGAGAGGCTAGAGATAAGAGAGTCGGAGGTAGTTTGTGTACATGGAGAAATCTGTGTGAGGGATAAGCTCAAATACATTTTTATTTTGTTAGAAGGACTTTTAATTGGTTTGGGAAGATTAATTTCTAAATTATCTCCTGACACATGCAAGATCAATAAATCCATTAAAGCAGAGGCATGTTTGCAAAATCACTGGTCTCATTACCTCATTTCCTTGTGCTCCATTTTGTATCCTTAGCAATCATATACACACCCACAATATAAGGATGTTTCTACTTTCATGACCCACTAAATCCACCCTTCTGTTTTATCAAAACTGAAAACACATTGTTACAACAATCCTAAATGACTAACATTTTAAAAAGAGTGATGGAGATAAATTAATACTGAGACACTCAATTTGAAGTTTTTTCCTTTGAAGGAAGGAAGATTACAGGCTCATCACCACATGATGAGAGGCCACAGGTCAATGGTACAGCATGTGCTTTGTATGCATGTAGATTCAACCCTTCACATCCCTAACAATCACAACAGAACTGGGAAAGAGACATTAGGGAACTCCTGTCAATCAGAATAGCTGATATTTGACAAAATAGAACAATGGTCTTAACTGGATGTAGAATGCTCATACATTTCGATGGCCTCATTTGCAGTCAAGGCTACTGTTCCTTTGAGGACTAGCATAGATTCCCTTCTCATGCCCAGAAGCTTTCTGATGGCTTTTAATTAGTCGTAGACAAGGGAAATAAAAAGCAGTCTAAGCCTATGGGATATATGGATTATACATACACATAAATAAAACCCAAGGGCTAATTTTCACAGGGAAAATGGATACCTAGCCTTTAAATTATGTTAAGACATTATCCAAAAGGATTAATTAATTCAGTAAATAAACACTGATATTGTGTAGACAAGCTAGCATTCCAGATGCACAGAGCACTTACGAGTGAACAGTTGTTCGTATAAAGGGATTGCTTTTGAAGACAAGAGGAGATCCAGGACAGGGCTTAGCTTGGCTGCATATTATGAGTAGGTCTAAAATGGGTGCTCTCCTTGCAAGTCATGTGGAAAGGATGCCAGTGACTGTTTATATTTTATTTACTGAGGGCATGATCCAGACAGGGTTAAGTGTAGTAAGCTGATTTCAATGGGACAGTTAAATAGCTATTTAACTATGCTGTTGATATCAATAGGGCTTAGTAGTGCCCTTTAGTTGTACCGTATCTTGTACCATTAATTACACAACTAGAGCATTGAAACCATATAAATATCATGGCAATGCTTACTGCAATTCATTGCCATTAAGATTAACATTTTAGTAGGTAAAAGATTTAATATTCCACACCTTCTAAATCAATGTTTGAGAGAGGAAAGGAAATGAATGGAGCCCGTGCCAACCAACTGTTATTGCCCATTGAGTTATGCACCCTGTTCTTGCTTCAAGATGAATGATCCCAGAATATCTCATACCCAAACAAGAATAGGATGTATAACTATTTTGGTTTTGACCTCTGATCTCAATAGCTTCCTGCGCAGTTAAGCATCCTGAATGTAGGCTGTCAGAAGTCATCTTTAGGAATTCATATTGACATTAAAAATAAAACTCCTATGTACCTATTAGTCGGACTCATTAAATTTAATAAGATGTTAAATAAATACCAACTAATTATGGACGTGTATTTGCCAAGGTTTAGCAGTGGAATAGATGCCATCAATTACATGATTATTAAACCTCAAAAAATCTACACACTTAATAATGAACTGACATTTAAATAACATATTAACTGTTTTATAAAACATTGATACTGCTAGTGCTCAAGAAGAATTTGCATTCAGTCCTTGCAGTGATACATTTTGCAGAATTTTGGTTGTGGCCCCATAACCAAAATGATATTTTAAAGAAAACTTGCATTGTCATGCTTCTACTATTGTAGACACTGAAGGAAGAGCAAAATATTAGAGCAGTAGTTTCACGGGGAGAGCCAGTGTCATGTAGTACTTTGAGCATTGGACTACGACCTTGGAGAGCAGGGTTCCGATTCCCCACTTGGCCATGGAAACCCAATGAGTGACCTTGGGTATGTCACACACTCTCAGCCCCAGAAAACCCCATGATAGGTTCACCTTAGTTCACCATAAGTCAGAAATGACTTGAAGGCACACAACAAGAAGTTTCATGTCTCTACATAGCCTATCGTTACCAAATACACTTTGTTTTTAAAAGCTGCCATTTATTCGATGACCACATGTTAGGACATTATTTCAAGACATCACAAGTCTAAATATATAAAACAGCCAACCAATTTTCTGATCTGAAATTTTTAAAAAAAGATAGGACAGGTGATATGCATTGTCTTGTGAGTGTAGGAGCTGAGATATCCAGCATATTCCAAGTGTTCTTTAATCCTCTTTATAGTCCAGTGTTCTTTATGCCACAGCTCCCGACATGGTTATCTCACCTTTAGCCAGGCCAATATAAAACCGATGTGGTGTCATAATTCACCAAGATCTGCAATGTAAAGTTTGATTAAATAACTTACAGATAATCCCTGAGCAAAGAGTCAGACAGATGAAAGGTGCAATAAAAGTACAAACCACTGATATAAAGAAGAGGCTTTTGTTGTTGCATTGATAGGCAGCGTTTCCAAGTGCTTTGCACAGTGAACCAGGCCCATTTCCGCACTATGCTGTTATAGCACGATTATTCCACTTTCAACATTCTGTGGAATCCTGGGGTTTGCAGTTTGGGGAGGGGCTGGCTGGTCCCTCCCCAAACTGCAAACCCCAGGATTCCGCAGGATGTTGAAAGTGGAATAATTGCGCTATAACAGCGTAGTGTGCAAATGGCCTAAGAAAGAGGAAGAGGTGGGGAGGTGGGGGCAGGAAGCTTCTTTTCTGGAATGAGTAGAGGTTTTTAATTTCTGTAAAAGCCTCCTATGAGTAAAAGCAGCATCTGAGTCACTTAGGTCTGAAGAGCTGCTGATATAAACTGCCACCAGTTTCTTTTTTTTTTAAAAGAATACACATTGCATTTCTTCCTATTCTGTTTTTTCCTCTCTGCCTTTGATCCAGGCAAACCTACTCCATTTCTCTCTCCCTGTTGTTCCCAAGTTAAAGCATGGGCATGGGCAAAGTGCCATGTGTACCACCCTCACAACATCTGTCTGTCTGTCTGTCTGTCTGTCTATCTATCTATCTATCTATCAATCATGACATTAAAGTTTACCATTGAAATTTGTGCTACATGCACCATAGTGAATGGGGAAAGGAATTAAACACATGACAAGCAATGGGATCATTTATATCACTGTCAATGGCCATTTCCGCACTAGACTGTTATAGTGCTATTATTCCACTTTCAACATCCTATGGAATCCTGGGCTTTGCAGTTTAGGGAAGGCCCACAATCTAGTGTGGAAATGGCAAATGTCAGAGCCAATATCATGTTCAGTCAATATCATATTTAATTAAAGTATATTTGAGGTTTAATTATATATAAATTTTATTATAATTCACCTAGCATGACTGAGAAAATTTTGATGCATGCCCTAGAGGCAACATATCCTGTCTGCTCTTGGAAACTAGTAGGGTCAGCCCTGGTTACTACTTGGATGGAAGACCACCAATGTATGCAAACTGCTATAGGCTATGTTTCAGAAGAAAGAACTGGCAAAACCACCTCTGAGTATACCTTGCCTAAGAAAACCCTATGAAATTCATGGGGTCGTCATAAGTCAACAGACAACTTGAAGGCACACCCAACACACAATAATATTTAATGAAGAATTAATTTTAATTAATTTCAGGGTTTTTTTAATTTACATATTTTAATTACATTTTTAAAATATTTTTAACTAGAAAAGCCGCCCGCCCCCAAAAAACAGAAACACAAAAAAATGGGCCTTTGAATATACCCAAAATCTGGGCCCTTGAATACAGCCAAGCTGAAAAGTGACCCCTCAGACCCACACCAGTTTCCCATCCTTAAGTAAGAGGTTAATGTTTACTTGTTAAATGATTTAAATTAAGGTGTGTTTTGCTGTTTAGAATAGCACCAAGAGAGATGCTAAGGCCCTTTCCACACGGGGGTAATAAAACGTTTTAGCGCAGTGTAGCGCGATATCTGACGGAGGTCTTCCATACCTTAAAGTGCGCTGAGTCGTCTTTAATTTCCAAGTTCCACACGTCAATCCGTTCAGAAACGTCTCCAACTGTGCTTGCACGTGCTTTTTAAAAACCGGAAAAAAAGTGTTTCTTTTCCCCCTGATCCGCGCAATCACGTTCTTGCTCACTTGTGTGGAAGTGCAGATACGCGCTGATTCGCCCCTGAGATGAACGGGGGGCGGGCCGTGGGCGTGGACAGCTTCGGCGGTTGGCCCGCCCCACAAAGAGCCGAACGGCGCCATTTTTTAATCCTCGCTAGCGAGAGCCCACAGCAGGAAAAAGAAAAAAGCATTGCAGGTACGCTAAATTGGAATTATTTATTTACAGTCCATCTTAAAATCGCCTTTTGATGTTTCCGTGGGGATATTGGAGCTTCAGGGGGACTGTGGATTTATTGCCTTCATCTGGAGTGGCCTATCCGGGGTGGGGGTGGGGGTGGGGGGGAATTTCTTGGGAAGTCACCTCTAGTGACACCGCCATTTCGCAACCCACCACAAACCGCTGCATGTGTGAGCCGGGGGGCAAGGGGGGCCGCGGCGGATGGGGACCCTTCGGCGCCCTGCCAAGAGGGCGCTGAACGGACAGGGCAGCATGGTGGCCGCCAAGGGATCCCGCGGGAAGCCTCAGAGTAATGGCGCCTTCACTTTGAAGAAGCGCTGCGGGGATATCAATTGCAGGTTTGGCAAATTGGGATTATTTCTTTGAAACCCCCCCCCCCATTGCTACCATGGATGAAAGCGAAAGATCCACAGCCACCTGGAGTTTCAGTGGGGGCCTGGAAGCTTCAGGAGACTGTGGATTCTTCCGCGGCGGCATATTGGGGGGGTTATTTTTAGAAAGTCTCCCCTAATACCGTCATTTTGCAACCCACCACAAAGCGCTGAATGTGTGAGCCGGGGGGCAAGGGGGGCCACGGAAAGCCTCGCCTTCACATTGAAAAAGCGTCGTGGGGCTACCCTGACTGTCCCCCGGAAATGCTGCCCAGAACATGAGGGGCGGGGGGCCATGCCCTGCATTGGGCAGAATGGACCGAAATGAGTGTGGAGGGGTGGCTAGCGGGGGGGCCTGCAAACCCCATGCATTCAGCCCGACCAGTTATCTCCCTGAACGGCGTGATTGATTTGCAGTTGGTGTCACTTGAGGCTGAGAGAGTGTGACCCGACTGACATCCCTTGCTCCAACGGAACTAGAGCCTGATTGGTGGGCGGTTGGTGGGGGCCACGAGAGGGACGCGGTCTGGCAGGATGGGGAGGAGGGGGCTAAGTGGGGTGCTCCGGACAGAAAGATGACCATCTGCTTTGTGTACACAAGCCTCCCCAAAACCCACTATTTCCTCGCAGGTGGATCCCCGGTGGCCCGTCCTTCGAGGCTGAGAGAGGGATCAGACAAGGAACACTCCATGGCGAAAAACCTCCATCCAGTTCTCCAAAATGGATTTCAGCGCTGGTCTCCCATCCAGGTTTAAATCCTAACACACCCTGCTTAGCATTCCAGGTTAGCATGGGATTTGGGGCCTGTTCACATGATCTTCAAGTGCTTTCCACACCTGCCTTGCTATGGCGGGTGGATGCAGGTCAAACTGTAGACTGCTTCCAAGGGTGAACTGGTTATATGCAACCATTGAAAACAAGTCACAGGAAAGCTTAGAGAAATATATTTTATTAAATAACTAGATAAAATTATCACCCAACATAACAGCAAAACAGAAAACAAAGGTCAAAAAACATTATAGGAGGTTGCCCCTCCTCACCTGTCTCTTGAGGTCCCGCAGCTCCCTCCTTATCTCTGCATACGAATTATCGAGCGCAGCTGACACCTCTGAAAGGCTTCTCTGGGCAGACTCATCTGTGGGTGGGAGAGTAGATATTAGGACGCCGTGCTGACACGCTTGGTGAAAGCACCGTAGCCAACCTTCCATCATGGCCACCCGTGTTACTAACTTACACATCTTGGCAGTTTTCCTTTCCAGCGTGGTCATCCCCGCCATCAAGGAATTTGCAATGGACCTCAGATCCTGGGGGATGGACCTGGAAAGAAAAGATGACATTGGCGACCAGGCACTCCTTGGAGTGGGCCTCCATGTGTGCCACCTTCCACGGAGTAATTTTTTGATACTTGCCAGCTGTGCGTGAGGATGGTCTAGGAAAGTCTTCCTGTCGCTCCTCCACCGCGGACAGTGCGCCAACTGCAAAAGGAAGGAAACTGTTCAACATCCCTGTCAGCAATTGTGCATCTAATCTCCACATTTTCTCCCACATAGGTGGTTACTGTACCGTCAGCTGCTTGCTCCTCTTCCCCTGGCACATCAATTACCAGGTCACCGTGACCGGGGGAGGAACCAGCGGGGCTCTCTGCTTGTGTGCCTGTGGCTGAAATAGAAACAAGCGGGAAACAGATGTTGCCCCGGAAACAGATCAACTTCCTAGCTGTGAATAAAGTTTTCACGCCAAAGCTGTTGCACATGTTTTACCTATATCTTCCCCTGCACCTCCAACATCACTTTCCTCCCCAGGGCCCGAGGTGTCCCCCAGCACGATTGTTTCAGGCTCTGGAGAAACAGGAAAAAGCAAAGCTCTCAACCTTTACAAAACAGTGAGCAGACCTCCCGTAAAACACACCAGTTCCCCACGTGTTTGCATACGCAGGGACAGGGCTGGGAATCTCATAAGAAGTGGAGGTGTTCCACTTGCCTTCCCTCTCTGGGGTCCCGGCGACATCAACATTTTGCCTGGTGGCACGGCGTCTGGCACCTGGGAAGGGAAGTGGCACATGCTGCTGTCAGTGTGTGCTCACATAATGGGAGGAACCAGGAACCCCCCACCGTTTGATTGACCATCACTTGTTCATTGGGAGGGGGATGGTTGTCAAGGGTACTCACGTCCTCTTCTGCGGCCACGCCAGGAGGGGCGCCCGGCAGACTTCCACAGCCGCAGCATGGTGCGGAAGTAGGGAGGCTTGGCTGCATGGGGTGGGTGGCCATTGAAGCGTTCCATGCATTCGTAGAACGCCGCCTTGATGGCCTTGAATTTGGAGTTGACCTGCGCGGCCGTCCGGTCAAACCCCTGCCGTGACAACCCCCTGGCTATGGTCTCGTAGTACTCCCTGTTTGGGGCATTTGTACTACGGAGGAGTACATTGACCCCTCCGCACCACTCGACCATAGCCAGCATCTCCCTGGTTTCGAAATCTTCCCAGAGGGCACCCTCACGCTCCATCTCTCTCTCTCTCTCTCTCTCTCTCTCTCTCTCTCTCTCTATCTTTCTATCTCTCTCTCTCTCTCTCTCTATCTTTCTATCTATCTGTCTCTCTCTCTCTCTCTCTCTCTCTATCTATCTACCTATCTATCTAATAAAAATATCTTAAAAACCAAAATCCACAAACTCTCACGCTCCTCCACTCTCCTAATCTCTCCTACCTTCCGCCCCGACACGCCCACAGGAAGGCTGCAGTTCCACCGCTTTCCTGTGGGGGTCCTGCGGCGCCAAGTCCTGGTGGCCGCTGCGCATGTGCGAAGCGTCGCCGGGAGAAACTGCGCTGGGGCGACAAGGAGGAAGCCATTACTCGGAACTAGCAACCTCGTGGTCAGCCAAACTTTGCGGAAGAGTTTTGTTGAAGGTGGCTATGGCGACCCAAGATGCAAGCCAGGGAAATGTGTCCAGCCCTGGAGAGGGAGAGGTCAACCCGAGGAGAAGCAGGGCAAAAGGCAGGGGGGTCGCGTGGCGCCACTCCGAGGTAAAGGATCTCTTTGAAGTGTGGGGCGAACAGAAATACCAGGCGGATCTTCAGGAAAGCTACCGCAATATCGAAATATTTGAAGAAATAGCCAGGGAAATGGAAAGAAGAGGGCACAAAAGGACAGTGGAAGAATGCCGCACAAAAACCAAGCGGATGCGGCTGGACTACCGTCATGCGGTCGCTGCAAATAAAAGGACAGGCTCGTCCCGGGTTACCTGTCCTTACTTCGAGGAGCTGTCGCGAATTTTGGGTGGTGACGCGGGTGCACACCCACCAAGGGTCATCGCGAGCCTACAGATTGCAGAGGACGGGGATCACGGAGTGGAGGGGGCTGCAGCATCAGAAGGTATGAATGTTAAGAGGGGTACCCTCATCTTGGTTTTGTATCACTAACTCATCTATGCATGGAAATTCCACCCATTCCTTTCCCTTTTTGTGCTCCAGAGCATGCCCATAGCCAGGAGCTTTTTGGGGATTCCCCGGATACCTCTGATGCGGAGACATCAGGTAAGGCAGGTTGTTAGTGTGGCAACAAACGTATAAGCTTCGCTTTATCTCCCTGGGTCGCAATAGCCCTTGGGCATGGCTGCTATGAAGCGGAAAGAATGCTTTTGCAATGTGCATGCTACCTACCTTTCAATTCCTGCATCACTACTTACTCAGTAACTCAATAGCAAGCCCTTTTGCTCCCCAAAACGGCCAAGTTGTCTGAACTCTTAGATTCCTGTGGGTCTCTGGGTATGCTAACGGTGTGGGAGCATGCAAACGGCGCGCAGTATGTGCCTGGTCCCTTCCAGCTGGATATCAATGTGCATAGGTCAATGGGGGGAAGGCTGGAAGGGGGGCCGCCGGGAGCCATGCAGAATGCATTCTCAGCAGACTTGTTCTTTCACACCTCGCAACCTATCCCCCGATGCAGGCATGGACGACACCAGCAACACGCCAGTTCATCCCGGGACATCTAGAGCGGAAAATGAGAGCACCACTGGTACAGGTGAGTTTTTAACCACCACCCTTACTCCACACCTTGTCACCATAGCACTAGAGGTGTTGGCCGGAAGGTACAGGAACCTTCCTGCTGGACCTTTTGCACAACAGTCAAGCCTGGTGTCTCACGAGTGAGCAGGATCCATGAAACTAGACATATAATTGTTTGCATGCACGGTTCCTGTTGCTTCCCTTCTCCCTGCACACATTTCTCCTAAAGTTAGGTATTCGCTGTGGCTGTCACTCCTCAGTGAGATGTGACACGAGAGGTGATGTTACATGGGACGATGAGAGATGTGATTGGCTTTGCCACTGCCCGGCATGCAGTTTTGTGCGGCCCTCACAGGAATGTTGTGTTACGTTTCAAAAATCACATCCCATTAACCAGTACAATGCTACTTCCGTTTTGCTTTCACTCTCCCTAGATGAGGCAAGCAACGGTACAGCAGAGGTGACACGCAGCACTACTGCCGCGGGCTTGTCTCCCCGGTCCAGACTACGCATGTCGCGCCATAGGACCACTGCAGCAGGGCGTAGTGAGAACCTTTCCGCTGCTACCATAGCTACCATGGATCTCATACGGGAGCAGCAGGAGCTCAACAGGGACATGCGTGCCAGGGAGTTCCAGCATGAGAGTACCACAGCGACAGAAGAACGCAGGGAGCTGCTCTCCCTGCTTAGGGAATGTATCAGGGTTATGTCCGCAATCGCGGATGCAGTGAATGCAAGAAATGCTGCAATCCTCCCCAGGAATGATGGCAGTGTGATTTCCGAACAAACTGAGCCCGAACCAGGCCAGAGCCTTGCAATGGGGGGAAGCCCATCGACCTCCTCCCAGCAGCAGGTGGCAAGACGACATTTCCCAAGGGTCAAGAGACCCTGCCACAGGTACAGCCCTTGAGAAATGCATCTCCCCACCTACCTGCCCATTTGGATGGGTACAAATATGGCCCCGTTAACTTGTTAGCAATATCCATTATCTAACTGTTTAAAGTTATATGTTTCCTATTTCTCCTATGAAAGGGGAGTTGCCATATATCTTGTTTTCCTTTGAAGTCAGTACTATTGTTTGCCATTCATGTTGTTTTTGTGTTTTTGAAATAATAAAAGCAAACCTGTTATTTTTGCAACAAAACCAGTGTAAAGTTTATTTGTAAAGGGGAAAGTATTTACAACGGGGAGGGGCAAAACAACTTCTAATTGCAATTACAAACAAGGGAAAACTACAAATCTAGGACTGAACATTGTCCTCGGCAATAAGGCTTGCAATGGCATTCCTAACTGTTTCCCCTTCACGGAGCCTCCTGGCGGAGGAGTGGGATCGGAAGTCATCCCGTGTTTGTGGGAGGCGCAGAGGTGGGGGGAGCAAGGTCGGGGTGCAGGATGTGGCCCTTTGACTCGCAGATGTTGTGGAGGACCACGCAGGCGGATATAACGGGAAGGTAGTTCTTCTCGGACACGGTTAGGGGAGCTGAGAGGCAGCCCCACCGTGCCTTGAGCCTTCCAAAGGCCCGCTCCATCACGTTCCGACAGCGGTTGAAAACCCTGTTGTAAGCCAACTTCCTTGGGTCCATGGCCCCTCCGTATGGCTTCATCAACCACCTTGACAGGGGGTACGCCGCATCTCCGAGGATGACTGGACCAATGGAAATGCCATTTATGGTGATGGTAGGGTTCCCAGGAACATACCGTCCAGCCTCCATGGCGTGCCACAAGGAGGAGTGACGGAAAACAAACGCGTCATGCGTTCTGCCCGTAAAGCCAAGGACAATATCCAAAAAGCGTCCTTCATGGTCCACCATCCCCTGCAGGAGAATGGAGAAGGAGCTCTTGCAGTTTACGAACTCTTCCCCTCTTCCTTTTGGTGGCCGCACAGGAATGTGTGTACCATCAACCGCGCCGATGCATTGGGGAAATCCCATGCGATGGAATCCATTCATGACCTGCAATGGGTGGCAACACAAAAAACAAACATTACTCCTTTCATGGCCAGTGCAGGGATAGCGGCGGGACCGGTCTGGGCTGAGATAGCGTCACCGGGAGACGTCGGGGCGCGGGGGAAGGACGGAAGGGGAGAGAGGGCGGGAGGGGGAAGGGTGGATGGAGGTGGGGAGGGGGGACGGAGGGCCGCGGATGGCCGCGCGCGTGGCGTGGCCAGTGCAGGGATGGTGGCCGGAACGGTCTGGGCTGAGATAGCGTCACCGGGAGACGTCGGGGCACGGGGGAAGGATGGAAGGGGAGAGAGGGCGGGAGGGGGAAGGGTGGATGGAGGTGGGGAGGGGGGACGGAGGGCCGCGGATGGCCGCGCGCGTGGCGTGGCCAGTGCAGGGATGGTGGCCGGAACGGTCTGGGCTGAGATAGCGTCACCGGGAGACGTCGGGGTGCCGGGGAAGGACGGAAGGGAGAGAGGGCGGATGGATGTCGAGTACTCACTCTGCGATAGTCTCCAAGGGAAACGGTGGACGACAGGAGGACCTGCTCTATCGCCAGACACACCTCAATGACAATCACAGCGACTGTGGAGATCCCCAAGCCGAAGGTGTTCGCCGTTTTGCGATAGATAAGCGGCGTTGACAACCACCACACGGTAATCGCCACTCTCTCCTCCACAGATATGGGTTGACGCATTTCTGTGGCTTTCCTCTCAAATGTGGGACGCAGACGGTCGGCGATCTCGAAGAGGGTGGCTTTCGTCATGTGAAAGTGGTAGAGCCACTGGTCATCGTCCCACTTAGCAAGCACCTCCTCAGCCCACCATGTCCTCCGCATCCTCTCCCTGACCCACCACCTTCTGGGGCGTGGGAGACGCCGTGAGTGTCCTCTCAGAAGGGGCGCATAGAAAACGTCCTCCTCCTCATGGTCGCGATGGAGCCTGGACCTCCTCGCTCGATCTCTGGCCCATTGTTCTTGCATGGTGGCCACCACTACACCCAGGACCGCAACAAAGGGCCCCAGGAACCTGACCAGGTCATCGAGAACCTCGCCCTCCATCGCAAAGCCACGAACAAGCCAGAAAATCGGCGAAGCAGGAAGCACAACGACCAGCACCAACCGACGCACTAGCCAGAGGTGGGGGGTGGCGGCGAAAGGCGGGAGGCGTTGGGGGAGGACCTTGCATACGTACGTGCGCGCATGCGCGGGTACGTACCGACGCAACGCGCCATTTCTTCAAATCGAAATCAGCCTATCACAGCCATAGTGGGCGAGGTTATGTTAATAGCGGGGGTGGTCAGGACGGCAACGTGTGGACCTCTGAAACCGCGCTAAGCCGGATCAAACATAAGACGTATGAATAGAGAGCGCGCATTAGCGCGGATACAAAAAAACCCAGTAAAAACCGGCCGGAACCCTCACTACGCGAATTCCTCTTCTCGTGTGGAAAGGGCCTAATATTGTTTTGAAGTATTTCAGATTGGCCTAAGAAGGAAGATAGAAACATCATCCCCTCCAACAGCCCAAATGTGGCAGGAAAAATACTGATTAATTCTCTATCTTTCTGCTTTTTCACCTGCTTTCAAAATGTCCCAGTTTCTCTCTCCTTCTCCTGATATCCCCATCGTCCTCAGCTTATGTCAACTGCTGCAAATTGACTTCAAAGTGCAAAAGACATTTGCACTCAATTAGTTCAGCAGGGAGGAGATAGAAGACAGAGGCCATTTCTGCACTAGACTGTTATAGTGCTATTATTCCACTTTCAACATCCTATGGAATCCTGGGGATTGCAGTTTAGGGAGGGGCCTCAAAGGCCTCTCCCTAAACTGCAAACCCTAGGATTCCATAGGATGTTGAAAGTGGAATAATAGCACTATAACAGTCTAGTGCAGAAATAGCAAGAGTCTTGCCCTTCCCTGTAGGGTCCAGCAAAAGCAAACTGTTGCAGTCTCTCCTAGCTTGTGTGTTCTTCCTAATTAATAATTTTTGCCATTTTGACTACACTCTGATGTTGCCAAGCCACACCACTGTGAAATGTTGGAGGATATGAAACATGAGTGGAGAAAAATCACTAAGGAGGTACATACCTAGCAATAGCCTGTTAGTTCAAGCCTTCACAGTTCTAAGGGCTTGGTTGTTTAAAGGGCTTTACACTGAAGAAAAAGTGAACCAAACTTTTGTTCCAAACAGAATTTGATGTGGAAACCTTAACTTGTAAAATTGGAAGAGAAGACAAATGCCTGTTCAAAATTGGTATAATGTAATGATATACCAGTGTAACTCTGTGGGATTGTGAGGGAACCAAGGCATCCATACTGGTGGATGGAGGGCAGAGCTATACTTCTTGGAGTCACTATGGATTATTGGAAAGCATGGGGCAATACCTACAGAGGCAGCTTCTAGAGATCTTTTTGTACATGCATGAAAAACCTTTTGTATCATGGGCCAATAATGCAAGAGTAAATCTACTTTCAAAATCCTGTGGAATTCTGGGGTTTGTAGTTTACTAGGGTCAAAGAGCTCTCTGGCTGAGAATTCTAAATGCCCCTTCCAAAACTGCAAACCGCAGAATTCCACAAGATGTTGAAAGTGGAATAATAGCACTATAATAATATAGTGCAGAAATGGCCTATTTCAGGCAGTCCAGACTGCACAGTTAACCAGGAGACAGAACAACACCAATCCAATTGAAGTGATCCCTTAATATATTAAGCAGTTAGGAGGAATTCCATCTGCAGCTCCCATTGTGGTAACCTGCAGTGTAATGTCATAGAATCATAGATACAGAAGATGCTTTAGAAGTCACTCCTCCAGTAGTGTCTGACAGAAAACTGTCCAGCTTCCGCTTAAATACTTTCAGCAAAGAAGAGGCCGCTGTCTTCCTTGGCCATATGTTGTGCTACTGAACTTCTCTTTTTGTCATAAAGTGTCCTAATCCTAATGTTTGGCAGAAATCTGTTTCCTTGCAATTCCTTTTTACTCATTTGTTCAAATTCTGCTCTTTAGAATAAGAGAGAATAAGTCTGTTCCATCTTTTGTATGATGGCACTTCAGAGGCTTGAAGAGTACTATGATAGCTGACCTTAATCATCTCTTCTCTTGGCTAAATATACCCAGTTCTTTCAACTGTTCCTCATGGGACTTGGTTTCTGGATCCGGCACTATCCTATTCATCATTGGATATACTCCAATCTGTCAGTCCTTTTTAAAATGTAATGTACAGAAATGGACACAATACTCCAGATGTAGCCCTCTGAGCAAAGTGGAACTACTACTTCTTGCACACTGGACACAGTGGCTACAATCTTCTTAGGTTACTTCAGTGGTTGTAGTATTGAGATACTTGTGGAAAGAAATATCCAGTACCACCTTATGCAAACTGTTTCCCTATTCATCCAAAGTACTGTGGAGTACTCCTCTGCCCTCCTCTCCAGCAACCCTGGCATTAAACAAAACCTTTGCCTATGCTGACTGTTAATGCAGCCTAAAGTTGCAATAGCTTTTTTACTAGGCACTTTGCACTTCTGGCATACGTTCAGCTTCTGATCAATTACTTACTTCCCACATGTTTTGCTGCCAATTGGGCCTCCTTATCCCATATTTCTTCCTTTGATTTTTCTGTACTTAGATGCAGGAATTTACATTTGTCTCTGATGATTTAGTCTTCTTGATTTGGGCCCAGTATCCAGCCCTGGAGACCTGAACACTTTTTAAAACAGCTACGTGTCTGTGTTCTCTTCCTGAAAACTTCATGACGGCTGACAGCCAGTTTTGACAAAATTACTGGCAGAGCAATCTTTCTGAGTCAGCATAGTATCTGGAACTACAGCTAAGAGCCAAAAATTACATTTACATTTTGTACAATTGGAGTGACACTTGTATCTTTTCCCTTATGAGTGAATAAAGCAGCTAGGCAGGGGTTGCAGCCCTCAGAAGAAAAATAAAATGAGGGGAAAAGGTTAAGAAGTTCTTCTCCATCTTTTTGCTCTTCCGCTTCAAAACGCAGCTTCAAAAGCTCCAATGTGTGGTATGTGTGTGTGTTTGTATGAATGGTGAGGGGAAGTAATTGAAACATAATCACAGCATTAGTTGTAATGTGTAATTTTGCTTCCATTAACTCTTATAAGTATGATGTACATACTTCTATATATACTATGAGGAGCATGATTCTGCAGTTGGTCTGTAAGCATCCATCTCCCCAGAATGTTCCTAATGACAAGAGATGATATTGTTCCCCAAGTTAAAAGCCTGATTCCCTTGGATGGATTCCTTCAAGTATCAGGATAAGACAAAAAGATTCTTTTGGCCTGCAGCCTGACCAGTTTTAAACCTTTACATATTTCTGATACAAGATGTATCTCTGTCTATAGCAAGAAACCATGACAGTGGCACAGAGATATGTCCATGCAATGGTTGTACACATTTGTTTCTTTGTGTACAATTCCTGTACCCATCTTCTGAGAAGCCAGGAACAATGGTAGCCGCTTGACAGAGCTTAGAAATAGGGAGTTGCAATCAAATGTAACTGTGTGCTTTGAGTCTCTTATCGACTTATGGCAACCCCATGAATTTCACAGGGTTTTCTTACACAAGGAATACTCAGAGGTGGTTTGTCAATTTCTTCCTCTGAAGTATAGCTTACAGCACCTGGTCTTCATTGGTGGTTACCAATCCAAGTACTAACCAGGGCTGACCCTGATTAGTTTCCAAGATCAGATGGGTTCTGGTGCCCTTAAGATACTTAGCCCAAATAGAGCCATACTTTCCAACATTTCAGAGATGAAAACCTGGACACAGGTAGAATATGATTAAGATGGCAAGAGTTAAACACGCAAGGTAAAAGAGGCTACAGTAATTTGCATTTGTCTGAGCCTCCTGAGAAGGGCAAAATTCTGCCCCTTCCCCATTTTCCCTCCACTGAGTTCATTGAGTGGAAACTACTTTTGCATTCTGAACTCAGTTTGCAGTAACTGAAGTAAGCTGAGGAGAAAAGGGGAAATTAAGAGGAGAACAAAGAAACTTGGACATTTTAAAAGAATCTGAAAAAGTGGGACAACAGAGAATTAATCAGGGCTGTCAAATCAGGACAGTTGGAGCGTGTGTGTGAGAGTGAGTATGCTACCCTGTGAATTGGGGGTCCTGGGAGGGGCGCCCAAATAACCAAACAAACCAAGCCAGATGGGGAAAATTAGCTGGAGCACTCTCTTGGCTAACAAGAGGCAGGGCAACGCAGCAGGATCTTTTACCCTATGTATACAGTGTCAGGTCAGTGAGGAGGCAAATGGTTCAAACAGCAATTAAGATTTATTAAACAGTTATTAAAGAAAAGCACAAACACACTCCTAACTAGAAAAGGAAAATAGAGCTCAAGAGGAATGGGTGATACGCCACCTGTCCTGCAGTCCTGGGGAAGCCAATTGTAGAAGAGGAAACCCGGTGTGGCAGCTGAGGGGAATCTGCTGAACCGAGCGGCAGCAAGGCAGAATGAGGTCCAAGCGATCCGGCGAGAGTTCCAAAGAGCTCTCAGAACGGGGGATATTTATCGGGGAAAGAATGACCACAGGCTAGTCTGGTCTTTGGGGGAAAACAATGTTTTGGGTTGGAGACAAAGCCTCCGAAAGATCAGAATTTGCATGATTGATTTAGAGTTCGAATTGACAATAGTATGGCCGGTATGTAGATGCGGCTAGCTCAGCAGTTAAGTACCTAGCTCGCCAGAGTGCCCTCTCAGGGCAGAGGGTCTCTTTGTGGTAGCATGCATTTGTAATGAAGGTGTTTGTTTCGGGAGGTCCCCTAAAGCAGATCTGGCAATATCTGGCTTGGCTTGGTGGGAACAACAAGTAATAGCCATGCCTAGCTTCGCGCTTGTTCAGCGGGCCTCACAAACACTTGGCTGGTGGCAAAGTAGGGCCGAATTGTGATATCAAAATGGTATCTTTGGTTTACCAAAGGCCAGGCCAGTACATGGTGGTAACAAGTGTGTACATGCCTTATGGCAATCCCAAGAATTTCATAATTTTCTTAGGCAAGGAATACAGAGGTGGTTTTGCTAGTTGTTGTTACTGTGTCTCTTTGAGTTGTTGGTTAGTTTTATGGTGACCCTAAGGCAAACCTATCATGGGGCTTTTCTGGGGCTGAGAGTGTGTGATATACCCAAGATCACCCAGTGGGTTTCCACGGCCAAGCAAGGAACTGAACCCTGGTCTCCAGAGTCATTGTCCAACGCTCAAACCATTACACCAAGCTGGTTTTCTTTTGCTGGTTAGCTATCTGTAATTTGTCACATGAGAGCGCTAAAGAGAGTGCAATTCCAAAATGTTGTTGTTATCGTTTTCTCAGCCTGAGATTCAAGGCAGCTTACAACAGTTAAAACAAACACAGTAAAAAAATTAACAGCATATAAGGGTTACAAAGTTAAACCATCATAAAATTTGAAACCAGCTAAAAGAAATTAAAACAGCAACAATATCAAATAAAAGACCAGCGTATTGCACAAGGCGTACTTCCCATGAAAAATCAATGCATTCAAACATTACTTTCACAGGGAATTTTAGGCATTTTGAGGGCATTTTTCAAATTTTACATAATGCTGTTATAAATCCTAAGCTTTAAAAAAATCTAACAAAAAGTAACAAAACAGCAACGAGCAGAGTAACAATTAACACAGTGGCTGGGATCCTGTAGGTGACATGTGTTTAAGTAACTTGGGTTTACATGTATGTATATCTTGTCTGAGAAGGAGCAAAAATAATTGTTTGCTGGCTTCTTGAACACCAGCTAAAATTTTCCCCTTGAGACAGTGTTCAAGCCCAGGATGTCCCTGCCGGAGGCATTCGCTGGTCAAAGGGAGTTAACTCAGACAACCAAGAAGTAGCCTATTTTGGCTTCTGTTGAAGCCAAGCAGGAGAGAAACAAGGCCATTCTCCAGATGGAGAGTGACATTATTTTTCTTCCTTGCTTAGCTGAGATGAGCATTTTCTTGGTCACTTGGGTCCATTCCCACTCACCCCAGCCAGTGAACAGCTGTAGTGGCATGCCCCTGGGCTTAACCACTGAGGACGAAGAAGTGTGGCTGAGAGATGAATGGGCAGAGCATTACATTATCCATGTGCAATTCAAAGTCTTGGCCACTCTGTTACTGTTTCAAAATTATAGCAAATAATGGCAAAAGGATTCTTTAAAAACTTTTTTCATTATTTTCAAAATGTTTACAAACATGTTAATCTCTATACTCCAATCCCCAAAATTAACAAGATAATTATTATACTATACCATATACAGTCACATAGGCAATGGGCTATTTTTCACACACCACAACACATAATGGGAACTAATTATTTTGAAAAAGTAGCCTTCTAAGCTTCGCTACTGCCGCACATGTATATCTAGCCAAAAATACATTTCTGATATCATTTCACATGATGAGCTAAACACCATTTATCCACCCACCTAAATCCAGCAGCTAGTCCCAACTTGGTTAGACCCATTGAATTAATGGGAATTTGATTAGCCAACACGAACATAGATCCCCTCAATTCAGTAGATTCCATAAGTCTGTTCCAGTTGGGATTAACAACCGGATTTAGATAAAAGCCATATAATGCCTTGTTCAGTCCTTCCTCCACATGTACACTAACTACTTGAGGGGGCACAACAAGAATTTATGCAGTTGCTTCTTTTTGTCTGGTAATTAAATGGGGTGTTCTGAAAAGGGGCATCAATGAGTGTGGACATCCATATTTAGACAGGACACTCTACATGCCAACGCAGGAGGTGAGGCCAGTGGGGGTGATCCTCCCCATGCATTTAATGTACTTGTGGAAGAATAACTCAAGAGGGCTCTTTGTCTCCTCTATAGGGAATGTAGCCCTGACTCTTCCTTTAACTTTCACCATATTTGCTGGAAGTTGCTCCTCAGTATGGTTAAAAATCCGACTGCCTCTCCTAGTTCACTCTCTGGCCTTCTCTTAGCCAAATAGCTTCCCAGTAAATGTGTTGCTGGGTAAACCGCTAAAAGGAGAAAGAGCTGTGGCTGCCTGAGTAGCAGAAGAAGCCCAGCATAGCACAATCCCTGCCAAGTCATGGTGGCGATTAGAGAACAGCTCTGGGTAAATTAAATCACTTAATAAGTCATAAAATAAAAAGCAGCTATTGAACAGCCAGTAATAAAATGCAGCATGTTTCACTGCTGCTTACAAAAAGATTCTGCATCATAAAAATAAATAAAAAATAAAGGCAATTATTAGGAACTGGCCCTGTCGCAAATGCTTACTCTTAACCATGTCTATCTGTCTCATAAATGTCTTTCCAAAAGAAGACCCTTGATCTTTCTATTCACCACAGCTTGGGTTACGTGCAGTTTTCCAACTTCCTTTCTCATAAGCTGCTATCTCTGATCCCTCTGTTTCACCAGTTTCTTCTCGATGTCTGTTTAACAACCTTAGGGAAAGCTTTCAATAGGAATTAGAGAAATTCATGGCACACAGACCTAGCACTGGCTACTTTTCATGATTACTGTATATTGGTCAAGATCCTGCATTGTGGTCTGTGTGATGCATAACTTCACAATGACAGAACTACATCACTGACTTGAGACACAGCCATGTTAGAGAACCATGATGATGCACGAGATGTTCTCTGGTGCAACAGGGTCTCCCATCTCATAATAGGGGACAATGAAAGGTAGGGACATTTTCCCAGCCAGGCACAGGGCACCCATGACTTTCTGCTGCCTTCTATTATAGATTACTAGTGCCCTGTGGCTCCGTAGGAAGACACTGTGCCCCTCTCCTTGTGCTGTCATTATGCAAGGGCAGCCTGTCCCACAAAGAGCCGTACTGTTGTGCATTTTGACCTCTGCAACGGCCACATTGCTCCTTCTGCTTGAGCAATGGTCCTGATAGCACAGGTTTAACAGCATTCCCCTCCTGGGAATACAGCCATTGTGTGCAATGCCACAGTTCTAAACTGTGCAGTCATGACTTGGTTTATGATGTCATAAATTCCCAATAGGATGCCAGCCATTATCTCCAAAATCAGTTATAATATGCCTCTCAATACCATTTGCTTGGGAAGTAGAAGGAAGTTATTGTCCTCTTGTGGGCTTTCCTTCTGGTTGACCAGAATGCCAAGAGACCACTGGACTAGACAGGCCTTTGGTTGGCTCTGGCAATGCTCTCTTTATGCTCTTATGTGTTTACTTCAACCTGAAAAAGAATTCAGATTATGTAGATTCAGCATATGCTTATAAATATTATACTTATCATTACAGCATTAGAGTAATTTTCCACCATTCCACTAAGGAGCTAATGGTTGTCTACACTTTGCTTATGAATTGCTTCCTAATCTAATTTTCACAACAACACTCATATGAGGTGAGTTAAGCTGAGTGACAGCAATGAGTCCACTGACCTTCATAGCTCACTAAAGATTTTTTTAAAATTATTTTTATTGTAAAGATAACATGAACTCCAAAATGTAACATAGACTCCAAACAACACAAACTACTACCACACCAACCAAATTGTAATAAAGTACAATATACAACATGTAAGTATAAAAAAAGACACCCACAATATATCAAAAAAGGAAAAGCAAGGAAAAAATATACAGTTGACAAGACAAGAAAACGAGAAAAAAAACCAGAACATATAGTAATACATTAATCAATTATTTGACTAAGGATTTGATTGGGACATAAATGTTTGCTTCTTTTCTTCTTTCATACAAGAAAAGATAATTTCAGGTTTTCTTGCAATTAGATGAGATTATAAGATTTTTTTAAAATGCTCTTTCAACAACTTTTCTCACTTCAGGACTTTTTTTCTGAAAAAAATGTAGGAAAGACTTATTTCTGTGCAAAATCCTTGGCTGCGCTTGTTAGACCTCCAGGAAGACACCAGAAAGAGGATCGAAGAACTCCTCTTCGACGGTAAGGGACTCTTCAGTGCCACGACTGATGAGGCCATGGACCACATCGTCAAGGCCCGATTGACAGCCAAGAAGATGGGGATCCACCAGCCTCCACAGTTGCACCGCAGCTTTGGCTCCCAGCCCTCCTGGCGCAGATTGCTGTCATCCAGTTTCCAGCCGCGCTCGCCTCGGTCGGCACTGTCGCGTCCGTCTACGTCGTCGTCCTCACAGAGAGGACAGAGAAGAGGTCACAGAGACCTCTTCGGAGATGTCAACCCTCTTCAAAGAAGTTTTCATCGGGACAAAGTCCCGCTTTTGATGTGTTGTGCAGGTCGCCTCCACAGCCAATCTTCCAACTGCCAGCAGCCCTACAAGATCGTCCCAGCATGGCCAGACACCTTGCCGAATGGCGCTATTTCACCATGGACTCTTGGGTTCTCTCCATCATCCGTCTTGGTTACGCCATCGAGTTTTCAAGTATTCCACCGCAAGGCATCTACTATTCCACCCTGGCCAGCTCGGCTTTGCTGGAAGAGATCCAGTCCCTCCTACAGAAGGGAGCGATTGAAAAGATTCCGTCCTTGGCCATTAACACCGGCTTCTTCTCCCAGTACTTTACGGTACCGAAATCAGACGGAACCTTGTGGCCCATTCTGGGCCTCAGAGGGGTGAACAAATACATCCGCCCAAGGAGGTTCAAGATGGTCACGCTGTCGTCGATCCTTCCTTTCCTTCGACGAGGGGACTGGTTCGCATCCATCAATCTGTGGGACGCATATTTTCATATCGCCATTCACCCACAGCACAGACGATACCTTCAGTTCATGATTGACAGCACCTGTTATCAATACAGGGTGCTACCATTCAGACTATCCACCGCCCCCAGGGTTTTTACGAAATGCATGGCCATGGTGGTATCCCACCTGCGGCCGAAGGGTGTCTCTATCTATCCTTACCTTGACGATTGGCTGCTGGTCGCGTCCTACAGGCACAAACTTTACATGGACATCCACAGGACTCATCTCTCATGACCCATCTTGACCTCCGGGTCAATCCAAAGAAGTCCCATCTCAAGCCAGCAAGGGTGCTCGACTTCATTGGAGCGACCCTGGACTCAGTCTCTGCAAAGGCTTATCTGCCCCTGGAGCGTGCTCGTACCCTTCGTCAGGTGGCGTCCACCACCTTCGACGCGCCTACAGTATCAGCAAGAAGGATCCAGCAGTTTCTCGGGTACATGGCCTCCACCACAGCAGTCACTTTCCTCTCTCGACTCGTGTGTACCCGCTCCAACATTGGCTCGTCAGAGCCTTCAACCCGCTCCGAGACGACCAAAGGCGCCGACTCCGAATTCCTCCACAGGTGCACCGCTCCCTGCTATGGTGGTTTTCCTTCTGCCACGTCCTGTCAGGGATGCTGTTCCGGCAACCGACCCCTCAGCTCACAGTAATGACGGATACCTCCCTGTTCGGATGGGGAGCACACTGCAATGACCTCAGAGTCTGGGGGCACTAGATCGGTGATGAGACCAAGCTCCACATCAATGCCCTTGAGCTGCTCGCCATCTGAAAGGCTCTGAGGGCATTTCGCAGGACGCACAGTCCTGATTTTGACGGACAACACAACGGCCGTCTGTTACGTCAACAGACAAGGTGGGACCCATTCAACCATGCTCCTCACCATCGCCCTCCAGCTGTGGGACTGGTGTGTGTTGCTTCAGGTTCACCCGATCGCTGTCCACCTGGCGGGCCAGGAGAACACTACAGCGGATGCCCTCAGCAGGGACACCTCCTCCCACCACGAGTGGTCCCTTTCGGACAAGGCGTTCCGGATGGTACGAGAACACTGGGGCAAGCCCATGATCAACCTCTTCACCACCACAGCGAATGCAAAGTGTCACCAGTACTGCTCAAGAGCCAGCCAGGGACCAGGCTCTCTCGGCGACACTTTCCAGTTCCAGTGGACCTACAGGCTCCTCTACGCCTTCCCACCATTTCCCCTCCTGGGCCAAGTGGTCGCCAGATCCTGGTGGACCAAGCCAACGTCGTCCTCGTAGCCCCGTACTGGCCGAGGCAGCACTGGTTTGGGCTCCTATTCGAGGCCGCCCGGGGTCGACTTCTCAGGCTCCTGACAGCACCCAATCTGAAGTCCCACTCAGACGGTCTTGTTCTCCATCCTGACCTGCCACTCCTGGCCCTCCACGCCTGGCGGATAACGCCCTACACGATCCGACCATCCAGGACATCTTGACCGCGGCCAGGAAGGAGTCGACCCGCCGCAACTACAGCTACAAGTGGCGGAGGTTCATTGCCTTTGCTGAGGCGCGAGGCGAGCCAGTATCACCTGTTGGTCTTGCTACCGTGCTCCGTTTCCTGCTCCACCTTCGGCAGCAAGGACTCGCGTTTCCATCTCTAAAGGTCTACCTCACTGCCATCATGGCCTACCAACCTCGGGGCTCTCCATCAGCAGCTCTCTTCCAGGACACTACCATGAAACAATTCATGAAGGGCTTGCAACACCTGTACCCACTGGTATTGCCACCGCTACCACCCTGGTCGCTGTCCCTGGTACTGTCCCAGCTTACGCGGCCACCCTTCGAGCCCATGGCCACTGTGGATGACAGGCTCCTGACCATCAAAACGGCCTTCCTGGTAGCTGTCACCTCAGCCAGGTAGGCCAGTGAGCTGAAAGCGCTGAGGGCCGACGAGCCCTTCCTTGTCTTCCACAGGGACAAGGTAGTCCTTCGCCCGGACATTTCCTTCCTGCCCAAGGTGGTGTCACACTTCCACCTTAACCAGGACATAATTTTGCCAAACTTTTACCCAAACCCGACGACACCTCTGGAGCAGACCCTGTACTCTCTTGACGTCGTTGGGCCCTGGCTTTCTACACCAACCAGACTGCAACCTTCCGACAGACCCCACGTCTGTTTGTGTGCTATGGTCAGCGTCGCAGAGGCCACAAGGTGTCCACCCAGAGGTTTTCTAAATGGGTGGCCCAGACCATTCTGCTGGCGTATGAACTTGCCAAGCAGCCTTCACCAGCCTTGCTTCGGCCTCATTCCACCAGAGCCGTGGCATCCTCAGCAGCCCTCCTGCAAGGTGTGGACCTGCAAGAACTCTGTCGAGTGGCGACCTGGTCCAGACCATCGACCTTCGTGTGCCACTACCAACTGGACTGCCGGTCCCGGAGAGATGCTCGTTTTGGACGAGCGGTGCTGGCCTCCATACTCTAGGACCTGACCCACCGTCCTTCTGGTAAGCTACAAAATCTCCTAGTGTGTGAGGCACAGAGACCATGAAGAAGAAGAACAGATTGCTTACCTGTAACTGTGGTTCTTCGAGTGGTCATCTGTGCCCTCACACACACCCGCCCAGCTGTCCCCTCTTTCTCAGATCCCTTATCGGCGGACTTTAGAACTGAAGGGAGACCGTTGCTCGGCGGGCTGAGCATGCTCAGTAAAGGCATGGGGGAGGGGTTCCCGCCAAGCTACTAAGCTCTAGAATTTTCCGAACGGTACCGCACATGCGCAAAAGCTCCTAGTGTGTGAGGGCACAGATGACCACTCAAAGAACCACAGTTACAGGTAAGCAACCTGTTCTTCCCTTGATTTAATGGCAGCCCATTAAGGCAACTGTGGTGGTCACACACAATGCATAAGAAGGGAAGTGTTTCCTATTTGTATCTTGTATGCCATCTTCTAATATGTGTGTGATGAAGAGATGGTCTGCTGACAGATAGATAAGGCCTAAATCACAGAGTCTGGTAGTGGGAGCAAATATTTCTAGATTCTAGGAGCTGAAGGCAGAGTCAACTATCTAACACAACAGACTCTGCATTCTTCACCCTTTCATGCCCCTCAGTTATAGCACCATGATGCCACTTTAACTGGTTTGGCTGCACCTTAAGGAATTCTGTGGTTTGTAGTTTGGTGGGAACCTAGAGCTTTCTGGCTGAGAATTCAAAACACCCCTCCCTACACTACCAGTCCCAGGATTCCATAGCATGGAACTATGATAATTAAAGTGGAATCATAGTGCTATAATCAGCTAGTATAAAATGGTCCCCAGGACCCAACAGGAAACTTCAGGCTGAAATAAATGTTACCACTTTATTCTGCTTTGGCTAGACCTTACCTGGACACCACAATTCAAGAACGATATTGAAAAGCTGGAATGTGTCCAGAGGAGGGCAACCAAAATGATGAAGGGTTTAGAAACCATGCCCTATGAGGAGTGGCATAGGGAGGTATATATGTTTAGCCTGAGAAAAAGAAAGTTAAGAGGTGACATGATAGCCATGTTTAAATACTTGAAGGGATGTCATGTTGAAGATGGAGCTGTTATTGGCCATACACCTCCATGCCTTGATATGGTCTAAATGGCAAAATATATTAATTGGCAGATATGTTTAATTGGCATAACATATAAATTATATATACTTATGGCTGAAAGGTCATGTGAAAAAAAGAAACTGGCTGGATAGTAGGCCAGAAGGTAACCGCAGCATGGCCAGGCTGTAAAGCCTGACTTAATGGTTCTGAGCTAATCCTATCAACTGCCCAACCTCAGAAAACAATAAGGTGCCCAGTTGCAGCAGGCAAGCACCCCTGCTGTGTGCATTTCATACCAAAGCCTGGCACAATCACCTTACCCAACAAAGACATCGAAACAATCAGTCCATTCCAGACCCCTTTTGTCTACTCTGCCAGAAAGCAATTAACTCACACCCTTCAGGGAGAGAAATAGAGTATAAAAATCTTCAGTTTTGAGCAACTAGCTTTGCAGTTCACCAGCTGCCGAATGTCTCCCTGGCACTTTGATTCCCAGCTGTGTACTGCCCTCAGACACACAAGTCAAAGCCACATTGCTCACTGCTCTTCTGGATTGGTAATTATAACCCAAAGCCTCAGCCTCGCTATCCATAATTTTTCCTGTCTTTATCCTTCAGTTAGCTCTTGCGTGAATGTGTGACTGTTTGTCTCTTGTGTGCATGTGTGAGTGAAAGATCTCATTAAGTTACTCCCCTCTCTCAGGCCTCCTAATTTTGAGCTAATTAATTCTCTTCTGTCACATGGAGATACTAGCATCACAGGTAGATCTCTCAGTCATCCATGTTTTGGGGTAACAGAGCAAGCTTGTTGTTTTCCACTGCTCCAGAGACTATAGGACATGGAGCAATGGATTCAAACTACAGGAAAAGAGATTTCACCTAAGCATCAGGAAGAACTTACTGAGGGTAAGAGCTGTTCGACAATGGAATATGCTGCCTCAGAGTGTGGTGGAATCACCTTCTTTGGAGGTTTTTAAACAGAGGCTGGATGGCCATTTGCTGGCGGTGCTTTGAGTGTGTGTTCCTGCATAGTAGGAGGTTGGACTCGATGGCCATTGTGGTCTCTTCCAGTTCTACGTTTCTATGATTCTATTCTATGAATTGGCATTCCTTCAAGAGAGAAAGGTCCAGCACAGCCTGAATTTACCCCATCGGAAGTTATCCCTTTCCAGTTCCACCCCAGATTCTCTAAATAGGGTATGCTAAGCTTGATTAAGAGTTCAAAATACTTTACCTATGAAAATGAGGAGAACTAGGCCTGAGCACAACTTTTAAGCTTAAAGTGTAATTTGCAGATTGTGAATCTTGACCCCACTTTTCAATGTTTGAGGAATGAGTTAGAGATGGAGCAATTTCACCCAATATAATGAAGAGGGAAGAAAAGGAAGTAGAACAGAAGGAATCGTCTCAGTACTGACTTGGCAATTGTATAACTCTCCTTATCTTCATGCATAGTGGGGGGCCTGGACTGTCCCTACCATCAGACAAGAGTGAGGATGCTATCTCAGGCAGCAAGTACTCCAGGGTGAGAACACAGACCAGTGGCAAAGTATAGGAAGATAGATCTGTGTTTACCATGTAGCCTCTGTCCTAAACAGTATGTTGGTGGTGATGCTGCTGGTGCTGATATTTATTTGTAACCTGACTCTTCCTATGGAGTGAGGCTAACAACAAATTAAAATACAACAATAAATAGACACATAATTTAAAAACACAAACACCTATTAAAAACACAAATCAGTTAAAAGAGCACACAACACTGATTTAAAAAGCATACATACTAAATACAATTCATAATTCATAATTTAAAAACTCATAATTTAAAAACATCTAGATAAGCCTGTAGAAGAAATAGGTCTTTAAAGCAGTTTTAAATGCAGACAGTGTATCCAGCTATCCCTCCCAGCAAGTTATTCCACCATTTAGGATTGGTTGATGAAAAATACCTCTGGTTTGCCAGCCTGGTTCTGGGTGACTGAAGTAAAGAAGACCTGAGTGTAAAGAGCAGATTATACATGAGAAGGCAATCTTGCAGGTAACCTGGACCCAAACCATGTAAGAGCTTTAAAGGCAACAACCAACACTTTGTACCTTGCTTGGAAGCTAATTGGCAACCAGTGAAATGCTTTTAGTATAGGTGTAATATAATCACTCCTAGATGTACCAGGAACCAGGTTGGCTGCCAGTTTTGCATTAATTGAAACTTTTGAACTTGGTACAGAGACAGCCCACTGGAGAAGTCCAGCCTTGAAGTTACCAGTGCATGCATTACCATCTGTAGGTCCTCCAATTCTAGGTCTCCACTGGTGAGGAAAAAAACAGCCAGTCTAAGGCCCAAATACCCTAAAAGCATGAGATCCTCTCTGATCTTGGAAGCTAGGCGGGGTCAGCTCTGGTTAGTATTTGCACTGGAAACCACCAATAAATATCGGGTGCTATAGGTTATATTTCAGAGGAAGGAACTGGCAAACCATCTTTCCTAAGACATCACTGTGAAATTCATGGGATCACCATAAGTTGACAGACAGGCACACGCACACCCACTCACACCAGTCAAATTCTCTATGGGGAACTTTAGGGAGGACAGCATGTGGTCCTCAAACAGAAAAATGTTCTGGGTTGGCACTGCTGGGTATGAAGGAACAAATTAAAAATAGACAGGGAAACTTGGAGAGGTTATTTCACAAATTCCATATCTTATTTCACCCAAAAGTCTCAGCCCAGAAGTACTTCTAGTGGACTTTTGTAAGCAGCAGAGGATTGTAACAAAAGAACTATGTAAATTACAGATACTGGATCACTGGAACTGTATTCTTAATTCCAGTTACAGTCAGCCCTCCACATCTGCAGGTTTAACATTCATGAATGTGATTATTTATAATTATTTCTCACAGACGCATTTTGATATTTATGGTTTTTCCACTTTTGTGGGGGTCCTGTGCCCCTATCCCTAGCAAATGTGGAGGGCTGACTGCTGATCAGACCCATCAAATAAGTGAGATTTACCTGCAAGTTGACTTACCATTCAACAACTGAATCAATGGATCTGTTCTTGTTGGTCCTAATCAACAGGATTCAGGCCCTGATGTCTTTCCCTTCTAGACACATTCTTAAGTACAACAAAGTGAAATATTCACCATCTGAAATATTAGAGTTTCCTTGGAACACTAGGTCTGTCAATTGAATCCCAAAGTAGGTCACCTCTTTGCTTAGAGATAATAAACTAAAATATGTTTCAGCAGCCAGTCATCTTGATATGCCTTGAAGATTGCCAGTGTGCGATTCAGCGTGATTGTTTTGCAATTATGGAACAATATTTAATTCTCTTTATGGCCTCTTGTGCGATGACTTAAAGCAGCCTTTCTGAGTGAATTGGTTTCATGCTTAGAAGCTTGTGAAGACTCCATTGCCTGTGTTCTGAGGACATGCCCTCTATGTTCCTGATCAGCAATTCAGAGCAACCAAAGGAGAATCTTCCCTAGAGAGCTCATCAGACTTTGCTTTGAGCCCAGTGCATGATGGGACAGGCTTTCAAGAACTCTGGGGAACATTATGTGGAAACCTGTGCAGTGAAGACATAATCAATAATACTCAAAATTATGCACCTGCCTGCAGTATCCTGGGGCCTGGATTTCAGAAGCTACCAGTAACCCTTTGGCCTTATGTTCCACATTTCCAGGACACACAAGAAAGCGTAAACACTGGGCAAGTTTCTCATTCTCCTCTCAATGCAATTCAAACATTTGTTCAGTAATAAATGCACTGCAGAAATTAAACTTCTAGCTAGTTAGTGTATGGCTACAACAAATGAAACAGAACATTTTAAGAGTAAATGAATCTAAAAGAGAGAGCTACAGATTTCAGCACTTTCTTCTGGGCTAGAACAGTGTTTCTTACTTAACTAGGCTAATTATAGGTGGGTTTGGGGGCATGCATGTACCAATCCTGAAAGGTAAATTGTTCAGGTATAATAGCAATAGCATGTGTATTTCTATACCACTTATCAGCTAAGTGCTCTTTAAGCAGTTTACAATGTGTTAGCTAATTGCCCCCAACAAGCTGGGTATTCATTTTACCAACCTACAGAAAGAAGGATGGAAGGCTGATCCAACCTGGAACCCAACAGGATCACACTCACAACCTTGTGGCTGCAGTACCAGCATTTAACCACTGCGCCACCATGCGTCACCATGTAGTTTCTGCACTACATGGTACATGGTAGTTTACATGAGGGCTCTCCCACACTATTCAGTTATAGTACTATGACTCCAAACTGCCATAGCGACATTCTGTGGAATCCTGAGTTTTGCAGTTTAGGGAAGAGTATGTGGAATTCTAAGCCAGAGAGCTCTAGTGCTTTATCAGACTACAAACCCCAGGATTCCACTGGATGCAGCCATAGCAGATAAAGTACCATAATAATACTATGTGAAATGGACCTGAGAATCTCTTGAAGAATGCTGTACATTTTGGGGGTCATCCACCTACATCAGAGAGGCAGTATGATGTAATAGTTTGAGCACTGAACTATGACCCTGGAGACCAGGGTTCAATTCCCCACTCAGCCGCGGAAACCAACTGGGTGACCTTGGGCACATCACACACTCTCAGCCCCAGAAAACCTCATGATAGGTTCGCATTAGGGTTGCCGTAAATCAGAAACCACTTGATGGCATACAAAAGCAACAACAACCTACATCTCTGAACATTCAGACTATGAAATTCTCCAGTCCCGATAAAGCTACTAGTCCTGTTTGAAGACTGAAGCCATTTCCACATGACAACACTCCTGCAGTCCTGGCAGCATCCTTGCTGGGAAGGGAGCACACTGGGAAGGCTCCTCTCCGCACCTCACTGGCTCCCTGCAGGAGGAAGCATGGTGGCCCCATCTCTTCCTTCCACAGCACAGCTGGGCAGTTTCCACTGCTGCACTGGGGAAGAAGCATCGCCAGTGCACTTCTGGCCCTTCCATATGGCTGGGAAGGGCGAGAGCACCGTGTGATGGCAGGTGCAAAATGGATTTTTTCCATTTTGTGAATACTGCACACGTCCACGTTGCTTGAGGACAAGATGGCAGTGGGCCAGCAACAACGTCATGCAAAAGTACAACTCGCTGACAGCTGCCATCCTGGCCCCACAGCAGCACAGCCCCATTGTGCGGAAATGGCCTCAGACAACGATCAAAGTGTCTCAACAGCACATGTATTGAAATGAGACATTTTCTGCTCTCTAAAGGTGAAGGACAGTGACAGGACATCAAGTTTACTACTTCTACTCTCACCAACAGCACCGTACAATTAAATGTTTTACACAGAATGAAAAACATAAGGTTTGATTAGAGCAACATTATAGTAAACCCATTGAAATCAGGTTGGTCATGGCTAACCTACTGTATGCCCCCTGAGATCTTTAGACATAGGGCAGGGTATTAATATTTAAATAAATAAATAAAGTTCTATTGATTTTAGCAAGTCTGAACTAAGTGGAACTAAGGCCATTTCCGCTCTATAATGTTATAGTGGCATTATTCCACTTTCAACATCCTGTGGAAGTCTGGGGTTCTAGTTCGCTGAGGCCAAAGAGCTCTCTGTCTGAGAATGCTAAATGCCCCTCCCTAAACTGCAGATCCCAAGATTCCATGGGATGTCAAAAGTGGAATAATAGCACTAGAATAGCTTAGGGAGGAAGTGGCTGAGTTTATTCCAGTTTTCCAATCAGAAACTTACAAGGTGAGTGGACGAACAACTTAGACATTTTTGAAGTACATAATATCTTTCCTATTGATGGGCTTTCAGTTACATGGCAGGAAGGTTTTCTGTTAAGTAATGCTTCAATAGGCTACAATAATAAAATACATAAAATAAATAAAATATATAAATAAATAAATAAATATAAAATATAAATAAATATAAAAATAAATATAAATATATAAAACAATAAAATATTGTAACTAAATAAAGTAACTAGGCAACAGAACCAGAACCCTGCGATCTCAGTAACAGAAAATACCAGAAGGCTTACAGCTGTCTAATTAAAGCCTGTGATCAGTAGCCAGTGAGCAAAGTTTGTCTTAGGTCATTTCCACACTACATTGTTCTAGTGCTATTATCCCACTTTCAACATCCTGTGGAATTCTGGGGTTTGTAGTTTATTGAGGCCAAAGAATTCTCTGGCTGAGAATTCTAAAGGCCCCTCTCTGAACTGCAAACCCCAGGATTCCACACCATATTGAAAGTGAAATAATAACACTATAACAGTGTAGTGTGGAAATGGCCTTTGTCTGAATCCAATCTGTTGTCACGTAAGAACATGAGGAAGTTCTACGTACATCCAATCTTTCAAAGTAATTGTTTTCCTTTCTTCCCAAGCTATACAACCTAATCTCCATGTACTTGGATGCTCTCAGCATGTTGTCCATTGAGTGCACAGCTTCGAAGAGCACTGTGTGGAATGTTACATCCAGTTCCTAAAAGATGGAAGCAAAATAGGGAAATCCCAACACATCTAGCTTTAAAGTGTCTCACCAGCCAAGTGACCATCACTGTGAGGGGCTGGTACTAAACAAAGGAAAATATTAGAGGGGGAAGGAGGCAGAGAACAGTTTTGAGCAGATGAGAAGAGCAAGCCAACGTACTTAATATGAGGGGAGGTCACACTTGGCAAATCCCTCTGAACAAATCTTGCCAAGGTTACCTCATGACTGGATTGCCTTTGTCAGTATTAGGGAGAACCACACTAGAAAGAAGCAGCCATGTGCTACAAATTTTCCCTTCCCTCTCTATAGTACCTAATTCATTTCACCTTAGGTTCTCAAATATTATACTGTTTCCTAGCAAGTCCTTAAGGGTTCTAGGCTGCTGCTGACAGGACAGAAGACTGTTTGATACAGTGATACCAGGTCATTAGCAAATCTCAATTAGCTATCTCCCACCCTCCCTCTCTCAAAAATATATAATAGGATGGGGAAAATGTGGGGCCCCAGGACCCCCTAGATCAGTGGTTCTCAACCTGTGGGTCCCCAGATGTTTGTGGACTTCAGCTCCCAGAAGCCCCAGCCACTATGGTCAATGCTCAGGGCTTCTGGGAGCTGAAGTCCAAAAACATCTGGGGACCCACAGGTTGAGAACCACTGCCCTAGATGATCAAAGCTTTGCCCCTAAATGCCCTCTGAGATCACTGGAGAAATTTTTGCCACTCATCTGATCCCCAGACCATTTTAGCTTCAAGAAAGACTTTTTTCTAAAACAGGAAGTGAATAGTTTAGCAACACAGTTCAGAATTTGACTGGTTACTGTCTCTGGTCATCTTCGTAAAAAGGCTGGTCAGCTACCTGCAGAGATACTTTAGCTGGAGATGCTGCACTGAGTAGGAGGCTGGACTTGATGGCCCCCAAGGCCCTTCCAACTCTATGATTCTATGACTCTATGCTGGGCAAATAGATTTGATGTTTGACCCCACTGGGATATTTTCCTAATGTCCCTTTGTGAGCACTTTAGGGATGCCTCAAACACAACACAAAAAAGGTGAGGCCTGAACTCTGTATTTTTCTGTGGCATACTTCATTATAAGTGGGTGTTTTTTAAGGTTATGTGGGTTTTGAACAGGTGCCGAGAGACCTTGGAGTATCAGATGCCAAGAGGCTTTAAAAATTTTCTTACAGTGGGACTTCCGGCCAAGATGTCAGCGCAGCTGGTTGCCTGAACCGCTGGCTCAGGACTACCACCGCGAATCCACAGGGGAAACATCTCCCGGGGGCCTTGTGTCCCCACTGAAAGATGCCCCTTTAGTAAGTAGGGGGTGCAGAGCATCTCACGAAGTCCCCGATCATCCCAGCGCCAGCAGAGAAGGAGGGGAGGTGCTGATGTGAATGGGACGGAGGACGGAGCCAAAGCCGTGGATTTGCAGCCAGGCAATCTGACTAGCGCCAGTTTTAAAAGAAGACGGTTTGAAGAAACAAAGTGTCCAGTTGAAGAGGTGAACTGAAGAGAAGGAAACTTTAGAAATTTGAAGCTTAAAGACTGACTCTTACTCATGATGGAGATTTGTTAGAGAGGACAGTGGTGGCCAGAGGTGCTGCGCCGCACAGCGGACCCGTGACAGTACTGGAGGACACAGCCGGGCTTGGCGACCTCAGTGAGCAGTTTTTACCCCCTGATTGTTGAATATTGAGCTTCCCCCTGGACTCCAATTATGAAATACTCTTTTTAAAACTAATATTGAATAACACTGATGGGCTAATTGGGGATTTACTGATGGATATTTTTAAGTGAAGTCTAACTTGGATTTTTGGAGATGGATTGTGGAAAGGGGGGAAGTGGAAGACAACGGCGACATCGTAGAGGGGGAAGACATAACAGAGAAATGGAGATTAAGGGGAAGGAAAAATGGAGAAGGCTGTGTTTCCTCCTTTTTTTAGAACTGGACTTCTCTTTTAACAACTTGGTTGTCCTTTTTCTAAAAAGATATTAGACTATGGATTAGCCTTTAGAAGAATAGAGACATAAAAAAGGGGAAATTGTAAGAATAAAGATCATAAGCAGAAACTGGCTAGAAGAAACTAAAACTTTTAATTGCATCGAGTTGTTATGGTTTTTGAAATGACCCTTAAAATGGGTTAGCCTCAGGAAGAGAGGTGTAGAAAATAAAAGGAACTACTGATTTTGACTGGAGTTAATGAAGTCTGGTTTGGAGATAGTAAATTTTTAAACAATGGAGTATAATAGTTAAT